>JBBGZY010000151.1:777500-1377500 GCA_037952925.1 Lithobates clamitans | reverse complement strand
GTGTTCAGGCCCATGCTATATTTTCCCTAAAAGTTTGGGGTTAAATTAAAAAATTGATAAAGGGATTTTGGTAATAAAAGGGTGAAATTTGGGGAAAATGTTTGAAGAGTTACTGAGATTAAGTAACCTGGATCGAAATACATTGCTGCATATATTGAGTCCATGAGGTACTAAAATATGATGGGAAGGATTTGTGTTAAATGTCAATCAGAATGACTATTCTGGATATTTACCTTTTGAATTCCTAGAGTGTCAATCATTAAGTGTTAATGATGTAATGATGTTTATCCATCAATGTTTTGTTTGTTGCTGATGATCAGATATATTTGCAAAGTTGGGAGACTTCTAAGTCAGAATATGTGTTTGGGTAAAATGTTCTGTCCTAAGTCCTTCGGGTCCACTTAGATCCCTGGAATAGAAGAAACTAAAAGGGGTTTAAGTTTTGTTGAAGTCCTGCTGTTATACTGGATTTGAAAAAATGTTTAGTTAAAAATATTGAATCTATATAATGAAGACCCTTGCTGAGAAACATTTTCATTCCTGCATGCTTTACTTATGTTTGAGTCAATGAAGAATATTATTTTTAATACCTCCAATGGTTAAGGCCTGAATTGATCAGATAGATTCTATGATTACTCATGTCGGATGAGGAGTATCTGCCCCAGCCAGCCAGCATTCACCCCTAGCCCCATACACTTGAAGAAATGCCCACCCCAGTCATACCCTACACCCCATTCATACCCTGCCCTGTACTCTATCCGGATGAAGAGATGACTACAGCATTTACATGGAAATCTTCGTTGTTCATCTTTGTTGTTCAAATACCATAGGAGGTGCTTAGATGACTAAAGGCAGACTCCTGCTGGAAAGTGTTCCTGGGAATGACACCTTGAGGGGGAGACAAATGACGCAAACTCGAGGTTTACGAAATTCTACTGAGTACCACATGAGAGAGATCCAGATGTGCCAGCCCGAAGACCCAGGTCTAGCCCAACGCATCAGTTCCAGTTTAGATATCAATATTTAGTTTCAAATATCAAGTTCTGTCCTTACAAAGAGGCAGTGTTTTGGGGTAGAGAATTCATGTCTGTACATATGAATGATCACAGAATTGAACCAAAAGGTTTCGGGAAAAGTTGAGGAGAATGAGAGTTATAATGTGGACATTTCTTTTCTTTCCTTTTTTGCGAATTTAATGGACATTCAGAAGCCATCCAAGAGACTTTACTTTTTGAGCTTTTCTTTGGGACTATTTCTATTTGGCCTAAAGGCTGTCATGCCCCTCCCACTTGTTTTTATGGACTGTCATGCCCTTTCCTCCTTTTTGCATTCCATGGACAATTGCTATACAGCTGAGATTACGTGTTTGTTGTTTTCTATTTTTGCATGTTTAGAAGGTGGTTCGGGTGAGGGCTTGGGGGCATATTGGGATTGTTGTTGTAGTATGCCCGGGGCATGCTCGACCACTTCAGTGTGTATAATGTTTGGAGGGATGCTGGCATGAGCATTGTACTATATATGTATTGATCACTTCAGTGTGCATAATGTTTGGAGGGATGCTGGCATGAGCACTGCACTATATATGTATTGGTTCACATGTCATCTACCAGCCTCTGTGTTCTGGGGGGGGGGGGCTTAAGGTTATATGTGGCCCACCCGATAACACCACTAATAACACACTCATTGGACATAGAGGGGATGTGTATTCAAGGTCTGAGGGAACTCCACAGTCTATGACACCTTAGATTGTGCCCTACATCACACTATATATGCCTTCATGCATACATCTGACCCCCATACTGAGATGGCTAGGCTACTTTCACAGCTTGCCCTTGCAGGATTCTCTGAAGGTGCCCAACGGGTCCTTAAGCAGACAGCCACTGGCCTTGGGCAACAGTACGTACATTTGTTCACGTACATTTGTTGTGGAAGAACATGCCATCCATGGATTCTGAATGATTCCAGGAAATGGTGTTACTTGGCCTCATTGGTTCCGATAATGGGAATTCTCGGGGACAGTGAGGAACGTCACTTTCTCAAGGCTGGTGTTCATCCTAAATGCCCCCTCAAACACCGCTATGCCAGGTCATTGTTTTTGGAAAAGGACATGACCTGGGCATGGTTCTCCTGTGGAACCTGAGGGGGTATTGACATGATGAAAAGGCTAAATAATTGCTTGGGAGCCCCCTGGATAACATGGGATGGTTTGGTTTCAATGGAGTATTTTCCTGGATCAGGGATATTGCTGTGTGTATTGTATTGACTTTGCTCTTGGCATTATTTCTGTGTACCTGCTTTGAGTTTGTTATGTGTGTGTCAAAAATGAAGATATTTCAGTCACCTTCGTCACTTCCGTGACCTTCGTGTCTGAAAGAGGGGATTGTAGTAATATGACTGAGCAGAGGTGACTCCATTTTGGATTCATATATCTTAACTTGTATATTTAGACTCTAGTTAAAGTCAGCTAGTTAATAACAGGTTCTCTATAAAGCACACATATAAGAAAATATGGCTTATAGCAGCATCTTTCTATATAAAGCTTCTTGTGGTAAGAGATGTCTGGGCCCTTTCCTGTGTAATGAGACTTCCTGTGAACAATTGGGGCTTATCTGTGTGTATTATCTTTGTACACACACAAAGCACATAAAGGTTATTGTAAAAGTTGTCAGGGGTGGGTACTGGGATCTCTGTGAGAGGTAATAAATACCTAGAAGGGTTACAATGACACATTACAAAATCATGAAAAATGGTATCTGATGCCATTCAAGCTTTAAGAACTGGCCCTTGCACCGCATGGTCACTTGTAAATTTAATGGAGACCGTCTCCCACCTGCACTGTATATAAAAAGGCTTAACCATTTCAATACCGGGCACTATCACCCCCTTCCTGCCCAGGCCAATTTTCAGCTTTCAGCGCTGTCACACTTTGAATGACAAATACTCAGTCATGCAACACTTTACCCATATAACATTTTATCATCTTTCTGAGACAGATAGAGCTTTCTTGTGGGGGTATTTAATCACCACTGTTTGTTTGTTTGTTTTTTTGTGCTATAAACAAAAAATGCCAAACATTTTGAAAAAAAAAAAAAAGATTTTTGCTGTTTCTGTTATTACATTTTGCAACTAAATACTCTGTCTACATAAATTTAGGCAAAATGCATTCTGCTACATTTCTTTGGTAAATATAACTCAAATCTGTGTATATTATTTAGTCTGTAGGAAACTTATAAAGTCTATAATCTATGGTATACAGGGCCGTCTTTAAGGCAGGGCAAAAGGGGCCCTGTCCTTGTTGTGGGGCCCAAAGCAGCTGCCTCATACTTGCCAACTATCCCAGTTTAAATTTCCTCTTCCCTTGAGGTCTTAGTCCTGTGCTGTGTCCTGATATCTCAGTGTGAAGTTATGTTACAGCTCTGTCCTATTGTTGTGTACAGATAACTCACCTGCAGACCTGTGTTTACATGGAAATGATGGAATTGATATGTAAATAGCAACTGCATTCACATGTAAATTACGGTGGACTAGCAGCATTCATATGTAAATAGAGGCTGTATTCATATGTATATCATGCTCCCCTGAGGTCAGATCCACCATCACCTATACTAAATGCTGCCCACTGGGGAGATAAAGGGGCATGCTTGAAAGTCCTGCCTACAACTGTGGTTATTAAACCTTTCATCGGCCTGTTCTGCAAAGGTAAGAAAATTAGTAGGGGGGAGGGGTAGTGTGGGGTGTGCAGAGGTAGGCAGAGAAGAAATTACAGTTTGGGGTGCAAAGGTGAACAAGGAGGGGATGTATAGAGGTAAGGAAGGTGGGTGCAAAGATGAGCAGAGGATGCAGGTAGAGTTAAAGGGGAGGGGGATTGGAGTGGAGAGGATGGGGAGGTTTGGAGTGCAGAGGTTAGTAGGGGTTTTAGGATACAAAGGTGTACTGACAGGGTGGATAAAGATGTAGGTCCCATGTAGGGCAGCCCATTCATTTCAATGGGCTGCTCTATGCGCTACAAATGCAGAAGAAAGTCCCAAACCCTTTTTCAAAATCACACGGTGCCAATACACACGTCAGCAGATGGGTGTCATTAACAAATAATGGCACTGCTGTGTATCTGCTAAAGGGCAGCACGTTTCTGTGGTGTCAGGAAAGCGATTTTGCATGCGTTCCTGACACACACTAATGTGAACGCAGGCTAAATGTCTCAGGTACATTGGTGGTCAGTGTAAATTTTCTCATTTCATTAGCGCTTGGTGTAGAATCCTTTCATTCACACTAGTGGCCGATGTGAATGTCCTCCTTACATTGGTGGTCAGTGTAAATCTCTTCTTACATTGGTGATCAGTGTAAACCCCTATTACATTAGTGGTCAGTGTAAATCCCCTATTACATTAGTGGTCAGTGTAAACCCCTATTAGATTAGTGGTCAGTGTAAATCCCTTCTTACATTAGTGGTCAGTGTAAACCCCTATTACATTAGTGGTCAGTGTAAATCCCCTATTACATTAGTGGTCAGTGTAAACCCCTATTAGATTAGTGGTCAGTGTAAACCCCTATTACATTAGTGGCCAGTGTAAACCCCTATTACATTAGTGGTCAGTGTAAACCCCTATTACATTAGTGGTCAGTGTAAACCCCTATTACATTAGTGGTCAGTGTAAATCCCCTATTACATTAGTGGTCAGTGTAAACCCCTATTACATTAGTGGTCAGTGTAAACCCCTATTACATTAGTGGTCAGTGTAAACCCCCTATTACATTAGTGGTCAGTGTAAACCCCTATTACATTAGTGGTCAGTGTAAACCCCTATTACATTAGTGGCCAGTGTAAACCCCTATTACATTAGTGGCCAGTGTAAACCCCTATTACATTAGTGGTCAGTGTAAACCCCTATTACATTAGTGGTCAGTGTAAACCCCTATTACATTAGTGGTCAGTGTAAACCCCCTATTACATTAGTGGTCAGTGTAAACCCCCTATTACATTAGTGGTCAGTGTAAACCCCTATTACATTAGTGGTCAGTGTAAACCCCTATTACATTAGTGGCCAGTGTAAACCCCTAATACATTAGTGGTCAGTGTAAACCCCTATTACATTAGTGGTCAGTGTAAACCCCCTATTACATTAGTGGCCAGTGTAAACCCCTATTACATTAGTGGTCAGTGTAAACCCCTATTACATTAGTGGCCAGTGTAAACCCCTAATACATTAGTGGTCAGTGTAAACCCCTATTACATTAGTGGTCAGTGTAAACCCCTATTACATTGGTGGCCAGTGTTGAAACTCCTCTTTATATTGGTAGTCGGTAAAAAAAAAAAATCAGCATTGCCATTGATCACACCCTCCCCTCCCCCCATCACTGCCAGTTAACCCAAGAGTCCTAGGATCCCTAGGAGTTTTCTGTTTATTAATGGGTTCCCTCACCTCCCCAGTCCATGGTGTGCAGGCAGTGAGGAGATGATGTGCTGTAACCTCCAGCAACCAATCAGTAAGCAGTAATGATGTGCAGTAACCTCTAGCAACCAATTAACAAGCAGAAATCATGAGCTGGAACCTCTAGCAACTAATCAGTGAGCCGTAATGTTTGCTGTAACCTGTAGCAACCAGTCAGTGAGCGGTAATGATACACTGTAACCTCTGGCAGCCTATCACAATTGCTGCCTGATCTGATACAGTAAACTGATTTTGAGTGTCTCAGAGCAGGTGGAAAGCAAGAATTTTTTTTTCCGCCCGGGGTCCAATCCATTTTAAAGACGGCCCTGATGGAATACAGTATATATGAAAATCGATCAACACTGATGTACTGATGGCTGATCTAATTTCTTGAAGCCTGAAAACGGCAGGACAGTACAAATATAAGGGTGGCACAGTGGTGTAGTGGATAGCACTTTCACCTAGCAGTAAGAAGGGTTGCTGGTTCGAATCCCAACCATGACACTACCTGCCTGGAGTTTGTATGTTCTCCTTGTGCCTGCGTGGGTTTCCTCCGGGTACTCTGGTTTCCTCCCACACTCCAAAGAAATTCTGGTAGGTTAATTGGATCCTGTCTAAATTGTCCCTAGTATGTATGATTGTGAGTTAGGGACCCTTAGATTGTAATCTCCTTGAGGGTAGGGACTGATGTGAATGTACGATGTATATTTAAAGCGCTGCGTAAATTGATGGCGCTATACAAGTACCTGAAATAAATTAAAAAAAAAAAAAAAAAATATCCCCACAAATTACCCCTTTTTCAAAGTAAATACCCAACATTATTTAGTAAGAGGCATGGCGAGTTTTTTGAAGTTGTAATTGTTTTGTCACTTTTTTTGAAAAATTAAGAAATAATAATTATTTTATTTTTTTTACATATTGTCATCAGTGCAATTTAGTATTGCCAAATGAATGGTGTGGCAGTGATCAGGGACACTGACTGGTGACAGTATGTAACGAAAAATTAAAAATATATATATATTTTTTTCATTTTTTTACAATTTGATTTTTTACATACTGTCACCAGAGCAGTACAATGTCACCATAGAGACACAATAGAGACACCATAGAGACACCATAGAGACACTGTACTGCTCTAGGGAGGTGATCGGGATGTTTTCTTTTACACTATAAAAATAACAGTGCAGCACTATGAATATAATCAGCAGACTAACACATTGCTCATGGCATAAATATTGAAAGTCCCCTTAGATGTGGATAATAAGAAGAAACAAGTAAACAGAAAGTAGTCTCCTCTACGGTGGTGAGGGTGCTCACAAATATTCATAAGGTGCAACGCAGATCCGTGACTCCAACACCAGTAAGCCAAACCGCTCACCTCAATCATTGGACCCCTGAACTAACAGATGGGTCAAACAAGGCTTTCACCACTCTCAGTGGTCATGGATGGTGGCTTGAGTAGGTAGATCAATAAGGTAAGTTGTCACATTACTTTGAAGGACCGTACTCTGTTGTTCTCAATTTTCAGCCATGGTAACATGAAATGTAAAGAAATATATAGTGCACACTGTGTGGCTAAAACAACTTCCTTTGTTAAAAGACAGGTACTCACATAAAAAGCACTAGGACCCTAGTGCTGGGATGAATGGTGAATAATACAGTCATAGTAAGACATCGGTAGATAAGGTGGCTGCAGTGACGTCCTAGGATACTCCCGCACGAGTATCGTCCTAAACGGGACTTCCTCAGCGGTAAATATTACCGCTGAGGTTCATAAGCGCTGGGAGTGGGGTGTTTTGTTTACTATTGTACACTGATTATTCCACATACATTTTATTGTGTGCTATTGTGATAGCTGTGATATGCCACAGCTATCATACGGTACAGGTCTTCTGTGGTTGGTCCTGTACCATGTGATCACTGTGACCAATCACAGAGATCACAATAGTACACAATGAATGGCTATGAATAAAAGCCATTGTGTACAGCTGACATGTGATCGCTGTGATTGGTCACAGTAATCACATGGTACCAGGGTCGGCCCGGAACAATGGTCTGTATTCTGCTGTACTTTCAGTGGACACAGGGGGTTACAGATTGCACCTTTGTGTGGCCCCCTAGGGCCCTGGTCCCATCTGGCTGTATTTTATTAATAGGATGGGTGGGAGGTGGTTAAGGATAAATTAGTCAGATATCATACAGGAGAATAGGACTGGATGAAGAGAAAATTATAATCTCCTAAAGAGTAGCAATAGACAAAATAAGAGTTTTTACTTTGCTAAAACTTTGGAAAAAAATTGTCAGCCAGAAGTCATGTGACAAAACTGATTGTTAGCCAGAAGACAAGGCCACATGATTTTTTCATGGCAGATCTTTGGACTAGCATACAGACAAACTAATTTTTCGACCGGACTCCAATCCGTCGGAAAGATTTGAAACATGTTTCAAATCGAAAGTCCGTCTTGATTTTGACCGAAAAAGTCCGCTGAAGGTCTGATGAAGCCCACACACGGTCATATTCCTTCCGTCGAACCAGTCCGGTCAAAAAGTCCGCCCGTGTGTACACGACATTACAGGTTATCTTCTAAGATTGCCCTGTATTTGGCCCCGTCCATCTTCCCATCAACTCTGACCAGCTTCCCTGTCCCTGCTGAAGAAAAGCATCCCCACCACATGATGCTGCCACCACCATGTTTCACGGTGGGGATGCTGTGTTCAGGGTGATGTGCAGTGTTAGTTTTCCGCCACACATAGTGTTTTGCTTTTAGGCCAAAAAGTTCAATTTTGGTCTCATCTGACCAGAGCACCTTCTTCCACATGTTTGCTGTGTCCTCCACATGGCTTCTCACAAACTACAAACAGGACTTCTTATGACTTTCTTTCACCAATGTCTTTCTTCTTGTCACTCTTCCATAAAGGGCAGATTTGTGGAGAACACGACTAATAGTTGTCCTGTGGACAGATTCTCCCACCTGAGCTGTGGATCTCTGCAGCTCCTCCAGAGTTACCATGGACCTCTTGGCTGCTTCTCTGATGAATGTTCTCCTTGCCGGTCAGTTTAGGTGGATGGCCATGTCTTGGTAGGTTAGCAGTTGTGCCATACTCTTTCCATTTTCCGATGATGGATTGAACAGAGCTCCGTGAGATGTTCAAAGCTTGGGAGATTTTTTATAACCTAACCCTGCTTTAAACTTCTCCACAGCTTTATCCCTGACCTGTCTGGTGCATTCCTTGGCCTTCATGATGCTGTTTGTTCACTAAGGTTCTCTAACAAACCTCTTTGGGCTTCACAGAACAGCTTTATTTATACTGAGATTAAATGACACACAGGTGGACTCTATTTACTAATTAGGTGACTTTTGAAGGCAATTGGTTCCACTAGATTTTAGTTAGGGGTATCAGAGTTAAGGGGGCTGAATATAAATGCCCCCCCCCCCCACACACACTTTTCGCATATTTATTTGTATCATTTATCATTTTCCTTCCACTTCACAATTATGTGCCACTTTGTGTTGGTCTATCACATAAAATCCCAATAAAATACATTTACGTTTTTGGTTGTAGCATGACAAAATGTGGAAAATTTCAAGGGGTATGAATACTTTTTCAAGGCACTGTACCTCCTCTGTGCAGTTGGTTTTGCACAGAGCAGCCCGGATCCTCCTCTTCTCGGGTCCCTCTTCAGCTCTCCTGGCCCCTCCCTCCTGTTGTGTGCCCAACGAGCCAAGCCACAGCTCCATGTCCATTCAGACATTGGCCAACTGACTTTAAATGACAGCAGCAGGAGCCAATGGCACCGTGCTGCTGTCTCAGCCAATGAGGAAGGGAGTCCTGGGCAGCTGAGACAATCCTGCAACATCACTGGATCTAGATGGGGCTCAGTATTAGGGGGCTGCGGCACACAGAAGGCATTTTATCTTAATGCATAGAATGCACCTTCTGTCTTTTTTTTTTTAAATACATTTTTATTGAAAGATATAACATACAGGGAATGACATCAAAAGACAGTATCATTGTATTTTGTGTTTTTCTACAAAAATAACAAAGAGAACATCAGCCTGATACAAAAATAGAAATATAGAACAGCTGATAAAGATAATTAGCCTGGGGAATGGGGAGAAAGGTAACCTTCTATGTGGAAGAGAGGAAGTAAAACTGGATGGATCTAGGTGGGGGGGGGGGGAGAAGGAATCCCTGAGATTGCTAGCAGAATGTTACTGGATGTACCCCGTATAAGGTGGGGGGGGGGGGTGAGTGGGGGAAAGCCAGATAGATGCAGATTATCAACATCAGGGGGGGGGGGCAAGAAGAAAAGAACACCCAGTTCATGTTTTGGATGGAACAATGCAGCCTGTGGGTAGAAAATACAGGTTAAAATGATAATAATAATTATGATTTTTATGGTAATAGCATTTATGTCCTTTGTAGCAGTTGTGGTCACCATCTTCCTATATGGGGGAATATGGAGTTTTGAAGAGCGTGAAGACGTCTTGGATTATGTTGTAGTATTTGGTAAGAGTTGGATTCCTTATGTTGTAGAACCTTGGTTTGGGGTAATCATTCCATCTAAGGTGGGGGGGGGAGGATCATGATAGAGGAAAGAGAAAGTCTCAAGATGAACTATATCCGTGGGAGAGAGTGTTGAGGTCATGAAAGCTCCCCATTTGTGGTGGAAGCGTGTCTTGGTTCTTTCATTCGTAAAGTCCATGTTGATCCTGTCTTTGTAGGGCAACTGTAGGAGGTCCCTTTTGATTTGAGAGGTGTTGGGACATGTGTTGGAGATCCAGTTTTTTAGTATGGCTCTTCTAGCGAATAGGAGGCATAGCAGGATCCAATCCTTACGTGAAGGGGTAGAGTTCGGTGACCAGGGTAACAGTTGGGGGTCCCAGTGTCCGAAAATGAGGAGTAGGGGGTCCTTAGGTAATTTTAGCAGGGTCACCTCGAATATGTACTGTAGGGCCTGGTCCCAGAAGGCGGATATGTAAGTGCATGACCAGAAACGATGGGTCGAGGAAGGCCTGGGGTGTAGACATAAGGGGCATGTGGAGGAGGTTTGAGCTTGTTTGTTCGAGAGGAAAGGTATGTGGGCTCGATGGACGATCTTAAGTTGGGTTTCCCTCCAGGATTCGTTGGGCACCAGTTTGTGAATAGTGTTGAGGCCTTGAAGTAATTTGTTGACCAAGTCGGCATCAGTGAAGTCTTTTGCCCAGTTAGCTGCTGATGAGGTCTCCAGTGAGGGAATGACTTTTAGGAGGAGAGGCTGGTATATGTCTGAGATTTTGTAGGAGCTCTTTAAAAGAAGAGAGTCCGATAGGGACGTTTTAAATCTTTTGTGATCGTCTCTGCAAGCATTTTTGAGAAAGCTGATACATTGACCATAATGGAATATGTGTGACTGTGGAAGTTGGAATGTCTCTAATGACTTGAAAGGGATGGGGCGGCCAGACTCTGAATCACAAAGTGAAGAAAAGTTGGAGATGCCTTTCTGTTGCCAGGTGATATATGGCTGACGTTCCAGACCTGGGGGAAAGCTCGGGTTTCCTTGTATTGGGAGGTGTCTAGAAATAAACGGTGAAAGTTTGAGGCTTTTCCGGATCTCCCTCCAAGCAATTGCTGTGTCCCGAAGTAGGAGTTTATGTTGAAGGAGCGGAGGAATGGATTTCCACTTGCAGTGGAGGAGAGCTACCAGGGAGTATGGGTTGACCATTTCAGTTTCCAGGTAAAAGTTGGAGTAACGAGATGTTTGAGCTACCCAATCTAAACTTATCCTCAGGAGGCAGGCTAAATTATAGATCCTGACATTAGACTAATACCCCCTTCGCGCCTGGGAAGGTAAAGTTTAGTGAATGCAATTCGTGGTCGCTTATTTCGCCATAAAATTTTGGATATTGCCTCGTTGAGAATTTTTGTGTCTTTATGCTGCAAGAGTAAGGGAATGGTTTGTAGTGGATAAAGTAGGGTTTAAAGGAGGGTTGGATAAGGTGCCTAGGGGGAGGATTTTTCACTTTTGTTGTAGTTTATGCGAAGGCCCGAGCATAATCTAAATTGGTCAAAGATTAGCTTAATCGTGAGCATGTCAGAGGAGGGGTTTGCTGTGAATATAAGGACATCGTCCGCAAAGAGTGAGGTGCGAAGCTCCTGTTTGCCGATGGGGATGCCGTTTAGTGGGGCTACGTGTGATAAATACCTAGATAGTGGTTCTAATGCAATGTTAAAGAGGAGTGGTGATAAGGGGCAACCCTGCCGAGTTCCTTTGTGTAGGCGGAATTCCTCTGATAGGAGGCCTGCCGCCACCAGTCTAGCAGCTGGGGCGGTATACATGGTGTTTATAAGATGGGCGAAGGGACCGGAGAATCCCATTTTATTCATGACCAGAGAAAGCTATTCGAAGCTGACGTTATCGAAGGCTTTCTCCGCGTCCAGGGTGATGATAGCATACTTTCCCTCTGAGTTGCATTTGGCATGTTCCAGGGCCATCATTACCTTCCTGATGTTCATGGTGGCAGTTCTGCCTTTCACGAACCCTGATTGGGCAGGGTGTATCAGAGAGGGTATGATGTCTGCTAATCTTGTGGCAATAATTTTGGAAAGGATTTTGACATCCAGGTTTAGAAGTGAGATAGGCCTATATGAGCCTGGTTCTTGGGGGTCTTTACCTTTTTTGGCTAGTAATTTGATAATGGCTTGGTTGCCCGTGGGTAGGTATGTTCCCCCTGACCATATATGTTGATATACTTCATGAAGTTTGCATTCTAAGAGTGGTTGTAGGGACTTGTAGAATTCTCCCGTGAATCCATCAGGACCTGGGGCTTTCGAAGGAGCTAGGTTTTTAATTGTAGTGGAGATTTCATGGAGGGATATTGGGGCGTTTAGAGCTTCTAACTGTGAGGGTGATACTTGAGAAAGGGTTACCTTTTCCAGAAAGGATTGTGCTGTCGCAGGGTTTATGGGATCTGGTCTGTATAGGGATGAGTAGTATTGTAGCATGGTTCCATTTATGTCTTTTTGGGTGGTTTTTATGTTACCCAGAGAGTCACGGAGAGATGAGATGTGTGTCGGACGATAGGGTCCCCTACATAAATTGACGAGGAGTTTACCTGCCTTATTGCCGAATTTGTGGAGGGTGGCATCCATGTAGGCTATTTTTGTTTGTTCTAGGGTTTCGGCCCAAGTGTCAAAGGATTGTTTTGCTGATTGCCATGCCTTCCTGTTATCATTGGAGTTGTTTATGTATAGTGATCTTTGGGCTAGGTGCAGTCGGGAGCTGGCTTGTTTGTATTTTTTGAGTGTGTTTCTCTTAAAGGATGCTGCATAGGAGATTATATGGCCTCTGAGGAATGCTTTGCCTGCTTCCCAGAATAAATTGGGGTTGTCGGAGTGTTCAGCATTGGTCGAAGTGTATTCTGACCAGACGTTTTCCATGTATTGTCGGAAGTCAGAGTTGTTGTGGAGATAAGAAGGGAAACGCCATATTTTAGGATTCGGGTGTAAATCAGGGTTATCAATCGTGGTCGAGATTGGTGCATGGTCGGATATGGCAATGTCGTGAATGTCCGCGTCGGATATCAGTGGTAGAAGGTCGTCTGAGCAGAAGAGATAGTCAATTCTGGTGAAGACGTTGTGGGGATTGGAGTAAAAAGTAAATTCTCTGTCAGCTGGGTGCCGGAGTCGCCAAATGTTGTGTAGGTGGAGGGATTCCATCGTTGAGGCTAGTAAAGTTTGTGAATCGAGATCTGAGGGGAGATATGTGCGCTTAGAAGTGGATCTGTCGTCTATCGGGTGAACTGTGGAGTTAAAGTCTCCGCCAGCTATATGCGGGAGAGTCGGGTCGCTAAGGAGCCATGTTGAAAGTTCACTATAAAATTGTTTTGTGGGGTTATTGGGCGCATAGATGTTTGATATTATCATTTCCTTGGTTCCTAATTTGATGTGGGCTGAAATAAGGCGACCCTGTGCATCTGCTTTGATAGATAGGACCTCACATGGCAGGTTTTTGTGAATGAGTATCAGGACTCCTGCTTTGCGTCCATTGGAATCTGAGCCTAGTACTGTGCCTACCCATAATTTTTTCATGCGGTGGAAGTCAGAGGTGGAGAGGTGGGTTTCTTGGAGTAGGGCAATGTCGGTTTTGAGTCTTTTAAGGTGACGGAGGATTTTCATTCTCTTATTGGGTGAACAAAGCCCTTTAACATTCCAGGAGACTAGTTTCATATAGGAGGGGTCACTGGGGGGATATGTGAAGATATCGTATGATTTTCACCTGTTAATAGTTGGTGGTGTGATGTGAAAGTAGGCTGGGTTCTAGAGGGGATTGTTTTGTCTGAACGAGGGTTTGTATAACCGCTAAGGGCGTGTGTACCATAAGATGGGGGTGCGTAGTATAGGGAGGGGTCTAGAAGGAGGGGGGTAGAAAAGAGAAACAATAAAACATAATCAATAAACTTCGCTTTTTTCCGCATGGAGTCGACTGTGTAGGCCAACTCCCATCGCAAGACCCAGAGACTGCTGTATTTGAGAACCCGTATTTAAGGGGGTGAAGAGCATTGGCAGCTTGGGTTGTGCAATAATTGACGGAGGAGTTGGTTACACAGGAGAGCCAGGGGAGAGAGTCAACACCTTAGTTATAACAAAATCAAGTTTACCAGTTGGCAAAATGTAAACAGTATGTAAAAAACATAAGAGAAACTGCTTGGCCTACCAGTAGCTGATTTGCCTGGTGAGGAAGAGAGAACAAGCTTGAGAGAAAAATTTTAACTTCGTCTCTTGAGTAGGATATCCCGTTAAGAGTTAGACCACCATAGCCGTAGAGGCGAGGCGGTATGGTGTAGCAATGTGGGACCGTGCTTGTGGTCCTCAGTGAGGTGTGGAGCGGTGTTGGTCCGGTGCCGAAGCTCTGAACCGTTTTGGAGAGTCTTTGCGTGGGCTCCTTTGGTCTAGAGCACGGTTGACAGGAGCCGCTCTAGGAGAGGGGCTGAGGTTGGGGCCTGAGTGTAGCGATCGTAGGAAAGCCTCAGCTTCTTTTGGGTCATGGAAGGAGAGCTGGTCGCCATTTGGGGCTTTAAGTCGGAGGGTAGCTGGAAACGCCAAAGTGAATTTGAGTTGTTGATGATGCAGCTCCGAGCAAACCTGTTGAAAGGCTTTCCTCTTCTGGGACACTTCAATAGAGTAATCTGCGAAAATCAGGATTTTCATGCCGTCAATTTGAAGAGATCTGGATTGCCTGAATTTTTGCAGGATGTAAGCTTTATCCGAGTAATTGAGGTATTTTGTGATTATGGGACGGGGCGATTTGCTATCTGAGTTGAAGGTTCCCATGCGATGTGCCCGTTCTACTGTGCAGGGACCTGGCAGGCCTAGTGCTTCAGGAATGCATCTGGTGCATAGGTCTGTGAGAGCTGAGGTTTGCAGCGATTCTGGGATGCCCACAAATCGCAAATTGCTCCTTCTGGATCTATTTTCCAAATCGTCCAGCTTTTCAAGAATATATTTGTTGGTTTTATCTTGGGCCTGCACTGAGGATTGAGAGTGGTATAGTTCTTCCTCAATATTAGCTATGCGGTGCTCAGTTTCATTCAGCCTGGAGGCATGTTCCCCTAGCTGGGCCTGGAGCTGTTGCATGACTGCGCTGACAGCCTTCTCCACCGAGGCTGTTATCATTGGGGAGAGGAGAACTGCCACAGCCTGTGCTATCCTTTCTGTACTGGATGTGTTGGATGAGCTTGTGGGTTGTGCAGTTGCATCAGCAGATGGGGAGGGGGCCGCAGCGCCGCTTACCTCCATGTCAGGCTCTGACTCTGTGAGAGGCTCCGTGTAGGCCGAAGCCGGGGCCTCGATTTGCAGCTGTGGGGTCCGTGCCGCCGTGGCCGCGTACGGTCGCGAGCCGGTTTTTTCTACGAATCCGTCCATCCTGTGACCGGGGATGGCGTGGGGTGAGTCCCGGTGTTTTTGGCGGGTTTGCCAGCTTTGTAGGCAGATTTTGGAGTCGAGCTGCGGGAGCTGATGAGGAGAGCAGCTACTCCATGCGGCGCCGGAACCGGAAGTGACTTCTGTCTTTACAATCACTTTAAATAGTCCCAATGAAGACATTTGGAGCTAATTTTGACAACACTTTATGAAAGGTAAAATTTGTAATTTCACTGCAAAATCAAGTTAGGCAAATACAGTATCTCACAAAAGTGAGTACACCCCTCACATCTTTTCTTTTTCTCATCAATCTTTTCTTCTATCTTGTCACGTGCTCAGCATCATATCCAGAGGTTGTCTTTGGGAAATAGACGTATGAGTGCTGCCAGCATTACTGCAGAGGTTGAAGTTGTGGGGGGTTAGCATGTCAGTGCTCAGACCATACGCCGCACACTGCATCAAATTGGTCTGCATGGCTGTCATCCCAGAAGGAAGCCTCTTCTAAAGATGATGTACAAGAAAGTCCACAAACAGTTTGCTGAAGACAAGCAGACTAAGGACATGGATTACTGGAACCATATCCTGTGGTCTGATGAGACCAAGATAAACTTATTTGGTTCAGATGGTGACAAGCGTGTGTGGTGGCAACCAGGTGAGGAGTACAAAGACAAGTGTGTCTTGTCTACAGTCAAGCATGGTGGTGGGAGTGTCATGGTCTGGGGCTGCATGAATGCTGCCAGCACTGGGGAGATACAGATCATTGAGGGAACCATGAATGCCAACATGTACTGTGACATACTGAAGCAGAGCATGATCCCCTCCCTTCAGAGACTGGGCCACAGGGCAGTATTCCAACATGATAACCACCCCAAACACACCTCCAAGTCCACCACTGCCTTTCTAAAGAAGCTGAGGGTAAAGGTGATGGACTGGCCAAGCATGCCTCCAGACCTAAACCCTATTGATCATCTGTGGGGCATCCTCAAACGGAAGGTGGAGGAGCACAAGGTCTCTAACATCCACCAGCTCCGTGATGTCGTCATGGAGGAGGGGAAGAGGACTCCAGTGACAACCTGTGAAGCTCTGGTGAACTCCATGCCCAAGAGGGTTAAGGCAGTGCTGGAAAATAATGGAGGCCACACAAAATATTGTCACTTTGGGCCCAATTTGGACATTTTCACTTAGGGGTGTACTCACTTTTGTTGCCAGCGGTTTAGACATTAATGGCTGTGTGTTGAGTTATTTTGAGGGGACAGCAAATTTACACTGTTATACAAGCTGTACACTCACTACTTTACATTGTAGCAAAGTGTCATTTCTTCAGTGTTGTCACATGAAAAGATAGAAGAAAAGATTTACACAAATGTGAGGGGTGTACTCACTTTTGTGAGATACTGTACATTTAGCTCATCTGTAGAACCAGAGATAACAGAAATGATGGCTCTTTTGAAACATTTTTTTTTTTGTTCAATATATTTAAACAGAAGCATAGAAATACTGAAAACAAATTCCAGCTGCAATATATTGATCAAATACAACAGTAAATAGTACCACATTTGCAGTAAGATACAGTATAAGGAAACCCCATGATATGTTTGTTATGTGTTCCCATTCACACAGAATTCCTAAATTTAAATAAAAATATATATTTATTATTTTTTAGACGTTTCACAAGGGTTGGTGTCATGGCTGACTGCAAAGATTTTTAACAATATTAGATTGAGCCTGTCCCAGGTCTGTCCTCATTAGCATACAAAGCAAGAAGCCCACCCTCTACACCTCTAACCCTTTGTTAAGACAGAAAGGGGTTGATTCACTAAAACTGGAGAGTGCCAAATCTGGTGCAGCTGTGCATGGGAGCCAATCGGCTTCTAACTTCAGTTGACCGCTTTGCCTCTGAGGAAGAGGGTATGCTCTGGAAACGCGTCAGTTGTTTGTGATGCCATCTGACCCCTCCAATATCAGGTCCGGGTTACAGGCGTTCAAAGACGCAGTCTCACCTACTCATAAGGCTCTTTTACATGTTTGTTTGTGAGTATGATTATTGCTGTTACAGCTTTCTAATAAAATTTACCACTGGTAATGCACAGGGTCAGTGCGCCTTGCTTTCCTCTTTTTATGTTTCAGTTTTAAGAATACCCATTGTTCTGAGGAGGGCAGCAAGACTGCAGTCACTGCTTGATTAAGAGGGTTGGCCGCACCACTTATTCATAGACTAAGCACCCAAACCATAGGTGTGCACAGGGGGTGTGCCAGGTGTGCCTGGGCACACCCTAATCACCCTGTGCGGTGCAGATTCCCCCTGTTGACATTACACCAAAGCCCCCCAATGAGGCTCCTAAAAAGTTGTAAAAAAATAAAATAATAGAAATAAAAAACACTGTCCACTGCCCTACTGACACCAACCTCGGCCCTACAGAAAAGTCCACTGCCTACTAACACCGTCCATGTTTTAATACATTTGGGGTGCACACCCTAATGCAATAGGCTGCGCACACCTATGACCCAAACGCAAAAGATTATTGTTGTTTTGTTGTCTAAAAGTATTGGGACGCCTGCCTTTACACACACATGAACTTTAATGTCATCCCAGTCTTAGTCCATAGGGTTCAATATTGAGTTGGCCCACCCTTTGCAGCTATAACAGCTTCAACTCTTCTGGGAAGGCTGTCCACAAGTTTTAGGAGTGTGTCTATGGGAATGTTTGACCATTCTTCCAGAAGTGCATTTGTGAGGTCAGGCACTGATGTGGACGAGACGGCCTAGCTTGCAGTCTCTAATTTTTCCCAGAGGTGTTTTATCAGGTTCAGTTCAGGACTCTGTGCAGGCCAGTCAAGATTCCCCACCTCAAACTCGCTCATCCGTGTCTTTATGGACCTTGCTGTCATGTTGGAACAGGAAGGGGCTGTCCCCAAACGGTTCCCACAAAGTTGGGAGCATGAAATTGTCCAGAATGTATATACCTGCAAAGGGTGGGCCGACTCAATATTGAACCCTATGGACTAAGACTGGGATGCCGTTAAAGTCCATGTGCGTGTAAAGGCAGGCGTCCCAATACTTTTGGTAATGTAGTGTATGTAGGATTTTTCCTTGCCAGAGGGTTCAGAATAGAGCATCTAAAAAAAGGTAAACTGCAATTTTTAAGTTATGCAATGTAAATGGGAACACCATTTACAAATAAAATAAAGCTCTATGAATATAATATGAGACCTTGGTGCGGGGGGGGGGGTCACTTTTCTCAACCTTCTATTCATTTATTTCAAGCTCTACTACTAACTGTCCACCAGGGAGCCTCCACTTAGTCCCATCCTCTACCATCTCTGTGCCTAGTCATTGGTCATAGAGGCTATCTGTCTCATTAAAGAGGCAATCATGAGACATGGAGTGCAGGCTGTAGAGGGTGAGGTCAAGATAGTGGAACCTGCTGTTCTAAGGGGTTGGTTTACTCCATTAGTCCCTTGTGACAGCCCTGGCATTTGGCTTCCCGCTCTTCCATCGCTCCTTGAACAGGCACCTTACAGTGACTCTTATGCATCCATTGACTGAGATTCAACTCCCATCCTTTATTTTTGCAGTTGGGTTAATTTTTGGTCAAACAATGATTCTCCTGATGAAGTGAGCTGAGATTCACAAACCGCGTTGAGAATATTCATGATAAAATAATATCTATGGAATAGTTCAGCTATTTGCATTCATTATGCTACTGTTAATGTTAGGTACCTGGTAGTAGAGCCTGACTGTAGGAGAAGACCTCTCATACAACGCTGGTTCAGGAGCCACTGGAGTGGGAACAGTGGTCTCCTGAGCGCAGTGGGGTAGGAGTGCCTGTTGGAGTATAGTCTCTGATGTGGTGGCAGAGATCCCTCCTGGGATGGCTGGACTGCAGGTGAGTGGAGACTGGAAGCAGCAGCAGACTTGACACACTGAAGATGAGAGATCACAGGAGCTGAAGCTGAAGGTGCAACAGCAAGTGGAAGCAGCAGGAACAAGCAGAGTCAGACAGTCCGGGTCGGCAGGTAACTTGGTACAGGTAATCACAGCAGGCAGAGGCAGAGTCGGTGAACAAGCAGAGGTTGGCAACGGTAGTAGATAAGACAGCAGAATGGTCAGGCAGGCCGGGTCGGGATAGGAGCAGGGCGGATGGTCAAACAAGGCGGGTCAAATCAGGTAGCAGACAATCAGATGCAGGTTCAAACAGAATCACAGAGCTGAGACGAAGCAGCGATGTTCCCATGAAACAGGGAAGCTTTTATGTGCTTAGTGGCGTCAAACTGGCGCTAACGCGAACGCGCGCGCCCGTGCACGCGGGAACGCACGCGCGAACGCACGCGCGAACACGCACCCGCGCGCGCCCGAGCACCGCGCTGATGCACAGCAACAGCAGCAGCTTGATGCCGTGTCTGTACAGGGGCGCGCCGGCGCATAGGCGCATGCAAGTGCCCCGGTCTGGTGCTGGTAGATCCCTGACATTGCCCCCCCCAAGGGGCAGCCTCCGGATGCCCAAAAGCCTCTTCTTCTCAGGATGTGTAGAAAAATAGGCGCAAACTAAACGCCTAGCATGCACATTACTGTCCGGTTCCCACGAGTTACTTTCTGGGCCGTAGCCTTTCCACTTGATTAGGAATTGGTTTTGCCCTTGCCTTCTTCTACAATCAAGGATAGCCTCAACCTCAAATTCCTCGCTGCCATTAACTACCACAGGTTCAGGAGGTCTTGTCCCTCTAGCAGGAAAGGGATCAGGTACAGCAGGTTTGAGCAGAGATAAATGGAATACCGGATGTATTTTAAATGAATCAGGTAAAGTCCATTCATAAGACACTTCATTGATTTTCCTTCTAATTGGGGAAGGTCTCATGAATCTAGGTGCCAACTTCTTAGAAGGACATGCTAATTTGATATTAACGGTAGAAAGCCATACCTGGTCGCCAATCTGTAAGTTCAGCTCCCCCCTCCTTTTCCGGTCGAAGATTCTCTTACCATCTGCCTGAGCCTTGGACACTGCTTCCTGCAACAACCGGTTGTTGTGACTGAGGAACTCCACAGTACTTTGTACTGCTGGAACCGAAGACTCTGAAAGGAAATCAGGTAGAAAGGTTAGGTGAAAGCCATAATTGGCGAAAAAAGGGGATTGACCGGTGGCAGAATGTTTGCCGTTATTGTAAGCAAATTCTGCTAAGGGTAGTAGAGATACCCAATCATCTTGCGTGAAAGATGTGAAACATCTGATGTATTGTTCAAGGGTCTGATTGGTCCTTTCTGTCTGACCGTTCATTTGAGGATGATAGGCCAAGGACAAGGCCAATTCAATTTTTAGGATTTCACACAGGGCTCTCCAGAAACGTGAGGTGAATTGAACCCCTCTATCAGAAACTATATTTACAGGTACTCCATGAAGTCTGATGATCTCCTTGACAAATATACGAGCAGTTTCGATGGCAGACGGGGTTCCCCTTAAAGGTAGAAAATGAGCCATTTTGGTTAAACGGTCCACTACCACAAAGATGGCTGAGCACCCTTCAGAACATGGAAGCTCCACAATAAAATCCATAGAAATCATTTTCCATGGTCTGTCGGGTACAGGTAACGGTTTTAATAGGCCAAAAGCTTGATTCCTGGATGATTTATTCTGGATGCAGATGGGACAGGAACTGACATACTTTTCACAAAAGTCTTTCAGATTGGGCCACCAGAATGTACGCTGCACTAGTTCCAAGGTTTTGCGAACTCCAAAGTGGCCCGCCAATGGATGATCATGGAGAAGTGTCAAAACCCTGACCCGAACATCTTCAGGAACGAAAATTTGGCTTCCTTTCCAGAACAGACCATCTCTGTTTACTAAAGTAATCCCAGTGGGCCTGGCTGACTCAGAGGATGCTTCCTTAATCTGGGAGAGTAAATCTGTTTGTAGAAGTAAGAAACTGTCTGCAGGTAAGATGGTGTCAGGAGCAGATAAGTCCTTAGGATTGTCGTGCATCCGTGATAATGCATCTGGTTTAATATTTTTTGAGCCTGGACGGTAAGTGATATGGAAGGAAAAACATAAGAAAAACAGAGCCCAGCGGGCTTGTCGAGGCTTCAGCCGTTTGGCAGATCGTAAGTATTCCAGGTTTTTATAGTCAGTATAAATTAGTACTGGATGCATAGCCCCCTCCAACAGGTACCTCCACTCTTCCAGTGCAGTCTTAATGGCGAGAAGCTCTCGGTCACCAACGTCATAATTCTTCTCCGCAGGGGAGAGTTTACGGGAGAAGAATCCTACAGGATGCATTACATCTTTGCTACCTTTACGTTGCGAAAGAATCGCACCTACCGCAATCTCGGAGGCATCAACCTCTAAAATAAACGGTAAAGATGGTTCAGGATGGCTGAGGATAGGTGCTGAAGTAAACAGTCTCTTGAGATTTTCGAAGGCGTCTTGGGCAAGTTGGTTCCAGGAAAAACGGGTATTCTGTGTGGTTAACTGCGTGATGGGTGCAATTATGGCTGAGAACCCCCTGATGAACTTTCTGTAGAAGTTCGCAAACCCCACAAACCGCTGAATTCCCTTCTTGACCAGGGGTACCGGCCAGTCCAGAACAGCGGAAACCTTTTGTGGGTCCATCTTGATGCCTGTCGCAGAGATTATTAACCCCAGAAATTGAATGCTCTGTTGTTCGAACTCGCATTTTTCCGCTTTTGCGTAAAGTCTGTGTAAGCGGAGACGGCATAACACCCTGCAGACATGTTCCTGATGCAATTCACAGGATTCTGAAAAAATCAAGATATCGTCCAAGTATGCGATTACAAACACATCTAAAAAGTCCCTGAGAACATCGTTAATCAGGTGTTGAAAGGTCGCAGGGGTGTTGCAGAGTCCAAAGGGCATGACTAGGTATTCATAATGCCCGAATCGGGTTCGGAACGCTGTTTTCCACTCATGCCCAGCCCGGATGCGGATCAAATTATATGCCCCTCTCAGGTCAAGTTTAGTGAAAATGACGGCAGTCCTTAATTTTTGGAAGAGTTCAGGTATCAAGGGTAGGGGATACCGATTTTTGACCGTGATTTTGTTTAGTTCACGATAGTCTATACATGGATGGAGAGACTTGTCCTTCTTAGTGAAGAAAAATATTCCGGCACCAGCTGGAGAGGTAGAGTGGCGTATAAAACCCTTGGCCAGGTTCTCATCTATATATGTCTTTAGTACTTCCTGTTCTTTTTCTGATAATGGAAAAATGCGCCCAAATGGAATTTCGGATCCTGGCAGCAATTCAATGGGGCAGTCGTAGGGGCGATGAGGTGGAAGAGAGTCTGCCCCCTTCTTACTGAAAACATCAATGAATTCATGATACTGTTTAGGTATGACCTGGCAAAGTTTCTGGTCGGTGTCCAGACAAAGTAGGGTGGATGAGGAATCCGAATCTTTCTTAAAACAGTGTTCTTGACAGTAAGAGGATGAGAATTTTACTTCTCCAGATGTCCAATGAATGTATGGATTGTGGGCCTGCAGCCAAGGAATGCCCAGGATGATGGGAAACATAGGCGAGGAGATGGCATCAAGAACCAGCAGTTCCTTGTGTTGGGAGGAAGTAGAAGCAGACAGAGGCAGGGTTTCCTAAATTACTTGTCCTGATCTGATGTGGGATCCATCAGCTAAAAATACAGCGAGTCCATGGGTCTTGGTTCGTAATGGGATGTTATGCTGGCTGGCGAAGTTTGAATCAATAAAGCAGCTGCATGCTCCGGAATCAATGATGGCGTTGACCGTTACTGTCCTTTCTTGAAGCTGCAATGACAGAGGAAGGGCAATGTGGGTAGAATTCGCAGACAGAGCAGAGACTGGTATACACAGAAGATGGGCACTTACTCGTTTTGACTGGACAGTTAAGGACATAGTACCCAGTTCCACCGCAATAGAGGCACAGATTGAGTTGCCGGCGTCGGGCCCGTTCTTCAGGCGATAAGGCAGGTCGCATCAGTCCTAATTGCATAGGTTCCGAAGAGTCAGGCGTGGCATTAACTGGATTCGAACTGGGTGAGGGTAAATAGCTTGTTGCAGGAAGTGGTGCTCTGGCTGACATCCAAATCGGGCGGGATTGTAGAGCAGATCGTTCAGATCGACGTTCCCGGATACGTCGGTCGATTTGAATGGTCAAGTTAATCAAAGCCTCAAGAGTATTTGGTACACCCACTCGGGCAAGTTCGTCCTTTAGTCCTTCAGATAGACCCAAGCGGAACTGGTGACGCAGGGCAGAATCATTCCACTGAGTGTCCGCGCTCCAACGTCTAAAGTCCATGATATAGTCCTCCGCAGGTCTGCGGCCTTGCTGGAGCGCGAACAGAGCTGATTCAGCTGTGGCAGTCTGTAGAGGGTCTTCGTATAATTGTGCCATGGCTTCAAAGAAGGAAGATAAGGGCTGGGTTAGGGCTGAGTCCCCCTCAAGTAGACGATGAGCCCAGGTCTGAGGTTCCCCTTGTAGGAGGGAGATCACGAACCCCACTTTAGTTGCCTCCAGTGAGAAAGTTCTGGGCTGTAGTGCGAAGAAGAGCTGGCAAGCGTTGCGAAAGGCCCGGAACTTGGCCCGGTCTCCAGAGAATCTATCAGGAGTGGGAACCCTTGGTTCAGGTGGAAGCATTACAACGGAAGGACCTGGAGCAGTCTGTGCAGGAGTTGCGGCTGAAGAGGAGGCCAGGGGGTTAGGCCCTGCAAGGTTCTGGACTTGTCCTTCCAATCTGTTGTAGTTATCCTGGAGGGATTGTACGGTTTGAGTGAGGGCCGCAAGGTGGGTGCATATTTCTTTTAATGGAGAGGTATCTCCTGCAGGCTCAGTCATGGCTGCTTCGTACTGTTAGGTACCTGGTAGTAGAGCCTGACTGTAGGAGAAGACCTCTCATACAACGCTGGTTCAGGAGCCACTGGAGTGGGGACAGTGGTCTCCTGAGCGCAGTGGGGTAGGAGTGCCTGTTGGAGTATAGTCTCTGATGTGGAGGCAGAGATCCCTCCTGGGATGGCTGGACTGCAGGTGAGTGGAGACTGGAAGCAGCACCAGACTTGACACACTGAAGATGAGAGATCACAGGAGCTGAAGCTGAAGGTGCAACAGCAAGTGGAAGCAGCAGGAACAAGCAGAGTCAGACAGTCCGAGTCGGCAGGTAACTTGGTACAGGTAATCACAGCAGGCAGAGGCAGAGTCGGTGAACAAGCAGAGGTTGGCAACGGTAGTAGATAAGACAGCAGAATGGTCAGGCAGGCCGGGTCGGGATAGGAGCAGGTCGGATGGTCAAACAAGCCGGGTCAAATCAGGTAGCAGACAATCAGATGCAGGTTCAAACAGAATCACAGAGCTGAGACGAAGCAGCGATGTTCCCATGAAACAGGGAAGCTTTTATGTGCTTAGTGGCGCCAAACCGGCGCTAACGCGAACGCGCGCACGCACACACGCCGCGCACCCGCGCGCGCCTGAGCGCCGCGCTGATGCACAGCAACAGCTTGATGCCGTGTCTGTACAGGGGCGCGCCGGCGCATAGGCGCATGCAAGTGCCCCGGTCTGGTGCTGGTAGATCCCTGACAGTTAATATACTCATGTAAAGCAACATATGACAGACATATCCCAACTGCTCATTAATGCATACTTTATTATGTGCATTTTTAACATATTTTGTATTTATGTAATACACTTTTGTTTTTCTAGATTTCTTACTTCTGTTTGGCATTTCTAATGAAAGTCCCATGGGCTTTGTCTATATGTATAGAAGGTATTGAAGTAGACCTTCCTGGACCTTACCCGCCATTTATTTTCTACATAATTGATAACTTTATATGGCACACAAAGATTGTGATATATAGCTAGGGCTGTACAATCTAAGAAGTATTATTTTAAAAGAGAAAACATGGACCTTTTTTTTTCCCCGACTCCTCACTATTTTTGTTTTTATAATCCTCATCTTTCTTCAGGTCGCTGGTTTCTTTCATATATTTTATTATGAACTTATAATGCCTTTGTCTTTCCTCTCTGGGATCCCCCATATGTATCACACGGAATTTGATGTCTTCCAAAACCTCAGTGAGGAATTCGATGATCTCTTCGTGTTTCTCTCTCACCGTCACCACCGACTGGCACTCTGTGGTGTAATTTTCGATGGTGTATATCTTTTTTATCCCCATGTTTGTAAAGACGGACTTCATGGACTCCACTCCACCACTGTATTTGTGTGTCAGGACAATGTACGGGGTAATGCCTGGAACATCAACATGAAGGACTTCAGTAAAAAGTTCAAGCCGGTTCATGAACGAGAGGAGATAAAGAGGGGGATAGAGGAAAGCCAATTATCTGGGTGAAGAGAAGGGAGATAGCATAATTGCAGCCTTTTTCTAGATGAATAAGCTGAAATAGAGAAGCAAAAGGAAGAGATAGACAGAGGAAAGACAACCATTTTTTTTAGGAGCGTGTTAACACTCCTGTATTTTGACAGCTGCTGGTCTCATTCCAGCATTCTGGTTTTGGCTATCATGCATCCTTGTCTGACTGTCCACCTGCAAGCAGATTGATGTGGCCAGTCTCTGGGTGGAGACCAAAACTGATTTAAGCCAACCGAGCTTGCAGTCTCAGGTTTGTGATATTGTGTTTGTTACATGTGTTCCAAGCCCCCTTTATCTGTCCTGTTCTGCTAGATTGGATTCCCTTGTTGTCGACCTTGGATTTTATATCGACTATTCTCTGAACTCTGCCTGCCTTTTGACTACGGATTTACCCTGAGTATTCTGAACCTTGCCTGCCTTGTACATGGACCATCATTGTACCGGTTTGCTGTACTCAGTTTGCGCCTGTCTTGGCATGGTGGTCAGGCACTATAGTATTGTGTATAAGTCCTGGGGGCAACCAAGTGCTTGTAGGCCTGCTTGCCTCATTGGAAAAGGGGCTGCTATAGCTGAAGAACACAGAAACTTAAATTTAGGTGCCGCTCAGGTAGAGGGGTAAAGTAGCTGTGAGTGCAGACAGGGAAAGGCAGCTCATCCTAGCTCTGAGCTGCAGCAATGTCAAAGGAAGAGATCCATAACCAACACATCATGAAGCAGATCCATGTACATGAAATGAGATAAATGGCAGCCTCTGCTGGGACTCCAGCTAGGCCAAGCCCCCAATGTGTTTCCCTCCACCCCTTTGTAGCTTAACCATGGGAATAGAAGCTATAGAAGCATGCTATAGTGTCAGACCATCTCTGTTAGGGGTAAGCATGATGCCATTATGTAATGCTAGTATTTTTGCCTTTTACTGCCATGTAATGCTAAACAATGGACGATGCTATAAATTGGTATTTGGCTCCCTCTAGTGGTATAAATGTGAAAGAGACTTTGTTTATTTTTTATTTGAAGAGCATAGGGAAAGCCTTACAGGAAGTGACTTAATTACTTTGTGAAAGGACTCACCTACCCATCATGCTCACTCACCTACCCATGAACACTGAGTGACTGAATTGCATGCTGGGTAGTTAATAAAAGGCCCAGAGCGGCCATTTTCTTTCTCTCCTGGACGCGTGGCCTGCTTGCAGAGATCTGTGTGGGTGTCCCGAAGAGCGCGGCCTACAAAGTAGTCGCTCCGCTCCGCACTGACTCTGCCTTACATCACCGCATGCTGGAGCAGCATTGTGGTCGGATCGGGAAGGATCCAGAGACACCTGACGGAGGTAACTGAGGACTCCCGGTCATCTTGTGGAACAGAACCGCGTAACGGCGTGGCCGCATCAAACACACTGAGATCTTGCGGAGCGGAGGCATTCAGCTTTCCGGGCCTGGTGTGGTAAGAGGGCTGTCGCCCAACATTCTTTAATGCACTTTACACACTTCGACTCATCCAACAGAGTTGCTGGGACCTGCAGTCCCACAGGGAGGTCTCATGCAAATAGACTGAGTTCAAGCAGGCCTCAAGCATATACTTCACTGATAACTGACACTGTGTGGTTTAGAGACAACTATACCGGAGGCAGTTACAAGTGCGTTACACAACAAGAACAGTTTTCAATCATCAGTTTATATTACTTCTTTGCTTGTTAAACCCTTGGATTACAAACACTGCAGTATAATAGCTAGCAGAAGACAGAAGACAAGAGACTACATTCTTCACTAAAGGCCTTGTGTTCAGTCACAGTAACAAGGGACTGCGTCATAAAGCAGGGGGAGCTCTTGAGTAATTGTACTGCGCTGTGTTTGATAGCCTTGCATTATTGTGATAAGTGCAGCGTGCTGGAAGTGGGAAGGTGCCCAGTGTCAAGGCATTGTCACTCTGAGCATCAGTCCCACTTGGAGACACTCCTGCAGGGGTCATCCAAGAAATCTTTACATATTAATAAGTTGTGAATATTCATCGTAATGTCTTATTATGTTTGTGTGACAATACAGTTATTGTAATTACCTTTTATACCAGTCTCAGTAAAATTACATTCTGGTTAATTACAATCAGTGTGAAGTGTTGTTAATTATTCTACAGGTGGAACAACGGATACCCAGGTAATGGTAAAGGTACATTATTGGTGTATTGTATATTGTGGGTTTGTCCTTTGTTGTTAAGCTTCACACCAACACTGTTTCAAAGCTGTGTCAAGTCGGTTGAGCCAATTTATTGGGGGTGGAAGAGCAGAGTACAGGCCCAATGAAATATCAGCAGCTCCTTAGGGGGTCAGTGCTACAATTATATAGGCAAAGAGGTGGGGGGAGATAGACTGAGGAAAGACATTCATTATATAGACAGAGAGGTGAGAGAAGGAGATAGACAGAGGGAAGGTAGTCATTATAAAGACAGAGGAAAGGTAGTAATTATATAGATAGAGAGGAGAGAGAGGAGGGGATAGACAGAGGGAAGGTAGTCATTATATAGACAGAGGAAAGGTAGTCATTATATAGATAGAGAGGAGAGAAAGGATGGGATAGACAAAGGGAAGGTAGTCATTATATAGGCAGAGGAAAGGTAGTCATTATATAGATAGAGAGGAGAGAAAGGAGGATAAAGACAGAGGAAAGGTAGTCATTAAATAGACAGAGAGGAGAGAGGAGAGAGGAGGAGATAGACAGAGGAAAAGTAGTCATTATATAGAGAGTAGAGAGAGGAGGAGATAAACAGAGGAAAGGCAGTAATTAAGTAGACAGAGAGGAGAGAGAAGAGGAGATAGACAGATGAAAGGCAGTCATTAAATAGACAGAGAGGAGAGCAGTGCTGGTACAAGGGGTGGGAAGAGAGGGAACTTGCCCTGAGCGCAGTGTTAATTTGTGTGAAAAGGGGGCTCTGGGAGCATTAGATGATTCTCCTGCCTGGCAGATGGAAGTGGCGGTCATTCTCCTCCTGCTCTGTTCTAGCCGCTTCAACTATGGGATAACTGCATCGTCTTGCTCTCCTTCCCGGTGTTTGTTTAAGATAAGTTACTTTCACTTTGCTCCTCCGATCATTTTACCCCCTTCACCCCTCCACCCTCTGTCTGCTCATTTCTCACAGTACAATCCTGCAATTAGACTCTCCTTACACCGATCTTCCTGCCCATCTCCTCATTCACCTTATCTCTTCTGTTTTTCCTATGATCTCCGCTCTCCCCACAGCAAACCTCACTGCAGCCTCCCGATCTCAGCGCTGGACATGCTACAGGCACCCTTTCCATAAGACCCCTTTCACACTGGGGCCGTTCTGTAAGCAGCCTTATATAGTGTGGGGCGTGGACTTAGTCCCCCTGAGTCATGATTGGTTAAAGGCACCCTGCCTTTGGCCAATTATGGCTCTCAGCAGAGCGTGCTGTAGATTGGCCAAAGCATGCAGGTCAGGTGCATGCTTTGGCCAATCATCATACAGCAATGCACTGCTAACTCACAGTGCATTATGGGGCATTTTGCGGCGCTCGAATTTCCCATGAACACCCCTTAAAATTCGCTGTTCGGTGAACAGGTGAACACCCGATGTACGAGGGGAACTTACGTTCCCCTCGAACATCGAGTTCATCCCTAGTCATTATATAGAGAGGAGAGAGGGGGGGAGATAGATGGAGAAATAACAGTCATTATATAGACAGAAAGGAAAGAGGAGGAGATAAACAGAGGAAAGACTACCATTACATGAACAAAGAGGAGAGGAAAAACAACAACCACCTAAAAAAAACAAATACTTACCAGTTAGTTCACGTGCCGTGTTCAGCAGTTCTCTGTACGTCTCAGCTTCCTTTTGGATATTGTTTCTTACACTGAAAAAAAAAAAATTATTACAAATTCCCTATATGCATTGCTAATTTTTGTTGTGTGTTTTTGTGTGGGACCTCAGGGATTGCCTCTAATGTCGTATACACATGAGCGGACTTTCCGTCAGGAAACGTCCGACGGAACGATTCCGTCGGACATTCCGATCGTGTGTGGGCTTCATCGCACCTTTTCTGTCGAAAATTCAGACGGACCTTAGAAATAGAACATGTTTCAAATCTTTCCGACGGACTCCAAGCCTATCAAACAAATCGTTCGTCTGTATTCTATTCCGACGGACCAAAAAGGACGCAAGGGCAGCTATTGGCTACTGGCTATTGAACTTCCTTGTCTAGTCCGGTCGTACGTCATCATGTTAGAAACTATCAGACTTTGGTGTGATCGTGTGTAAGCAAGTCCGTTTCGTCGGAACTCCGTCAAAAAGTCCTTTGGAGTTCAGTCCGACGAGAAGTCTGCTCATGTGTACGCGTCATAATATGGCCTCAAGCTATGTTAGACCTCTGAATTAAGTCAGATTTCCTGGGTGTTTTGTATACAAGCATGTATATTATTTTATTTTATTCATATCAGCATACTTAGAAATATGTGCTTGGTTGCTTGTTTAAACGGAAAGTATATGTTTATTATTTTACAAGTGATCATATTGTAGTGAATGCGGTCTCATCGTATGCCCTTCTCAATGCTGATATTACTGATATACCCAGTGTAGAAGGTGATTTACAACTTTTTTGTGTGATAGGAAACTGATCCATACTCTCCATATCCTGGCTTCACACCCCAGAGATAATTGCTATAATCTAGAGCCCTTTCTCCGACATACTGTACAGTATCTTCAGTGGTTTGCACAACCCACAAGGGTAAGGGTTTGTAAGGGTTTGCAACCACTTTAAGTGCAATGGAAAGGGGAAGGATTTAATGGTCTGAGCTGCAGATAATCTTGTAATTGCTTCCTTTTTTTATCCCACTCCCATTCTGTTCTGTTGCTGGATTTTCCCAAAAGAGTTCACCTTTGGTCGAACATAAGAAAAATGTAAATACACAGGCTGCTAATATATCTGATTACGGGTTTGTCTGCCGTTCCCCACTTTGTCACAAACACCCCATAGTACATTTTTAGTTCTTACCTGTGTATAAGAATTGGGACAATTAAATCCTGTAAACTGTCCTCATTATTCAATTCAGCCCACATTCTGTCCACATTTTTATTAAAGTCTTCAACCCATTCCACCTCCTGGTTTACCTTCAGCAAATTTCCTGAAAAATATAGGAAACATTATTGAAAGGTTAGAGAAACTGTAATCTTTACTTTCCATCTCCTCCTCGATCAGATTTCACCTTTCAGACATGGAGAATAATGTCTGAGAGATGAATCCTCCAAATTTCCTGCAGTTACATGTAATGTTCTGGTGCCAGGTGCTGGCACGGTGAGGTGGAGTGGCCTTCTACCTAATGGTGCCTGTATGGTTCCACCTTCCCAGTGGCACCAACTGTGGGGAATATTCTTCCTTCCAATGACACCAATGATGGAGAATATTTTCATCTCTGATCAATGGTGCAATGTTTTCCTTACCACTGATACCAATGTTGGGATATTATCCTTCCTCCCATGGACTGTCATCTGTTAGGGGGAACATGTTGGGGTATTATTCTTCCTTCCATGGATCTGTTAGGGGAACATGTTGGGGTATTCTTCCTTCCATGGACTGTCATCTCTTAGGGGGAACATGTTGGGGTATTTTTCCTTTCATGGACTGTCTTCTCTTAGGGGGAACATGTTAGGGTATTCTTCCTTCCATGGACTGTCATCTCTTAGGGGGAACATGTTAGGGTATTCTTCCTTCCATGGACTGTCATCTCTTAGGGGGAACATGTTGGGGTATTCTTCCTTCCATGGACTGTCATCTCTTAGGGGGAACATGTTGGGGTATTTTTCCTTCCATGGACTGTCATCTCTTAGGGGGAACATGTTGGGGTATTCTTCCTTCCATGGACTGTCATCTGTTAGGGGGAACATGTGGGGTATTCTTCCTTCAATGAGCTGTCATCTCTTAGGGGGAACATGTTGGGGTATTCTTCCTTCCATGGACTGTCATCTGTTAGGGGGAACATGTTGGGGTATTCTTCCGTCCCTGGACTGTCATCTGTTAGGGGGAACATTTTGGGGTATTCTTCCTTCCATGGACTGTCATCTGTTAGGGGGAACATGTTGGGGTATTCTTCCTTCCATGGACCGTCATCTTTTAGGGGGATTTTTGCATGCCAGTAATGTTGTAACATTTTTCCTTCTACTGACTACTGACACTAGTACATTCATTCTCCCACTGACCTCCAATGTTTATGGCAATTTTCGACCCCCCACAGAAAAGTAACTAAGCACTATGTTACACCCTGCACCCCTATTACATTATTTGCATGCTCTATGCTGTGCTGCACATTGCACACCCCTTACCACTGAACTCTCTATGCTATGTGGTACATGACATACTCCTGACCACTACACTCTCTAATCTATGTTGTGCATTACGCAGTTTTGCCTTTGGCACTCTAGAAGCTGTAAAAAGAAAAAGAGAACAGAGGGCACATCAGCCCAGCGCATTAAGATTTGCAACACTTTAATATTGTAAGAAGATTAAAAATACTCAAAAAACGAGTGATAAAATCAAGCAAATTGTATCAAAGTCCACCATATGTCCCATCCAGCGAAATCTGCTGGCAAGGAACAGTTGTGGGTTGTAGAGTCCAAAGAAACTGGTGTGTTTCGAGGGATATTCCCTCTTCTTCAGAGCTGAGTTTAGAATGCAGGTAGATGGTCTTTATAGGATGACTAAGATCTTGTGATTTAGGCTCATCCCTCCTGTGGGGGTGAGGAGGGGGGCTAATGTAGTTGGATATACACATACATAAATAACCCCCCATTGGGGGCATATATCACAAAGCATATTGTGCATGCACTTGAACATCTCCACATACAAATAAATCCCTGTGCGTAAACACACAAAAAGAGAAGCTCAAGTACTTAGTTCATATACAGTATATAACATACTGTTCTGTACTATTAAGCACCTCGCACTGTGCATCTGATCATGACAGATCTGAAAAAGATGTAAATGAATACTCACTCTCACTTTGTTGTAGTAGGGTAAATGTAATTGAAAGGTGTATGTGTGGCCACAGTGGAGGGCGATGCCAATAGTGGCCAGTAAGGATGAGCCGAACACCCCCCGGTTCGGTTCGCGGCAGAACATGCGAACAGGCAAAAAATTTGTTCAAATACACAAACAACGTTAAAGTCTATGGGACATGAACATGAATAATCAAAAGTGCTCATTTTAATGACTTATATGCAAGTTATTGTCATAAAAATTGTTTGGGGGCCTGGTACCTGCCCCAGGGGACATGGATCAATGCAAAAAAAGTTTTAAAAACGTCCGTTTTTTCGGGAGCAGTGATTTTAATAATGCTTAAAGTGAAACAATAAAGTGTAATATTCCTTTAAATGTCGTACGTGGGGGGTGTCTATAGTATGCCTGTAAAGGGGCGCATGTTTCCCGTGTTTAGAACAGTCCGAGAGCAAAATGACATTTCTAAAGGAAAAAAAGTAATTTAAAAGTACTCGCGGCTGTAATGAATTGTCGGTCCCGGCAATACACATAAAAGTCATTGAAAAAAACAATATGGGATTCCCCCACAGTCCATTACCAGGCCCTTTGGGTCTAGTATGAATATTAAGGGGAACCCCGAACCAAAATTAAAAAAAAAATTTCATGGGGATCCCCCAAATTCCATACCAGGCCCTTCAGGTCTGGTACGGATGTTAAGGGGAACCCTGCGCCAAGGTTAAAAAAAAATGACCTGGCGGTCCCCCTCAAAATCCACACCAGAAACTTCTGTCCCATGAAGTCTTCTTCTTTTTCTCTTGCTCCGCCGATGGACCGAAGAAAAAAAAAAGCCGCACCGACCTGCCTCCATGGGAGGCACCCGCCGTATGACGCGTCCTCGCAGGGGACAGTTCTTTTATAACTGAGGGTGGGGCCACACAGCGACGTCCCCGGGTGACCCCGCCCCCTCAGTTATAAAAGAACTGTCACCTGCGAGGACAGGATCTGGGAGTCCCCTTGTTAAAGGGGGCTTCCAGATTCCGATAAGCCCCCCGCCCGCAGACCCCCACAACCACCGGGCAAGGGTTGTGGGGATGAGTCCCTTGTCCTCATCAACATGGGGACAAGGTGCTTTGGGGGGGTTACCCCAAAGCACCCTCCCCATGTTGAGGGCATGTGGCCTTGTACGGTTCAGGAGGGGGGGGCGCTCTCTCATCCCCCCTCTTTTCCTGAGGCCTGCCAGGTTGCGTGCTCGGATAAGGGTCTGGTATGGATTTTTGTGGGGACCCCACGCCATTTTTTTAAAAATTTTGGCGTGGGGTTCCCCTTAATATCTATATCAGACCTGAAGGGCCTAGTATGGAATTTGAGGGGACCCCCAAGCAATTTTTTTTTCCATTTTGGTTCGGGGTTCCCCTTAATATTCATACCAGACCCAAAGGGCCTGGTAATGGACTGTGGGGGAATCCCATGCCATTTTTTTCAATTACTTTTATCTGTATTGCCGAGACCCGACAATTCATTATAGTCGCGAGTAGTTTTAAATGACTTTTTTTCCTTTAGAAATGTCATTTTGCTCTCGGACTGTTCTAAACACAGGAAACATGCACCCCTTTACAGGCATACTATAGACACCCCCCAGGTACGAAATTTAAAGGAATATTTCACTTTTATTGTTTCATAAACATTATTAAAATCACTGCTCCCGAAAAAACGGCCGTTTTTAAAACTTTTTTTGCATTGATACATGTCCCCTGGGGCAGAACCCAGGTCCCCAAACACTTTTTATGACAATAACTTGGATATTAACCTTTAAAATTAGCACTTTTGATTTCTCCCATAGACTTTTAAAGGGTGTTCCGCGGCTTTCAAATTTGCCGCGAACACCCCAAATTGTTCCCTATTCTGCAAACGGGCAAGCAGCCAATGTTCGAGTCGAATTCATGTTCGACCCGAACATAAAGCTCATCCCTAGTGGCCAGATGGATGTCAGATGGAAGAGCTGAAGTGGCTCTGATGTGTGTACACCATGACATTGTGTCCTCTGGCCGTTGGAACGCATGGCAGCTAGATTCCCAGAAAGATGGCCATGCTGTGCGTTCCAAACACCAGTGTTTTGTCAGAATCAGCGACCTGTCAGAAATTGTAATGCAACTGATGTTGTGTCGCCACCATCTTGCTACACCCCGCACTCCTCCACAGTAATGATACAGTAAGAAGGCAGGCAAGCGGACATCTTGTTACACCCATCAGAGTCTTTTATTGCACACTTATTTTTAACAGTAAACTCAACTTATATCGTAAAATAGAGTACCCGTATTTATCGGCATATAACACGCACTTTTTTCCCCTGAAAATCAGGGGAAAATCGTGGGTGCGTGTTATAGGCCGACCCCCCCCCAATTGTGTGTGATCGGAGCGATTGTGGCAATTGCCGCGATCGCCGCCGACATACACAGCCGTGTGGAAATTCAAATATGGCGCCGAGACTGCAGGGACTCGGCGGAGCGGAGCTACACATAGCCGAGAGTCCTCGGGTTTTCTCGGCGCCGCTTACAGTCCCGCCCATAGGGCGGAACTGGGCGGGACTGTAAGCGGCGCCGAGAAAACCCGAGGACTCTCGGCTATGTGTATCAGCGCTCCGCCGAGTCCCTGCAGTCTCGGCGCCATATTTAAATTTACACAGGGCTGTGTATGACGGCAGGGATCGCGGCAATCCCACAAAGCTGCACGGGGGCAAGGCTGCACGGGGGGGCAAGGCTGCACTGGGGCAAGGCTGCATGGGGGCAAAGCTGCACTGGGGCAAGGCTGCACTGGAGAAAAGCTGCACTGACAAGGCTGCACTGACAAGGCTGAACTACAAGGCTGCACTGACATGGCTGCACTGACAAGGCTGCACTGACATGGCTGCACTGACAAGGCTGCACTGACAAGGCTGCACTGACATGGCTGCACTGACAAGGCTGCACTGGGGCAAAGCTGCACTGACAAGGCTGCAATGGACACTGGGGCAAGGCTGCACTGACAATTCTGCACTGGGGCAAAGCTGCACTGACAAGGCTGCACTGACAAGGCTGCAATGGACACTGGGGCAAGGCTGCACTGACAATTCTGCACTGGGGCAAAGCTGCACTGACAAGGCTGCACTGACAAGGCTGCAATGGACACTGGGGCAAGGCTGCACTGACACTGACAAGGCTGCAGATGGACACCGATAACGCTGCATTGATGGGCATTTTAATGTAAGTTTTTCTTCCTTAAACTTTACTCCTAAAAGTTTTTTTCCTTAAAATTCCCTCCTTAACTTGGGTGCGTGTTATACGCCGACGTGTGTTATACGCCGATAAATACGGTATTTACAAATTCGTCGGACTGTTTAGATATTGAATTTTAAAAGCAACAGTGAGCCTGCTCATCTCACAGGTTTCCTAATCTGACAGAACACCACTGCTTTCAAAAATGAACATCAAAATAGTCAGAGTGTAAATAATAAGTGTAAAATGCAAGACTCCGGTGGGTGTAACAAGATGTCCACTTGCCGCCTTCACATTGTATCCTCACTGGTGGCGACTGCGGGGTGTAGCAAGATGAAGGTGACAGAACGTCACTTTCGTTACGATATCTGACGGGTCGCAGGTTCTGATGAAACACCTGCCCTGTGGCCCACAGATGTCACTTCCGGTGACGTGGGATTGGGTCATATCCGTCAATCTGGAAAGGAAAGCCGGAAACTAACCCTCTGATGCTCCGGGACACCATCCGGGTATATTACAGCATGGGGACACCCGAAGACTGCACACAGAGGTTGTTACCGTCCGTGCACCAGTCATGTCTCCTGTTAGGGGAGAGAGTTGGAGAAGCCGCACTAGGAAGTGTGTAGCGCTGACCAGCGAGCGCACACACCCCCATCGTGTTACTGTGAAACAACAACACTGTGCAAAAAATGTTGCAATATAAAAATTATATGGTATAATAAAAATATAAAAAGAATGTATATACCCATATATAAAATGGTAAATAAGAGAAAATAATGTGATACAAAGTGCCTGCCAGTTTGTATCACATTATGTTTTCCTATTTAGTATTTTTATAGATGGGTATATTGCAGGAGCATGATATGCTGACTCTAGAAGCTGTGCTGTACATAAAATTCTGCTTGTCAACTAGTTAACTGTCTCATCAGTTTCTGGTTACAATGTAGTCTCCAACTATTCTAATAAAGTAATTCTTAAAGGTAGGCTCAGATAAAGTGTTAGTTCCTGTCCATATTTCATGTGAGGAAAAGCATATGTAATGGAAGAGTTTCCATGTTTTTAAATGGTCCCTTGTCCTTATGTTTATGTGTGTCTGTGAGGCTGCCACTCTCAGCACAGTAATTTATCTGTTCAGTCCTTCATGACCAGGCCTTTTTTTGTGATACGACACTGCATTACTTTAACTGACAATTGCGCAGTTGTGCGACGTTGTACCCAAATAAAATTGACGTGGTACCCAAATAAAATACAGAGGCAGAAGAGCTGGAGAGGGGGAGAAGAAGTCGGAAGAGACACCGGAGCTGCCTTAATAAATTACATTAACACCCTGTGTGCTGTGTTTTATTTTTGACATTTTTTCAGGTGAATGGGTAGGGGTACGATATACCCTATACTCATTCACATAGCGTGGGGGGCACTTTTTGCGATTCGGCACTGCGTCGCTTTAATTGACAACTGCGCGGTCGTGCGACGCTGTACCCTAACAAAATTGACGTCCTTTTTTTCCCCACAAATAGAGATTTCTTTTGGTGGTATTTGATCACCTCTCCGGTTTTTATTTTTTGCGCTATAAACAAAAAAAATATTTTGAAAAAAAGACAATATTTTTTACTTTCTGCTCTAAAACATACCCAATAAAAAATGTAAAAAAAATCACATTTCTTCATCAATTTAGACCAATATGTATTCTGCTACATATTTTTGGTTAAAAAAAGCCCAAAAAGCGTATATTGATTAGTTTGCGCACAAGTTATATCGTCTACAAACTATAGGATAGATTTTTATTTTATTTTTTTTACTGGTAATGGCGATGATCAGCGACATATAGCAGAACTGCAACATTGTGGCGGACAAATCGGACACCTGACACTTTTGACACTTTTTGGGGACCAGTAACACTAATACAGTTATCAGTGCTAAAATAAACGCACTATCACTGTACTAATGACACTGGCAGGGAAGGGGTTAACATCAGGGACAATCAAAGGGTTAAATGTGTTCCCTGGGAGTGCTTACTAACTGTGTGGGGGAGGTGCTTTGACTAGGAAAAGGCAAAATTCCATGTTCCTGCTTAGCAGAAACACAGGATCAGTACCTTCCCCTCTGACAGAACGACAGTCTGCCTTATTTCCCAAATGATTGGCGGGTCCCAGCAAACATTGTGTCCGCCAGACCCACTGATTGGCTCCCGCTGTGTCCATTCACAGCAGGAGTGAGTCGCCAGGCGGCACACGTGTGCACCCCAGATCTGTGAGTGCAGGATCACGTACAGGTACGTGATCCTGCTCAGAAGAGCCACCTTGCCACCGTATATATACAGTAGATGTTCGAGAAGCAGTTAAAGTAGAACTATAGGCAAAACTTTTTTTTTTTCATTTTGCATAGAGTAAGGGAGGGTTATAAACCCTATCAGTTTATTTTATACCATTTGAGTGCCATTGGGGATATTTCCCTTCACTTCCTGTCCAATAGCCAAACAGTAAGTGAGATCGAAACCCTGAAAATTACGGGAATCTCTTGGGTACCTCCAGGTCACCAGAACTAGTGTCCCTATTAGAAGATTTCCCCTCAAGGAGTATATTGTGGGTACAAGGGCTGATGCATAAAATATATGTACAGTGTATACAGACTCTACACATAACTGTGGGTTTTTATGCAATGGCCAATATACAACAGTGTTGTCATGCTCACTTTTCACCATGGCATGCTGTACACCCTCATATATCATCTTCACATCAATCTGTCCCTCTCTCAAGTTCTAAAGGTTGGATGTATGGTTACTGCATGTTGCTTTGATTATTGATAATCATATCACTGATGTAATTTTAAAGGTTCATAAACTTTTACCAAGTTGAGCAAAAATCTCTCCTGTTTGGAACCTGTGCAGAGTTGGCATCCCCCGATTATCCACCATCCATATTGACTCGGTAAGCTTATAAAGGATTCTTTTTTTGGTCAATCCTTTGTCGCTGTTTCCAGCCTCAGCATGGGCAACAAACACACCGCCATCGATGACAAATTTACAGGAGTTGATGAAGGAGGATTTTCCATTTCCTGGTAACCCGAATATCTGCAAGATGACCCGATTATAACCTTTGTTTTCTTCAATGTCACTAAGACGGAAATTTCTGATGTTGTCACTCATTTTGCAGTCCTGTGGAATCAAACTGATGTGAGAAAAAATATCCGTCAGTAAAATCATTCATAAGCAACTCTAGGGGAGGTAATCACATCATGGCTAGGCTTTTAAAGTGTATGTCCCATTTACAGCAATCTGTAAAGCTGGTGGTCCATTTCTAACTCTGGAATAATGGCTTGCAATTACAACCATAATCACAAAGTGAAAATAGGTTCCTTTGAAGTATTTCCACTTGCTCATAGAAAGATAACTTGTGAGCAAAAAAAAAATGTATCGATCTACAAGATGGAGTTACTGTATCTGTTAAAACAAGTACAATCTTTTGTATTGATGCAATAGCATTTCGACTCTATCTTCCTCTATCTGGCCTCTCTGCCAGATGCATCTCTTTGCTTGCCGTTATCCTGCCCTTGGGGCACTATTCTTCCCACTGATACAAAGCACTATCCCTCCCACTAACACCATCAATGGGGCATTATTCATAGTTACACAGTTACATAGTTGGTAAGGTTGAATAAAGACAACAGTCCATCCAGTTCAACCTGTGTAGGTGTGTGTGTAGAAAAATAATTTCTTATATCCCTGTATATTGTTTTCTCTAAGATGCCCATTCAAGAGTCTTTTGGTAACTATCCATACTGCCTGTTGACACCACCGATTGTAGAAGAGATTTCCACATCCTTACCGTCCTGACAGTGAGAAACCCCCCATGCAGCTTAACCGCTTGCCGACCAGCGCACGCCGATTTACGTCGGCAGAATGGCACTGGTAGGCAAAAGGGCATACAGGTACATCCCCTTTAAGAAGCGGTGTTGCGGGTGCGCGTGCCGTGCCGTGGTCTCTGTGACCAGGGTCTCCGTGACCTTGACTTGATGTCCGCCGGGTGCCCGCGATCGTGTCACGGAGAGGAAGAACGGCGAGATGTTTTTGTAAACAAAGCATTTCCCCATTCTGCCTAGTGACATGACAGAGATCACTACTCTCTGTCATCAAGAGCAGTGATCGCTGTCCTGTGTGTTGAAGCCCACCCCCCTCACAGTTAGAATTACTCTCTAGTAAACACTTAACCACTTCATCGCCCCTAGTGGTTAACCCCTTCACTACCAGTATCATTTACACAGTAATCAATGCATTTTTATAGCACTGATCGCTGTATAAATGACAATGGTCCCAAAATAGTGTCAAAAGTGTCCAATCTGTCCGCCATAATGTTGCAGTCCTGATAAAAATTGCAGATCGCCGCCAATGTGACGACAAACTATATACATTTTTAAAAGCCTTTAAAAGCCTTTACAGGCTACTACTTTAGATTCACAGAGGAGGTCTACTGCTAAAATTACTTCCCTCGATCTGACCTTCGCGGTGATACCTCACATGCATGGTGCAATTGCTGTTAACATTTGACCCCAGACCAACGCTTGCGTTCGCCTTTGCACAAGAGCAGGGGGGGGCAGGGGTGCTTTTTTTTTTCTTTCTTTTTTTTTTTTTGCTTTTTTATCTTATTTTTAAACTGTTCATTTCATTTTTTTTTATCATTTTTATTGTTATGTCAGGGAATGTAAATATCCAGTAGGATAGCAATAGGTAGTGACAGGTACTCTTTTTAAAAAAAAAATTGGGGTCTATTAGACCCTAGATCTCTCCTCTGTCCTCAAACCATCTGACCACACCAAGATAGGTGTGATAAAATGCTTTCCCAATTTCCCAATGACGCTGTTTACATCCGACGAAATCTAAGTCATGAAATGCTTGTAGCTTCCGGTTTCTTAGGCCATAGAGATGATTGGAGCCATTCTGGTCTCTGATCAGCTCTATGGTCAGCTGGCCGAATCACCGGCTGCATTCTCAGGTTCCCTGTTGGAACAGGAGAGCCACAGAAAAACATGTAAGACGGTGGGGGGGGGGGACATTTCCTCCCACTGCTTGTAAAAGCAGTCTAGAGGCGAATTAGCCGCTGGGATTGCTTTTACATGAAAGCCGACCGCTGGCTGAAAAGAATGATACCAAGATGATAACTAAACCTGCAGGCATCATTCTGGTATAACCACTACCAGTACATTGCTGGTCCTTGTTGGGCATATATTCTAATCTTTTTTTTATACAGCCTGTGGGCTGAACGAAAAAAAGAGATTGATCAGTGGGTATGCCCACCATTAGAATACCTCCCTTCATCCACCCACTTCTAATGATGGGCATACATGCACCGTTTATATATGCCGAAGCATGAGGGCACCCGCCCCAAAAGTTAGGAGCAAATCGCTCCTCCACCCACTGCTGCCCCCACGGTTCGGCATATATCACCTCCGACAGCGCTGGAGTCACGGCTTTATGTATCGTGGGAGCAAACACTGTTGCTGTCAATATAAAAAAATCCACTCTGCAGCTGAATGGCGTACCTGAAAACAAAAAAATGGTTAACAATATAACACATCACGCAAACATGATAAAACATATAAACAATAACAATAAAACATTGCAGAATAGAATACAGTAAAAAAGAGCAGAACAATAGAGAGAGGATAGATAGAGAGAACAATAAAACGATAACTATTTTTGTTTTTTTTATTTTATATATATATATTATTATTTTTTTTTTTTTTTACACTTTTTTTTTTGTAACTGTAACTTTTATAACTGTAACCGGTTCCAGGTTCGGGTCTCTCAAAATGCGATGGCATCTTGGGAGACCCTGTGAAGTGTGCCTAGTCTGTGCAATGCTGTACCCTACGCTAATACTCAACTAGTGCATGGTAGCGGTCAAAACATTCACCAATGCATAGACCAGGATTGTCAGGACAGGAGGAACAATAATAGCGGGTGTCACGCCTATATCCGCGCTTGCTGCAGACACAACATCTTTTTTGGGGGGGTTCGTTGGGTAGGGGTACTCGGGAGGACATAAAGAAAATGCCTCTCATTCAGCCAACTGCATTTGGTTGGGGATGTGAATGGGGGAAGTACGGGCGCTGCAGAAGTGGTGGGTTCCCAATTAGGATTGGCGAATGCAGCAGGAAGGGCACTATGGGCACGACGGGCCTGTGTTTGTCTTCTTTTTGGTGGCAGCGGGACACTATTTGTGCTTGCCACCTCACCAGCACTGCACTTATGGGACTCGCCACGTCACCAAGTGTTACTGCAGTGCTGGTTTGACTACGACCGGGATGTACTAGGCCGCTGGTGCTTGTCAGTTCACCAGAAGGAAAAACGACGCTAGTACTGCTCTGCTCCATACGAGGGACCTCGTATGTTTTGTAAGTGACAGTGATTGATCGATACTGCACTTGGGTGGGCTGGGCTGGGCCGGGCGGAGGGGCAAAACGCAGGTGCTAGCAGGTATCTGGGCTGATCCCGCTAATACTGCGTTTTTGGGAACCCTAAACTGCTGGGGACGCTAGTATAGATCTGATCGGATCAGATATTGATCCGTTCAGATACTATACCACTAAGGGAGGTGTATGCTGCGTGCGTGGGTGTTAGCGGTACTGGCGCTAACCTGACACTGCCTGGGGCGACGCAGACCCTATCTGACCCTAAAACCTAACTTGTATCACCCGCCGGGTGATCAGGGGGTTAAACCTTTATTCGGTAATAAACGGCGGGTGCCCTGACACTATAAAAAATAAACTAACTAACCAGCGTCACCCGTAACAGTTATACGGTGATCACTGTTGAAAGGGTTAACTAGGGGGCAATCAGGGGGTTACAACCTTTTATTAGGTAGTATATGGGGGTCCCTGACGCTATAAAAAGCTGACGGCGAACCTAAATATTTACCTCCCTAACTAGCGTCACCTGTGACACTAATACAGTGATCAAAAAAAAGAACGCTTAGTGACACTGGTGACGGGGGGTGATCAAGGGGTTAAAACTTTTTTAGGGGAGGTTAGGGGGGTACCCTAGACCTAATGGGGATTAACACTAACTGCTCCACCACTTATAACTGTCACAAATGACACCAATGCAATAATCAGAAAAAAAAAACTGCTATTGGTGTCACTGTGACAGGGGGTGCAGGGGGGGTGATCGGGGGGGGTGAAATGTGTGCCCAGAGTGTTCTACTGATAGTGTAGTGTTGGTGCACTTACTTGATGTCTTCTCTCCTCGCCGCCGGAACGAAAAGACCGACTCGAGGAGAGATGACATCACTTCCTCTGCTGTTGTTTACATTACGTTGGGAGTGATCGCGAGGGGGTGGCCATGAATGAGTGACCTCCCCCTCAGCACGGATCGCCCCCCTAACAATGCCGACCACCCCGGGCACGGGGGGGCGCGATGCACCCCCAGCCCGTGGGAGGCAAATCACGTACCAGGTACATGATTTTGCCTTCCCGTGCCATTCTGCCGCAGTATATCTGCGTTAGGCTGTCGGCAAGTGGTTAAAGGGGGTTTCCAGATTCTGATAAGCCACCCCGCCCACAGACCCTCACAACAAATGACCAGGGTTGTCGGGAAGTGTCCCTTGTCCTCATCAACATGGGGACAAGGTACTTTGGGGTGGGGGGGCACAGCCCCAAAGCACCCACCCCCCCAATGTTGAGGGCATGCGGCCTGGTACGGTCCCTCTTCCTAACCAGCTGGGCTGTGGGCTTAGATAAGGGTTTGGTATGGATTTTGGGGGGAATCGCATGCTGTTTTTCTTCAGCATGGGGGGTCCCTTAAAATCCATGCCAGACCGAAGGGCCTGGTATGCTCTTGGAGGGGGAACCCATGCCGTTTTTTTTGTTTTGTTTTTTATTTGGCTGGAGACCCCCTAAAGATTCATACCAAACACGGTGCCTCGTATTGTCGGATCAAAGTCGGATCCCTGTTCATTGAAGTCGGACGCATGTCAGACTTCAAGTCGCAGGGCAAAGTCGGATCTAAAGTGGTACAACTGTCGTGTCGTACCAGTGTGAACCCGGCCTTAGACACTGATTGGCTACCATGCACAGCTGCACCAGATTTTGCACTTTCTAGGTTTAGTAAATCAACCCCAATGTTTCTATGTTTTATTTGAACTAATATCCACATTTTCAGGACAAGCTTTCGCTCCACTCACTTCTAAGATATTTCCATTCACTTGATGTTCTTTCTCTGGGATAGAACGTCAAGGGAAATAACCTCAATAGTACAATGACAGGAAACTGTAAACGCAAAGAAGTTTTAACTCTTCCCTACTCTAAAACATTAGAAAAAAATCTGGCTATTCAAACACTGTGAAGTATTCTTCTGCCCGCCCTAAGGAAAACTGCCCCTGATGGTAACTTGGTAACTTTAAAGAAAATGAGATTATTATTGCAGTTTTGTTCAATATCCTGAAAATGTGGCCTGATGTTAAAAAACAATTGCTGGTTTGTTGGCCAGTGTGGATGAGCTTCGTGTTCGAATCGAACGCACGTTCGACTCAAACATTGCCTGTTCGGTCGTTCGCCGAATTCCATACAATATGGGCCATCCGCACCAAATTCGAGTGGCGTGTCACGGCCCATATTTCACTGCGGCATCGCAGTGCATTGCTTGCTGATGATTGGTCAAGCATGCAATATGACCCACATGCTTGGCCAATCACAGCGCCATCTGTACAGAGAGCCGTAATTGGCCAAAGCCAGGGTGGCTTTGGCCAATTATGGCTCAGGGGGTTTAGTACACGCTCCATACTATATAAGGCCGCATGCACGGCGGCCCTGTGTAGTGTGTTCCGGCATCACCGGCTTCATTCTCAGGTTCCCTGTTGGAACAGGAGAGCCACAGAAAAACATGTAAGACGGTGGGGGGGACATTTCCTCCCACTGCTTGTAAAAGCAGTCTAGAGGCGAATTAGCCGCTGGGATTGCTATTACATGAAAGCCGACTGCTGGCTGAAAAGAATGATACTAAGATGATACCTAAACCTGCAGGCGTCATTCTGGTATAACCACTACCAGTACGTTGCTGGTCCTTTTTGGGCATATATTGTAATCTTTTTTTTATACAGCCTGTGGGCTGAACGAAAAAAAGAGATTAATCGGTGGGTATGCCCACCATTAGAATACCTCCCTTCATCCACCCACTTCTAATGATGGGCATACATGCACCGTTTATATATGCCGAAGCATGAGGGCACCCGCCCCAAAAGTTAGGAGCAAATCGCTCCTCCACCCACTGCTGCCCCTACGCTTCAGCATATATCACCTTCGACAGCACTGGAGTCACGGCTTTATGTATCGTGGGAGCAAACACTGTTGCTGTCAATATAAATAAATCCACGCTGCAGCTGAATGGTGTACCTGAAAACAAAAAAATGGTTAACAATAAAACACAGTAAACAGTAAAGTATAAAAAATTGCATACCTGAAAAGCAAACATGATAAAACATAAAAACAATAACAATAAAACATTGCCGAATAGAATACAGTAAAAAAGAGCAGAACAATAGAGAGAGAATAGAGAGAGAGAGAACAATAAAACAACAACTATTTTTGTTTTTTATTTTATATATATATATATATATATTTTTTTTTTTTTACTTTTTTTTTTTTACACTTTTTTTTTTTGTAACTGTAACTTTTATAACTGTAACCGGTTCCAGGTTCGGGTCTGTCAAAATGCGATGGCATCTTGGGAGACCCTGTGAAAGTGTGCCTAGTCTGTGCAATGCTGTACCCTACGCTAATACTCAACTAGTGTATGGTAGCGTTCAAAACATTCACCAATGCAAAGACCAGGATTGTCAGGACAGGAGGGACAATAATAGTGGGTGTCACGCCTATATCCGCGCTTGCTGCAGACACAACATCATTTTTGGGGGAGTTCGTTGGGTAGGGGTACTCGGGAGGACATAAAGAAAATGCCTCTCATGCAGCAAACTGCATTTGGTTGGGGATGTGAATGGGGGAAGTACGGGCTCTGCAGAAGTGGTGGGTTCCCAATTATTAGGATTGGCGAATGCAGCAGGAAGGGCACTATGGGCACAACGGGCCTGTGTTTGTCTTCTTCTTGGTGGCAGTGGGACACTATTTGTGCTTGCCACCTCACCAGCACTGCACTTATGGGACTCGCCACGTCACCAAGTGTTACTGCAGTGTTGGTTTGACTACGACCGGGATGTACTAGGCCGCTGGCGCTTGTCAGTTCACCAGAAGGAAAAGCGGCGCTAGTACTGCTCTGCTCCATACGAGGGACCTCGTATGTTTTGTAAGTGACAGTGATCGATCGATACTGCACTTGGGTGGGCTGGGCTGGGCTGGGCGGAGGGGAAAAACGCAGGTGCTAGCAGGTATCTGGGCTGATCCCGCTAACACTGCGTTTTTGGGAACCCTAAACTGCTGGGGACGCTAGTATAGATCTGATCGGATCAGATATTGATCCGTTCAGATACTATACCACTAAGGGAGGTGTACGTTATCGGTACTGGCGCTAACCTGACGCTGCCTGGGGCGAAGCAGACCCTATCTGACCCTAAAACCTAAGTTATATCACCGCCGGGCGATCAGGGGGTTAAACCTTTATTAGGTAATAAATGGCGGGTGCCCTGACACTATAAAAAATAAACTAACTAACCAGCGTCACCCGTAACAGTTATACGGTGATCACTGGTGAAAGGGTTAACTAGGGGGCAATCAGGGGGTTACAACCTTTTATTAGGTAGTATATGGGGGTCCCTGACGCTATAAAAAGCTGACGGCGAACCTAAATATTTACCTCCCTAACTAGCGTTACCTGTGACACTAATACAGCGATCAAAAAAAAGAACTCTTAGTGACACTGGCGACGGGGGGTGATCAAGGGGTTAAAACTTTTTTAGGGGGGGGTTAGGGGGGTACCCTAGACCTAAAGGGGATTAACACTAACTGCTCTACCACTTATAACTGTCACAAATGACACCAATGCAATAATCAGAAAAAAAAACTGCTATTGGTGTCACTGTGACAGGGGGTGCAGGGGGGTGATCGGGGGGGGGGTGAAATGTGTGCCCAGAGTGTTCTACTGATAGTGTAGTGTTGGTGCACTTACTTGATGTCTTCTCTCCTCGCCGCCGGAACGAAAAGACCGACTCGAGGAGAGATGACATCACTTCCTCTGCCGTTGTTTACATTACGTTGGGAGTGATCGCGAGGGGGTGGCCATGAATGAGTGGCCTCCCCCTCAGCACGGATCGCCCCCCTAACAATGCTGCGATGCACTCACAGCCCGTGGGAGGCAAATCACGTACCAGGTACGTGATTTTGCCTTCCCGTGCCATTCTGCCACAGTATATCTGTGTTAGGCTGTCGGCAAGTGGTTAAAGGGGGTTTCCAGATTCTGATAAGCCACCCCGCCCACAGACCCTGACAACAAATGACCAGGGTTGTCGGGAAGTGTCCCTTGTCCTCATCAACATGGGGACAAGGTACTTTGGGGTGGGGGGGCACAGCCCCAAAGCACCCACCCCCCCAATGTTGAGGGCATGCGGCCTGGTACGGTCCCTCTTCCTAACCAGCTGGGCTGTGGGCTTACATAAGGGTTTGGTATGGATTTTGGGGGGAATCGCATGCTGTTTTTCTTCAGCATGGGGGGTCCCTTAAAATCCATGCCAGACCGAAGGGCCTGGTATGCTCTTGGAGGGGGAACCCATGCCGTTTTTTTTGTTTTGTTTTTTATTTGGCTGGAGACCCCCTAAAGATTCATACCAAACACGGTGCCTCGTATTGTCGGATCAAAGTCGGATCCCTGTTCATTGAAGTCGGACGCATGTCAGACTTCAAGTCACAGGGCAAAGTCGGATCTAAAGTGGTACAACTGTCGTGTCGTACCAGTGTGAACCCGGCCTTAGACACTGATTGGCTACCATGCACAGCTGCACCAGATTTTGCACTTTCTAGGTTTAGTAAATCAACCCCAATGTTTCTATGTTTTATTTGAACTAATATCCACATTTTCAGGACAAGCTTTCGCTCCACTCACTTCTAAGATATTTCCATTCACTTGATGTTCTTTCTCTGGGATAGAACGTCAAGGGAAATAACCTCAATAGTACAATGACAGGAAACTGTAAACGCAAAGAAGTTTTAACTCTTCCCTACTCTAAAACATTAGAAAAAAATCAGGCTATTCAAACACTGTGAAGTATTCTTCTGCCCGCCCTAAGGAAAACTGCCCCTGATGGTAACTTGGTAACTTTAAAGAAAATGAAATTATTATTGCAGTTTTGTTCAATATCCTGAAAATGTGGCCTGATGTTAAAAAACAATTGCTGGTTTGTTGGCCAGTGTGGATGAGCTTCGTGTTCGAATCGAACGCACGTTCGACTAGAACATTGCCTGTTCGGTCGTTCGCCGAATTCCATACAATATGGGCCATCCGCACCAAATTCGAGTGGTGTGTCACGGCCCATATTTCACTGCGGCATCGCAGTGCATTGCTGGCTGATGATTGGCCAAGCATGCAATATGACCCACATGCTTGGCCAATCACAGCGCCGTCTGTACAGAGAGCCGTAATTGGCCAAAGCCAGGGTGGCTTTGGCCAATTATGGCTCAGGAGGTTTAGTACAAGCCCCATACCATATAAGGCTGCCTGCACGGCGGCTCTGTGTAGTGTGTTCCGACATTAAGACAGAGAGACAGTGTCATTTGATTTAAGTTAGATAGAGTAGGCAGGAGAGTCAGTTAGCTGCACTTACAGTGTATTGTGTATATATATATATATATATATATATATATATATATATAGATATACATCCTAGGTGTTATTTATATATATATATATATATATATATATATACACACTGTATTCAGTTTAGCTAGATCCGTTCATGTTATTCTCTTCCTACTACTGACAGTCAGGGAGGTATTTTTACAGTATTTACAGCTACCTGAAGAAAACTGCTGGTGTTCTTCTGATCCTATTAGTCCTATTAGCTACAGTATTTACAGTTAGTGTAGTGCATCCTCTGCACAGTGTGCACCTAAAGCTACCTGAAGAAAATTAGTGTTCTTCTGATCCTATTAGTACAGTACCGCAGGCAGCTACAGTATTTACAAGTTAGTGTAGTGCGTCCTCTGCACGGTGTGGACCTAAAGCTACCTGAAGAAAATTAGTGGTGTTCTTCTGATCCTATTAGTACAGTACCACAGGCAGCTGCAGTACTTACAAGTTAGTGTAGTGCGTCCTCTGCACAGTGTGCACCTAAAACTACCTGAAGAAAATTAGTGTTCTTCTGATCCTATTAGTACCGCATGCAGCTACAGTATTTACAAGTTAGTGTAGTGCGTCCTCTGCACAGTGTGCACCTAAAGCTACCTGAAGAAAATTAGTGGTGTTCTTCTGATCCTATTAATACCACAGGCAGGCAGCTACAGTATTTACAGTTAGTGTAGTGCGTCCTCTGCACAGTGTGCACCTAAAGCTACCTGAAGAAAATTAGTGTTCTTCTGATCCTATTAGTACAGTACCGCAGGCAGCTACAGTATTTACAAGTTAGTGTAGTGCATCCTCTGCATGGTGTGCACCTAAAGCTATCTGAAGAAAATTAGTGGTGTTCTTCTGATCCTATTATTACAGTACCACAGGCAGCTGTAGTATTTACAAGTTAGTGTAGTGCGTCCTCTGCACAGTGTGCACCTAAAGCTACCTGAAAAAAATTAGTGGTGTTCTGATCCTATTAGCACAGTACCACAGGCAGCTGCAGTATTTATTTACAAGTTAGTGTAGTGCGTCCTCTGCACAGTGTGCACCTAAAGCTATCTGAAGAAAATTAGTGGTGTTCTTCTGATCCTATTAATACCACAGGCAGGCAGCTACAGTATTTACAGTTAGTGTAGTGCGCCCTCTGCACAGTGTGCACCTAAAGCTACCTGGGGACAATTGCTGTTGTTCTGCTCCTATTATTACCACAGGCAGGCAGCTACAGTATTTACAGTTAGTGTACTGTGTCCTCTGCACAGTGTGCACCTAAAGCTATCTGAAGAAAATTAGTGGTGTTCTCATACTAATAATACTACAGGCAGGCAGTTGATTCTGTTAGCTGCAGTATCAGTATATATATATATATATATATATATATATATATATATACATCCCAGCTTTGTGCAGCTACATCTCACTGCAGGCCATTAGTATGTCTGGAAGGCCAACAAGGAGAGGCAGTCACAAGCCAATAAAAGAGGGCAAGCAGGCTGTGTGTCTAGAGGCAACAGTGCTGGTCGTGTAGACGGTGCATCCTCATCAGCAAGTGGCCATGGGACACGCTTGTCCTTTTTTTCGGCAGCTGGCCGTGTTGAGCCGCAACATGCGGAAGACTTGGTAGAGTGGATGACCAAGCTGTCCTCATCCTCCTCATCCTCTCTCACTCAGGCTCAGGGTACTTTGTCTGGCAAAGCAGCTGCCAATGCGGCCTCTTCCCTCAGCTCAATGGCATCAGTCACTCCTTCCCTAGCCCCACCATGTCCTCCTGAGGAGTCCCCTGAACTGTTTGACCACAGTGTAGAGTACATGCTCCAGGAGGATGCCCAGCATTTTGAAGGCTCCAATGATGGTACCCAGCTAGAGGAAGGCAGTAACGTGAGCCCAGAGAGAGGGGGTGCCCAAGAAGGACAGCAATCTGACAGTCATGTTCCCCCTGCTGCAGCATACTGCCAGCTTTGCTCTAGTGATGAGGAGGGAGGGGATGATGAGGTCACTGATTCCACGTGGGTACCTGATAGGAGAGAGGAGGAGGAGGAGAAGGCACATTACCAACGAGGCAAGATGTCCTTCAGGGGCCAGCTTAAGGGCAGCACAGCGACTGCATCACACCGCAGTGCTCCGCATGTGCAGGGCGCTGCTGTCTCTGCGCGTTATTCCAAAAGTTCTTTGGTGTGGGCCTTTTTTGAGACGAGTGCTTCAGATCCCACCGCTGCTATTTGCAACATATGTCTCAAGCATATCTCTCGTGGCCAAAACATCTCCCGCTTGGGCACCACATGCTTGACCAGACATATGTTGACCTGCCATGCAGTTCGTTGGCAAGCGTATGTAAAAGACCCACACCAAAGAACAAAGAGGACCTCTCCTTGCTCCTTATCAGCTGGGATCTCCAACCCCACTATACCTTCAGTCCTCTCTGAGACCTGCACTGAGAGGAATGAAGGTGTAGAATTAGGTGAGTCACAGACAAGTACTTGGGGGCAATCTGCTATTGATACACTGACGTCAGATTGTACCAGGCAAATTTCCCTGCCCCAGCTGCTGCACCGCCGAAAGAAGTTCGCTCCCAGCCATCCACATGCCCAGCGGTTGAATGCTAGCTTGGCTAAATTGATAGCACTTCAACTGCTGCCTTTTCAGTTGGTAGACTCTGCCTGACTTTGTGGAATGTGCGGTTCCTCAGTGGCAGGTTCCCAAACGCCACTTTTTCTCACGGAAGGTCATTCCGGCTCTCTACTGGTATGTGGAAGGCAATGTCTTGGCCTCGCTGGACAGGGCGGTCAGTGGTAAGGTGCATATTACCACTGACTCATGGTTCAGCAGGCATGGACAGGGACTTTACCTATCTTTCACCGCGCACTGGGTGACTCTTCTGGCAGCTGGAAAGGATGCAGGACAGGGTGCACTAGTGTTGGAGGTTGTTCTGCCACCACACCTCCAAAATACTACTAGTGGTGATTCTGCCACACCTCTTTCCTCCACCCCCTCCTCTTCTTCTTCCTCCATGGCCTCTTCCTGTGCTGATTTGTCCTCAGAACCAGCGGTGCTCCGTAGGCGTTCAAGGGGCTACACAAGCACGCAGGCCAAAAGATGCCATGCGGTGCTTGAGCTGGTGTGCTTGGGGGACAGGAGCCACACTGGGGCAGAGATTCTGTCAGCTCTGCAGGGGCAGGTTCAGATGTGGTTGATGCCATGCCAGCTTAAGGCAGGTATGGTGGTTTGCGACAATGGCACCAACATCCTACTGGCCTGTCCTGCATCCAGCGTTCTTTCGGAACGCACATTCAGTGCTGCTGGAGGTTTTGTAACCGATCACAGGGTGCGCCTGTCCACCGCCTCAGTCGATCGACTGACCTTCATAAAAATGAATCAGTCTTGGATCACCATCAGCTACCAAGCACCTGATGCTCATGTAACCGAATAATTTTTTTTTTAAATGTCAGATTCCTTCAAAGACTGCCTATGTTGATGCTGAGTGACTATCCTGTTATGCTGAGTGACTATCCTCTTCCTCCTCAATGACCATGCTGATAGCCTGTAAGAATATTTTTGGTTTTGGGCGCCGCCACCAGTGGATAAGGCCCAATTTTTCAGCCCCTGTTTAACAGGGGCGTGTGATTACAATTTTTGATGCAATATTTTGCAAGGAGGGTTTGTTGCTGCACTCAACTAGAGTATTTGTGAGAGGTTGCATTGTTGTGGCACCAGCAGCAGTGCCTAAGGCCCCATTTTTCAGCCCCTGTTTAACAGGGGCGTGTAATTACAATTTTTGATGCAATTCTTTGCAGCAGGGCTCGTTCCTGCGCTCCAACTAGAGTATCTGTGAGGGGTTGCAGTGTTGTGGCACTAGTGCCTAAGGCCCAATTTTTCTGCCCCTGTTCAACAGGGACATGTAATTACAATTCTTAATCTAATATTTCACAGCAGAGCCCGTTCCTGCGCTCACCAAGAGTAACTGTGAGGGCTTACAGTGTTGTGGCAACAACACCACCTAAGGCCCCAATTTCTGCAGAGTATGTAGGGCAGGCCCCTACTTTCAAACATCCAACTTACAAATGACTCCTACTTGCAAACGGAAGGAGACAACAGGAAGTGAGATGAAATCTACCCCTAGGAAGGGAAATTCTCTCCTGAAAGAGTTAATATAGGAAAAACGTGTCTCCTCCACTGATGCTTTATCACCAATCCTTGTTTCACTAAAAACCCCAAATTGTTAAAAAACATTTGTCATTGGGACAGAAAGTGAGGTGAAATCTTCTGAAGAGGAGCACAGACAGCAAAACAAATGTCACAGGGGTGATAACCCTTCCCTATGTGTTCCAAAAAGCTTAAAATAGATTTTTTGGCTGGAGCTAAACACGTTAAAAATGTACCCGTTCAAAATTACAAACAGATTCTACTTAACAACAAACCTACAGTCCCTGTCTTGTTTGCACCGCCTGTATACTGCTGTTCAGAGTATATAGGGCCTGGTGGCCCCACACCTTTCCTTTTTTAATTTGGGTGCGGGGTTCCCCTTAATATCCATACAAGACCCAAAGGGCCTGGTAATGGACTGGGGGGTACCCATGCCGTTTGTCTCACTGATTTTCATCCATATTACCGGAACCGGACATTACATTAAAGCCGTAAGCAGTTTTAAATGACTTTTATTCCTTTAAAAATTTAATTTTGTGCAGGGACTGTTCTAAGCACGGGAAACACGCGCCACTTTACAGGCATACTATAGACACCCCCCAGGTATGATATATAAAGGAATATTTCACTTTTTTTTTCACTTTAAGTATCATTAAAATCACTGCTCCCGAAAAAACTACCGTTTTTAAAACTTTTTTTTTGCATTGATACATGTCCCCTGGGGTCCCTAAACCCTTTTTAGGACAATACCATGAAAATTAGCCTTTGAAATGAGCACTTTTGATTTCGAACGTTCAAGTCCCATAGACTTCAATGGGGTTCTAACGTTCGTGCGAATTTTCGGTCCGTTCGCAGGTTCTGGTGCGAACCGAACCCGGGGGGTGTTCGGCTCATCCCTATTGGCCAGTTGATTCTCATATAAGGCATGCAAAACCGGGCGTGGTTATCTTCTTTAGTGCCGTGCACAGTTCCTCTGTGATCGTCTACTGACAGTCTACTGACTGGAATGGTACCAGCTGATTGGAGAAAAGCCAATGTAGCACCAATATTTAAAAAGGGCCCAAAAAACATCCCTGGGAATTACAGACCAGTTAGCCTAACATCAATAGTATGTAAACTCTTGGAGGGGATGATAAGGGACTATATACAAGATTTTAGTAATAAGAATGATATCATTAGCAGTAATCAGTATGGATTCATGAAGAATCGTTCTTGCCAATCCAATCTATTAACCTTCTTTGAGGAGGTGAGTTGCCATCTAGATAAAGGAAGGCCCGTAGATGTGGTGTATCTGGATTTTGCAAAAGCATTTGACACAGTTCCCCATAAACTTTTACTGTACAAAACAAGGTCCGTTGGCATGGACCATAGGGTGAGTACATGGATTGAAAACTGGCTACAAGGGCGAGTTCAGAGGGTGGTGATAAATGGGGAGTACTCAGAATGGTCAGGGGTGGGTAGTGGGGTTCCCCAGGGTTCTGTGTTGGGACCAATCCTATTTAATTTGTTTATAAACGACCTAGAGGATGGGATAAACAGTTCAATCTCTGTATTTGCAGACAATACTAAGCTAAGCAGGGCAATAACTTCTCCGCAGGACGTGGAAACCTTGCAAAAAGACCTGAACAAATTATTGGGGTGGGCGACTACATGGCAAATGAGGTTCAATGTAGAAAAATGTAAAATAATGCATTTGGGTGGCAAAAATATGAATGCAATCTATACACTGGGGGGAGAACCTCTGGGGGAATCTAGGATGGAAAAGGACCTGGGGGTCCTAGTAGATGACAGGCTCAGCAATGGCATGCAATGCCAAGCTGCTGCTAATAAAGTGAACAGAATATTGGCATTAAAAAGGGGATCAACTCCATAAATAAAGCGATAATTCTCCCGCTCTACAAGACTCTGGTCCGGCCGCACCTGGAGTATGCTGTCCAGTTCTGGGCACCAGTCCTCAGGAAGGAGGTACTGGAAATGGAGCGAGTACAAAGAAGGGCAACAAAGCTAATAAAGGGTCTGGAGGATCTTAGTTATGAGGAAAGGTTGCGAGCACTGAACTTATTCTCTCTGGAGAAGAGACGCTTGAGATTTCAATTTACAAATACTGTACTGGTGACCCCACAATAGGGATAAAACTTTTTCGCAGAAGAGAGTTTAATAAGACTCGTGGCCACTCATTACATTTAGAAGAAAAGAGGTTTAACCTTAAACTACGTAGAGGGTTCTTTACTGTAAGAGCGGCAAGGATGTGGAATTCCCTTCCACAGGAGGTGGTCTCAGCGGGGAGCATTTATAGCTTCAAGAAACTATTAGATAAGCACCTGAATGACCGCAACATACAGAGATATACAATGTAATACTGACATATAATCACACACATAGGTTGGACTTGATGGACTTGTGTCTTTTTTCAACCTCACCTACATGTAACTATGTAACTATGTCTATGGGTTAGGCTGGCCATACACAGTGCAAATTCCTTTCCTGCAAACACCGCCCAATTCCCCCATCAAAACAGAGAGTGCTGATAGGGAATCCCCCCAACTGAGCCATTATGTTCTACCGGTAGGAGGGCGGGGGAAGCCGTCCCTGCTGGGAGAAGACAGTGATTATTACTAGCGGTAATACCAGCCGCTAGCGATAAACGCAAGTAAAATCCATCAACTTGGTACATTCAGCCTGCCTATACACGAATTAAATCTTGGTTGGTTCCTGAACCGGCTGAGATTCAAACTGTCTACGGCCGGCATAAGTCTAAAGGATGTTTTTAGAAAACCTACCTCCTCCCCATAGTATCTATACTCTGCTCCCACTAAGAAAAACATGCTCCTTACCTGTCTGTGAAGCTCCTGGAGGTGCCTATAGACGGGTTGAATTGTCGCTGCTTTCCAGAAACTGAAAGCAATTCAACGTTATCTAGTGAGACACAGTATGTTATTGGAATACCTCCAGATAAAGTCTTCCACACAATGTATTGGGTGTGTTGCCAACTAAAATGCAGGCAGGGTCCTCCTGAGGAAGATACGTCATTTCCCGGTATCGACACGTCTTGGGGGGGTGGGGGGGTGGCAGGACGGCTTGTGAGACAGTGGAGAGGTCTTTGAGTAGGAGAGGACACACCACTACAGAATCTTTATATTTGTTTGGCTTGATACAGAGTGGTGCACTTTTAGCACCTATTAAATCTGAGTACCCTAATATAGGGAAAATTGTCATTTTAAATAAAACTTTTAAAACGGTAATACACAATCCAGTTACCTCTGTTTTCCATATGAATATTGTTGCAAGCAACCATCCAAGGATCTGAAGGCTGAGCACAAATCCAGAGGTGGTTTAAAGGCATGTTTTATAAGATGAAACAATCAGGGCCACAAGTAAAAAATATTGTGATGTTCAAATCAGATAACCTAATAATAAACATGCACAGCTGCTGAACATTCCAAGTGGTTCACCACACTAATTTCAAAATAGATAGTAAATAAATAAAATGTAGCGCTATGTGTAAATATATATATATAAATATAAAGTGCAAATCTCTAAAATAAATAAATCCTACATATAAATGAATAGTCCATAAAATGAAAAAATGAAGAAATGAAACATGAAAAACTCTTCTTGTGATCAGTGTGTCCACACAATTCCACCACAGTGATTGTTCGTCTTCAAAAGGAGTGCACACCACCACCAGTAAAAATGCGCGCTCACCTCCCAGATGAGTCAAAACTCATATGCAGATCTCCCCACAAGCTCTTTTCTCTGAATTCCTCTTCCCAATCAATGGTGGGTAATCCGGATGGCTCTTTTCCTAATGGTAACTCAGCTCATTAACATCCAAAGAATTGAATCACCTCCCAGCTTGGCTCAAGATTCCATGAGTTCATGAGTTATGTAAATAACAAGTATAGAGACCATAGTGTTCTCCGTATACAAAATTATTCAAAGCCCCCAAAAAGACAAGTTGCACTTACAAGATAAAAACTTTTAAAATCACATAAAAACTTCCAGAGTAGCACCACCGTGTCCACATACACAGTGCCTGGCTGAACGTGACTATCAGCTCCACCCTTCTAGACGCGTATCGGCCAATCACAGGCCTTCCTCAGTAGATCACAGGCCTTCCTTCTACACATGTTGTATTCATATGAATGCAACATTTGTATATAGAGGTGTGTATGGTACACAGGCTGTCATTGGGAGTATCGCATAAGACTGCAATTTCTAATCGTTTATGATTGCATTCTTATGTTTGCTTGATTAGTTACATAGGAATGTAATACCTCTCCATCGCATTTGAACTGAAGTTAGTATTATTAGGATTTAAGTAAGATAATCACTCGATTATATTTGGATAGCGCAGCATTGTATTGGTTTTAAATTTTGTTTGGCACGAGTATATGGGACGTGATCAATGTTAGCAGCTGTCCTTTAATTACCTCTGATTATCATCTGGATTTTTACATGGTAGCTCGTTTGTTTTTTTAGAAAGATATAGATATGTTTGAAATTTAATGAAAAAACTATTAACTTTGCCCCTCTGTCAGTTCCTGAGGAAGTGTATGCTATCCAAGAAACGTGTCAAGCCTTTTTGACAAGGGCATATTACAGACTGTGTAAGGAAACGATCACACAAAAGTCAGACAGATTCGTACGTGATGATGTACACCGGACTAAAATAAGGAAGTTGATAGCCAGTAGCCAATAGCTGCCCTAGCGTGGGTTTTTGTCCGTCGGACTAGCATACAGACAACCGAATTTCTGGGTCCGGCGGAGTTACGATGTAAAGATTTGAAGCATGTTCCAAATCTAAAGTCTGTCAGATGTACTGCTGGAAAAGTCCACTGAAAGTCCGGGTAAGCCCACACACGATCGGATTGTCAGCCGGCTTTGGTCCGTCGGCGTCCGTCGGACTTTTGTAGATGAAAAGTCCGACCGTGTGTACGCGGCATTAGCCAGTGGTCATCAATACCTGAAAGTAGTGCTATAGTAGTGCTATAGTGAAATATTACATATCATGGAATTAACAATAGCAGCATAACAAACTATTAAACCCTCAGGAGTGGAAGCATCGTTATCTGTATTAAAGGGAGGACTGTCATAAGTGGTAAAAAGACAATATTGATAGACAGGGTTGCCTGTCAGGGACTAGGGGATTGTGATCTGTGAACAATACTAGAACAGTAGCACAATGAGAGGGGATCAAAGTGACTGGGGGTTGAAAGGATTGGACAGATCAGATATTCAGATATTTTGAGTTTGCCCAAGATGTTAGTAAGATCTAGACATGTGCAATTCGTTTAGTTACAAATTCGTTTTTCGTCAAAATTCGTTATATTTGTGATTCGTAAACATACGAATGAACGAACGGTTTACTAAAAATTCTAACGAAAAACTAATTAACGAAAAGAACGAATATGGAAAACAACGAAAATACGAAATAATTCAATTAGAAACAATGAAAATGCGAAAGAATGAGAATACGAAAATCGAAAACAGAAACAACGAAAATACCGAACAAAGATTCAAAATAACGAAAATCAAAATGAACCAAAAATCGAAATTACGAATATTCGGAAAAAACGGCAATCAAAACAACGAAAATACGAAGTAAGGAAAATTCTGCTGATCGAGAATTCGAAAGAGCGAATTTGTTAGTTCTGATTTTGAAATATTTCTGGACGTTGGCTAATAAGCTTTTCCCTTCCCCTGAAGAGGTTGCCCCTTCCGAATCTACGAAAACAATGTTACGAAAGTACGAATAAATGAGGCAGTCAATCTCACAAAAGTACGAATGTAATTAAATCTACGAAAATACAAATTTCGAATTAACAAAAATTAGACTGACGGAAATACGAATCATTTCAAATTAACAAAAGTATAGCTCTTACGAAAATACGAACGCTTCCGAATATGAAATATAACGAAAATACGAATTTGGAATCAACGAAGATTAGACGGAAATACGAATCAACGAAAAAATAACTTATGAAAATACGAACGAGTCCGAATACGAAAACCCACGTCTTACGAAATTACGATTTGTTACAAATCAACGGAAACGAACAGAAACGAAACAAATGTTTCTGTTGTACACATGTCTAGTAAGATCAAGCTTCATGTACCAGTCTGTATATCGGAATGGATGTTTGATAGATGATAATTCTTCAGTGGTCAACGTATGTCCCATATACTTTTGCCACCTGGCAAAAAAACAAGTAGTAGAGCGGAAATGTAAGACTATGGTGTCCAGCCTCTCAATATGGAAAAGCGACAACAGTGCTCGCTTCACAGCTTTTAGGGAAGGTGGATATGGTGTGATCCAGTGGCACATGATCATTCAGCAAGCCGCTAGTAGACAGATATGAGACCATTGTGTGAGAGTGGGTGATCCTGTCGATGAGGCTGGGGAGACTGGTGGATCACATCCAAATAGACACAAGAATGGATCTTTGAGTAGCTGTATCTTGCTAGCCTTAAAAATATATGTGAGCACTGAGTCCCAAGATGTAGATATTGCCGAGCATTCCCACAAACAGTACAGCAGTGTAGGGCGGGATAGAGAGCACCAAGGGCATTGAGCCTTTGTAGGTTCTGAGATGTTGGTGCCAAATGGATAATATACTTTGTGGATGATTTTAAAGTGAGTTTCCCGCCAAGCTTCTGAGATAGTGAGTTCGTGAATGTGACGATAACTTTTTAGGATTTTTTCCGGAAGTTCAGCGTCGTTGAAGATAAGAGGACCACTTCTGGAATGGGGTAGGATGATATTTATCAGACTGATGCATAATAAGGTGAGAGTAGAGACTAGAAATAGAGTAATCCTCTTTCTGGAGCGCTGTAAACATTTGGGGTTCCTGCTAGATCTGTGCAAGAAAAAACTGTTATAGAAATAGTAAAAGGGTATCAGAACAATAATTTTTCTTATTATAAATATAAAGTGACAAGTGCTAAATTTGTGCAAGGAGAAACTGTAAACAATATGCATATGATGAGAACTCGGTCACTATACCATGTGAGTGGAAAAAAACACAGAAAACACACAAAAAACTAAAGTGACATGTACTTATAAATCTCATATAGATTAATCCTTTGGAGTAAGGATCTAAAGTGACAAATGCAAAGATATGGTAAATATGTGTAAAAATCAATGTGCAATGGAAATTAATATGCAATAAAAATCAATGTGCAATTGGAAAAACAGAAATAGTACAATTCATCAGCCCACTGTGTATTATGTGAAAACGTATATAATGTGTAAAAACAGAATCAGAATGTCCATAAAGGTGACGTAGCGTTCCTTCCAATATGTTTGAAATTCTCATTTCCAATGGGATATAGGTGAAAAAGTGCAGTGATTGATGGCAATATTCCCCTTATGTAATTGCACTCACCGGAGCGCCCTACCCCTGCAGGGGTGCGAGCGTAAAGTATTGATCCCAAAGTGCCGATATCCTTCCAGCTCCCAGCAGCACGGTTCAGGGTCGTCCACCCGCAGAGAAGGAGGGAGGGGGAAAAAAACTCCACTGGCTCCTGATATCCCGGCCAGGCATCCACATGATGTATTTCATAAAACTAAAATAAAGGTAGTCCACATAGCGTAACACCATTTCATTTGTTTATTGTAAAAATATCCAAGGAATAGACTTTATGAAGTTTGAAAGTTTAAAAATAGGAGAGGGAGCTCACAGGCTCTCGTACTCTCCAAACGACACGGGGAAGCAACGCTACCTAGAATCGCCGCTTGCGTTCCACCTGTCAAATACCTGGAACCACAGTACCCGGATATGACGTTGTGCGTGTCAAGATAGTCCCGCCTTATGCGTTTCGTCACACGGACGTCATCTGAGGCGCTGCAAACTTGACACACCCCACGCCTTATATCTTGGGTGTAGTCATCGCTGCAACCAATCCCTCGCTAAATGCTGTAAACGAGCAGTAAGCGGGTCTAATTAGAATGTGCCAAACAGATCACCAGGGAGATATAAACATAGGTATCACTATTCCCCTAGCGCCATTTAAAGTACGGAGGGGTATCTCCATATAAAGGTCTAATACCAACTCTCCTTAGGCGCCATCTAGTGGTGTAGTTCGAAAAGGATGTTTATGTGAAATGGCAGCGATGAGAAAACCTTGTGCAATCCAGATATTATCTGGTAAAATTATATAATATGTAAAAAAATAAATAAATACAAATTGGATATCTATCAATATTATTAAGTATAGACATATTATGAGGAAATATATTCTAGTATTCCCAAAAATTCCAAGAGGGATTTTTAATCAAGAGCAGGTTAATAATAGGCAGGATATGAATGGTCTATTTAAGCAGTTAAGACACACCCTGGAGAAACAATTAAGGGTGTGGTGGGATATCGTTACCCTTGAGATGTATGTGATAGAGAAAATGACACCTAGGAGGCTAAGATGGGACTTGAATCCGAATGATAGCATGGATGATGCCTCCCTTATGGAAGAATGGTATTCCTTCTTCTTAGGGTGTGAAAATGAGCTTCTACATAAAATAATAGCAAGGAGACGTTTTAAATTGAGAAGAGTAGAAGATCGGATTACAGAGATCAAAAACCTCCTACTGCCTTTTATTGACCAACAAGAATACAAAGATAAGGATAAAGAATTACAAGAAATTATAAAGAAATATGATGTGGAGATACAAACAAAAAAACAGAAGAATCTTAAAAGAGACGTTCTTGATTATGCCAATAAAAAAGTTTACAAATGGCAAGAGGAGATAGATGAATCAAATAATGGATTAGATGAGATCTCCATGGATGATAGTCCAGTAGGTGAGGAAGAAACAATAGACAATGCGCGGCAAACAAGATTTGAACATACTCCCATTATAAGACATACTGGGATGCCACGAACGTCCAATTATCGAACAAATGGACCCTGGAATAGATGAAGGGAGGAATACCTCCTAGAACCTATGGATGGAAGATCTCCAGGTATCCCAAGATATAACATTCCTACTCATAATAGGCACTCGCCTCTGAGAGAAAGGAGGCAATATGCCACCTATGATAATCCTCAAACCAGAGGACCTTTCAGGGATGGAAGGGGTTTTCACAGAGGTGGCCCGCCCGGAAGATGGAAAGCACGACCTCCATACAGGAGGCAAGGATGGAGAGAACAGCCAGGGAACAACAGGGACTTCCAGAGGCAGGGAGGCCCATCTATGAACAGAGATCGGAGGGAAATAGGAACTTACGGGTATCCACATATACAGGATCATACAACGCAAACAAGGAATGGATGGAGTAGGAACCAAGACAGAGGATTGGATCAAACCCCAAGAGATATGGAAAGAGGCTACAGGCAAGAGGAAAACGAGGAGGGAAGAAGAAAAAGAAGAAGAGAGTATTAGGAGAAGGGATCTTTAACCTGAGTGATGTTATTTTTTCGGATGAGGAATTAAGGATTTTAGATTTAGGATTGAAATTTGCACCTGATAGAAATATCGATAAATTTGAGGTTTTTATCGATTTACAAAAATTTATGCGCAAACTAAGAATAAAGAAACATTACGTCTTAAATAAAGAGGAGAAACCAGTAGAGGAACCATCAAGATTTATACATACCAACCTCAGAAACCATTCAATTTTCAATCCAAAGGTCCCTGGTGACCAATGCATGAGTGCCTTTAAGAAAGTGGTGGAAAGTGATCTCGCAAAACTTGAAAGGAAGAACTCCAGAGATGGGAGTGTCTGGAAAGCAATCAAAGAGATTGGAAAAAGAAAAGAAGTAATTATACGCCCCGCTGACAAAGGGGGGGACTGGTTATATTGAGGAATGAAGATTATGAGGGAGAAATGAAGAACCTTCTCAGGGTAGAAAATACCTATAAGAAACTCAAAGGGAATCCAAAACAACTTTATGGAAAGAAACTGAAAACTCTCGTGAAGAAAGGAAAAGATAGAGGAGTTTTAAATAAAAAGGAAGCAAAATATTTAATCTGTGAGTCCACTAAGACACCAGTAATATACTATCTACCGAAAGTACACAAACGATTGGACAAGCCCCCAGGAAGACAGATTATAAGTGGAATCAATTCTTTATTTTCAAGATTGGGGGAATATATTGATTGTTTTCTGAAACCACTGGTAATGAAAGGGAGATCATACCTACGGGACAGTACACAACTAATTAACGAACTGACACATGTGACTGAGGTTAATGATTGTCTTCTTGCAGCAATAGACGTAACTTCCCTATATACCAGCATCATACAAAAATATGGAATCCAGGGGGTAGAGAAAGCACTTTACGAGGATGCCAACCTCAAACAAGAACAGATCAGTTTTATCCTGGGTGGAGGCCTTGAAAATAGCAATGGAGAGCAACTATTTTTGGTACCAGAAAGAATATTATGTTCAAACCAAGGGCGTTGCCATGGGGGCAAGATATGCCCCAAGCGTGGCAAATTTATTTATGGACATGTGGGAAGAAGAGTACATATATAAAAGATTACGCCCAGAAATTAAATTCTACCACAGATCTTTAGATGAGGTGATCATCGTATGGAAAGGCACGGCAGATTCCTTCCTGGAATTCTTGGGAGTGATGAATCAGAATCAGTATGGCATCTGGCACCTTTAGTGGGAAATGTGATTCCCAAGAAATAGACTACCTGGATGTGCAGATTTTTAAGGAAAATAATGAATTGCACACAAGAACTTTCTTCAAAACAACGGATCGCAACGGCTACATCCCAGTATCCAGCTGTCACCACCCTAAGTGGAAGGAGAATATACCGAAAGGCCAACTGATGAGGCTACGGAGAAATTGTCATAATGTAGACGACTCAGGCGCAGGCAGATACTTTGATTAAACAAATTTGTTGATAAAGGGTATCAAAAAGAGTCCCTTATTAAACAGAAGATGGAAGTAGGAGGTCTAGATCGAAATTCCTTATTGAAAAATAAGGAGAAAGACAATAACCCCTCCCAAATTGAAATGGCCTTCATCACTGGATTCAACAACCAATATCGTTCGGTTGAACACATCATCATGAAATATTGGCCGATTCTGAAATCAGATAGAGTCCTAGCAAAGATACTCTCAAAGAAGCCAAGATTTGTCTACAAAAAGGCCCCTAACTTGAGAAACCAGCTGGTACATAATGTGATCGACCCACCCAAGACTATAAGACTGTTCCCTGAGATGAAAGGTTTTTATAGATGCCAAAAATGCCTGCCCTGCCGTGTGAGTAAAAAACAGCCGAGGAAAGAGATATCTTTCAAATCTAGGTCTGGGAAAGAGTACCAAATTAGGGAATTGATCACTTGTGACAGTACCCACGTCACATATGTGATTGAATGTCCCTACCGATTACAGTATGTGGGAAGAACCACTAGGCCTCTTTTCGTCAGATTCAGAGAACATATAAATAACATTAAAAAAGGTTTTCCAAAACATAACCTTTCTAGCCATTTTGATGAGTTCCACAACAGAGACCCTACAGGATTAATTTTTTATGGCATAGATTTGATTAATGATTACTGGAGGGGCGGAAATAAAAGAATAAAAGTGTCCCAGAATTAAACTAAGTGGAATTACCACCTAGGGAGTCTGGTACCTAGAGGGTTGAATGTGAACATTGATCTTAATTGTTTTCTATCTAATTTTTAGTAATGGGTTTTAGTTGTAGTTGGATATAAGAGTTTATGCCCTCAATTTTTACACTTTTCACACGACTCTGGATATACCCCAATACAGCACACATAAATTAAGTACTGTTTCCTCATACTGGTTTCCAATTCCTCACTCACTTTTTATATATAGTATGAGCCATTATATTCCTATATAGATCTATTATAATAGGGATAGGAATTTGCTTCTTTCCGATGTTTTTCTTCTTTTTTATTTCCATTTTTATTTTTATTTTTATTTCTATTATTATTTTTATTTTTATTTTTTTTATTTTTATATATTTTATAGTTTTTATTTTTATTTTATTTTATTTTATTCTATTTAATTTTGATATATTCTCTTGGAATTTTTGGGAATACAATCTATACTTAATAATATTGATAGATATCCAATTTGTATTTATTTTTTTAACATATTATATAATTTTACCAGATAATATCTGGATTGCACAAGGTTTTCTCATCGCTGCCATTTCACATAAACATCATTTTCGTACTACACCACTAGATGGCGCCTAAGGAGAGTTGGTATTAGACCTTTATATGGAGATACCCCTCCGTACTTTAAATGGCGCTAGGGGAATAGTGATACCTATGTATATATCTCCCTGGTGATCTGTTTGGCACATTCTAATTGGACCCACTTACTGCTCGTTTACAGCATTTAGCGAGGGACTAGTTGTAGCGATGACTACACCCAAGATATAAGGCGTGGGGTGTGTCAAGATGGCAGCACCTCAGTCGACGTCCGTGTGACGAAACGCGTAAGTGGGGCTATCTTGACATGCACAACGTCATATCCGGGTACCGTGGTTCCGGATATTCGACCGGTGGAACGCAAGTGGCGATTCTAGGTAGCGTTGCTTCCCCGTGTCGTTCGGAGAGTACGAGAGCCTGCGAGCTCCCTCTCCTATTTTTAAACTTTCAAACTTCATAAAGTCAATTCCTTGGATATTTTTACAACAAACAAATGAAACGGAGTTACGCTATGTGGACTACCTTTATTTTAGTTTTATGAAATACATCATGTGGATGCCTGGCCGGGATCTTCATTGAAACAGGAGCCAGTGGAGTTTTTTTTTCCCCTCCCTCCTTCTCTGCGGGTGGACGACCCTGAACCGTGCTGCTGGGAGCTGGAAGGATATCGGCACCTTGGGATCAATATTTTACGCTCGCACCCCTGCAGGGGTAGGGCGCTCCGGTGAGTGCAATTACATAAGGGGAATATTGCCATCAATCACTGCACTTTTTCACCTATATCCCATTGGAAAAGAGAATTTCACACATATTGGAAGGAACGTTACGTCACCTTTATGGACATTCTGATTCTGTTTTTACACATTATATACGTTTTCACATAATACACAGTGGGCTGATGAAGTGTACTATTTCTGTTTTTCCAATTGCACATTGATTTTTATTGCATATTAATTTCCATTGCACATTGATTTTTACACATATTTATCATATCTTTGCATTTGTCACTTTAGATCCTTACTCCAAAGGATTAATCTATATGAGATTTATAAGTACGTGTCACTTTAGTTTTTTGTGTGTTTTCTGTGTTTTTTTTTTTTCACTCACATGGTATAGTGACTGAGTTCTCATCATATGCATATTGTTTACAGTTTCTCCTTGCACAAATTTAGCACCTGCCACTTTATATCTATAATAAGAAAAATTATTGTATTGATACACTTTTTTATAACAGCGCCACTCCCTATTTTTCAGTTTTTCATTGGCGTTTGGGCTTCACTTAGGTGTTTCCTGTTTATAGGGGGGGCAGCAGTTTTCAACATCCTGAAGCGTGGATCCTTTGATAATTATTATTTGGGGTTCCTGCCGTGAAAAATTCTAAAATGTTTGGAAACATTATGTGTAATTAATCCTCTTTTGGTATTGTTTACATGTTCGGATATGCGGACTCCCATAGGTCTCCAGGTTCTACCTATACATTGGAGTTCACAATCACATTTCAACATGTAAACCACACCAACTGTATTGCACGTAATGACGTTTTTAATCTGATAACTCTTATGCCCTGTACATACGGTCGGATTTTCCGATGGAAAATGTCCGATCGGAGCGTGTTGTCGGAAATCCCGACCGTGTGTGGGCTCCATCGGACATTTTCCATCGGATTTTCCGACACACAAAGTTGGAGAGCAGGAGATAAAATTTTCCGACAACAAAATCCGTTGTCGAAAATTCCGATCGTGTGTACACAAATCCGACGGACAAAGTGCCACGCATGCTCAAAATAAATAAAGAGATGAAAGCTATTGGCCACCGCCCCGTTTATAGTCCCGACGTACGTGTTTTACATCACCGCATTCAGAACGATCGGATTTTCCGACAACTTTGTGTGACCGTGTGTATGCAAGACAAGTTTGAGCCAACATCCGTCGGAAAAAATCCTAGGATTTTGTTGTCGGAACGTCCGAACAAAGTCCGACCGTGTGTACGCCCTATTATTCGTAACAGATGCTGTGAAATCCTTTCCTCTTTTAAGATTATGTCTGCATTTTTTACATGCTGTACATTTCCCGCAGGCATAAAAGCCTGACAGGAAATTGAAAATCCTATTTTCTTGTTTTACCTGAGGGGGATCCACTACACTAGGAGGAGATAAAATGTCCCTTAACGTTGGAGGTCTTCTATAAACAAATCTCGGACTTGAGGGCAATACTGTGCCCAAAACACTGTCCTTTTTTAAGAATATCCCAGTGCCTCATCACAATCCTCTCAAACTTTTTATGTTGGATGTTGCAATCAAGGATAATTTTATATTCGAAGTCGCCCTTGGGTTTCTCATTTTTATCTGAATTGGCAACTAAAGAAGCACAATCTAAATTACCGACCTTGTCCAAATCGCTTGTTATCTGCTCCTTGGGGTAACCCTTTTGCAAAAAGCGGTCAGCCAATACATTAGCCTGTGAAGAGTAGTCCGAATCCAGGGTAGAATCTGATAGAAATACCTATCAATTGTTAAGCAAGGATCCGGTTTTTAAATACAAACAGGAGCTACAAACACTCATTTCATTGGGTAGAACACAGGGAGTATTAAATAAAAAAGAGGCATTATATTTGGACCCTAGTGCCTGCAGGAGACCAATAGTGTATTTTTTACCTAAAATGCACAAGGATGCACGGTCTCCTCCAAGCCGGCCCATCGTAAATAGTATTGACTCAGTGACAGCCCGTTTTCCACTATATAGACCATTTCTTGAAGCTGCTAGTATCCACTACCACAGCGTATCCTAAGGATACGAAACATATTATTCAGATTTTGGAACATATCCCCTGTAAAGACAACAGTCTTCTTGTAGCGGCCGATGGAAATTTGTTATACACTATTATTGGCCATCAAGATGCTCTGAGGTCGCTGGGCCCTCAACAGATCCTCCCTCCCTCCCCCCACTTCAAGATTTTCTCTTGCAGGCGTTGGATTTCTGTCTGGCCAGAAATTTTTTCTGGTATGACGGGAAATTCTTCCTGCAAATACTTGGAGTTGCCATGGGCGCTTGTTTTGCGCCCAGTGTTGCCAATATTTTCATGGCACTGTGGGAGGAGGATTTGGTCTTTGGTGGCAGACTGGCTCAGCTGGTCTGCTACCAAAGATACATTGATGACCTCATCATGATATGGGAGGGGGACATGACTAGCCTTCAGTTATTCATGTCCAGGCTCAATGGTAACAATAATGGGATCCATTTATCTTGAAATGCTGATGCTGGGAACATAGCCTTCCGAGATCTGGAAATATTTAAATATTTAAAAATTATTTTAAACCTACCGACAGGAATGGTTTTATACCGTTAGACAGCTGTCACCACCAGGCTTGGCTATCTAATGTCACCAGAGGACAGTTCATTCGGTTGCAAAGAAACTGTACCCTGGATTCGGACTACTCTTCACAGGCTAATGTATTGGCTGACCGCTTTCTGCAAAAGGGTTACCCCAAGGAGCAGATAACAAGCAATTTGGACAAGGTGGGTAATTTAGATTGTGCTTCTTTAGTTGCCAATTCAGATAAAAATGAGAAACCCAAGGGCGACTTCGAATATAAAATTATCCTTGATTGCAACATCCAACATAAAAAGTTTGAGAGGATTGTGATGAGGCACTGGGATATTCTTAAAAAGGACAGTGTTTTGGGCACAGTATTGCCCTCACGTCCGAGATTTGTTTATAGAAGACCTCCAACGTTAAGGGACATTTTATCTCCTCCTAGTGTAGTGGATCCCCCTCAGGTAAAACAAGAAAATAGGATTTTCAATTGCCTGTCAGGCTTTTATGCCTACGGGAAATGTACAGCATGTAAAAAATGCAGACATAATCTTAAAAGACTAAAGGATTTCACAGCATCTGTTATGAATAAGAGTTATCAGATTAAAAACGTCATTACGTGCAATACAGCTGGTGTGGTTTACATGTTGCAATGTGATTGCGGACTCCAATGTATAGGTAGAACCTGGAGACCTACGGGAGTCCGCATATCTGAACATGTAAACAATACCAAAAGAGGATTAATTACACATAATGTTTCTAAACATTTTAGAATTTTTCACGGCAGGAACCCCAAATGTTTACAGTTTTGGATTATAGAGCGAGTAAACCCACACTGGAGAGGAGGGAATTTTATTAGGAAGCTTAGTCAGCCTGAATCCATGTGGATTCATGAGACTCAGGTCGGAATTCCTGAGGGGTTAAATGTGGAATTCGACCTCAACTGTTTTATATCTAACAGGTAGTTCATATTATATATTTCTTAATAGAGATGTTTTTTTATGAATATAAGTGTATTTGATATGTATGCCATTTGTTTATTGCAGAGATGGCAGCGGGATCAGACTTCCGTTCTTGATTTGATTATTTTAATATGTAAGGTTTTAGATTTATGCACTTATTCACATTGAAGTGTATTATGTTTTTTTACCACAATAGCCGGCAGGTAGATAGTACTGGGAGGTGTCCCTATTTGTTCGGTGAGACATAGAGATACACTTGACTTCCGGTCCGTTTTTCCGTTTGTAGAGATATTTCCCACATTCAGGTGTGGATAGGAGTAGGTTCAGCAGTGTTTGGTTACCATGGAAGTTCCTCTGACTTCCTGCTGCTTGTAACCTTTGCTGACACTCTCCGTTAGCCTAAAAGCCGCTGGGTGACTGTCAGGCTCCACCCCTCGCTGAAGAAGTCCAATCAAGATGTAACACCGCGTACGGGGGGAGGAGCTTACACACGGACGTCACCCGATGCCATCCTCTGCTCGGAGCACACCCGATCTGCGATCGCGGTGTTGTGCATCTACACGCTATGTGCTTATGAGCACTTTTTATGTCTACAACGTTTTATCAATAAACTTATGGAGTTATTTATGGAGTGCACTTAGATTGTACCTTCATTTTTTATACAGATATGGGAACGATCCTCACCCCGCTTACATCTATCACTGTTGCCCTGGATGTTCGTATGTGTGATTTCTTTTTGTGGGACTACGTCATCTGGCTCCACTGAGGACCATTCAGATACCACCAGGATATGCCATTATCCCTGTGGGGACACACGTGAGTTTTACCTTCTGTTTACAGAGGTCCACATTAACCGGCTAAGCGCACTCTCATTTATTTGGGTAAGGTTTATTATGACAGATTACACCATTGGAGCTAATATATCGCCACTCTGCCGTAAGGATATCTGACAGGAATATATCCTAGATGAGCATGGGACTTTTTTCATTGGTTCATCTGCTTTAGTTTTATCATCATTTGCGCTGCACTTACCCCATCTTTTTTATATTGTTTTTAGGCATATGTGATTACCTAAAGTGTCCAGCTTGCATTTCATTCAGTTTGTGTATTGTTTGCGCTGATTGCGTCACAATTTATATGTGATATAATGAGTGGTTACAGTAAATGGAGAAAACAACCGCCATTTAGCGGATAACCGGGGGTTTAATGCAAGAACCTTACTTTTGTCAAAATTAATTCTGAAGCCGGAGCTGAGTCGAAAGGCCGCAAATAGATCAAGTAGTGTATCAAAATCTGAGAGAGGATTGGAGGAGAAGAGTAGAATATCATCCGCAAATAAAGCGGATCAGAAAGTTTGGTCGCCAATAGTGACACCACTAACACCAGCGGGTGAGTTAAGGAATCTCTATATTAAAGAGCAGAGGGGAGAGGGGACAGCCCTGTCTTGTTCCCTTAGTCAGAGGTATGGTGTCTGATATAAAATCCGGAGTAACAAGGTGAGTCATTGGGGATGCATTCATTTGGTGTAAAAAACGGATAATCGAACCCGAAAAACGGAATGCCGTCATTACTTTAATCAACCACGAAAAACTAATATTATTGAAAGCCTTTTTGGCGTCTAGAGAGATGAAAGCAGTATCTTGATCCGGATGTGATTTTGGCACATAGCAAGACTTTACGAATGTTCAAAGTCGCGGAATGCCCTGTAACAAAGCCCGATTGAGCTGGGTGAAGCAAGGAAGGGAGTAAGATAGCTAGGCGTGAGGTAACTATTTTAGAAAGAATCTTTACGTCTACGTTGATCAACGGGTATGGCCTATACGAATCTGGGTACAACGGGTGTTTCCCTTTTTTGGATATTAGTTTAATGTGTGTCTGAGTTCCTGTGGGGAGGTATGAGCCCCCTTCCCACATGGTGGTAAACAAATGTTTTAAAGTGTCGGATATTAATGCTGGATGCAGCCCAATGGCCGGCTGGCACTGACTCCTATGTGGGTCTAGTCCCAATGCTGTGGCAGGTTTAATTGTTGTTAATTGTTTGTATGTCTTATACTCAATAAAAAGATTTAAAAAAAAAAAAAAAGTGTCAGAATGAAATCACTAGTCAATTTGTAAAACTCCGCAGTGTGTCCATCAGGGCCTGGGGCCTTGGATGAGGCTAAGGATTTAACCGTTGTTTGAATGTCTTCCACTGAGATGGGAGCATTCAGGGCCTCTAAGTGAGCGGAGGTGAGCTGGGGCAGTCGCACATTGGATAACAAATTCTCTGCCAGTGTCTAATCGGTTGGATCCTCAGAGTAGAGGGATGTATAATAATCAGTAAGCAGTTTACACCTTTCTGCAGGGGAGGTAACGAGGGAGCCAGCAGTATTCTTAACCACTTCCGGACCGCCGCATGCCGATGTACGTCCCTACTTTGGGGACGGATATCGTTGTTATGGCAGCAGCTAGCAGCTATCCCCGTGTTAGCCCAGCGGTCCGGTACAAGATAAAAGCGGTCTCTGCGGTGGATTTGCCACAAGATCACTTTTATCGGAGGTGGTAGAGGGGCACCCTGCCGCCGCGATCCGGTGCCCTCTGCCGCTTACCGGAGCAATCGACATTGGCAGAGGCGATCGTGTCTGTCCCCTGGGCTGACGTGGAGACGAGTGAGGGGAAGATGGCTCCCACCCTTCTCCATGACATTGCAGGGCGGAAGCGACTTCAAAACGTCACTTCCGCCAATAGCTCTTAAAGGGCCAATTTAATTTGTTTATTTTTTTTAAATTACATTTTTTTTTTTATTGCATTTTAGTGTAAATATGAGATGTGAGGTCTTTTTGACCCCCAGATCTCATATTTAAGAGGTCCTGTCATGCTTTTTTTCCATTACAAGGGATGTTTACCTACCTTATAATAGGAATAAAAGTGACACTTTTTTTAAAAAAACAGTGTAAAAATAAAAAATAAAAGGTAAAATAAATAAGAAAAAAAAAAAATGTAAAACGGGCCCGTCCCACCGAGCTCGTGTGCAGAAGCGAACGCATATGTTAGTAGCGCCCGCATATGAAAACGGTGTTCAAACCACACATATGAGGTATCACCGCGATCGGTAGAACGAGAGCAATAATTCTAGCTCTAGACCTCCTCTGTAACGCAAAACATGCAACCTGTAGAATTTTTTAAATGTCCCCTATTGAGATTTTTAAGGGTAAAAATTTGCCGCCACTCCACGAGCGGGCGCAATTTTGAAGTGTGACTTGTTGGGTATCAATTTACTCGTCGTAACATTATCTTTCATGATATAAAAAAAAATTGGGCTAACTTTACTGTTGTCTTATTTTTTAATTCAAAAAAGTGTATTTTTAAAAAAAAAAGGGCGCATGTAAGACCACTGCGCAAATACGGTGTGGCAGAAAGTATTGCAACGACCACCATTTTATTCTCTAGGATGTTAGAAAAAAATTGTATAATGTTTGGGGGTTATAAGTAATTTTCTAGCAAAAAAAACTTTTTTTAACCTGTAAACACCACATCTAAAAAAGAGGCTTGGTCTTAAAGTGGTTAAGAGCAGAAATATAGGTAGGTCGTTTAGGACCTGTATACAGCCTGGATAAAAGTTTGCCCGCCTTGTTACAGAATCTGTAGAAACGGAGTGTAGAGTATGATGTCTTAGCTGCTTCCTGTTGCTTTGCCCACAGATCAAAGATCAGTTTAGCGAGCTGCCAGGCTTTAATGTTATCCAAGGTGCGAGTATGCGTTAAAGTTGCATGTGCTGATTGTAACGTTTCACTAGCGTGCATATATTACTGTCGGGAGTGTCTTTTGAATTGGGCAGTATATGAAATAATCTTTCCTCTAAGGAAGGGCTTACCCGCCTCCCAAAAGAGGTTTGGATCAGTAAGATGTGCTCTGTTAGTGGAGGCGTAATCCGCCCAGGCACCAGAAAGCATGTGACGAAAATCCTAATTCTCTGCTAAATATGAGGGGAAACGACAAGTGGGTGAAAGCGATGATGGTTCGACACTGGTCAAGTGTACAATAATTGGATTGTGATCTGAAATCACTGTATCGCCAATCTCCGTGTAGCACTGGTAGATTTTTCAATCTACCGCTTATAGGTAATTTTAGTGGGTCATCTGTTCTGTACATAGTTCAGATTTAGTTTATTGTCAGATTTAGCCTCTGTTCCAGTTTGGCTGTGTTGTGTGTACTTTCACACTGTGCCTGTGGGTGTTGTCACCATGGGTCGGTGTTGGAAAGGCAACATTCTGAAGTGTATGAGTGCTCTTCTGTCCCCGAGATAACTCGGTGGAGGTGGTCCTCCGAGTTGCATTCTGGGAGAGAGTATTTATGGGACAGACGCCATGTTTTGGAGAGTCTTTTGCCTCGTGGCCCTCCTGGCCTAGAGGTATGTGTCAGTGAGTTCTACTTCATAGCCCTCCGGCCTGGAGGGTTGCATTGCTACAGCCGGAAGGGTATACCCAGAAGACTGTCTGGGGTCTGCTATCGCTGGGATGGTCCTGTGCCGTCTGTCCTGCGGGAAGAAGCTGGACAATCGGGAAGATCTAGGGGAGGACCCATCTTGGAAAGGACCATACAAGGCTGGTTTTAAGAAGGGCCTGGTGACTCGATTGGAGGACGTATCCTAAACTACCCTACCGCACAAGTACTTAAAGGTTCTGGTACTGTGTTTGCTGTTCATCGAAAACCACTACATCCTGTGGCAGAGGATCGTATGGGTTTTATTTCACTCAAGTCTGTGGCAGAGACGTTTTGTTCGTGCTGCGTACCGGCTGCTAGGTTGGTGAGAGAGACCTATCCGGACGGGCAAAGATTTAACACTGAGAGGAAAGTATATTCATCCTTAAGATTTCAATTCCTTAGTGCTACACGAAGAAAAGGTATTTGAACTTCCCTGCAACGCTTCTTCTACCTCTTTCCTGCTACTTCTTCCAGTTATTTCCCATTAAAGCATTGAAAAAAATACTCAAGTGACTGGTGCCTACACTGTCTGGTAGTGAGCTCAACGGGACCCTAGACCCGGTACTGGTGAAATTACAGGTAAAAAAGGTGACGGTAACAGCCCGCTTTAAATCAGCAGCTCCACCGTGAGTTAGTGCTACATCTGCATCATGGAGCGTTGACAGTAAAGCTTGGGAAGCAAAAAAATAATCTATTCGCAAAAAAGTATTGTGGGGGGAGTGAAGAAAAAGTAAAATCTCAGTCAGTTGGGTGGGTTAGGCACCACAAGTCTACAAAATGTATTGATGAGATGGCCTGGGCTAACAGGGAAAGGTCTGTAGTCGGAGAGTCAGGATTCGGTGACGTCTGGGATTGAACACCATCATGGTCCTCTGATGGACGCATGACAGAGTTAAAGTCTCCTCCAACCAGGTGGAGAGCCTCAGGAGCGTTCAAGACCCAAGACACCATGTAGAGAAGAGATTATCAGGGGAGCTGGGAGCAATATATGTTGGTGATAGCAATGTTCCTAGAAGCTAATGATAAATGTAGTGTCATTTTGTGGCCAGTCGAGTCAGCTCAGATATCTCGAATAGTGTGTCTCAGATTTTTATGTAGCAAGATAGACACCCCAGCTTTGCGGCCACCGCCGGAGAGCCGTAGACATCCCCAACCCATAATTTACGAAAGATGTGGTAGATCATCAGCGGATAGATGGGTCTCTTGGAGGAGCACCACATCAGCCTGGAGACACTTTAGATGTCTAAGAATTTGCATACTCGTATTGGGGGGAACAAAGTTCCTTAACGTTCCCGGATATAATCTTTAGGTGATCAATGTAATGAAATATGTAGCGCTACCTCAGTCTCAACGTGAAAAAATAAAATAGGTGCAATACAAAAGATGGTTCAAAACCTAGATAGAATGCCCAAATATAATCTAAAATACGAACAGCAAACCAAAGTGCAACAATTATGTGTAAGTATAAAGTGCAAAGTGCACACAATGAAAATAATCCAATCACACGTAACAAGTAGGTGGAAAAAATCGAATGTGAACAATGTCACATGATAATATGAATGTCCAATCAAACAATTGTGAACATCTAACATAAAAAAGCCATCAAAAAAAAATTGGCTAATTAAGAAAGAAATGCAATTCACAAACATGCGATTCACAAATGCAATTTTTCAATGCGACTTCAAAAAAGATTCTTGAAAAGTGCAGTGTGCATATAATCAGAAAATATTATGTAAGCAAATAAATAAATAAAGTCAGTAATGCCTTATAATAAAATAAGTGTCCAATCAACTGTGAACTATTGATAAAAAATAAACATCAAACGAAATAAAAGTGAAAATAAAGAGTGCAGTCCAAAAGCATGCAAATGCGACTTGTAATGCAGCTCCCAATGTGAACAAAAGGAAATCTTCTAAGAGTGAAAAAGGTGCTGGTGCAGTGGCAGCAAAAATGTCTATAAACAGTTCATCCAATCCTGTTCCGATGTGCGATATGCGGTGACTATTTCCCCCAGCCTCTCACCTGTAGTGGCGGCCCCCAGTGGGCCGAATCAAGCTTAAACCCACAGGTGGGTGGGGATGTGAACACTGGAACGGCTACCAAGATGGGCTTCCAATAGTGGTCCCAACTCCCCGGGGGGTGGGATTGATACAAGAAGGGATGATGCTCGCCCTCACTCGGTCGGTGTTCTCAGGTAGAAAGTGAGAGGAAAAAAATGGGCTCCATAGTGTAGTAAGTTTAAAATAAATTTTAATAAAATGATGTAATCACTTACAAAAAATAAATAGCAATCAGCAACAGAAGTACAAGCTTCCGGGTTCGGCCGTACCCTGGAAGCGATGGCACCTGGCTCCTCCCTCCCTGACGCGTTGCGTCATACCACACGTGACTTTATCAAAGGGATAAGGAGCCGGGTGCCAGACAGCCAGTATAAGTGGCGGCCGTTGTTATAACGGCAGCGAATCACTGAATCAGCTAAAATCTTGGTGCATAATAGGTAATCATGGACATCTTCAATAGATATCATTCAATAAGTACCATACATGTTAAAAAACAAATTAAAAACCATATATAAGTAGAGACTTAGATAGATTGGTGCACTTTTCTAACAAGGAACAATTTTACCAAAGAATATATATATTGAAATAAGCCTAATACAAATACGCCATCTGGTGGTAAATAGATGTAACTGCAGGAAGAGACTATATCCAATAGAACATATGAGGGGAATCAATCCCAAGCGCCATCAAGTGGTGAATGGAGAATATATGAATATTCCAAAACTACTAACTCAATAGTAACAACTAGTGAGCACAAAACTTATCTTCTGGGTATGTCCAAATAAAAAAAAATATACAAAAAGAACAAATATAAAAAGAAAAAAGAAAAATAAAACATATATAAAATATCCCGCACCCCCAACTACACTGGTGACACCTGCGAAAAGGGAATCTACACATATAAAATGCATCATAATAGAAAACAGACTAGTACACCGGTGTACTAGTCTGGGGATTGGAGGAAAAGGGGGCAGCAGGTAGGATTAGCCAGTACATGAGTAGAAAGAAAGAAAGAAAGAAAGAAAGAAAGAAAGAAAGAAAGAAAGAAAGAAAGAAAGAAAGAAAGAAAGAAAGAAAGAAAGAAAGAAAGAAAGAAAGAAAGAAAGAAAGGGAAAGGGTCTTTTACCATACCTGAATTATCTAGATTTATTTAGCATTTATTAGGAATAATTAGAACTGTTTAGTAAAATAAAGAACAGAGATTAAAACCCATTATTCCAATTAATCATTTGTCACCATAAAACTTCTTATTGTTTTTAAAATCACAAATGATTATCATTAATCAGATCAGTCATTTCTGATGGCGCCCCACTGTGTTTCATATTGCATCATCATTAGCGCATTGAAAATTTCAATTTCACCTAAATTTCATATTTTGACATTTTCCCCCTGTGAGTTGATCTAGATACAAAAATGTGTTCAAGTCCAACTGGCTGTTATAAACATGCTCCTTAGTCTTTAGCATTTCCTTTTTTTTAAAATGTATTTATTTATTTATTTATTTATTTTTATTGGCGTGTGTCTTGTTCAAAGTAACTGTAATTGTTTAATATTCTTTGAATAAAAAGAAGGGTTTTGACCAGTATTTGGTATTACCCTAAACTGTTTTTTTAACACAGGGTCCATTCATTTAGACTTTATTTAGACGTGTGGTTAGGGGGAGGTGAAAATGTGCAATTGAGCAACCTCCAACCGCCCCGCCCTCAAGCGGCCATGATGCTTCTTGCTCATACTGGTTCTAATAAAGTGCTGTGAAGTCATTGTTTTCTCCATCCAAGTTTTTTTCCTATGTTGGGCCCTGATAAAGTGATGTTGCCCCCAAAACACTTTGGATGTTTTTGTAATGACACCCCGAGTATGAAAGGGATTAAAGTCGTTTAGGACATTCCATACCCAAACACAAAGGCAGCTACCAAACACTTCAATCATCCAAAACACTTTGGCAGTTTTTGTAACGACACCCCGAGTATGAAAGGGATTAAAGTCGTTTAGGACATTCCATACCCAAACACAAAGGCAGCTACCAAACATTTCAATCAGCCGAACAAGGACCCATACAAATAATTCTCCCCCAAGTACAAGACAAGGCTCTGTCTTGAGGTTCAAGCAGGAATGAATCTTTATTCAAAAACATGTTTTACAGATCCCACTTCAAAACACTTCCCCCCACCCTTGGAAAACAGGGCGGGTTAAACTGTCCAATGACAATGGACACACAGGTCTGGTGTGTTTAACATCTCATCAGTAAACAACAGGGGGGTTGCTGGAGGAATCCCCCTCCCTCTTTCCTCAAAGCAAGACACTTAGACATCCCATAATAGTTGAGGCAGACAGCCACAATAGACAATAGAATAGAGTCACACCCCGACCATCACAACAAATAGTACACAACATAATGAGACAGCACACATTATATATATATATATATACAGCATTGAGTCTGACTAGCACAGATCATAGTGGGGTTCTCATTCACCTTATGCCCCTATTAGTGACTCCCGTCACAATGGCATATCCAGGGTCCCCAGAGTCTGTGTGTCTTGGGGGACATGGACCTGAATCTAAACTAACACCACCTCCAGGGTCCCCAGGCATACAGCTCAAAACGAGCACCGTTCCCCCAAATGCCAGGGCCCATAATCGGTAGGTAAGAGGCTGGCATTCAGTCCCCTCCAAAAGCCTCTGTCCCGGCTAGGTCTGTCACAGTTTTCATATGACTTTTTTACCAATAATTTAAATCTTCTTGGGCAAGTTGATCCAGTTTTGGTATGGTGCTCTTTTCCGTATTTCTATGGTTCTAATGTTGAGTGCCCATCGAAGGAAGCCTTACGGTGTTGGAGCTTCTTGGCCAGAGCTATTGAGCTAGTTTGAAGTTTTTCTTCATTTGACTACACATTCCAGTCTAAAAGTTCCCAGCACCTATTTGAGTATGTTATTCTAGAACATTAGAAACCCAGTAGTGCTTATTTTTCTCTAACCACTTATTCCTATAACATCTTTCTCTCATACTCATCTCAGTCTTCTACATAGGGGACCCTTCCACAAACTTTATATCCTCTCCTACTTTTTGAGATAGACTTTGTCCCCTAACCGGATCTAGCATGCACTGGCCAGTTCCTTACCAGTTGTCTGACTCAGTACCCAATACCTATAGGCCATGTCTGTACCATTGTCTCATCAACCATTGAATCACTAATACCCTGTACAAACGATAGGATTTTCTGACAATAAAATCCATGATTTTTTTCTGACAGATGTTGGCTCAAACTTGTCTTGCATACACACGGTTACACAAAGTTGGTCGGAAATTCCGAACGTCAAGAACACGGTGACGTACAACACGTACGATGAGCCGAGAAAAATGAAGTTCAATAGCCAGTGCTGCTCTTCTGTTTGATTCCGAGCATGCGTGGAACTTTGTGCCTCGGAATTGTGTACACATAATTGGAATTTCTGACAACGGATTTTGTTGTCGGATAATTTGAGAACCAGCTCTCATTTTTGTGTGACGGAAATTCCGATGGAAAATGTCCGATGGAGCCTACACACGGTCGGAATTTCCAACAACAAACTCCTATCAAACATTTTCTGTTGGAAAATCCTATCGTGTGTGTACGGGGCATAAGTCTGTGGTGTTTTAATTCAAACTTATGCTACTGGCTGTTACAACCTGGGCAACCAATTGTACATTGCTAATATCTGCATGTTCTTTCAAACAATTGCCTGTATCTTGTTATTCTTTATCCCCTTTCTGCCAACAGCCTCTCAAGCCTTTAAGGCAGGGGTCCTCAAAATTTTTAGACAGGGGGCCAGTTCACGGTCCCTCAGACTGTTGGGGGGTCGTACTATAGTTTAAAAAAATATGAACTAATTCCTATGCACACATCTTATTTGTAGTGCAAAAAAAAAAAAAAAACAGGAAAAAACAGTACAATATTTAAAATGAAGAACAGTTATATCAATATGAACTTATCAGTATTTCACAGACTCCCTTCATTACAGAACCACTCCCAATCACAGACCCCCCCTCCCCATCACAGACTCACCCCATAACAAAGCCCCCCCATGACAGATCCCCCCATCACAAAGCCCCCCAACACAAACTCCTCTCCATCACAAAGCCTCACATAACAGATTCCCCCAATATCACATACTTCCCCCATCACAGATACCCCCATAACAGACGCCCCATCACAGACTTTCCCCATAACAGACTCCGCCATTACAGATCCCCCCATATCACAGTCCCCCTATATCACAGATCCCCCCCATAACAGACTCCCCAATAACAGACTCCCTCATCACAGATCCCCCATATCAGTCCCCCCCATAGCACAGACCCCCCATAACAGACTCCCCCATCACAGAACCCCCATAACAGACTCCGCCATCACAAATCCCCCCATAACAGACTCCCCATCACAGATCCCCCCATATCACAGATCCCCCCATAACAGACTCTGCCATCACAGATCCCCCATAACAGACTCCACCATCACAGATCCCCCCATAACAGACTCCCCCATCACAGATCCCCCCATATCACAGATCCCCCATAACAGACTCCGCCATCACAGATCCCCCCATAACAGACTCCCCCATCACAGATCCCCCCATATCACAGATCCCCCCATAACAGACTCCGCCATCACAGATCCCCCATAACAGACTCCACCATCACAGATCCCCCCATAACAGACTCCCCCATCACAGATCCCCCCATATCACAGATCCCCCATAACAGACTCCCCATCACAGATCCCCCCATATCACAGATCTCCCCATCACAGATCCCCCCATATCACAGATCTCCCCATCACAGATCCCCCATATCACAGATCTCCCCATCACAGATCCCCCATATAACAGACTCCCCCATAACAGACTCCCCCATCACAGATCCCCCATATCACAGATCCCCCATCATAGATCCCCCCATATCACAGATCCTCCATCACAGATCCCCCCATATCACAGACTCCCCCCATATCACAGACTCCCCCATATCACAGATCCCCCCATATCACAGATCCCCCCATATCACAGATCCCCCATATCACAGATCCCCCATATCACAGATCCCCCATCACAGATCCCCCCATATCACAGATCCCCCATCACAGACTCCCCCATATCAAAGATCCCCCCCATATCACAGATCCCCCATCACAGACTCCCCTCATCGATATTACACTGCCACCCCTTCTAAATATCACAGCACTCCCACTCCCCTCTGTCACCTGTATCACACAAGACACGAAGCATGGTAGGTCCGGACAAAGGGCGGGACTTTGCAAGTGAAAGGCAGGTGATTGATTCCTGGGACCGCCCTGATGCCTAGTAACCAATCACCTGCTTCTTAACACAAAAGGTCCTTTGTCCAGACCTGTCATGTTTCCCGTCCTATGTGATAAAAGTAGCAGAGGGCAGGGGGAGTGCTGCAATGTTAAAGGGGCAGTCCGCGGGCCGGATAAAAAACGCTGGAGGGCCGGATTTGGCCCGCGGGCCGTAGTTTGAGGACCCCTGCTTTAAGGGTTCTAAAAGCCAGGAGGTGAGCATTCAGGTCATGTGATCATTATAATTGGCTGTCCCAGCGGTCACATGATCGGAAAACTCCCAATCGCTAGTTTGCATCGGAGCTTTCCGGAACCTGCCAGCGACTGTGCTGGGGGCATGCAAGGATCACGCTCTCAGCGTGGTAAGTTGTTTTAACAGGGCAACATATATGAGGCTGCTTGGCATTAAAGTGATTGTAAAGTCTTGTTTTTTTTTCTTTATAATTAACAAACATGTTATACTTACCTCCTCTGTGCAGTTGGATTTGCACAGAGCAGCCCAGATCCTCCTCTTCTCGAGTCCCTTTTTGATGCTTCTGGCCCCTCCCTCCTGTTGTCCCGGGTGTCCATTCCGACACAGACTGTGGTTTAGCCCCTCCCCTCTCTCTCATGATTGGCTAACTGACTTTGATTGACAGCAGTGGGAGCCAATGGCACCGCTGCTGTGTCTCAGCCAAGCAGGAGGGAGAGTCCCAGACAGCTGAGGGACTCGTGGACATCGCAGGACAGAGAAGGGGCTCAGGTAAGTATTAGGGGGGCTGCTGCACACAGAAGGCTTTTTAATGCATAGAATGCACCTTCTGCCTTTACAACCACTTTAAGGCCCACCTGCTGAGAGGCTGAATATACTGTATGTGTGCGGCCGGCGTCAAGAGGTTAATAAAAATGTATTCAGCATGAAAAAATTTATGGTATTTGCATCCAATATTTAGCCACTTGCCGCCCGCCCTATTACAAAATTATGGCGGCAAAGTGGTTTGAAAATCCTGACTGGGCGTCATATGACGTCCTTCAGGATGCGCCGCTATTCCCCCCCTGGGGGCGCGCACCACGGCGATCGGGGATGATGCTTGTCCCTCGGACACAGCGCATCCCCGATCAGGGTAAACAGCCAATGAAATTGGCTGTTTACCATGTGATCGGCTGTGTCCAATAACAGCCGGTCACATGTCTAAACAAATCGTGGTCACGTGTAATGCGCGCCGTCGGAGGCGCACAGCGTGCCGATCGGAGATGGCACGTGTCCCTTGGACATAGCCCCATGCCGAAAAGGGTAAACAGCCAATGAAATGGCTGTTTACCCACGTGATCGGCTGTGTCCAATCACAGCCGGTCACAAGTATAAACATTGTGGCGGTTTCCAGGGATCTCTCCTTCTCTCTCCTTACACACCGATCATGTGAGGAGAGAGAAGGAGAGATCTGATCAGTGAGTGAAACACCTTTTTTTTACATTTACTGTCTGCACAACACGCACCCCCCCACACCAATAAAGAGAACCTGTCACAGCCCATCAGGATCTGTCACAGCCCATCAGGATCTGTCACAGCCCATCAGAACCTGTCACAGCCCATCAGAACCTGTCACAGCCCATCAGAACCTGTCACAGCCCATCAGAACCTGTCACAGCCCATCAGGATCTGTCACAGCCCATCAGAACCTGTCACAGCCCATCAGAATCTGTCACAGCCCATCAGGATCTGTCACAGCCCATCAGAACCTGTCACAGCCCATCAGGATCTGTCACAGCCCATCTGGATTTGTAACAGCCCGCCATCAGCACCGCCATCGGTAACGCTATCAGTACAGCCACCGCCATCAGCACTGCCATCGGTACCATCTGGATCTGACAGCCCATCTGTCACACAGGCCACCATCGGTACCGCCATCGGTACCATCTGGATCTGACAGCCCATCTGTCATAGCCCATCTGTCACACAGGCCTGCTATCACTACCGCTGCACAGTCCCACCATAAGTACTGTCACACAGGCCATCAGTAACCTGTCAGTACCATCACACCGGCCCGCCATCAGTGAGCTGTCAGTAGCACCACCAGTTCCGTCACACAGGCCAGCCAAAAGTACCACCATCATGTCCCAAAGAGTTTACACAGCTGAGGAGGCATATAACATCCTTACCATGTCGGATGATGAAAGCAGCGGGGAGCTCTCATTATCTGATTCTGGTTTGGAATACGAGCCAGTGGACGGTAGTGGATAGGAGTCTGAGTCAGCGGAAGAAACCGCCCCTCCTAAAAGAGTAAAGAGATCAGGACCTAGATCAGGACCAAGATCAGAACACCTGCCTACCACCAGCAGCGCCAGACCCCAGGAAGAGGAGCCCAGTACAAGTACTGGAATTGCACATCCAGCCCAAAGAATCAGAGCTCAGTCCTACCTTCCCGATGCCCTGGCAAACCCCTTATGGTTGCCTGCCAACTCAGGATTCCGCTACAATCCCCCCTTTCACTGCACAGCCAGGTGGGCAGCCCAACACTTCACATTTTTCACATTTGGACTATTTCTTTTTGTTTTTCCCTGAATATTTTTTGCAGTACATGGTGGACCAAACAAATCTCTATGCAGAGCAATTTATTGCTGCCAACCCCAATTCGTCCTACGCCTGTATGTTCCATTGGCGACGTCTCACACGTCTCACACGTCTCACACTAGATGAATTCAAATTGTTTTTGGGCCTTACTTTTAATATGGGGCTTACAAAGAAAAACAAACTGCATGCCTACTGGTCCACCCACCCCATCCACCACATGCACATATATTGATGATATATTGTGATTGAGCCACTGGATACGTGTACACATTTCATATATGAGGGCAAAGACTCCCAGCTCCATCCCCGTGAGTGCCCCACATATATAGGAACCAGTGGTAAAATTGTGTGGGACCTTGCATACCCCCCCGGTCAAAAAGGTTACCACTTATATGTAGATAATTACTACAGCAGCTTGCCCCTTTTCCGTCACCTCTATCGTGAAAAAACCCTGGCCTGCGGTACCTTCCGAAATAATAGGGAGGGCTTCCCACAGAATTTACTATCAAAACGGCTACAAAAGGGGGAAGCCGCATTCATGAGGAATGAGGAGGTGTTGGCCATGAAGTGGCGGGACAAGAAGGATGTTCACATGATGACTACGATTCACAATGACACCTTGGTGGAGACCCAGAGAATACGCGGACCTGTAGTAAAGCCTGAATGTGTCCATGACTACAATCTGTATATGGGGGGTGGATTTAAATGATCAGATTTTACAACCATATTTGTCAACCCGCAAGTCCAATTATTGGTATAAAAAAGTTGAATTTCATTTGTTTCATATGGCCATGTTCAATTCATTTGTCTGCTATCAAAAATCACCCGAAAACCAACCCATCACCTACCTCATATATATTGAAAACATTGTCACTGCCCTTATTTACCAGCAAGGACCCGCCCCAGGAAGCATTCGCTCTGATAGTGTGAGTCGACTTCATGAGCAACATTTTCCCTATAACATCCCCCCCCCCCACAGAATCCAGAAGAAATGTTGTGTATGCTCAACTGGAGGAGCTAGAAGAAATACAAGTTATTATTGTCCCCAATGTCCCTCCCAACCTGGCCTGTGTATCGGTGATTGCTGCAAAAATTATCACACATCCATCAGATATTAGTTCCCCTTATTAGTAACAGACTGCCATTTCCCCATTTCAATTACATGTGTGCATCATTTGCCTGCCACCATGTTTCTTTCTACCTTCCATGTTAACTGACCCTGGCCTGTTTACCGACAATGTCCTTGCCTGCCATTTTAACCACGTTTCTGACTTCCACGTGCACCAACCTCAGCCTGTTTACCGACGATGCCTTTGCCTGCCGTTTTAAACATGTTTCTGACTTCCACGTGCATCGACCTCGGCCTGTTAAATCGACCATGTTTTTGCCTGCCACTTGGACTGATCTTTTGCCCTTCAACTTCAGTACACAGGGGTCTCACATATGTGAGGGGCTTCAGAATAGCGTTCTGAGTAGAGAAAATCAGTTTTTGGTTTTCTGTGTTCCCAGAACAGGGTCTGGTTGCCCGGAGACTTTAAAGAGATTTGGGTGGGAGAAGCCTCTACCCCTGTCCCCCTGGCCCTAAGCTTGATGGTCCTTCCTGCTGCCTGGAGCAATACTTTGGCTGTGCTGACCATATTGCTGCCTGTAATGACCCAGGATTTTATGGACTGTGTTTCTTTCTGCTGCCTGGACCAATACTTTGGCTGTGTTGACCATATATAGGCCTGCTGCCTCTACTGACTATAGACAGTATTTCTGCCTGGACATCTCTGCCTGCTACCTGGACCAATGCTTTGGCTGTGCTGACAGTATCTCTGCCTGTACTAACTATGGACAGTATTCCTGCCTGCTGCCTGGACGATTGCTTTTGCTGTCAATGACCACATCCCTGCCTGCTGCCTGGACTGATGCTCTCCTATGTGGACCACTACACTACTAAAACCACAGTTAATCTTTTGTTATTTGGTATGTACATGTTATGTGTTAGAAATATGAAGGGCCTTCAAAAATGTGATCGGTAGTCAGGAAGTTATATGTGTAATTGATGCTCCTAGAACAACTGGAGGTGCTATTTGGATGTTGGGCCTCTGTATGTGGCCAGGCTATGTAAAAGTGTCACACATGTGGTATCGTTAAACTCAGGAGGAGTAGCAGAATGTATTTTGGGTGTCATTTTTGCTATTTACATGCTATGTGTTGAAAATATCTCATAAATAGACAACTTTGTGTAAAAAAAATGTGTTTTCATTTTTTTCCCCACGTTTTCCGAAAACTTCTGGAAAAAAATGAACTGTTCAAAAGACTCATTATGCCTCATAGATTATACGTTAGGGTGTTTGCTTTCCAAAATGGGGTCATTTTGTGGGCGTTTCCATTGTCCTGGTGCTTCAGGGCCTTCAAAATTGAGATTGTCATGAAATTATATGTGTAATTTTGCTCCTAGAGTGCCTGGAGGTGCTCCCTGCATGTTGGGCCTCTGTATGTGGTCAGGCTGTGTAAAAGTCTCACACATGTGTTATCGCCATACTCAGGAGAAGTAGCATAATGTGTTTTTGGGTGTAGTTGCAAGTATGCACATGCTGTGTTCAAGAAATAACCTGTCAATACAATAAGTTTGTGTAAAAAAAATAGTCTTAATTTTCCCAAGAATTGTGGGAAAAAATGACAACTCACCATGCCTCTTACTAAATTCCTTGGACTGTCTACTTTCCAAAAAGGGGTCATTTGGGGGGTATTTGTACTTTCCTTGATTGTTGGTGTCTCAAGAAATGAGATAGGCCTTCAATACATCAGGTGTGATCAGATGTGATCAATTTTCAGTGATTTGCACCCTAACTTGTAGACTCTATAACTTTCACACAGACTAAGTAATATCCACTAATTTGGGTTATTTTTACCAAAGATATGTACAGTAGCAGTAAAAATTTTGGCCCAAATGTATTAAGAAAAATGATTTATTTGCAAAATTTTACAATAGAAATTAAAAAAAAGTGTTTTTTTTCAAAATTTTCGCTCTTTTTTCGCTTATATCACAAAAAATAAAAGACCCAGGGGTGGTTAAATACCACCATAAGAAATCTCTCATTGTGAGAAAAAAATGATAAAAATTTTGTTTGGATACAGTGTAGCATCACAGAGTAATTGTCATTCAAAGTGTTATGCCGCATACACACGGTCGGACTTTTCGACCGGACTTGTCCGACGGACCAAATCCGGCAGACAATTCGATCGTGTGTGGGCTTCACCGGACCTTCAGCGGACTTTTCCAGTCGCAAATCTGATGGACTTTAGATTTGGAACATGCTTCAAATCTTTACGTCGTAACTCCGCCGGACCCAGAAATCCGCTCGTCTGTATGCTAGTCTGACGGACAAAAACCCACGCTAGGGCAGCTATTGGCTACTGGCTATCAACTTCCTTATTTTAGTCCGGTGTACATCATCACGTACAAATCCATCGGACTTTGGTGTGATCGTGTGTAGGCAAGTACGGTCGTTAGAAAGTCTGTTCAAAGTCCGCCAAAAGTCTGTCGAAAGTCTGTCGAAAGTCTGTCGGACGCACTGTCGGACTTTTGTAGCTGAAAAGTCCGACCGTGTGTACGCGGCATTAGAGTACTGAAAGTTGAAAATTGGTCTGGGCGGGAAAGTATTTAAGTGCCCTGTATTAAAGTGGTTAAGAAAAAATGTTTTGGATATATTTCAAATTAGATGTATTGCTGGTAACGCCATCCTGTTATAATAATTTGCAAGTTATGAAATTAATAATTTTCCTTTGTGTTGCCTTACATAAAATTATCCTGTCTTAGAAACAAACCCTTATCAGAAATTATCAATACCCATTACAAGATTTGGCTATCGATATTGCAGTTGCCCTAACTTGTAAGCATCTATTATTATTTTTTTTTTTTTTTTAATTAAAGGGTAACTCAGCTTTCGTGGGGAAAAAAAAATAATACAGCACATATAATTGTGACACTAATCATATTGTAATTGAGTGTTATTAAAAATTACCTTTCCTTTTCAATCTGCAATGTAATTTTTTGAGAATGCATTGCAATATGGCTACCTGGAGTTGTTCTGTACACAGCATGTGTACTGTCCACTCCCCAGAAACATCATTTCCTGCTTGTGTGATTGGCTCACCAATTTTCAAAGAAGTCTGCACTAAGATACAAGTCAGATTTCAGGCATCCCCTGCAACAAAAATGTCATTTTTGGAGAGATACTTTCAATAGGAACACGTCTAAAGGGATGCAGGCCCAGAAGATTTCCTCATTAGCACTCTTCAGCTGCCACAGCTGACAGTTTATTATGAAACCACTCCCATTAGACCCACTAAGTACAGAGGCACAGACAAACACACAGAGATTTCTTCAGAATAACAAAATATAGGAATCTGCAACAAAGGTTGTTATAATCCTTGCAATGTGCACAGATCACCCAGAGGGCAATGTTTTTTTCTCAACAAAAGTGGAGTTACGTTTTAAATCATTTTTTTTGAGTTTTGTATTTGTTGTCCATACAAATACAGTGTACAAACTAAGAACCAAAAATTTAACATAGGATCAGAAATACAACTCGTTCCGGAGTGCATCATTCATCATTGAAGAAAAAGAACTGATACAAAGTTACAGTGTCCAAGTCACACCTTTTACATCGGGATCAGTAGTGTAAGCAAATTCCCCTTAATTATACAGTATGTTCAGGTTAAGTAATGATACAAGAATAACAACATACTTTCTGAGCCAAACTAGAGAGCAAATAGCAGTAGGCCCATCATAGAGCAGCAGCACCCTTAATTGAGTTAGGTGAAGGACCGTCAGTAGAGGAGGCTAGACCTGAGACGGATAGCCAAGGGGACTAGATGTTATCATCATATATATTTGGACAGCCCCTATTTTTATAGGAACAAGCAACAGAAGGACAGGAGCGTGGGATCCAAATTAGGATAAAATCAACTGATTTATTAACAAAAATGTAAAGCACACTTATAGTTAAAATCTGGTAGATCAGTGTGGGAGGCAGAGGGCACCAGGATGCTGTAAACTGGTGCTTATCTGACAGCTGTCAGAGCAAGATTGCCTGTATGCCGGAGTAGTGCTACCCTCGTGAGGGCCGCTGATAGAATCTGCACCCCACTGGTTGTCCTGACTCCGACTCTGCAAGTCCTCCGACACCTCTGACACCCTGGGTTCAGTCATTATTACCAGTTATCACCAAGAACAACAAACTCACACAATGCAGGTGAAGCCGTTTAAATTTATTTACTGAGACAAAAAAGTGACACATAGAAATGCATACATAAGACTGTACGTCCTGAGAACAACCTGCCTGCAAATAATATAGCACAGTATAAAATGTTATTATGCAATTTAGAGCTTTCTATCTGTCAAGACAAAAGGCAAAGACACACAGTGTAATGCAACCCCTTTAGGTAACTAAGGCCTATGTGAACAGGCCGCAGAGAGGCCGAGGACAGACACTTAATAGAAGTATGTCAGGCCACTCCCATCTATTTACTCAGCCCACAGGAACTTAACGTCAAACAACTGACAAACAGTTGAACTGTTGTATTTAAATTGTCTGACTTTAAGCAGAGTTCCAGAGGACTGAGAGCTGACCCTTTGAGTTCAGTGAAGAATCCAGTGAATCTTCAGCTAGCACTTAAAGATCGATGAATAGATTCATCCTTGTTGATAGCATGAGGTAAGGTGCAGCGCAAGAACAGGTAAATTAAAAAATGCAATTTGCCCTCCCACATCCTGAGCGCTATTTTCTTTCAACTCAGTTGCAGCAGTTGTTGGGATGTGGGATACCGAAAGGAGGCACCCCCAATGGCAAGTTGCTATTGTTAAGTGCCCCACATAACACAATAATTGAAGCCCTAGAGGCGGACATGTTCCATGACGAATTCCCAACAATTAAACTGATAATTAAACTCTGGAAAACAGTCAAGAAAATGATGAGGTATGAAGATCCAACAGTCTACTCTCCTATTTGGAACAATCGCAACTTGCAGGAAGTCCTTAAAATAGGCACATTCAGGGAGTGGGAGAATCTTGGCATCAGAAGGCTAAGTCAACTTTATAATGGCGCCAAGTTAAAGAAATTTCCGGAATTAGCCAGGGAATTTAAGTTGCCACAGAGTTCTCTCTTTCTGTACTTCCAGCTAGCACATGCCCTTAAAGCTCAATTTAAAGCCCAGACTCCGAGTTGGGAAGAGATGCCTCTATTTCAGAGTATAATTCAGGTAACCACCACTAGAGGGGTAATATCAAGAATTTATGATCAATTAAGTAAATCAGATAACAGCGGGGGGATACTCCACGGTGTAAAGGCTAAATGGGAAGAGGATATAGGAGGAATGACCCAGGAACAATGGGTGAGGACCTTGGAGCTGGGAGTTCAGGTCTCTGTGTCCCCTTCACAGAGGCTCTCACATTTGTTGTTGTTAAATAGAGCCTATTATACACCTAAAAGACTTTTTAAGTTTGGGAGAAGGCCCAATGACAATTGCCCCAGATGTTGGGGGACGGGAGATCTCATCCACATGTTGTGGAGGTGCCCCAAGTTGTTCAGATACTGGGAGGAGGTGACTGGGAGTTTGGGAAATATTTTTGGCACTACAGTGGCAAAGGAGGCCATAGTTTGTATCCTGGGGCATAGAAGAGTGATGGGAGAGAGGCTGAGTACTACACTAGCCATTACGCGGGCCCTGTTTCAAGCCAGGAAGATGATAACACTAAGATGGCAATCAAAGGATCCCCCCACTGTGAAAGACTGGATCTCTACAGTTAACGAAACCCTGGGTAGGGAAAGATTGGAGTACATAAAGAGGGGCACCTTCAGGAATTCTAAAGTATGTGGAAGCTGTGGACAGAGAAGGTGGGGCGCCCCTAATAGTGGGCACGGCGCGGAGCAGACCAAGTGATGGGCTTAATATAGGTAGCCAAACAAATAGTCTAGATGGGCACATGTTAAACATTGGGGGAGGGTGAGGGGGTATATTTTCTTTCTCTCTCCATCTCCTGTGTCCTCTCCCCTGCATGCTGTTGCAGCGCTGCCTGTGCAGCAAAACGAAACAGACACAGCACAGGAGAGCAGAGAGAGAACAGAGCGGAAGGAGGATCCGCCGATCGCCCCGCCTATCTAGGCTCTGAAGATCGTTCAGAGCTGTGCTCCCTCAGAGGCTGTGCCCGGCCCTGGATCCAGGGTTCTGCTGCCACCTCAGGGCGGGAGATTGTTGGGTTCTCTGTATGCCCTGCCACTAGGCCTGTGTTGAGCGAGGATCTGACAGGAGGAGAGGACTCGGGAGGCATAAGATCAGGCCACCAGATGACTGCCAGGAGGAGAGGTAAGTGAGCCTTCACACAGAGGCTGAGCAAAGTCCTTAGTGGGATGACTGGTGTTAAAATCTGTGAAGAGGAGGTATTTGTGAAGTGTTGGGGGGGCATTTGTGAAGTGTGGGGGGGTATTTGTGAAGTGTTGGGGGGTATTTGTGAAGTGTTGGGGGTTTTTTGTGAAGTTTTGGGGGGTATTTGTGAAGTGTTGGGGGGTATTTGTGATGTGTTGGGGGGGTATTTGTGACATGTTGGGGTGGGTATTTGTGACGTGTTGGGGGTTTTGTGACGTGTTGGGGTGGGTATTTGTGACTTGTTGGGGGTATTTGTGAAGTGTTGGGGGTTTTTTGTGAAGTGTTGGGGGTTTTTTGTGAAGTGTTGGGGGGGTATTTGTGAAGTGCGGGGGGTATTTATGAAGTATTGGGGGGGTATTTGTGAAGTGTGGGGGGTATTTGTGAAGTGTTGGGGGTTTTTTGTGAAGTGTTGGGGGGGTATTTGTGACATGTTGGGGTAGTATTTGTGACGTGTTGGGGTGGGCATTTGTGACGTGGTGGGGGGTATTTGTGACATGTTGGGGGGGTATTTGTGACGTGTTGGGGTGGGTATGTGTGATGTGTGGGGGGGGGTATTTGCGATGTGTTGGGGGGGTATTTGTGACATGTTGGGGTGGGTATTTGTGACATGTTGGGGGAGTATTTGTGACGTGTTGGGGGGATATTTGTGACAAGTTGGGGGGAGTATTTGTGAAGTGTTGAGGTGGTGTTTGTGGCATGTAGGGGATAGTGCTGGGGTTGAATAGTGTGCCCGCTGACACCATTGCTGTTGTTTTTGAAGTATAAAAGTTTGCATGCGGCCCCCATAGGATATGAAAATTTGTCATGTGGCCCTCAGGTTATTTGAGTTTGGCAGCCATGCCTCTCACTGCGATCCCACTGTCAGTGTCCCTGCTGGCAACCCCACTACTACCGTCACAAGCCCTGACTAGGATGGAGAGCAGAGTCAGATGACTGAGTGGAGGAGATCAGTGGCTTCCCATTCACCAGTCTTCTATGTGGAGATTGTAACCGAGAGTGCTCACTTCTGAGCATGTCTGAGTCCATGCACAGTATTTAGTGTACCAACTTCAGGTGAGTGGAGGCAAGGGACTGTTTGTCCCTAACCTTCACAAGCAGCATGTAGAGGTGGCATCAGGGGGACCTTTTTAGGAATGCATACAAGGCTTCCACTGATTGGCCGAGGTAGAAATTCTGATGTCAGCCACCCAATGCTCCAAGCCTTTATTCCTACCAATGTAAGCAAAGGGGCGGGGTTGGCAGCGACACCACTGCCCAAATAAGGCCATGGCCATTATTGGTCAATGATGTCATCACTCTCCCAGCTGTCACTCAGCAAGCAGTACTATTGGGATCAATCCTATGCACCAGGTCTGTCGGGTTTTTAATTTCGGCAAGTTGGCGGGTGGCAGGCAAGATGATTGATGATAGATTTACAATGAGGGGCTTTTTTGAGGATTTTTTTTATTTTTTAACCACTTGGTGTTCAAGGCAGTTTTTTATTTTTCACACAAATATTAAAGTCAGCATTATTGCTTTAACCACTTGATGACCGCCTCACGCTGATATACATCAGCAGAATGGCACGGGCAGGCAAAATCACGTACCTGGTACGTGATTGCCTTCCCGCGGGCGGGGGGTCCGATCGGACCCCCCCCCGGTGCCTGAGGCGGTCGCTTTTGGTCTGGCAGCGATCAGAGATAAGGGGGAGGCCATCCGATCATGGCCCCCCTCGCGATCGCTCCCAGCCAATGAGATGCTTCCCCTGCCTCTGTGTAGAACACAGAGGTAGAGGATGTGATGTCATCTCTCCTCGGCTCGGCAGTTTCCGTTCCGGCGCCGAGGAGAGAAGACTGAAATGTGAGTGCACAACACATACACTTACAGTAGAACATGCCAGGCACACAAAACACCCCCCTTTACCCCCCGATCCCCCCCGATCACCCCCTAATCACCCCCCCCCCCTGTCACACTGACACCAAGCAGTTTTTTTTCTTCTGATTACTGCATGGTGTCAGTTTGTGACAGTTACTGTGTTAGGGCAGTTAGTATTAGCCCCCTGTAGGTCTAGGGTACCCCCCTAACCCCCCTAATAAAGTTTTAACCCCTTGATCACCCCCTGTCGCCAGTGTCACTAAGCGATCATTTTTCTGATCGCTGTATTAGTGTCATTGGTGACGCTAGTTAGGGACGTAAATATTTAGGTTCGCCGTCAGCGTTTTATAGCGACAGGGACCCCCATATACTATCTTATAAATGTTTTAACACCTTGATTGCCCCCTTTCAACACTGATCACAGTATAACTGTTACGGGTGACACTGGTTAGTTCGTTTATTTTTTATAGTGTCAGGGCACCCGTCGTTTATTACCGAATAAAGGTTTAGCCCCCTGATCGCCCGGCGGTGATATGCGTCGCCCCAGGCAGCGTCAGATTAGCGCCAGTACCACTAACACCCACGCACGCAGCATAAGCCTCCCTTAGTGGTAGAGTATCTGAACGCATCAATATCTGATCCGATCAGATCTACTAGCGTCCCCAGCAGTTTAGGGTTCCCAAAAACGCAGTGTTAGCGGGATCAGCCCAGATACCTGCTAGCACCTGCGTTTTGCCCCTCCGCCCGGCCCAGCCCACCCAAGTGCAGTATCGATCGATCACTGTCACTTACAAAACACTAAATGCATAACTGTAGCGTTCGCAGAGTCAGGCCTGATCCCTGCGATCGCTAACAGTTTTTTTGGTAGCGTTTTGGTGAACTGGCAAGCACCAGTGGCCTAGTACACCCCGGTCGTAGTCAAACCAGCACTGCAGTAACACTTGGTGACGTGGCGAGTCCCATAAGTGCAGTTCAAGCTGGTGAGGTGGCAAGCACAAGTAGTGTCCCGCTGCCAGCAAGAAGAAGACAAACACAGGCCCGTCGTGCCCATAGTGCCCTTCCTGCTGCATTTGCCAATCCTAATTGGGAATCCACCACTTCTGCAGCGCCCGTACTTCCCCCATTCACATCCCCAACCAAATGCAGTTGGCTGCATGAGAGGCATTTTCTTTATGTCCTCCCGAGTACCCCTATCCAACGAACCCCCCAAAAAAGATGTCGTGTCTGCAGCAAGCGCGGATATAGGCTTGACACCCGCTATTATTGTCCCTCCTGTCCTGACAATCCTGGTCTTTGCATTGGTGAATGTTTTGAACGCTACCATGCACTAGTTGAGTATTAGCGTAGGGTACAGCATTGCACAGACTAGGCACACTTTCACAGGGTCTCCCAAGATGCCATCGCATTTTGAGAGACCCGAACCTGGAACCGGTTACAGTTATAAAAGTTAGTTACAAAAAAAAGTGTAAAAAAAAAATATTGTTCTCTCTCTCTCTATTCTCTCTCTATTGTTCTGCTCTTTTTTACTGTATTCTATTCTGCAATGTTTTATTGTTATTATGTTTTATCATGTTTGCTTTTCAGGTATGCAATTTTTTATACTTTACCTTTACTTTATACTTTTTTTGTCTTCAGGTACGCCATTCACGAATTTGAATGCCCCCCCACCCTCTTCCGTGTTTTTCTCTGGCTCTCCTGTCTCAACAGGGAACCTGAGAATGCAGCCGGTGATTCAGCCAGCTGACCATAGAGCTGATCAGAGACCACAGTGGCTCCAAACATCTCTATGGCCTAAGAACCTGGAAGCTACAAGCATTTTATGACTTAGATTTCGCTAGATGTAAACAGCGCCATTGGGAAATTGGGAAAGCATTTTATCACACCGATCTTGGTGTGGTCAGGTGCTTTGAGGGCAGAGGAGAGATCTAGAGTCTAATAGACCTCAATTTTTTCAAAAAAGAGTACCTGTTGCTATCCCCTATCCCCTATGATTGCTTTCATAGGGGATATTTACATTCCCTGAGATAACAATAAAAATGATTTAAAAAAAAAATGAAAGGAACAGTTTAAAAATAAGATAAAAAAGCAAAAAAAAAATAAAGAAAAAAAAAAAGCACCCCTGTCCCCCCCTGTTCTCGCGCAAAGGCGAACGCAAGCGCCGGTCTGGCGTCTGGCGTCAAATGTAAACAGCAATTGCACCATGCATGTGAGGTGTCACCGCGAATGTCAGAGATGCCTAAGATCATCTTTTTTATTTCATCAAACATTTGGGCAATATAGTGTGTTTTAGTGCATTAAAATTTAAAAAAGTGTGTTTTTTCCCCAAAAAATGCGTTTGAAAAATCGCTGCGCAAATACTGTGTGAAAAAAAAAAATGAAACACCCACCATTTTAATCTGTATGGCATTTGCTTTAAAAAAATATATAATGTTTGGGGGTTCAAAGTAATTTTCTTGCAAAAAAAAAAAATCTTTTCATGTAAACAAAAAGTGTCAGAAAGGGCTTTGTCTTCAAGTGGTTAGAAGAGTGGGTGATGTGTGACATAAGCTTCTAAATGTTGTGCATAAAATGCCAGGACAGTTCAAAATCCCCCCAAATGACCCCATTTTGGAAAGTAGACACCCCAAGCTATTTGCTGAGAGGCATGTCGAGTCCATGGAATATTTTATATTGTGACACAAGTTGCGGGAAAGAGACAATTTTTTTTTTTTTTTTTGCACAAAGTTGTCACTAAATGATATATTGCTCAAACATGCCATGGAAATATGTGAAATTACACCCCAAAATACATTCTGCTGCTTCTCCTGAGTACAGGGATACCACATGTGTGAGACTTTTTGGGAGCCTAGCCGCGTACGGGACCCCGAAAACCAAGCACCGCCTTCAGGCTTTCTAAGGGCGTAAATTTTTGATTTCACTCTTCACTGCCTATCACAGTTACGGAGGCCATGGAATGCCCAGGTGGCACAAACCCCCCCAAATGACCCAATTTTGGAAAATAGACACCCCAAGCTATTTGCTGAGAGGTATAGTGAGTATTTTGCAGACCTCACTTTTTGTCACAAAGTTTTGAAAATTGAAAAAAGAAAAAAAAAATGTTTTTTCTTGTCTTTCTTCATTTTCAAAAACAAATGAGAGCTGCAAAGTACTCACCATGCCTCTCAGCAAATAGCTTGGGGTGTCTACTTTCCAAAATGGGCTCATTTGGGGGGGTTTTGTGCCATCTGGGCATTTTATGGCCTTCAAAACTGTGATAGGTAGTGAGGAGTGAAATCCTCAAAATTGTCACCCTTGACGGTCAGCTGCATTTACAAAGCTCTAATGGTTTTTTTTATTGTATTTTTATCTAGATAGTATTGCTGAAAAGGGATTGCTCCCTCTGCACAATCAACCACAGTTCTTACCAGTGACCAGCTCACTATATTATCCATATATTCTGATCCTTATGGTGTGCATGTGCTGTGAGACTTTTGTGTTTCAAGCCATTATCAAATTGGTTCTATCTAAGGTAATGATTTTTCACATAAATTTGGGAACAAAGCTGGATGTACTTTGCTTTCTTTTTGTGGCTAATTTTGAATTTATTTTGTATTATTTGAAGGACTATTTTAAGACTTTATATTCCCCTGTGGTCACATCAAGACAAGGAAACCCTTTACGTATGAGAGCCCCCCAGTTGAAAATTGGTAGCAGGTTATCAGCTAATTCAATCACTTATGCAGGATTGGTGTATTACAGCCTGGTAAGATTTGTAAAGCAAAAAATCTTTTGATATGTTTTTCGGTATATATTTATCTCTACGTTATTATTTTTCTGTACAATCTTTATTTCATTATTTGAATCAAACATCATTAGATGCATATTGTGCTTTGCTAATCAGCATGATAAAAAACTCTTTATGATGATATATGTATTGATCGTTGCTATTTTCCTATTGTTTAGAGTCCACTACAATCATTGCCTTTAAACTCCTGAAGAAGCTCGTATTAGAGCGAAACATGTCGAGCGGCAGATTGTCATGGAATCATTTAAGTAGTTTCATCCTGTTACACCTTTCAATGTGACTGTTTTGGTGGATTTATACTTATGTTCAAGCTTTTTTATGATGTTGTCTCATCTCTTTGGGGCACAGATATTTTAATTTATGATTTAATAAAAATATAGATTTTATATATTATGATTGTATAGACTTATTGATTTTTGATCATACTGTTTATTTAAATAGCACCTTAAAAGTCCCTGGGGAAACCCCCCCCCCTCCCCCTTTTTTGGAAAATTAGCCTTTACTGCTATTTACATTTAATTATAGGATGTGGTGCTTTCTGGTGACTATCTCTGCCCTTTCTAGTTCATTACTGTTTACATGCACACACATGACCTATCTGCACATTTGCATTTGCATGTATTTTTATTTATTTTTTTCATTTATTGCTATCACAAGGGGCTAACAATCTTTGGGCAGGTGATAGGTACTCTTTATAGTGACATCAAAGGTCTATTAGATCCCCAATGTCTCCCCTGCCCTCCAACATACCTAATCAGGCACAGATTATGCTTGGGATAAAGGTTTTACATGAATAAATACAAGCTGATCATTGTAAGCACCCCTATCAGTAGTAAATGGTTTGTTCTAACCCTCTGACTGCCACTTTTGCTGGACAGCTTGAACTGTTAAAAATAAATGAAGCAAAGTTACAGAGGGAACTCAGAAAAACAAAATGCTGCAGACTGTATCATATATGTCATTTTTTTATTTGGCCTATAGTTCAACTTTACCACTAACCAGTGAGAAATAGGATTGAATGAGTTGGGGCAACTCTATTAAAACAAGGCAGATTTTGTGGGCACAACACGAGGCAGTAATTTATAAAAATATAAACATTTATTATTAAATAAATTAAAATGACATTTAACAAACAGGAACACCCTACTGAACCGACAGGGTCAACAGATACAGAATAGGATAGACATGGGAGTATGGATCCCAACATTAGTAATATCCATGTGGACACACGATACTGTACAGTATATGTCAATAGGTAGAGTCCATAAACTTCTCCATGCCTTCTTGTCAACGTGTTTCACTATTTTTTTTTGCTTCCTCGGGACATTACTGGGTAGGTGCTGATGAGCCTCAGAATAAGGTACAGGGGAACACCACACACAGATTCGGGAGACCAGGATCATTCCTTCCCGCCAAACGAATTAGCAATAGAACCAGCGGGGACACCCGTGGTATTAACCTTCTTTGGAAAAGATTCTCATATCCCACTTGGGACTTTATGGGCGTGGTTGTACAATTTTGAACCCCCCTGAGTAGGAGGAAGTCCTGGATACATATAAATAAGGCCCCATTCATATATTAAGCTAAGGATTGGGATTGTATTCGGGTGGATACATTTGGGCCTTCCCTCCCTCCTTTGGGGGCAATTATATTAATCCCTCTTGATATTGATGGGTATGCCGGATATACAGACTCTTTTTTTTACTTATACAGTATAACCTATTTTGATTGAATCTATCTATTTATCAAAGTAAAAAAAGAGTCTGTATATCCGGCATACAGGGGGGTTTAGAATTGTACAACCACACCCATAAAGTCACAAGTGGGATATGAGAATATTTTCCAAAGAAGGTTAATACCACGGGGGTGTCCCTGCTGGTACTGTTGCTAATTCATTTGGTGGGAAGGAATGATCCTGGTCCTGAATTTGTCTTTGTGTGGTGTTCCCCTATACCTGGTTCTGAGGCTCATCAGCCCTACCCAGTAATATCCCGAGGAAGCAAAAAAAAATAGTGAAACACGTTGACAAGAAGGCATGGATACATTAGTAATGTCCTGAGGAAGCAAAAAAATATGTGAAACGCGTTGACAAGAAGGCATTGAGAAGCATATGGACTCTACCTATTGACATATTCTGTACAGCATCTTGTGTCTACATGGCTATTATTAATATTGAGATCCATACTACAATGTCTATCCTATTAGATGTCTGTTGACCCTCTCAGTTCGGTAGGATGTTCCTGTTTATTACAAAATAGTTTAAAATGACACTTAATAAAGATGTATACTTTTATAAATTACTGCCTCATATTGTGCCCACAGAATCCGCCTTTTTTTTATAGAGTTGCCCCAACTCATCTAACCCTTTTCCTATAATTATTGAATGGTGGCATAGTGGGGGGGTCTCCCCTTTCTAACCGCTAACCATTTTTTTTCTTCTAGCTTTGGATGGAACAGGTGCAGTTAGCTTGCTTGTAAGTAGCTCTATTGCCATTTTGGCACGGAAAGGGGAAGATTGTAAGCAGCTGCTAGCAGCCCTTTTAGAGAACCCCCTCCTGTAGTGATGCCATGGGTAGAGCTAGTGCTCATATAAAAGTATCTGTGGGTGGGGCCCAGGTCAGAGTGGGGTATGGGAGCAGTTCACCCCTAAGCAGCAGCATTAAATTCAGCTTAGAAGGAGAGGGTCGAGGTGCCCAGCTGGGCAGCATCAACAAGTGGAACAGAAGGACTTTTTTTCAGAAGCAAGTGGAGTCACTTTGACACTCCTGACTCTCAGATCTGGGTTTGTGGCTTGGTGCATAGAGGCCTTGCGGCCCGGAACTGAGGAGCTTTGGGGGGGAGCTGTTATGGAAGCTTGGAAAGATGAGTAGCCTTATGAAAAATGTTCTGTGCTGTCAAGATGTCATTAGTATACTGCTGGTGTTCTTCACCGACTCTGTCAGTGATTAGATGAATATGTAATGCTGTGTCGGAGATAAACAGTACCGTATTTGCCGGCGTATAAGGTGGCTGGGCATATAAGACTACCCCCTAATTTTCGATTTAAAATGTTGGTTTTGTGCTATACTCACTGTATAAGACGACCCCCTTGTGCGGTAATACCGTATGTTCAGAAACTACGTTGGTACAGCATAACATGCTGTCTCACAGTATACATACAATGTACTGCCCTGAGCCAATCACGGCGAGCTATGCATTCTATTATTGAATACAATGCCTGCACGGATTGGCAGAGGCTGTAAAATCATCAGCCCACGCCTCTGACTCTCACAGCCAATCTGAGCAGGCTACTGTATTTAGCCTGCTCGGATTGGCAGAGGTTGTTACCCCAATCCGAGCAGGCTCTGTATTCATTAATAGAATACATCGCTCGCCAGGATTGGCTCAGTGGTGTATACTGTATGTATACAGTATTACCACACACTCAGCGAGCATCTGGAGGGCTTAACATCCAGCGAGCGGCTGGCATAGGACAACCTCAGCTTTATACCCGGTGTATAAGACGACACCCGCTTTTTGCTCCTTTTTTTTTTTACTGTAAAAGGTCGTCTTATACGCCAGTAAATACGGTATATGAGAAGAGTTGCAGTAAAGTGATGAAATGCATTTAAGAATGAACATTCCTTTATTTTAACAATGGGCCTTTGGTCAGGGATGTCATGAGTGGGCCTATGGATGGGGGAATTGTGTTCAAGATGGTGAAATCAAAATTCCAAAAGATAGGTGGGGTCTCCATCCAAGAAGTAGCGGGATGGGACCTATGACAGCATGGCACCAATTGCTGTTTAATCCATGGGGAATGTAGCAATATCTATCAGACGCTTTACTTCTGCCTACAATGTATTTTTTCCTCTATTCAGAAGGAGAAAAAATGAACAAGGGTGGGTTTTACTGACTGATCACTGTGACAGCCAATCATAGGCTATCAAAGTGATCATGTGATTGGGAGTTGGGTCTCCTGGCTCCCAATTGTTTATACAAGATCAGGAGCTGTTGGTAATGGCTTAGCCTCTGTGCTGGGGTCAGGCTTCCAGCAAAAAATGCCAGTGCACATATATGCAGCACCTTAGAAGGAGGCCCCCATCCGTGATGCTGCAGGTCTGTTATAACCCTAAGAATTAGCACAAAATAACACAGATGTGTTCTCACCTAAAACTGCTGGAAGTGTTACACTGACACAGACTTGTCATGCTGCACATAGCTAGACAATTGTTCTAATTCTAGGTTCACTTTAATAGGTTATATGATGGGAAACCAAAAACTGCACAGGCACCAGAATTTACACAGTCAAATCCAGATAGTGACCCTAGAAGATGTCTGGGGAATGCTGGTGCTCTCCTTCTGGAGAGAAAAGCAAATTAGGGGGGGGGGGTTACTGGGATCTCTGTGAGAGGTAATAAATACCTGGAAGGGTTACACTGACACGTTAGCATGCTACAATGAGCGTGAATATTATTCTAATGCTAGGTCCACTTTAACGATGAGCTTCACTGCTGAATAAAAAATCAATATATTTTGCAGTACATCACTCTGCGAGAATAGCTAGTTTAGGTCCTAATGTTGCTTCATCTATGATATGGTCATGCCTCGACACTGGGACCGTTTTTTTATTGTCTTGATGTTTATAATTTCTTATTTACATACATACGTGTCAGATTCTGTGTACGACTGTAATAAAAATGTAAATAAATAGTAATAAAAAAAACATATACCGCATTTATCGACGTATAACACGCACTTTTTTCCCCTTAAAAACAGGGAAAAATCGTGTGTGCGTGTTATATGCCGATCCCCCGCCGATTGTGAGCCTTTTGGAGGCTCTCGCTGGCTTTCGGCTTCTCTCGGCGGCTTTCGCCCATTCTCGGCAGCTTTCGGCCGCTCTCGGCGGCTTTTGCCCATTCTTGGTGGCTCTCGGCGGCTCTCGGCCACTCTCGGCGGCTTTCGGCCATTATCGCCGGCTTTCGGCCGCTCTTGCCGGCTTTTGCCCATTCTCGGCAGCTCTAGGCCACTCTCGCTGGCTTTCGGCCATTCTCGACAGCTTTCGGCTGCTCTCAGCGGCTTACGGCCATTCTCGGAGGCTCTCGCCCACTCTCGGCGGCTTTCAGCCATTCTCGGCGGCTTTCGGCCATTCTCGGCGGCTCTCGCAGTCCCGCGTGAGCCGCCGAAAGCTAAGTGCATCCGAAAGCCACCGAGAACGGCCGAAAGCCACCGAGAGTGGCCGAGAGCTGCTGAGAATGGCCCGAGAGCCACCGAGAACGCCGGCGCCATTTTCAAATGAATTTCTGCAAACGAAGGGCAAGGCTACAGATGGACACTGACAATGCTGCAATGGGGGACAAGATTACAGATGGACACTGACAAGGCTGCAATGGGAGACAAGGCTGCAATGGGGGACAATGCTGCAATGGGGGACAAGGCTGCAATAAGGGACAAGGCAGCAGATGGACACTGATGAGGCTGCATTGATGGGCATTTAAATGTAAGTTTTTTCCTTAAACTTCCCTCCTAAAAGTTTTTTTCCTTAAAATTCCCTCCTAAACTTGGGGTGCGTGTTATACGCCGGTGCGTGTTATACGCCGATAAATACGGTATCTACCAATAAGTCAAGGATTGTTTTCCTTCAAATCAAAGGAACACTAAAGGCTCGGGTTTTTAAATAACAAACATGTCATACTTACCTCCACTGTGCAGCTCGTTTTGCACAGAGTGGCCCTGAACCTCCTCTTCTGGGGTCCCTCGGTGGCTCTCTCGGCTCCTCCCTGCATCAGATAACCCCCTGGGAGAAGCGCTCTCCATAGACGCCAAATGCAGGACTCGGCCCCACCCATGGTGGACGCATCGTTGGATTTTATTGACAGCAGCAGGAGCCAATGGCTACGCTACTATCAATCTATCCAATCAAGAGCCGAGAACCCCCTGCAGAGAGAGAGTGAGTCCCTGTGGGACAAGTTTGAGTGTTCAGGTAAGTAAGATGGGGGGGGGAATGGACAGGTGTTTTTTCACCTTAATGCATAGGATACATTAAGGTGAAAAAAACATGAACCTTTAGGGTCCCTTCAAAGTCTTCCCCATTGTCATTATTTTTAAAGCCACCATTCTGGGTTCAGGAGCTGGCTGTAGTGCCCTGATCAATCTCTGCCAACCTCCAACTGGTTATGCATGGGATGCACCAACTGGATAAGACTCTCCCGAAGCCTCCTGGGAAGTGTGATGTGATTCCAGAGGCTGCTGGTGGGAAGGGGGGCGGGGGGTGTACCCTACAGATTACCATCCTAGCCTAGGTGAGGAAGTGGGAACAAGTACCTGCTGGAAAAATAAGTACTTGCTACCCCCCCAAAAAAAGTTTTCAAATGTGTAAAAAGGAGGGCCAAGATTATACAACCACTAAAAGGTGAGTGAAGGTCCACTTTACCAGGTTATGAAGGTGTTGAGAAAAAAAAAAGGCATACACACATACATTGGCAAACATTTTATTTTTCATATCTCATATTTCACAGTGGATAGATACATTGGTATGATTAGATCAGTTTATTCTAACGTACTGTAATTACTCAGTTAAAATGTATTGTAATAGGAAAATGCTTATATAAAATATACTATATAAACTCTTAGCACATAAACAAGAACCGCCATGTGCGTTAATGATCTGCTAATACACACATATCCAATTGTAATCTCATATTATGTGTTGATTTAACCATTAAGACATGCACAAAAATAATTGTCAGCATTTGCATAGGTGTGATCATTTGATTTGTAATATTAGCAAATACATAGACATTTCATGTTAAAATCAGGATCAAAGTCTTCATAATTAGTAGTCATGTAAAAACTGCTTTAGGTTTTCTGGTAGCGCCACATAAGCTGAGCAACATAGTACAGTACTTTAAAGAATATCATACAAATCATAAAATATATCCTAGGAAATTCAACTTTTCATTCGAATTTTTCAATTGAACTATCGCAAAATCATGAAAGGAAATCTTCTGTTAGAAGCCACATTATACAGCCAAAGGTATGTGCCTCCTCCCCAAAAAAATAACAAAATGGTTCAGGTTTTTCCAATGAAGGTATCTGTTATTAATAATAAATCATACAAAGACATTGTAGACAATTGTGCTCTTCCAACCCTTGTGGTAACAGTTTGGAGAAGACTTTTTTCTATTCCAGCATGACTGTGCCCTGTGTACAAAGCCAGATCCATAAAGACATGGTGTGACCAGTTTGGTGTGGAGGAACTCGAGTGTCCTTCACAGAGCCCTGACCTCAACCCTACTGAACACTTTTAGGATAAATTGGAACGCTGGTGGTGAGACAGGTCTTTTCATACAACATCAGTACCTGACCTCACAGATGTTCTTTTTGATGACGGGGGTTCTAGCCTTCCCCCATAGTTTCAAACTTGTGGCAACAGCCTTGTAAATGTCCTTTTAAGTTCCAGAATGACTGCACAATTCCAGCTCCAAAAAGACATATTTTGACCAGTTTGGTGTGAAGAAACATGAATGTCCTGCAGAGAGCCCTGACCTCAACCCTACTGAACACCTTTGGGATGAATTGGAACAACGATGGTGAGCCAAGTCTTCTCATCCAACATCAGGACCTTACAAAAGGGCACAAATTCCCACCGATACCCTCCAAAATCTTGTGGAAAGTTTTCCCAGAAGAGGGGAAAGGGGTAAACTTCCTCTCATGGTGTTGTACTAGAATATCCTACAAACTAATATAGGTGTGGTTATCAGTATTCCACATATTTTTTTCCATATAATGTATAATGAACTTCACATTCTTAACCACTTCAGCCCTGGAAGAAGTTACCCCCTTAATGGCCAGAGCATTTTTTGCGATATGGCACTGCGTCGCTATTAACTGATAATTGCGCGGTCCTGCGACGTTGCACCAAAACAAAATTGACGTCCTTTTTTCCCACAAATAGAGCTTACTTTTGGTATTATTTGATCACCTCTGCAGTTTTTATTTTTATAGGGGCGCCTGGAGAACTGGAGTTGAGAAACACTGGTATAACCATTAGATGATTGATATACATTTTAATTTTGTCTTGTCACATATTGAAGGTTTTCTGGAGACTTTTCTTTGCAATCTCCCTGGTCAGACTGTTCCATTCTTCAGGATAGTCAGCTGGTTTAGCATTATACTCTGCTGCAAACTGCCTATTGTACTCTTTGAGAATGAACTTCCAGTAGTCAGAAGCTTCTATACTCTCATCAGGTTGAATTTTCCAGTCTGGGTAGAAATCTCTATAATCCTTGTAGGGATGATATTTCTCACCTGTAAGCTCATTCTTAAATGCTGCATTGCCAACCACTAGGGTAGAACAAATATCATGACAGAGAACTTCTGTTGCGCTCCATCTGTAACGTCCTAGTCCTTGTGGGCGGTGTACAGATGCAACGTGCTCCTTATGGTCCGTCCCTCCAGCCTCACAGGGGACTTTGCAGAAAGGACATTGCTTCCCGCACCCAAACACCTTCTTGAACAGTTCATCCTGAGGCTTCACTTTAAGTTTGGAAAGAACATTTTCTGTACTCAGAGATTTCAGTTCTGCTCGGATCTCGTCTTCTGTATTATTTAGACTGATCCTCATGTATTCAATAAAGTCTTCAATAGTTGCTGAATTTTCAAAAATGATTGCCTTCATTGTCTGGTGTGACAATACCAGATCACTGTTCAATTTCTCACACAGATGGGACAAAAAATCTGAAACATCTCGAAGGTTTAAAGTTGGGGGATTTTTGAGACTGGATCTGACTCGTTCCATGATATCAGACAGAATTCTGTCTTGTAAAGTACTGATATTTTTATATTCCTGTACAATATAGTTAGTTATCCAGGATTTTACAAAGTTTTTATAGTCACTTGAGTATTCCACATAATTTTTGAAATTGTTTTCCTCCAGGAGACTCTCTAGAACTGTGAACTGGAAAAACATTCTAGAGGTATATTTTTCAGAACCTTTGCTATTTGTGATGTCATCTACCACTTCTATTCCCAGTTTTCTGTAAATATGATCAGTTAGCGACGGTTTACAACAATTCTTGCAGATCCGATCAGCGAGGCTCTTGCTTTCATTTTTCTTCTGAAAAACATTTTTGAATGTATCAAAGTATAGTGGCTTCAGTGAATTGAGCCTAGCGTGGGGGTCATTCTTTTGTAAAAAATTCAAATGCATCATCTGAAAATCAGCAAGAACGTGTCCCAAAACGTTCAGCTTCAAGTCTAATTCATCAACAGCTGAAAAATAATTCTTTGCATCATCATTTTTACAATTTTCATCAATGATCTTCAATATTTCTCTACAGTATGTGTCATCATAGTCCGCATCTTTTTGTGTTTGTTTTTTTGAATACTTAATACATTTACGCAACACACTCTGGAAAAAATCTTCATATCGGAATTCCCCTTTCCATCTCCTATATGCTTGGTTAAATTGATTCAAAATTGAGTATGCATGATGATATATTGATGGATTCTGCCGCTCCTTGGGTTTGGGAAAATGTTTTATCTTCTGTAATTTTTCATTAGCACCAGAACCTCTTTCTTTCATGTCCTTGGTGAGCACTAGTAACATCTCTCCCTTAATGTCACGCTCTGGTCGATGATTTACCTCTAGATCTTTGGTTGCATTTTTCCAGATTCTTTCAAGTTCCTCTTCCAATTCAGCATTGTTTGGCTCATGTTTTTTCTTTCTACAATCTTCTATCAGGTTGTAGACCTTCTGTTCAATTCTTTTGATGTGCTGACTATATAAAAGTTCTAGCCTGATTTGTTCTTTTTGTATCTGAATAGTTTTGTTAAGTTTGTTGATTGAAGAGTTTTCAAGACTTTTTCTCAGGTTCTGAGCACTGATCTCGAAGTCTGTTTTGTATTTTATTAGTTGGGCACCATCTGTTTCTTTACTAAAATACTCTTCCAACCAAGCTAAAATCTCTTTCCCCTCTCTTGTGAGAATAATTTCTGCTTCTTTTTTACACTCATTGGCTTTGGCTTCCAGTGTTGCAGCAGACTGATTCTTGATCAGTGTCTCAGATTTAGTGAACCATTCATGCATCACTTTATTGAATTTCCACTCACGTTCAGAATATCTTTTAGATAACTGGTTGTAGGCTTTTGCTATCAAGCTGTTTCTGAAACTAAATATGAAGTTTTCATGTTTTACTGCACTCCACAAGTCAGATACCCATGAAATGAATTCATTAATGTTGTGTGTCTTATTATGTCTGTCTTTCATGAACTTTAGCAGATTTTGTTTGAGTTCATTGACATTTTCACTGTATGCACTGTTGACTGAAGCCATTGGTGGGACTCCATGCCACAGACCAGAAATGTAACAGTTGTCATGTTCTAGGTCATACTCCATGATATCAGAAAAATATTTAAACCGAGGCTTGTTCTCCATAGCTGCCACAGTTCTGGTCATTTCATCTAACTGGTCCATCAGCTTCTTCCTACCCCTCATGTTCATGGAGGGAGCCGATACGTCACTCACATTCTGATGTATAAATTGGCAGTTGGGTTTTTTCCCAATTTCTTTCATCCTAAGAAAAGCATGGATGACAATTTGTAAAATATCTTTCATTTGTGTTGTATTTTCCATGGACATATTAATTAAGGTGATGTCACTCAATCCAATCACTAGTGTCGCCAATTCATTATCATGTTCATAGCTGCCCTCAAGAGAATCCAACTCTGGAGCTTTCAATCCTTCAGTATCTATCACCAAAATGAAATCACAGCTCAAATCGTCCTGGAAATTTTCCTTCACTTTCAGAAGAGTCATGAAGGCTCCTCGTGTACATCGTCCGCTGGCCACCGGGAACTGCAACCCAAACATGGCGTTCAGAAGGGTGGATTTCCCTGTACTCTGCACCCCAAGAACTGTTATTACTTTTAGTCTGTTTTTTCCTTTAACTTTCTTGTCCAACTCAGTTAGTACATCTTTTATCCACTGCAAGGGAATCCTGGAGGCTTCTCCATCTATAAGCTCCAGAGGAAATCCATCCAACAGAAGATTTGCGGCTATTTTAGGAAGACATTCAAAGTTTATGTCTGTTGATTTCCCCCTTCTTCCCATATAATGCCAGGCTTCATAGAACTGACCCACTTCTCTCAGAAAGTGTTCAAATCCCAGTGAACTGTCAGATATCCTCTGATCTAACTCAGTCAGCTCTTTCTGCTTGCCAGATAAGTTACATTTTTCTTTATATTGAGCTTGTAAAGGGTAAAGGCATTTTCTTCCCTCAACATCAAGATGAAATTTTAACCACTGTAAAAAATAGAGCTTTTCTGATGTATTTATTGAGGTGATTGCATTTACAAATTTGGATATTCCACTAGGAATGTCACATTTCCATTGCTCTTGTCTTATTAAGTCACATTTTTTTCTGAGGTCAGATTTGTATTTCTCCCCATTTCTATTCCCTTGTCGTTTCATTTGGCACATCTCCTTTTCTAATTTGGCCATTTCTTTCAGTGGCTTTGCTTGTAGTTTCATTGTTTCTTTCTTGTATTTCTCAAGATCTTCTATTTCATCTGTTATTTCTTTTGCTGTCAATAGTGCTTTCTGACATTCCTCAAAGTCCTCATCTATTCGGATCCCATGTCTGGGGGCTTGTTTTGCTAATGTTTCTAGACTGAGAGTTTTGGTATCATTTTGAACTAATGACAGAAGTGATGAATAAAGCTTCGAAACAGCTGTTGTCTCATTTGCATTTCTTGGAATCAATAAAACATTGTCTTGGGTTACATTTAGCCCAGGTGTCAATAGCTTTAGTCTTTCCCGTGTGTCCTCCATCATCCTGGTGTCGTCTGGGCTAATTATCAAGAGATATTTAGTATTGTTGCTGTTATACTTCATTAATAGCTCGTATTGGTCTTTACTGACACTGTCTGTAAGAATCACAATGATTGAGGAGATTTCTGTCAGAAAGTTAAAATTCTTCACGTTAGACTCAAGTTTTCCTCGAAGATTTGTAAAAGCCACAGGCTCTGGAAATTTACCTTTACCACCAGGAAAATACCAGGAAATTTCCACCAACCCATCTGATATTTTCCTTGCAGCATTCCCACCTTCCATATCCCTGTGGATAAAATGTTCATGTTGGTGTTGTGGTGTGCCTAGAAGCTGATTTAAAATTTTTGACTTGGATAGCCTACAATTCCCCAGTCTTACAAATGAGATAGTTGGCATTGGGACATTAACCAAGCTGTCCTCTATAAATCCTTTGCTGTCTGCTAATGACTGAGGTCTCCATTTCTTTACTATGCCCCTCATTGCCCACAGCATGAAGGTGCATTCTGGGCCATCAACATCAGGCAGCAGCAGAGGGACAGCAAACTGACACATTGACATTTTAGATATCATTTCTTGCTGCAGGAAATGGTCTGAGCAATGAAAGGCAGCAGAAACCACATCAAGAGGGTGGACCTCATTTTGTACATCATTTTCAAAAAGGAATATAAAGCTGCCATCATTATTATCCTTATTACTCTCACTCTCCTCTGATTTAAAAAAAAGCTTATTTATGTTTCTGGCATCCCCATTTAGTGACATCAACCTTCTTACAAAATACCATAATATTTTATCATCAGAAGGCTCATCTGTCATTAAACTTCCTGGACCAATTTCAAGAACTTTCTGTAGAGTCAGTTTTGAGGTTTGTTTAGTGCCAATCTTTATCTTCTCCAACAGCTCCTTGAACATACTTTCTTTCTCTGGAAATAGATGTAATTATCTTCAATAAAAATAACATCAGAAACACATATGTACATATTATTATGATTTATAGGTTGGTATTTATTAAATGTAATCAATAAAAAATAAATGAGTGTCCCAGGATTTCATTACAACTCTGGATCCAATAGACCGGGGCTGTTTTCCAGTTGATTGAGGGGACCTGTGCCAGCACTGTCAAACAGAGCGATCTCCTGTAACTATCTCTACACCCGTCTGACACCTACATCATCAGTATTAGCTGCAGCAACATATACATGGAGCCCCCACACAGGTGAAGTTGCCTAAGCTAAGAAAGGGTTCCCCACTGACACCACAACCTAGACATTCTTTCTCCCAAGGACACCAATGGCAAGGTGTTCTTTCTCCCATGGATACCATTCCCCAGTGTCTGTGTTTTTTGGGGAAAGAATACCCTGGCAACAGTGTCCATGTCAGGAAAAATGCTCTTCCTTCATGGTCAGTGTAAGAACAATGCCCCAGTCTTGCAGGTCAATGGGATGAAGAATGCCTGAGCAAATCTGTTGGAAGGCCAAAGAATGCTCTAAAGTAATGGAATTGTTAATGAAAATTGTTCCATAAATGCCAACTCCAGGGCATACTTCCTCCCACAGACATCAAAGCCAGAAAATTCTTCCACCCACAGACACTGACTCTGGTTAATTCTCAATCCCTTGATATTAGAGCATTCTTTGCCTTCTGACATTGATAGAGCACTCTTCATCCCACTGACCCACAACACTGGGACACTGTTCTTACACTGACCATGCAGGGGAAGGCAGTTTTCGTACCATGAACACTAATTTCAGGGCATTTTTTCTTCCATAGACATAGACATTGAGCATTCTTCCTCCTTAAAGGCACCAGCACCAGAGAATTCCTATTCCCACAGACACTGATGCCAGGGCATTTTTCCTCCATGGATACAGTTAACCAGGACATGATCATTAGATCGTTCGTCCACCCACATAAACCAATACCAGGGCATTTATCAGACACTGACCACCAATGATAGGTATGTTTTCTCTCTCATATACAAATGCAGGGGCATTCCTAATCCAATTGAACAACATTAGGGCAGTTTTCCTCCCACAGATACCAATGGCAAGGCAACATATCTCAGACAGCAACGCCCATGAGGGTCAGTCTTTCTTCAGACACAAATGCAGGGGCATGTATTTGGGGAGGACTCTACACATTTTTTTTTTCTTGCTGTAAGATGTGCTACAGAAAAATTGACATTTACAAAGAAAAATGATACAATTTAAACTACCGGCAAAAAACAATACATTGTTGGCTTTAAAAAAAATGGAAAAAAGAAACAGAGCACACAGACCCCCCTTTAAAAATCTGCCAAAAACACAACAGACAGCTAGTTGGGTCTGTGTGTGTTTTTTAGATTTGATTCTCTTGGATTTTAATGGGGTTTGGGTTAGGCATCAAACTTCTTTGAATTTTACAAAACAATGCTTTAAGTGGTAGTAAACACCACTTTGTCACTATCATCTACAGGTAAACTTATAATAAAGCTTATCTGTAGGTAAAATAAATATCTTCTAAACTTGCACCGTTAAGGAGATATGCACATGTTTTGCACCCGGTGATGTCACTGGCACGTGCACACTGTGCTCTGAATGGATGACATACTCGAGTATGCTGTCCATTGAGAGTGCTGTGCCAAGATTGTGACTCCCATGTATATGCGCGGGAGGAACATCGTAGCTCGGCCATTCAAGTGGAGGAAGGAAGACTGGGTGAAGATAACAGCCCTGGCAGCAGTGACAGCGTGTCGCTGAAGGCCTTCATTTTAAGGTAAGTCTTTCATAATGTGCTGGTAAGCAATGCATGCTAGCACATTATGACGTTTACTTGCAGGGGGGAACTGATTTTTTTTCTTATATTTTGAGTTTACTACTGCTTTAAACTGTACCCAGGGCAGTTCAGCTCATTCCTATTGGTAATGATAAGTTGTTGGTCCTGTAAAACTTTGACTTCCTTTACTTGAAGACCTAATTTACCATAATGGCTCATCAGTATATTGACTAAGCATTTAAAGCATTAGCAGACTTATTGTTGGCACTTATGAACATCAGGATCCAGAACCTCACCACCCTATTTCTGTATTTATTCTATATAATCAGGCACCTCCAGGTGATTGTACATCCTTTCTGATTTTTATAGAGTCTTTAGGGCTTGAATAATAGTTTTTTAAGTTAACTGGTATTTTTTTACTTTAATAATTAGATTCACAAATTATACCATATTATTATTTTTCATCAAATATTCTGTATTTTGTAGTTCTGTGTTGATTTCATAATTATTTACAACTCACCATTTTTAATTCCTTTTCTTGATTCGTTTGAAAAAACACTGAAAAAAAAGGACAAAGTATTTAATTACGATAACCCAAAACTATCTGAGCGAAATTGTTACTGAAATTTTGAACCTTAAAGTATATAATGTGTCAGGGGCCAATTAAAAAAAACACGTTCAGTACATCTCTGCAACCCATGCACATTTCCCACAAATTTAGTATGGTGAAAAATACTAAATTACAGACAAAATGCCTACAAATCCTGGCAGAAATCCAGTGTGCTCTTCACTTCCTGTTTGAGCTGAATATGCTGCCTCCGATGAACTGCAATCCCAATCTGTGGTGTCAGCCCTGACAGTTCTCCCTTGTGGGATTACAAAACACATCCTCCCTATAGATTCTATAAAAAACAACAGCGCCATGAAAAATATTTGGGAAATTAGTCACATGTTTGTCATATTTTGGTGAAATACCAAAAAAACAATATAGGAAAAAAGGAGTAGTGCTGGTCTAAACTACCCTCTGTGCTCATCAACTAAATTATGCTGACAAATATACTTAAAAAACCTCTGGAAAAAAAAAAACAAACCCTGCAAGACAAAGGCATAATGAGCTAGTATGCATTGCACACTAGCTCATTATGAAATACTTACCTTAGAATGATGCCCTGGATCGGCATCGGCCCTTCGAGTACAGCGTGGAAATCTTCCACCGGAGTTAGTTCCAGGTTTGTGGCTCTGGCACATGCACATAGGAGCTGCCGGTCACGGCACAACTCCTGAACAAACGGCACCAGCGGCCCATTTCTTCAGTGCGCATGCGCCAATGACGTCAGCAGCAGTGCATATACTGAATATCTCCTAAACTGTGCAAGTTTAGGAGATATTCAAGGTACCTACAGATAAGCCTTGTTATAGGCTTACCTGTAGGTAAAAGTGGTGTAACAGGGTTTACAACCACTTTAAGATGCACGTCCAAGCGTCTTTTAAAACTATCAATACTCCCCACTGACACAACCACTTGTGGAAGAGAGTTCCACAACCTTATTGCCCTGACAGTGAAAAACCCTGCACAGCTTAAGGTTAAACCGCTTCTCCTCCAATCTCATTGTGTGTCCCCGTGTCCCCCTGAGACTGAATAGCTTTTTTCCTACGCTGGGATCACCATTGAGGTATTTGTAAATCGCAATCATGTCCCCTCTCAAGCGTCTCTTCTCCAGTGAGAATAAATTACGATAACCCAAAACTATCTGAGCGAAATTGTTACTGAAATTTTGAACCTTAAAGTGTATAATGTGTCAGCAGTCGTTCCTCGTAATTGAGGTCCTCCAGTCCCCTTATTAATTTGGTTGCCTTTCTTTAGGCTCTCGCCAGTTCCAGCATATCCCTTCTGAGGACTGGTGACCATAACTGGATGGAATACTCCAGATGTGGTCTAACCACAGTTTTTCTAAAGTGGTAGGAATATAGTTTTATCTCTGGAGCATATACCCTTTTTTATGCGTGCAAATATTCTGTCAGCTTTGGTAGCTGCAGCTTGACATTGCATGCTATTGCTTAGTCTGTCATCTACTAGGATCCCCAGATCTTTCTCCATTCTTGATTCCCCCAGAGTGAAACGAAAGAGCCGGCACTACTGGAAATTCCATCTGTGATCGAATCATAACCAAGTTTAAATGACAGCTGTTATTTTAAATTGGTTATGATTCAATAAAGATCGTAGATGGAACTTCCAGTAGTGCCAGCTCTTTCGTTTCACCATACAGGATACAGTCTTTGGATATAGGAAGTACATCCGGAGCCTTGGAGCACCTGGAATTGGGTGTGTCATTTCTCTAACGCTTCACAGTGGGCTTCACTAATCAGAACGGTGTTCTCTTGTATTTGCTGATTCCCCCAGAGGTTCTCCCCGCAGTGAGTAGTTTGCGTTTATGTTCTTAGCCCCCAAGTGCATTATTTTACATTTCTACACATTAAACCTCATTTACCTTGTGGTTGCACACTCCATTATTTTGTTCGGGTCTTTCTGTAAAATGTCTATATCCTGATGTGAAGTTATTGCTCTGCTTATATTTGTGTCATCCACAAAAACCAAGATTGAGCTTTTTATCCCATCCTCTGTCATTTATGAATAAATTAAACAGAATTGGTCCCAAGTAGGGATGAGCCGAACACCCCCACCAGTTTGCACCAGAACCTGCGAACGGACCGAAAATTTGCACGAACGTTAGAACCCCATTGACGTCTATGGGACTCGAACGTTTGAAATCAAAAGTGCTCATTTTAAAGGCTAATTTGCATGGTATTGTCCTAAAAAGGGTTTGGGGACCCGGGTCCTGCCCCAGGGGGCATGCATCAATGCAAAAAAAACTTTTAAAAACGTTCGTTTTTTCGGGAGCAGTGATTTTAATGATGCTTAAAGTAAAAAAAAAAAAGTGAAATATTAGTTTAAATATCGTACCTGGGGGGTGTCTATAGTATGCCTGTAAAGTGGCGCGCGTTTCCCGTGCTTAGAACAGTCCCTGAACAAAATGTCATTTTTAAAGGAAAAAAAGTCATTTAAAACTGCTTGCGGCTTTAATGTAATGTCGGGCCCTGGCAATATGGATGAAAATCAGTGAGACAAACGGCATGGGTACCCCCCAGTCCATTACCAGGCCCTTTGGGTCTTGTATGGATATTAAGGGGAACCCCACACCCAAATTAAAATAAGGAAAGGTGTGGGGCCACCAGGCCCTATATACTCTGAACAGCAGTATACAGGCGGTGCAAACAAGACAGGGACTGTAGGTTTGTTGTTAAGTAGAATCTGTTTGTAATTTTGAAAGGGTAAAGTTTTAACGTGTTTAGCTCCAGTCAAAAAATCTTTTTTAAGCTTTTTGGAAAACATAGGGAAGGGTTATCACCCCTGTGACATTTGTTTTGCTGTCTGTCCTCCTCTTCAGAAGATTTCACCTCACTTTTTGTCCCAATGACAAATGCTTTTTGAAAATTTGGGGTCTTTTGTGGAACAAGGATTGGAAAGCATCAGTGGAAAGGAGAAATGTTTTTCCCATATTAACTCTTATGCCCCGTACACACGGTCGGACTTTGTTCGGACATTCCGACAACAAAATCCTAGGTTTTTTTCCAACGGATGTTGGCTCAAACTTGTTTTGCGTACACACGGTCGCACAAAGCTGTCGGAATTTCCGATCGCCAAGAACGCGGTGATGTCAAGCACGTACGACGAGACTAGAAAAGGCCAGTTCAGAACCAAGCCCAGCACCCTTTGGGCTCCTTTTGCTAATCTCGTGTTAGTAAAAGTTTGGTGAGAGACGATTCGCGCTTTTTCAGACTCTTGGCTTTCAGATCGTTTTCTACCGTTCAGTTTGTGCTTGTGGGTTTGTATCTGCTCTTTAGTGCGTGCAAGCAAGTTTCGCGTGACTTAGTCATTGTATTCTTGTTCGTTCGTTACTGTTTTTCAGGTCGCTCTTCACAGGCCTTGCTGTTCTTCAGTGCGTTCTGTTACTTCGTTCTGAGCAGCTGACCGTTTTCTATCCATGTATGGGTACTCCTCATAGAGTTCTTGCTGTGCGGGGGCTTGGTGTTGGGGTCCTGACCTTGACACAAGTCCAGTCCATGAACAGGGTGGGGAGGAGTTCAAGGACCAAGAATTGGTTGCTTCAGCGTGACCAGTTCTCTCATATGCCTTTGCTCTGTGAGATCCGTGAGAATAATCCTGATGATTTCAGGAACTTTCTCAGGATGACGGACCCCGTGTTTCACCATCTGTTGGCTTCGCTGACCCCTTATATTAGCAGGCAGGATACCTGCATGAGGCAAGCCATCACTCCGGAGCAGAGGTTGGTCGCTACCCTGCGATATTTGGCGACAGGGAGAAGTCTGCAGGACTTGAAGTTCTCGACAGGCATCTCCCCCCAGGCTCTGGGTATCATCATCCCAGAGACCTGTTCTGCCATCATACAGGTCCTGCAGAAGGAGTATATGAAGGTAAGATTTTTATCCTTTCACATTTTATTGTATTTAATGTTTGTTAATATATTGTATTTCTTTCCTCGTTCCCTAATTACCATGATTGGAATATGCTGTGAATGTCCCCTTTGTCCTCATGCATGCTGGATTTTTATGTAATTAATTTTTTAGGTCCTTCATACAGATTGTCCTTCACTAACCTCCCCAGCATGCTCTACGGGCCCTATATTCACCGCATGTAGTCACTTAACAATGTATTTTATCAGCTCCATAGTAGTGCTTTACCCCAAACACTCCTAAAATGTTTAGAAATGTTATTTTAGCTTTAAATTCTGGCAGAGTGGCAGAGGCTTATTTTTTGTGGTGTCCCCAAATCATTTTCAGTAACCCTCCCTCCCCCAACTGCTAAGTCAGCTGATCCCAATTCTCTTTCTATAATCAATCATCTATCTGCTGACTTTGCCAAACCCATACACACTATACCCATCTCTTTTGTGCTCAGATTTATGGATGAATTCCCCAAAGCATGTAGTGCAAGGGCCTGCCTGTATACTTTCAAATGGTACTGTTTGAATTTTTAAGATACTATTATTATCTTGAGTCAGGTAATAGCAGAATGTTCAAATGTCCTCAAATGTGTACAATGTGTATTTATATCTTTGTATTCAGACACTTCTTACCTGTCCAGTGGGCTGCCAATAGTGTAACTGAGGGGCTGTTCCAAGTAATACCCTGTATTTAGGCATTCATCTCTTAATGAAGTGAAGAGGGTTACCTGACCAAGATTTCCACACCCCCCATAATGTTCAAAATGGCCCATGAGAGGGGGGAGGGGGAATATGATAGGTGTACCTTATACTTTGGTGTTGTTAAATTCCCCTTAATAAATGCTATCTGGAGGTTGCCCCAGAATGTTTGTGCCTAATCTGCTTGCCATGTTTCTGTGCAAAAATATTAATTTATTTTTGTTTTCCTCAACAGTTTCCTTCCACGCCACAGGAATGGCAGACTGTGGCCTCCCACTTTGCCCAGCGGTGGGACTTTCCTAACTGCGGAGGGGCAATTGATGGGAAACATGTCCACATCATCCCACCACCCAACTTGGGGTCGTACTATTTCAACTATAAGTGGTTCAATAGTATTGTGATGTTGGCGGTGGTGTTGGCTAATTACGACTTCTTGTATGTGGATGTGGGGAAGAATGGCCGGATGTCCGATGGTGGAGTCATCGCCCAGACGGAGTTCTACAGGCGTCTCCAGAATGGCAGCTTGGACTTGCCAGCTCCAGAGGACAATGTGGAAGGACTCCTATTCGTGTTCGTTGCTGATGAAGCGTTTGCGCTGGGGGACCACCTGATGCGGCCATTCCCGATGAGGACCCTCACCCCGGAACAGAGGGTTTTTAATTACCGGCTGGCCAGAGCCCGAAGAGTGGTGGAGAACACATTTGGAATCCTGGCCAGCCGGTTCCGCCTATTTCTGACACCTATCCATATGGCGGAGTATAAACTGAACCATATTATACTGGCTTGCTGTATTCTCCATAACTTTTAAAAGGAAACATTCACCCAACTATGCTGGCTCAGTTGGGCCTGAGGCCGGAGTGATACCTGAAACACTGACGGCGCTTGAAAGCGGCCGTCCTGGCTTGCCCTCCCTGAGTGCCCGTGATGTCCGGTTACGATACCTGGAGTTCTTTGCGGGTAGGGGGGCCATCAATATGCCTTCAAATTTGTGAAGCATTTTTCCAATAAAAAAAAAATTCTTTGTGGACATTTACTGCTTGTGTTTGTTTTAGCTGACCCTGACAGCAATGTGTGGAGTCGTGAAAATGGCGTGATTGTGTAACCTTATACAAAGCACTGTTGGCTGTTATTTACTAAAGGCGTATACACTTTTTATACTACAAGTGCTCTTGAAACTGCAATGAAAATGCTCTTGTAGTGCAAAGAGGATTTGCCCTTAGGAAAAAACCCCCATTTTCTCTGAAAACAGCAATGACATCACCCCAAAAGTGTTGTAGCGTTGAGACAATAATCCACACATTCTTGATTAACAAACTTTTATACCCGCACAATCACATGTGCATTTACCAAAGGTTTTTCAAACAAACCAACATGTTTGTTCTCTACCCATTTTTGGGATGGCATTATCAAAAATAGAAATGTCCATTTACGATAAAACAGGCCTGTGTAAAACCAACAAGAAAGAGAAAAAATTTGAACTTACAAAGTTCACATATGGTAAAACTTGAAGGCAATATCAGACATGAGTCAAAACACCCCTTGAAAAGCCAAATTTGGAAGATGCACTACAATTTACGAATGTCAACATGTGCTAGCTGCCATCACGGGAGATCAAGGGACATGTTTTGTGGGAGCAACCCCTTCCTCAACGCTACTTTATTATTGAGGAAGGTGTGGCACCCCCAAAACGTGTCCATTGATCTCCCGTGATGGCAGATAGCACATGTTGGCACACTGTGAGCATCCTCCAAATTAGGCTTTTCGAAACATTGCTAAAAGATTATAAACATTGTACCACACAAAAAATTGATTTTGTGGGGTTTTAAATTTGCCCCAAAACATCAATGATATTATTTTTTTTTTTTATCACATTATTTATCTTTTTTTTTATGGATGTTTTCCAATTCTAAATTACACCCCATGATCCCCCCCGATCAGGATCTGGGCACTTTCAGATGTGAAAGGATCTTGATCCCTAACATCATGATCACCTAAAAAGAGAGAAACCAAACAAAAACAGGTATCAAAAATCTGCGGACATCCATCTCTTACCTGAGTCTGTGGTCGCAGACACTCACCTGTTGTGGTGCCAATTTCCACCACGTCTTCCACCTCCTCCTGCTCCGCTTGTGTTTGGGGTATTTCACCTTCTTCCATAGGTGGGGGGTCTCTGGTCTCCTCGGATGAGGGGTGTCCTCCGAGTCTTTTCTCCCCTATGTAAAACAAAAATGGTAGAATTAGCACACAGATATTTGATGGCAGAACTATAAATAGGAAACATTGCTTGGAAGTGGGGTACAATTGTCAATTTTAGCAGAGTTCCAAGATGTAGTTTTTTTATTGGCCTTTGTCAAGCTGCAATACTTTACCTGTTTAGTACAAGCTTCACAGATCTAGCCCCCCCCCCCTATAGTATACACTGGAGCACCTGTGTGGCCCCCCTAATAAAAATGGTGTTCTTGTGTCCCACACTAGTGCTCCAGTGTCCAGATATGAAAACAGCTGCTCAGTATCCTCTCCTTACACAGAATCTAGTTTGCATTTCATTCTAGTAACAAACCCATCTACACAACCAAATATTTTGCATCCAAGTAGGCCTTAAAAAATGTAGGAAAATGCATATGGCCTAAACAATGGTGTTTTAGAGGGGAAAAAAAATGTTGGATACGAACGAATAATGGGCCCATGAACATTAAAATTGACATTTGAAACTGTACAATTAAGAAAAGCATATGGAGCAGCACAAACATAATAAAGACAAAAAGAATAGGAACACACCACAACTACTTACTTTTTTGCAGCACTCTCCGGATCTTTCTGTACTGCTCTGGCTCTCATAATTTGAGGTCTGACCATCGCTTCCTGAGCTGATCTTTCGATCATCTTACCCCCAAATTCCTGTGCAGACTTTTGACCACTTTCGCCATGATCTTGGCTTTTCTGAAATTGGGGTTGGGGTAAGGTCCATACTTTCCATCATAGTCGGCCCTCTTCAGGATGTCCACCATCTCCAACATCTCCCCAAAGGACATATTTGTGGCCTTAAATCTTCTCCTTCTGGATCAGGACGTTTCTGTCTCCGGGCTTTCCTCCGCCTCCTCCTCGTTGCTATAATTAGCACGCACCTGCTGTGACTCTGCCATGTGCTCTTCACCCACTGCGCCGAATGAAAAGGGGCGGGGAATAGACGAGAAAGAACGTCAGGGGCGGGCGGAGTTACACGCATGCACAGTGTATATAAAGCGTAACACACGTGCGTATTACATACGATCTGTGAGCGGAGGAAGGAGCATTGGACGCGCCGATCGTAAGAACGAAGGTAAGAGACAAACTTGTGCCTATACTGCTTCTAGATTGAGGCCTATATTGTAACAAGATTAGGAGAGTTTTGTCTGACATTAGGCTTTGTCTTGTGTTGTGTCTTGCAGTGAACATGGATAACTTAGTTAAAGATAATGACTTCATGTCACTATTCATTGATATGTTAAGGGAGCTGCCATGTCTGTGGGAGATGAACCACCCACATTACAAGAACCAAACAAAGAGGAAGGCAGCACTGGAGCAATTGTGTGAAATTGTGAAGCAGGTGATCCCCACGGCAGACATCACCTATTTGAAGATCCTAATTGGTAGCCTGAGGAGTACATATGTAAGGGAGCGCCAGAAAGTCCTGGATTCACAGAGATCCGGAGCAGCAGATGACATCTATGTCCATCTATGTGTGGTACTATGACAGGCTGCATTTTCTGGCAGGCCAGACTGAATCCAGGCCAGCACTCTACAGTCTTCCTTCCACGCTTCCTTCCCCCCCGGCTGAGGCTTCTGATGCCCAACCTGGGCCTTCCAGGCAACATGTGAAGGAGCCCAGATTGAGCCAGGTATAGCATTCCTCTAAATATTTCTGCTTGTCCAATCAATGATGTTACTAGATGTTAGTTGGGAGTACTAATTTAGGATTGTGATTGATGAAGCAAAAACTAAAACCATGTCCCTTTTTCATACACAGGGAAGTCGCAGCCAGGAGGTGGCCGGGCCGAGCTGGCTGCCTGATCTGCAGGTCCCTCCACTCCCCCTGGAAAGAGAAAGTGGCAGGAGGAGGAGTGCCCTAGAGGAGGCTGCCAGAGGACTCTTTTGGAGGGCTACAGAGGTCCTGGGAGCACCACACACCATGGAGGAGGACATTGCTGCCACCATTGCCTAAAAAATGCAGAGGATGGAGGAGGGACAACAAGTCATGCGTGAGTCGCTCATATTGGAGGCTCTTAACAAAGGTATGAGGGGCCAAATTACAGCTCAGACACACCTTTGCGAACTCACAGATGGTCCTCCTCCTCCTGCAGGTCCTCCTCCTCCTCCTCCTCCTCCTTCTCCTCCAGGTCCTCTCAGTCCCCCTCCTCCTCCAGGTCCTACACCTCCTCCTGCCACATCTCCAACAGCACAGCCACAGCCGGGAAGGAAGCATGGAAGGAAGACCAGAAAGTGAGGACCCTGGATCCAGTCTGGTCGGCCAAAAGATGCAGCCTCTTGTGGTACCACAGCCTGGGGACACACATGTCATCTGCTGCTTTCCGGATCTCTGCGAATTCTGGACCAGACTGCCCCCCCCTACATATGGACTCCTCAGGCCACCAATTTTGATGTTCAAGAATTGATGTCGGTCGTGGGGGTCCCAGGCTTTGCTAATTTCTCCTGTTGATCCAGTGTTGCCTCCCTCTTTGTTTGGTTCTGAGCCCTTATAAAAGATTTTTTGTTTGAATTATACTTGCCTATGTGTGTTTAACTTCAAAAAGGACAGTTGGTTTGTGAGGATTCAGGTACATTTCAAAAATACAATGTGAAATTAACAAGGGACACCAACAACAAACAACAACAAACAAACAACATTAAACAAAGATCAGCCTTGGAAAAAATACAAACATAAAATCAAAACCAAAAATGGCTTAAAATCCAAAAAAAAACAAAAAAAAAACCATTCTGTCAGATGTGACAACTAACAACTAACAATATATTCAGGGAAAAAACAAAAAAAAAGTTTGTGAGAAGTGTGTGTGAATATGAGCAGCAAAACTACTTAATTCTTGTCACATTATAAAGAAGAAGAGAGTGCGCTGTATTAAACCATTTGACGAAAGTGCTGTATCCATTGCGAACGTTAAGTTTACCAGAACGAGCTGTTCCATGTCGGAATTTCTTCTGAGCATGCGTGGCACTTTGTGCATCGGAACAGGCCACACACGGTCGGAATTGACGCGATCGGATTTTGTTGTCGGAAAATTTTATCTCCTGCTCTCCAACTTTGTGTGTCGGAAAATCCGATGGAAAATGCCCGATGGAGCCCACACGGTCTGAATTTCCGACAACAAGCTCCGATCGGACATTTTCCATCGGAAAATCCGACCGTGTGTATGGGGCATTACAGGAGAGAATTTCCATTCCTAGGGGTAGATTTCATCTCACTTCCTGTTGTCTCCTTCTGTTTGCAAGTAGGAGTCGTTTGTAAGTTAGATGTTTGAAAGTAGGGGCCTGCCCTATATACTCTGCAGAAATTTGGGCCTTAGGTGTTGTTGTGGCCACAACACTGTAAGCCCTCACAGGGCCCTGCTGTGAAATATTAGATCAAGAATTGTAATTACATGCCCCTGTTGAACAGGGGCAGAAAAATTGGGCCTTTGGTGGTGGTGCTGGTGCCACAACACTGTAAGTCCTCACTCGCTCTTGGTGGGCACAGAAATGGGCCCTGCTGTGAAATATTAGATCAAGAATTGTAATTACATGCCCCTGTTGAACAAGGGCAGAAAAATTGGGCCTTTGGTGGTGGTGGTGGTGCTGGTGCCACAACACTGTAAGTCCTCACTCGCTCTTGGTGGGTGCAGAAATGGGCCCTGCTGTGAAATATTAGATCAAGAATTGTAATTACATGCCCCTGTTGAACAAGGGCAGAAAAATTGGGCCTTTGGTGGTGGTGGTGGTGGTGGTGGTGCTTGTGCCCCAACACTGTAAGTGCTCACTCGCTCTTGGTGGGTGCAGAAATGGGCCCTGCTGTGAAATATTAGATCAAGAATTGTAATTACATGCCCCCCGTTGAATAGGGGCTGAAAAATTAGGCCTTAGGCACTGGTGCTGGTGCCACAACACTGCAGCCCCTCACAGACACTCCAGTTGGAACGCAGGAACGAGCCCTGCTGCAAAGTATTGATTCAAAAATTGTAATTACACGCCCTGTTAAACAGGGGCTGAAAAACTGGGCCTTAGGCACTGGTGGTGGCTCCCAGAACCAAAAATGTTCTTACAAGCTATCAGCGTGATCATTGAGGAGGAAGAGGATAATTACTCAGGGATAGTCACTCAGCATCAGCATAGGCAGTCTTTGAAGGGATCTGAGAATTAAAAAAAAATTATTCGGTTACATCAGCATCAGGTGCTTGGTAGCTGGTGGTGATCCAAGGCTGATTCATTTTTATAAAGGTCAGTCGATCGACCAAGTCGGTGGACAGACGCACCCTGTGATCGGTTACAAAGCCTCCAGCAGCACTGAATGTGCGTTCCGAAAGAACGCTGGATGCAGGACAGGCCAGTAGCTCAATTGCATACTGTGCAAGCTCTGGCCAGTGATCCATCCTCAAGACCCAGTAACCCAGAGGATTTTCGGTGGGAAAGGTGTCCAAGTCAGATCTTGCCCCTAGGTATTCCTGCACCATGTAAAACAGACGCTGGCAATGGTTGCTGTAACCGATCATACCTTGGGGCTGCGGACCAAAAAATTGTCTGAACGCATCGGTCAGACGGCCATCTTTTCCACCGCTCCTTCTTTGACTGACCGAAGCCTCAGCAACACGTTGTCCAGAAACAGGAGTTTGTAACCTCCCAGTCTCTGGGAACGCGTTGCACAGACCTTTCTGCAAGGTCTCCCGAAGATGTTTCATCCTCTGCTCCCTCTGCGATGACAAGATAAGGTCCGCAACCTTACCCTTGTAACGTGGATCAAGGAGGGTTGCCAGCCAGTATTGGTCCTTCTCCTTGATACCACGAATACGAGGATCCTTACGCAGGCTTTGCAGGATAAGGGAGGCCATGCAGCGTAGGTTTGCTGAGGCATTCGGTACGGAGTCCTCTGGGTCACTAAAGACGACATGGTCCGCAGCCACCTCCTCCCAGCCACGTACAAGTCCATGTGTTTCTTGGGACTGATCCCTTAAAGACTGCTGCTGATGCTGAGTGCCAAGCTCCACCTCCATACTGACACAATCTTCCTCCTCCTCCTCCTCGTCCTCTTCCTGTGTGATCGGCGGGTACGCATGAACACTGTCTGGATAAAGGGGGCCTTGAGAGCTAAGGAAGTCCTCCTCTTCCTGCCTCTGTTCTGCCTCAAGTGCCCTGTCCATTATTCCATGCAGCGTGTGCTCCAACAGGTGGACAAGGGGGACAGTGTCACTGATGCATGCACTGTCACTGCTCACCATCCTCGTGGCCTCCTCAAATGGTTACAGGACCGTGCATGCATCCCTGATCATGGCCCACTGGTGTGGGGAAAAAAAAACAAGCTCCCCTGACCCTGTCCTGGTTCCATAGTCGCACAGGTACTCATTGATGGCCCTCTGTTGCGTGTGCAGCCGCTGCAGCATGGCCAAAGTTGAGTTCCACCTGGTGGGCATGTCACAGATTAGGCGGTTCTTGGGCAGGTTAAACTCCTTTTGGAGGTCCGCCAGCCGAGCACTGGCATTATATGACTGGCCGAAATGCACACAGACTTCCCTGGCCTGCCTCAAGACATCCTGTAAGCCCAGGTACCTGCCCAAGAACTGCTGCACCACCAAGTAAAGGACGTGAGCCAAACAGGGCACATGGGTCATTTGTCCCTGTCGGAGGGCAGAGAGGAGGTTGATGCCATTGTCACAAACCACCATTCCTGCCTTAAGTTGGCGTGGCGTCAACCACCTCTGAACCTGCCCCTGCAGAGCTGACAGAACCTCTGCCCCAGTGTGGCTCCTGTCCCCCAAGCACACCAGCTCAAGCACCGCATGGCATCTTTTGGCCTGCGTACTTGCGTAGCCCCTTGAACGGCTACGGAGCACCGCTGGTTCTGAGGACAAAGCACAGGAAGAGGCCATGGAGGAAGAAGAAGAGGAGGGGGTGGAGGAGAGAGGTGTGTCACAATCATTAGTAGTGGCATTTTGGAGGCGTGGTGGTGGAACAACCTCCAACACTACTGCACCCTATCCTGCATCCTTCCCAGCTGCCAGCAGAGTCACCCAATGTGCTGTGAAACTTAGGTAATGTCCCTGTCCATGCCTGCTGGACCATGAGTCAGCGGTAATATGCACCTTACTGCTGAGCGCCCTGTCCAGCGAGGCATGGACATTGCCTTCCACATGCCGGTAGAGAGCCAGAATTGCCTGCCATGAGAAAAAGTGGCATTTGGGTACCTGCCACTGAGGAACCACACATTCCACAAACTCACGGAAGGGGGCAGAGTCTACCAACTGAAAAGGCAGCAGTTGAAGTGCTAGCAATTTTGCCAAGCTAGCATTCAACCGCTGGACATGTGGATGGCTGGGAGCAAACTTCTTTCGGCGGTGCAGCAGCTGGGGCAGGGAAATTTGCCTGGTACAATCTGACGTCGGTGTACCGAAAGCAGATTGCCCTCAAGTACTTGGCTGTGACACACCTAATTCTACACCTTCATTCCTCTCAGTGCAGGTCTCAGAGAGGACTGAAGGTATAGTGGGGTTGGAGATCTCAGCGGATGAGGAGCAAGGAGAGGTCCCCTTTGTTTTTTGGTGTGGGTCTTTTAGATACGCTTGCCAACGAACTGCATGGCGGGTCAACATATGTCTGGTCAAGCATGTGGTACCCAAGTGGGAGATGTTTTGGCCACATGAGATACGCTTGAGACATATGTTGCAAATAGCAGCGGTGCGATCTGATGCACTCGTCTCAAAAAAGGCCCACACCAAAGAACTTTTTGAATAACGTGCAGAGACTGCAGCGCCCTGCAAATGTGGAGCTTTGGGGTGTGATGCAGTCAGTGTGCTGCCCTTAGGCTGGCCCCTGGAGGGCATCCTGCCTCGTTGGTGATGTGCCGCCTCCTCCTCCTCCTCTCTCCTATCAGGCACCCACGTTGAGTCAGTGACCTCATCATCCCCTCCCTCCTCATCACTGGAGCAAACCTGGCAGTATGCTGCAGCAGGGGGAGCATGACTGCCAGATTGCTGTCCTTCTTGGGCACCCCCTCTGTCCGTGCTCATGTTACTGCCTTCATCGAGCTCAGTATCATCATCAGAGCCTTCCAAACGCTGGGCATCCTCCTGGAGCTTGTACCCAACACTGTGGTCAAACAGTTCGAGGAACTCCTCAGGAGGACATGGTGGGGCTAGGGAAGGAGTCACTATGACATTGAGTCGAGGGAAGAGGCCGCTGCTTTGCCAGACAAAGTACCCTGAGCATGGGTGAGAGAGGATGAGGAGGATGAGGACGGCTTGGTCATCCACTCGACCAAGTCTTCCGCATGTTGCGGCTCAACACGGCCAGCTGCTGAAAAAAAGACCAAGCGTGTCCCACGGCCACGTGCTGATGAGGATGCACCGTCTCCACGACCAGCACTAGACACAGAGCCTGCTTGCCCTCTTTTATTGGCTTGTGACTGTCTGCCTCTCCTTCTTGGCCTTCCAGACATACTAATGGCCAGTAGCTGCACTAAGCTGGGATATATATATATATATATATATATATATATATATATATATATATATATATACATATATATATGTATGTACTGATACTGCAGCTAGCAAAATCAACTGCCTGCCTGTAGTATGAGAACACCACCAACCTTCTACAGGTAGCTTTAGCTGAACACTGTGCAGAGCTCGCCAAAAAATAACTTGCAGCTTATTTAGCTGCCTGCGGTAGTGATAGGATCAGGAAAACACCACCAACCTTCTACAGATAGCTTTAGCTGAACACTGTGCAGAGCTCGCCAAAAAATAACTTGCAGCTTATTTAGCTGCCTGCGGTAGTGATAGGATCAGGAAAACACCACCAACCTTCTACAGATAGCTTTAGCTGAACACTGTGCAGAGCTCGCACTACACTAACTTGTAGCTTTTTTAGCTGCCTGCGGTAGTGAAAGGATCAGGAAAACACCACCAACCTTCTACAGGTAGCTTTAGCTGAACACTGTGCAGAGCTTGCAAAAAACTAACTTGTAGCTTTTTTAGCTGCCTGCGGTAGTGATAGGATCAGGAAAACACCACCAACCTTCTACAGGTAGCTTTAGGTGAACACTGTGCAGAGCTCGCCAAAAAATAACTTGCAGCTTATTTAGCTGCCTGCGGTAGTGATAGGATCAGGAAAACACCACCAACCTTCTACAGATAGCTTTAGCTGAACACTGTGCAGAGCTTGCACTACACTAACTTGTAGCTTTTTTAGCTGCCTGCGGTAGTGAAAGGATCAGGAAAACACCACCAAACTTCTACAGGTAGCTTTAGCTGAACACTGTGCAGAGCTTGCAAAAAACTAACTTGTAGCTTTTTTAGCTGCCTGCGGTAGTGATAGGATCAGGAAAACACCACCAACCTTCTACAGGTAGCTTTAGGTGAACACTGTGCAGAGCTCGCCAAAAAATAACTTGCAGCTTATTTAGCTGCCTGCGGTAGTGATAGGATCAGGAAAACGCCACCAACCTTCTACAGATAGCTTTAGCTGAACACTGTGCAGAGCTCGCACTACACTAACTTGTAGCTTTTTTAGCTGCCTGCGGTAGTGAAAGGATCAGGAAAACACCACCAACCTTCTACAGGTAGCTTTAGCTGAACACTGTGCAGAGCTCGCAAAAAACGAACTTGTAGCTTTTTTAGCTGCCTGCGGTAGTGATAGGATCAGGAAAACACCACCAACCTTCTACAGGTAGCTTTAGCTGAACACTGTGCAGAGCTCGCAAAAAAATAACTTGTAGGTTTAGCTGAACACTGTGAGGAGGACACACTACACTAACTTGTAGCTTTAGCTGAACACTGTGAGGAGGACGCACCACACTAACTTGTAGTTTTAGCTGAACACTGTGAGCAGGACGCACTACACTAACTTGTAGCTTTAGATGAACACTGTGCAGAGCTCGCAAAAAAATAACTTGTAGTTTTAGCTGAACACTGTGAGCAGGACACACTACACTAACTTGTAGCTTTAGATGAACACTGTGCAAAGGTCTCACTACACTAACTTGTAGTTTTAGCTGAACACTGTGAGCAGGACACACTACACTAACTTGTAGCTTTAGATGAACACTGTGCAAAGGTCTCACTACACTAACTTGTAGTTTTAGCTGAACACTGTGAGCAGGATGCACTGCACTAACTTGTAGCTTTAGATGAACACTGTGCAGAGGTCTCACTACACTAACTTGTAGATTTAGCTGAACACTGTGAGCAGGATGCACTACACTAACTGTAAATAGTCTAGCTGCCTGACTGTGGTACTAATAGGATCAAAAGAACACCAGCAATTTTCTTTAGGTAGCTGTAAATACTGTAACAAGCCAAGCCTGCCTGTCAGTAGGAAGATAACAGGAACGGATCTAGCTAAACTGAATACAGTGTATATATATATATATATATATATATATATATATATATATATATATATATATATATATATGTGTAACACCTGGGATGCATATATATACACAATACACTGTAAGTGCAGCTAACTCACTGATTGTCCTGCCTAATCTAGCTAACTCAAATGAAATGACACTGTCTCTCTGTCTATCCATGTATCCCAACGCCGGAACACACACTACACAGGGCCGCCGTGCAGGCGGCCTTATATAGTGTGGGGCGCGTTCTAAACCCCCTGAGCCATAATTGGCCAAAGCCACGCTGGCTTTGGCCATTTACAGCTCTCTCTACCGACGGCGCTGTGATTGGCCAAGCATGTGGGTCATAGTGCATGCTTGGCCAATCATCAGCCAGCAATGCACTGCGATGCCGCAGTGAATTATGGGCCGTGACGCGCCACACGAATTTGGCGCGAACGGCCCATGACGTTCGGAATTCGGCGAACGACCGAACAGCCAATGTTCGAGTTGAACATGGGTTCGACTCGAACACGAAGCTCATCCCTAGTCCCAAGACAGAACCTTGGGATACTCCACTTACTACTCCAGACCAGTCGGAATACACGTTATGTATCACTACCGTTTGGACCCGCCCCTGTAACCAGTTTCCTAAAAGAAGGAGTAGAGAAAAACTGTCCAAGAGGCTAGTCCTAAGATAGCATAACACTAATAAATGTAAGTTATACTTTGTCTCAGACCCCCCATACTCAACGCGAGTCTGTCCGCCGTATATGCTTCCTTTGTTCTTTACTAGCATGATTCAAGACCCCTTAGCTCTCCCATTCACTTGTTGAAGCAGCAGTGTAGGGAAGCAAGACTGTTTATTCAAACACATGTACAGAGAGATATACAGTCAGAGGACAATCCCCCCTTCTTTGCATAATGACACAGGGTGGGGTAAACTTTACATCTCGTAACAAGAGACACACAGGTACATTCAACTTTTCAACAGTAGACCACTTTATCAGCAGGGGGACTGTTGGAGGAATTCCCCCTCCCTTCTCACAGCTAAACCACATAGACATATACATCCCATAATAGGTTGCTCCCAAGGCAGACACAAACAATAGAACAATGGGATACAGCCACACCTCAAACGATCTAGAAAAAAGTTCACAACAATCCATGAGACCAAGCTCATAAAATATATCAACAGTTGGAAAGGTGAAATTATTTATCTTGATATATTTCTGGAGAGATATTGTTCAGAAATATCAATGTCCCAAGTGAAAAAGCCCCCTCATGCTTTCAGCACAAACCACACACACAGAATCCAGGACAACAGTGTTAAAAGGAAATGCTGAGTCTGGTGTGGTTGTACGGTGAGTCGGGTTAAGCAGACCCAACTGCGGTTCTCGGTCACCATGTGCCCCTAAAAGACACAGGGTAACTTACTCATAGGAGGGGCTGGGGGAGCTAGACAAGGAACTTCCAGTGCTCTCCAAGGTGAGCTGGGTTCCACAAGCCCCCCGTCCAAAGTGACTCCCGTCACACATCTCCCCTTTTGGCAGAAGACTAACACAGGAGACCCCAAACGGGTTGACTTCGAAGTTAGTCCATAGTTCCAGTCTTCCAATGCCCATATCCACACAGTACCCCAAAAACTTGTCCCGAACAGAGCATTACTCACCCAGCCAACCTTTGCCTCTCTTGTAGAATATACCCGGTCCTGGCTAGAAGTTTGGACTGGTCCTTCCCCCTGGAGTCCTTTCAGCCGCTGGAGAGAAGACAGGGTGGCTGGGTTCACTCCATCACGCTGTTGGGGATCTGGGCCGACTGCCCAGCACCTCTGGGGTATACAGATGGAGACTGAAGCTCCATCCACTTTTACTAGATAAAAATCTCCCAGTGCTTGCAAAGCATGGCTGAAATCCTCTTGTCTCAGTGCTGGACAATTTTCTGGGGTTGTGTTAGTGGAGTGGAGAATGAAGACCCATCCACTTTCACAGGAACTCCTTTTTCTGTTAGTTGAGGGCAGAGGCCAGCAGCACTCTGCCCTGTTGCCAGCCCTTTTGCTGGGTTGCTGTCAGTGTAGCGCGCAGTCCCATCCACGACACCCGCGCAAGCTGCAGTTGGGAAGTGCCAATTGCATTACCTCCCTGGAGCTCCTGCAGAGTTGATTGTTGGGTGCAAAGGCCAGCAGCACTCTGCCCTGTTAGCTCTTCACCTGAGGACCTCACATCATCCACTCCAGCTTATGCCCCGTCTACACGGCCGGACTTGCGAATTTCCGACGGAGAGATTTAGAATATGTTCTATATCTGAGTCCATTGGAAATGCCAACAGAAAAAGTCCAATGGGGCATAACCACATTTCCCCTGCTGTGGCTGACTGTTGGAGAGGCTGGCTTCCTCCACTCCCAGACTGTGGATATGCCACTGGGGAGGGACCATCACCTTCTCACCCTGGGCCTCTGAAACTGTCGCAAGTGTGGGGCAGAGGTCTTGGACCCTCTGTCCGGTTGTCAGCACTTCAGCTGTAGAAGCTTCTTGTAACTCCACAGACACTGCTGGCAGGAAATTCCATATCTCTGTCAGTGTTGTGAGAGAAAGGCCGACTGCCTCTTCTCCCAGGGAGGCCAAAACCGCTGTTGGTACTGGTCAGAGCTCAGTGATGTTTGGCCCTGATGCCAGCTCTTCTGCTGGAGGCTCACTAGGTTGTTCCTCCTCAGCAGAAAAGTCTTTTAAATCCCCAGTCTCTGCAACTGGTGTCTGGGGATATAGGTTCACCATCTCCTGTCCATAGAACGAAGAAGATGTTACTGGTGCTGGGCAGAGCTTAGTGACATTTGGCCCTGATGCCAGCTCTTCAGCTGGAGGCTCACTAGGTTGTTCCTCCTCAGCAGAAAAGTCTATTAAATTCCCAGTTTCTTGAACTGGTGTCTGGGGATAGAAGTTCATCATCTCCTGTCCGTGGAACCCAGAAGATGTTATTAGTGTTTGGGTAGAGGTAAGCAGAGCTCTGCTCTGTTGTCAGCACTTCAGCTTTGGGGACAGCCACTTCCAGAGTTTCCTCTGCAAAATCTAGGGCATGCAGCTGAAAGTGTTCTAGCAGTTTCCTGTATGCCCTTTCCAGATGCTGTTCTTTCCTTAGCAAATAGTCCAGATCAGGTTTAAGCTCTGAGACCCCTGTGAGACCGAGCAAAGCCTTTCTGCATTCTCACAGGTCCTCAAGGGTATGTTCCCCCTCAACGCCAAACACAAAACCATCTGTAAGGCTCTCCCACAGCAATCCAGGGCCGCCAAAGTCATATCCCTCTGGAGAGCATTCTGTTGTCTCCCCTAAATATTCCTGCTCTGTGTGCCATTGTAGAGCCAGATATCGATTGTCCAGCTCTATCTCCTGCTGGACCAGCCTGTTCAACTTGGACATCCATTGGTTCTGGGGCCGCTCTCCCAGGAATGGCATTCATAATTCCCCTTGGTCACTGGCTCATTGCTCTGGGATTGGAAAGCATTTGCCCTGGTGTCTACCAGCAACCTGAAGGGGCCCCAATCCAGACCTTCACCCGAATCTGCTGCCTGATCTCCAGGTACTGATCCACAGACACAGTCCTGGGGATTGCTGAAAGGGCGCTCCACAGCAGCCCTTGCAACTCTGATGTCAGATCCATATCTCCGCTGGGACAACCAAATTCTGCTATCCTACCCTTGGATCCTGGTGGTGGTTTGGATGTGTTCACAGCCAGGAAGCATAATCCCACCACTGCCAACCAATGTCAAGGACCCCCAAACTCAACATGAGTCTGTCTGCCATATATGCTTCCTTTGTTCGGTACCAGCATGATCCAAGGCCCCTTAGCTCTCCCATTCACTTGTCGAGGCAGCAGCGTAGGGAAGCAAGACACATGTACAGAGAGATATACTCTCAGTGGACAATCCCCCCTCCCTTCTCACAGCTAATCCATATAGACTTATACATCCCATAATAGGTTGCTCCCAAGGCAGATACAAACAATAGAACTATGGGATGCAGCCACATCTCAAACGATCTAGTAAAAAGTCCACAACAGTCCATGAGACCAAGCTCATAAAATATAACAGTTGGAAAGGTGAAATTATTTATCATGATATATTTCTGGAGGGATATTGCTCAGAAATATCAATGTCCCAAGTGAAAGAGCCCCCTCACGCTTTCAGCACAAACCATACACACAGAATCTAGGACAACAGTGTTAAAAGGAAATTCTGAGTCTGGTGTGGTTGTACGGTGAGTCGGGCTAAGCAGACCCGGCTGCAGTTCTCGGTCACCCTGTGCCCCTAAAAGACACAAGGTAACTTACACATAGGAGAGCTGGGGGAGCTGGACAAGGAACTTCCAGTGCTCTCCAAGGTAAGCTGGGTTCCACAAGCCCCCCGCCCAAAGTGACACCTGTCACACACTTTCTTCTATGCTCCTATATATGAGGGTTCTTTAAAAAAGATTCTGCACTTTTTTTAACTCTATTAAATATAAAAACTTGCACAAACTTTTTGAAGACCCCTACAAATTACAATAAGCCCACCTATTCAAACCAAGTTGCTATGTTTGTAAATTATGAAATACAATACAATGAATCAATACAACGCAACTTAGAATTAAATAAAATAACACAAAATCAGGCGCATGCACGGCAGCACCTAAAATGGACGCTTAGTCCGGGATCTCCATCCCGCCTCAGCAGCTTCGGCTTCTCCAGTGGCACCACGAACGGTGATAACCGCCTGGATCTACCCTACATGAGCGGTGGGAACCCCGGGGACACCCCCGATGTACTCGGGAGCAGTAAGACGGAATCTAAAGCCGCATTTGAAGCCGCCTTGTCTCAGCCAGGGACAGCCAAGATGGTGACAGCACCTCACCGCTCTGCCCCAGCCTGCCTCCCCAGCACACAGACTGCAGCCTCCCCCTCCTTGCTGCAGCAAGATCTCACTGCAGGCATTCCTCCCCTGGACCCAACCTCCCCAGCGTCCACTGAGTCCCTTATAGAGCGCTCCTTGGCAGACCTGGACTTCTCCCCCATGGAGACCGGTCCTCCCCAGACTCACCAACCACTACAGCCCGGGGATTCAGGCCTACTTCAGCCAGTCAATGTGGCAGACCTATTCGCCAAGTTTGCAGACCTGCTAGACAGAGGCCTGCACAATACGGCTCACAAAATCACAAGTGACATTAAAGCAGACCTCCAGAGCATAGGAACACGCATGGAAATCATAGAGACAAATTTAGAAGCCACCATTTCCAGAACAAACCAAAACACTGCTTGCATACAGACTCTGCAGGAACAATTAGAGACTGCCAATGCTAAAATTGACAACCTCGAAAGCAGGAATAGGAGGTGCAATTTTAGAGTCAGGGGGCTCCCTGAATCTTATAAAGACATCCCTGAAACCATTAGATCTTTTATCAAGGACTTACTCCCTGACACACCGCAGCACAGATTGGAGCTAGACTGGGCTCACAGGGCTCTCAGACCCCCTAGGGCTGATGGTCTTCCCCGTGACATCGTGGTCAAGCCACATTTCTACTCTGTCAAGGAGGAGGTGATGCGGAAATCGAGAGCCTTGTCTAAAAGTGTGTTTCAGGGTCATCACCTGCAAATATAGACTTATCCCCATCCACTATCCAAAAGAGGAGAGCCTTAAAGCAGTTACTTCAAATCCTGATGGACAAAGAAATCAAGTACTGGTGGCTCTTTACATTCCAACTCAAATTCCTCTGGAAAGGTAAAACACCCCACAAGAAGGAGAAAAGCTCTTGCTGCAACTAGGTCTCATCAGCCAAGACCCGAATCTTCCACAGCCGGGATTGCAACCTAACTCAGCAAAAAAACAACTCCCAACCAGCCCCCTGAATCCTGTCTGGGAATCTGCGAGATCAAAGAAGTCCAAGGAAACCATTCCCGCCTGACTCTCATGACTTAAACGTCCTTGCTTATCCTTCCTTGCCTTTTCTTCCTCCCAGCTGTTAACTGGGAGGATCTGCACTCCCCACTTGTGCTTTATGAGATGGGTATCCTCTTGGGTTACCCATACACCTCTGCCGAGGCGGTCTCGTGGGGGACTCATATTGGGGAGAAAACTCTAGACTCTATACCAACCACACATGCTGGGTTACCCCCCTTCTCACTTATATCCCTACTTAGCTAAGCGGGGGGAAAGAGGGTGAGGGGGACAAGCCATTAATCCTACCCAAACCTGGGTATTTTTTCATCTCCTCCATATTCATAAGACAACAAATTCCCCTAAGTGGACTTTCCCGGCACTTGCACAGAGTTAGAAAAAATATATGAGAGTAGAAACTAATGTACAATATAAAAATATATGTTTATTTGGTTAGAAAATACATTTGTTAAAAACAGAGTGGATATCTTGAGTAACATAGTAGTAATACTTGGTAAACATAATGAACATCAAATAGTATACAATGATGAAGGGAACCAAGGGACTCTTGAAAAGAGTCCCTTGGTTCCCTTCATCATTGTATACTATTTGATGTTCATTATGTTTACCAAGTATTACTACTATGTTACTCAAGATATCCACTCTGTTTTTAACAAATGTATTTTCTAACCAAATAAACATATATTTTTATATTGTACATTAGTTTCTACTCTCATATATTTTTTCTAACTCTGTGCAAGTGGCGGGAAAGTCCACTTAGGGGAATTTGTTGTCTTATGTTTATGCTTTACTGGACGTGGCACAGCTTCCCTTTCCTTCCTAGACGAGTTGGTCGCCCTTTTCTGTTATATCATCTCCTCCATATTGTTATGGGGCACTATATCCCTTGATACCCCTTATCTCTAACCATTCCCCACCTCCCACCCAATACTTACCTTCCTAATCGTTATATAACTTTTGTTAATGTTTACTATTGAATACTGCATATTCACCTCCAAACCTGCCTTAACCTTCAAACATGGTTTATTGGAGGTGATTTTGTTAATGCCGGGCTCAGTGCCCTTTTTTTTTTGTTATACACTATCTATTTCACGAGGCCTCTCTGCTGGTGTGGTGTTCATGCACCCCTCCTTGTCTAGTAGAACAGGTAACCTACCCTTCTCTAGACAAGACTAATCCCTGATTTCTAGAGGGATTTTAGTGTAACTCATACCCACTGCTGGAGGACTCTGTCCCTCCACTTTACGGATGACTCTCTTGTCCTCTGACTTTCCTTTCAACCTTTCTTTCCTCCCTCATAAGCAATGTATTAACTACATTTTCTTTGCAGGAGTTGTTTGGGGGGGGCGACCCCCAATACTTTCAAGCACTCTCAAAGGTCCTCATCTGGCATGTGATCTGTCTAGGGCCCCACGGATACATAGCGGTAAGTGCTAATGATTGCCCGGATCAACCCCCACCTATGCTCGATGGCTAACGACCCTCCAGTAAAAATACCCCTCAAGATAGTCTCCCATAATGCTCAAGGACTGAATTCCCCAATTAAACAACATAAAGTTTTCCAATATCTTCATGCCCAAAAGGTAGACGTAGTCCTCCTACAGGAAACGCATTTCCCTAAACGATTCTGCCCATCCTTTATACACTCCAAATTCCCCTCCTTCACACTGGCCAATGCTGAAGACAAAACTAAGGGAGTGGGCATTTTCATTTCTAAATGGTGCAAATTTACCCTAAAATCTGAACTCAAGGACCTGGAAGGAAGGTATATACTCTTAGTGGATGAACTAGATGACCAATTATATTCATTCATTTCGTACTATGCCCCCAACAGAGGCCAACTAGCCTTCTTTCAACACCTGTTGAAAATTCTAACGCCACTGCTGGAGGGCACAGCGATCTTTGGGGGTGATTTCAACACTGCTTTAGACCAGGGGCTGGGCAAGTCGCGCCCCCCTAGCAAATGTCTTACTAGACCCACCAAACAGAGCCTTCGAATAGCCAAGTTGAACTTCCAACATGGCCTAGTGGATATTTGGAGGGAAGTAAACCCTACTATGCAGGATTTCACGCACTTCTCAAACCCTCCACAGATCTTTTGCGAGGATAGATCATATACTCATTACTTCAGCATCCATTCCACTAACGAACAGGGCTTACATCAAAGACGTGGTCTGGTCGGACCACTCCATGGTAATCCTAACACTTCGGCACCCGGCAAGCCATGAAACCAGTAGGCGTTGGAGACTCAATGAGTCCATTCTGAGTGATCAGATCAGAGCAACGGAAATCGAAAGTCATATCCAAAATTATTTCCTTACTAACGACACACCTGACACTAGTCCCTCATGCCTATGGGCAGCCCACAAGGCGGTAATTAGAGGTCACTTGATCCAAATAGCCTCCCAGATTAATAAGATTAACAAAGAGGACATTGAAAAGTTAGATCAGGAATATACTGCTTTAGCTGAAAAACACAAAGCAAACCCGAGATCGGTCCCCACTACTAAACTGGATGCTGCACGGATGGCATCAAACCTCGCTCTAACCACCAAGGCAGAAAAATGGATGCAGTGGAAAAGAGCCTGGTTCTACTGTCATGGTGACGAAATAGGTTCTATGCTAGCAGGCAGGCTTTCACCAAAATTTAGATCCCCGGCCCTCCCCAAAATTAAAATTCAAGGCGGCACCCTATCCCAGAACTCCCAACACATCATGGGGGAATTCCAAAATTTCTATAAATCATTATACAGTGGAGAACATGGCCCTTCTCAAAAGGCGATAGATCATTTCCTGGACAACATCCAGACCCCTAAATTAGAAGACAGGCACTGTCAAAAATTAGACACCCCTATCTCAGCAGAGGAAGTGTGCACAGTCATAAAGAATTTAAAATCACATTCTGCGCCAGGCCCGGATGGCTTCTCAGTACCATATTACAAATCATTTTCTACAACACTCGCTCCCTAAATAGCTTGTTTTTTTAATGCTCTCAGACAGGGGGGACAACTAGACACTTCACTTAACATGGCCCATATTACTGTCCTACCCAAACCAAATAAAGATATCAGCTCAGTCAGCAACTATAGACCAATATCCCTCATCAATAACGGCTTAAAGATTCTGACTAAAATCCTTGCAGACTGCCTGGCCTCCTTTATTAGCTTACACATTCACAAAGACCAAGTGGGTTTTATCTCGGGGAGACAGGGTCCTGATCAGACTCGCCATGCAATAGATATAATTTCCCTCCTCAATTCTAATTGGGATAAGGGCTCTCCAAGGCAGGGTTGCCTGCTCTCCCTAGACCTCCAAAAGGCATTTGATTCTGCTCATTGGACATATATTTTCAGTATTTTACAACGATGGGGTTTTGGAAACTCATTCCTTAATGTCATGCATGCCCTTTATTCATCCCCTTCAGCTCTTTCCCCATATCTAGAGGCACAAGACAGGATTGTCCGCTCTCCCCGTTGATTTTTTCCGTAGCAATTGTCTGGCCATAGCCATCAGAAACAACCCAAACATCCAGGGCATTCAATGCGGCTCCGTCACCACAAATGCGCATTATTTGCGGATGACATCTTAATGTTTATTTCATCCCCACTAACTTCCCTTTCCAACATCTGTCGTCTTCTGGACGAATTTGGGGCGGTCTCTGGCCTTAGGGTCAATTATAACAAATCCCATGCACTTAATGTTAACATCCCAGATCCTCTCCTGGCCAGACTTAGGGAGAGCTTTAGGTTCACCTGGAATGACTCAACAATTACATACCTGGGGATCAAACTAACCCCCAGGATTAAACTCCTCCATCAAGCAAACTACCCACCACTTTACCAAAAACTGCAGCTAGGTGGTCTGGGCTCTCCCTATCCTGGTTAGGCAAAATTAATACAATTAAGATGACCTTGCTCCCCTGCATCCTATACTATTTTAGAGCCCTCCCGATTCCTGTTGACAAAGCTCACCTAAAGCGCTTCCAAGCTAAAATCATCAAATTTGCATGGGGCAAAGGGGGTCACAGATTTTCTAAATCAATCCTGTTTAGATCTAGGGTGGAGGGGGGTCTGGACCTTTCCAATCTGTTTTAGTACTTCCAAGCAGCTCAACTGGCACAAATATCAGCGGTTTATTCACGCTGGGAGCAACCCGACTGGATACACATTGAGAGGCAGGCGACCCCCCTCCACACATTGGACTATCTCCTCTGGAGCCCTAAGAAACTAAGACCTCCAATCTCATCCCCAACACTTTCACACTCCTTCGCTCTTTGGGATAGCCTGAGAAGCAATAATCAACTGACCTCCACCATAGAACCGCTGAAACACATATTCCAAAATCCAGCATTCCCCACGGGTCTTAACATAAAAGCCTTCCAATGGTGGCTCGACAAAGGGCTGAACAGGATAGGATACTTCATTAGACCGCTGGGCCCATCCTCTAAAGCATTCTGTGTTAGTAATCTAGAAATGCCAGCATCTGAATTCTTTAGATTCTCTCAGATCTCAAACTTCTTACACAAAAAGTGCATAACACTCCCCAATGGTCCTCAAATAACTGCATATGAAATATGGTGTGGCCAAGCCAGTGAGCAGAGGGGGGGGGAATCTCTGTGATTTATAAGGCACTGTCCTCAGCAAGATCCAAGACACCTTACATGCTAGCCTGGCAAGAAGACCTGCCCCAGCACTGGAAACTTGACACTTAGCACAGACATTTTTCCCAATCTTATAAAGGCATCCTAAATTCCTGCCTCATTGAAGCTAGTGTAAAAGTGCTAACTAGATGGTACCTAGTCCCTTTGAAGCTGGCCAAAATATTTCCATCTGCATCACCCCTTTGTTTTCAGGGATGCGCCCTAAGAGGTGATATGCTCCATATTTGGTGGACATGCCCCGAATACGTCAGTTCTGGCATAATATTTTCTCATGGAACAGCAAAATCACCACAATTTCTGTCCAGATGTCTCCCCTCATAGCACTCATTAACTTCCCAGTGAAGGAGGCCTCCAAGAATACACAACGCCTCATTTACTTTATCATCCTGGGAGCCAAGCTTACACTGGCCAAAGCTTGGAAACAACCATCTGTCTTAACACTCCTAGCTAAAAGAAAGATATTCTGGCTTATGAACCAGGAAAACATGGCAGGTGTAATCCTGGATCGCTCAGACAAGTTCAAACACACATAGGAGCCATGGGCAACCTTTGTGGGAGTAATGCCGCATACACACGAGCGGACTTTACGCCAGACTTGGTCCGGTGGACCGGAGCTTGTCGGATAATTTGATCGTGTGTGGGCTCCAGCGGACCTTTTTTTCCCAAAAGTTCGACGGACCTAGAAATGAAACATGTTTCAAATCTTTCCGATGGACTCGAGTCCGGTCGAAAAGTCCGCTCATCTGTATGCTAGTCCGATGGACAAAAATCAATGCTAGAGCAGCTATTGGCTACTGGCTATGAACTTCTTTGTTTTAGTCCGGTCGTACATCATCACGTACCAATCCATCGGACTTTGGTTGATCGTGTGTAGGTAAGTCCGTTCATTCGGAAAGTCCGTCGGAAAGTCAGACGAAAAGTCCGCCAGACCTAGTCCGTCGAAAAGTCCGACCGTGTGTTCGTGGAATTACTCTCTTATGCCCTGTACACACGGTCGGACATTGATCAGACATTCCGACAACAAAATCCATGGATTTTTTCCGACAGATGTTGGCTCAAACTTGTTTTGTCTACACACGGTCGCACAAAGTTGTCGGAAAATCCGATCGTTCTGAACGCGGTGACGTAAAACACGTATGTCGGGACTATAAACGGGGCAGTGGCCAATAGCTTTCATCTCTTTATTTATTCTGAGCATGCGTGGCACTTTGTGCGTCGGATTTGTGTACACACGATCAGAATTTCTGACAACGGATTTTGTTGTCGGAAAATTTTATAGCAAGCTCTCAAACTTTGTGTGTCAGAAATTCCTATTGAAAATGTGTGATGGAGCCCACACACGGTTGGAATTTCTGACAACAAGGTCCTATCACACATTTTCCATCGGAAAATCCGACCGTGTGTACAGGGCATAACAATGATCTCGAGAGAAACACCAACTCGCTCACTCCCCCCAAGTCGACTCCTATTTGCCTTCTCCTAATCCTATTTCATCTCTTTCTTTCACCTGCTTTCTCTTTCTTGGTCTCTGACCTTCAATCCAATGGGCCTAGCCAAGGTCAGACATCCTCCAGAGGCTAGTCATGTCATAAGTTACTATGTATATCAGCTCACAACTGTTCATAAAACCAGATATTTGTTCCTAATTTTTATTTGTTAATATGAACTCTGTAGCCTCTCTTGTATTAGGCTTGAAATATATCTTATGCACAGAGGCCAACAGTAATGTTTAACTGTTTAACTGTTGAACCTTTTAATATTTGGGGCCTTACTAGAGTTTTTCACATAGTTACATAGTTACATAGTAGGTGAGGTTGAAAAAAGACACAAGTCCATCAAGTCCAACCTATGTGTGTGATTATGTGTCAGTATTACATTACATATCCCTGTATATTGCGGTCATTCAGGTGATTATCTAATAGTTTCTTGAAGCTATCAATGCTCCCCGCTGAGACCACCGCCTGTGGAAGGGAATTCCACATCCTTGCCGCTCTTACAGTAAAGAACCCTCTACGTAGTTTAAGGTTAAACCTCTTTTCTTCTAATTGTAATGAGTGGCCACGAGTCTTATTAAACTCTCTTCTGCGAAAAAGTTTTATCCCTATTGTGGGGTCACCAGTACAGTATTTGTGAATTGAAATCATATCCCCTCTCAAGCGTCTCTTCTCCAGAGAGAATAAGTTCAGTGCTCGCAACCTTTCCTCATAACTAAGATCCTCCAGACCATTTATTAGCTTTGTTGCCCTTCTTTGTACTCGCTCCATTTCCAGTACGTCCCTCCTGAGGACTGGTGCCCAGAACTGGACAGCATACTCCAGGTGCGGGCGGACCAGAGTCTTGTAGAGCGGGAGAATTATCGTTTTATCTCTGGAGTTGATCCCCTTTTTAATGCATGCCAATATTCTGTTTGCTTTGTTAGCAGCAGCTTGGCATTGCATTCCATTGTTGAGCCTATCATCTACTAGGACCCCCAGGTCCTTTTCCATCCTAGATTCCCCCAGAGGTTCTCCCCCCAGTGTATAGATTGCATTCATATTTTTGCCACCCAAATGCATTATTTTACATTTTTCTACATTGAACCTCATTTGCCATGTAGTCGCCCACCCCATAAATTTGTTCCGGTCTTTCTGCAAGATTTCCACATCCTGCGGAGAAGTTATTGCCCTGCTTAGCTTAGTATCGTCTGCAAATACAGAGATTGAACTGTTTATCCCATCCTCCAGGTCGTTTATGAACAAATTAAATAGGATTGGTCCCAGCACAGAACCCTGGGGAACCCCACTACCCACCCCTGACCATTCTGAGTACTCCCCATTTATCACCACCCTCTGAACACGCCCTTGTAGCCAGTTTTCAATCCATGTACTCACCCTATGGTCCATGCCAACGCACCTTATTTTGTACAGTAAACGTTTATGGGGAACTGTGTCAAATGCTTTTGCAAAATCCAGATACACCACGTCTGCGGGCCTTCCTTTATCTAGATGGCAACTCACCGCCTCATAGAAGGTTAATAGATTGGTTTGGCAAGAACGATTCTTCATGAATCCATGCTGATTACTGCTAATGATACCGTTTTCATTACTAAAATCTTGTATATAGTCCCGTATCATCCCCTCCAAGAGTTTACATACTATTGATGTTAGGCTAACTGGTCTGTAATTCCCAGGGATGTTTTTTGGGCCCTTTTTAAATATTGGTGCTACATTGGCTTTTCTCCAATCAGCTGGTACCATTCCAGTCAATAGACTGTCTGTAAAAATTAGGAACAACGGTCTGGCAATCACCTGACTGAGTTCCCTAAATACCCTCGGGTGCAAGCCATCTGGTCCCGGTGATTTATTAATGTTAAGTTTCTCAAGTCTAATTTTAATTCCGTCCTCTGTTAACCATGTAGGTGCTTCCTGTGTTGTGTCATGAGGATAAACACTGCAGTTTTGGTTACTGAAGCCCCCCGATTCACTCGTGAAGACTGAGGAGAAGAATAAATTCAATACCTTTGCCATCTCCCCATCCTTTGTAACCAGATGTCCTTCCTCATTCTTTATGGAGCCAATATGGTCTGTCCTCCCTTTTTTACTGTTTACATACTTAAAGAATTTCTTGGGATTTTTTTTGCTCTCCTCCGCTATGTGTCTTTCATGTTCTATCTTAGCCATCCTAATTGCACCCTTACATTTCTTATTGCATTCTTTATAAATTCTGAATGCTGTGGATGATCCCTCAACCTTGTATTTTTTGAAGGCCTTCTCCTTTGCTTTTATATGCATTTTTACATTGGAGTTAATCCATCCAGGATGTTTGTTCGCTCTTTTAAATTTATTACCCAATGGGATACATTGGCTAATGCCCTTATTTAATATGTTCTTAAAGCAAACCCATCTCTCCTCTGTGTTCTTTGTTCCTAATATTTTATCCCAATTTATGCCTTTTAGCAAGGTTTGTAGTTTAGGGAAGTTGTCTCTTTTGAAATTCAGTGTCTTTGTGTTCCCTTCATGTCTCCTATAACAATGAATGAGAAACTTTTAGATTCTCCTCGGGCGGGGGGGTGTTGGGGGGTGGGGGACACAGTGTGATCCCTATTGGGGTGGCAGAGCCTTCCCCTCCCTCCCCCCTTACTAATCCTCATGCCTGTGTCAAAATTTGCTGAACACTAAGAGCTCATTGGGTATTCGGTCTCCCTGATCGATTCACATTGTACAATTTACTTGGCATTAGTGTAAAACGATTGTATGACCCTTCTGTACTTATATGTTCTACATACAGCCTTGTTGGTCAACTCAGGGTTCAAGACCCTCATTATATCTATGTTTCCTGATGTATTTCATTTGTTTTGAAAATAAAAATATATTGAAATGAAAATAACACAAAATCGTTAAACCATCTGTGAACACCCAGTCTGCCAATCTATAACACATCAAAAAAAAATTTCAAAATAAATATTTGATGAACCATTTATGAATAATTTGTTCCAATATTGTCCAACATGCATCCAATATTGTCTAAAGAGCAAATCTTTCCAGGTTCAATTTGCCATGGTTTCAGCGGATCCTGATAGAAATGTGTTAAACACAAATGTAGTAGCAAATACCACTGAAGCCTATGGGGGGGGGGGGGGTCTTGTTCATAAACGTTGGCTATTTGTTTTAGAGCTAATACACTAATTAACTATTGACAATTAAGGCATGGAAGGCCCTGCCACAGGGGACATGTAACAATGGCATTTTGTTCTAGTTTTTTGTTTTCTGTACAGCAGAGAGAAGGCCCTTTTCATGCAGCTTTGAAGACAAACTGGAAAAGACACAAATCCTTTCACTTATAGACTTAATGGGTGTCTGAAATTTGTACACAGTGTTATAGAACACTTTGATTTTCAGCCTCAGGCACACCTTACTAAGTAAGGTGTGTCTTTTTAGTTTATCTTGCAAACACCAGCAGCACCCCAATCCGATTAACTTGTTTGAAAAAAGGCTTTATTTAAAATATGACTAAAGGCAAATGGATAGAGTGATTAGAACCCCTGTCAGTTGTTATTGCTGTCTGTGCTCTCATTAGGAAGATTCACCCTCTCTATTTGCCATGTCAAATCATTGAAAGTGAAAGTAAAAGAAAATCCCAATTTTTTTGTTGACACCAGAACAGTAGAGGAGAAATTTTCCACTAGTTCTGGTGACAGCCTGGGATTCCCTCACTTTGGAGGGATTTCCTCTCACTTCCTGTTTTGCCTATGGGACAGGAAGTGAATAAATATCTCCACTATGTGACATATATGGCAAATAAACAGTATTAAAAGGGGCTTCCAGAGGCAGCCCTTGTCCTCGTCAACATGGAGTCAAGGTGATTTGCTAAGGAAGGGAGCTCCCAACTGCTGAGGGCAGGGGGGCATGTAGCCTGATATGGTTCAGGAAGGGGGGAGATGCTTCTCCTCTCCATCCTATTCTGGACATCTAGGCTGCATTTTTGAAATAAGGGTAGGGTATTGATTTCCTGGGGGACCTCCCTCTTTTTTTGCAGGCAACCCCTTAAAATCCATACCAGACTAAAGGGTCTGGTATGTATTTTGGCGGGAGACTCTAAACAAGTTTTTTTTGTTTTTCATTATTGCTGTGAGATGTGCTACTGCAAAAGTGACATTTACAGAGAAAAATATAATACAGTTTAAGTTGCTGGCAAATGAAATTCATTACCAGCTTATTTAAAAAAAAAGAAAGACCCCTCCAAAGGTCACCCAATTATTTAGTTTTATTACTGTATTCCTTTGTAAATGTCAGTGCTGCTGCAACAATTTCTGTAAATCACAGAGATGTGTCCCTTCACGGAAAGGATTAGGATACCCCCAGGCATGTTATTTAAAGGAAATGGACCTTTTTTTCCACTTTAAGCTTTTTTTAAAAAAATAGCTGCTTATGGTCTTATGGACACATGTATTGCATTGTTTCATGTTCCTCAGGGTAATTCCCAACCATCAAGCTATTTTTGGACTCCTCCCTGACCATTAGCCCAGAAAATGGCATTTTTAATTTGGCAGATTTATCTCCCATTGATTTCAAAGGGGGTTTAAAGCTCAGCATCCAAACTTCTGCTTCTGCTTTGGCATCCAAACTTCTGCACCTAGGGCAGTTTGGTTCATCACTAATGGTGAGAGGCCGCTGGCCACAACTTCCTGCATGATGCTTAAAGGGACAGTGTCACCTATTTTTAGTATTGTGGGCTTCACTCAAGTCTAGGTGCTCCAACACTGGAACTTTGGGCCCCAATGATCACCAACACACTGTCCAGTGGGAGGGGTTTGGAGATCCTAACAGACCTTTAGTTTTTAGAACCACTCCTTAGTTGGTTTTAGGGCTTATGGGTAGAGACATTTGGTCTTTCAGGTATCTAGAGAGTTACCCAATGTTGGTATCTGTTATTGTACACGTTTTCTCTTATTTCCATTGTGTTTATTAATTTGCCGTGTGCATTGCACAAATCAGTATTATCTCTTCAGCCTTGGTGTGGTGGGGGGTGTGGAATTGCTGGAAGGGTCAATGTAATTCGGTGTCAGGGGACCCAAACATCAGCGGCTCATTCCGGGGTAAAATGCTACATACTAATGGCACATGGCATGGTAATTTCAATCAAGAAAAAAGAGACCATAATTTGATTAAGCAAAGTAAAAAGTAGAAAGCAACAGACCCAGATTGACAGGCATGCAAATCTTTTGGCAAGTAAAACAGCTCCAACTTTGTCTTTGTCTGGAATTCAGGTTTAAAACAGAATAACCTATGTAAAAAGCAGTACAGCGCATGAAAATACAAAATTAAATGAAACTACATAAAATGTAATAAGCAAAATAGTCCATGTTCTTCTTAATGAGACACAGCAGGATCAGCATAAATTCAGCAGAACTCCAGTGATAAAAGTGATGTTCACAAAAAGGTATGTGACTGTAGTGACAAACCTCCACCAGCAACAACACAGGCCGCTCACCTCAACAGATGGACCCCTGAGTGAATCAGTCAGGTCTAAAACAACAGTTCCCACATGGGATAATGTCAACAGGATCACATGCACTGATGTCCCATCGAATGCCGGTATCTTGTTAGCTCACAGTAGTCACAATGGGCACGTAGAATATTCAGCATACAGAGAGCACTAGATCTTTTTTACTCTCATTATATGTATTCTACGTGCCCATTGTGACTACTGTGAGCTAACAAGATACCGGCATCCGATGCAACATTAGTGCATGTGATCCTGTTGACATTATCCCATGTGGGAACTGCTGTTTTAGACCTGACTGATTCACTCAGGGGTCCATCTGTTGAGGTGAGCGACCTGTGTTGTCGGTGGTGGAGGTTTGTCACTACAGTCACATACCTTTTTGTGAACATCACTTTTATCACTGGAGTTCTGCTGAATTTATGCTGATCCTGCTGTGTCTCATTAAGAAGAACATGGACTATTTTGCTTATTACATTTTATGTAGTTTCATTTAATTTTGTATTTTCATGCCCTGTACTGCTTTTTACATAGATTTTTGGGGGATTTGATATTTTGACCAGTATTCTAGCTGCTGTATTCTTAGGTTTTTATTTGCTGTTTGCGCTGGTTGATTTTATTGTATATAGTTAACACAGAATAACCAGCTTAGAATCTTGAAATTGCTCACCTGTTTGTCTCCCAGGATAAAGTATTGGGGTCAATAGCAGGTTCTTTATGATCTGTTGAATCTTTAGCTGCATTGTGTAGAGGCATAGTACTTTCACAAGAGGTATGCTCTTCATCAAGAATGAACCCAGAAGAACAATCTACAAAATCTTCATCTGAAGACATCTCTGTATCACTTTTACCATCAAGGTCACAGTGGCCCTTGTCATTTTGTGGGGGTTCTTTCTTCAATGACGTGTTTAAGACTAGTTCAGCTTTAGGTTTCTCGGAGGAGTAGTCGATTTCTTGATGTAGAACACTACCATGTGGCCTTGCTTTGTATGTGTCAGTGTTGCTTAGTTGATGTGGAACTTCCTCAGTTTTCTCATTTAGGTTTTCTTCACAAGTGTCATTTTGTAATGTGTCATCAGGAATTTTGTCACCTGCTGGGGTATTGTATTCTTCCATCTCATCATTTGGAGATGGATGGGACATGTCCTGTAATATGAAGATTTTGGTCAGATATAAACTTTTTAAGACCATTATAAACATATTCAACATAGACACATGGTTGAAATGTACTAAAACTGGAGAGTACAAAATCTGGTTCAGCTCTGCATACAAATCAGCTTACAGGTTTTTTTTGGTCAAAGCTTATTTGTGCAAGCTGAAGTTAGAAACTGGGTGGCTACCATGCACAGCTGCACCATATTTTGCACTCTCCAGTTTAGTAAATTAACCCCATGATGACTATTAATCTAATATTTTAAAAAAGTTATATACAATAGTAATAAAGGTCCATTTAGGCAGTGAAGTTCTCTAGTTCGGTTGTCACTTCCCTGTAAATACCTAAATCTGTTGAGTCTTCCTGGAAAATATCTCTCCAGACATTTTGTATCCAACTTCTGCTGTAAACATAAACCTCACTTGTCTGCAAGTCCTCTGGAGTCCATCTGAAGCCACTTCTTTGTCACCTTCTCTGCCATTGTCACAGAGGCCTTGTAATTTTGCATTTCAATCTTTAATGAGGTGTCCAGGTCTGGTTCAGCTTTAGGTTTCTCGGAGGAGAACTCACATTCTTGACGTAGAACAATATCATATGAACTTGCTTTGTAGGTATCAGTGATGCTTTGTTGATGTGGAACTTCCTCAGTTTTCTCATTTTGATTTTCTTCACAAGTGTGCTGCTGTGATGTGACTCTGGAGTCATCAGGAATGATACTCACTCCATTTCCAGTACATCCTTCCTGAGGACTGGTGCCCAGAACTGGACAGCATAGTCTAGGTGCGTCCAGACCAGAGTCTTGTAGAGCGGGAGAATTATCGTTTTATCTCTGGAGTTGATCCCTGTAATAAGCCCCTGCACGCTCGGTTCCACTCTCCCGACACTCCTCTGCAGCTATAGAATCAGAGTGCAGATCGCAACGTCTGATGGTTCAGTCATCTGATGCTCCGGGACTAGAACTACAGCTATGTGCCGTTCTAATCCAGTTGTGTAGCTCAGAACAAACACCAGGCAGACTGTATGTAAGTTCAAACAGGGATCTCCTTTATTGAAAAATACAGGCTCTTTTATACAATAAAAGAGGAGGTGTATACCTCCTGCTCATATTACTCTGAACATACACCTGTGACCAGAAACCTAATTAACATGGGCTAATTAACTAATTCCTTTAGACAGCCTAGATGACTCAGACATGACCTTTAGGCCAGACTGGCCGTCTTGTAGCTCAGAAAACCCAATCAACATTATCACAATAGCAGAGTTAATTAACACAAACAACAATGGGGATCTAATGACTCTTAGATCCCATACTAGAGACTTATTTACAATAATCATTCTAGCAGGCAACAGACAGACAGGTGGCTGGAATTGACGTCAGCATCTCCTAACAGTATTTGTCCCAGCATTATGAATCAGCCACTATTTCTAATATGCAAATCCAGAGTCCCCAGAGTCTGTGTGTCCTGGGGGACCAGGACCCGAATCCACAGTAATACCACCTCAAGGGTCCCCAGGCATACAGCTCACAAAGAGCACCGTTTCCCCAAAAGCCAGGGCCCACGATCAATCGGCAAGAGGCTAGCATTCAGTCCCCTCCAAAAGTCTCTCTCCCAGCTAGGTCTGTCACATTTCTCCCCTTTCGGCAGGAGACTAACACAGGAGGAGACCCCAGACGGGTTGACTCCGAAGTTAGTCAGTAGTTCCAGTCCTCTAATGCATGTACCTACACAGTACCCCAAACAAATTGTTCCAAACAAAGCATTACTCACCCAGCCAACCTCTGCCTCTCTCAGAGAACATATCTGCCGCTGGGGAGAAGCCTGGACCGGCCCTGGAGTACTTTCTGCCGCTGGAGAGTAGACAGGGTGTCTGGGCTCACTCCGTCATGCTGTTGGGGATCTGGGCCGACTGCCCAGCATCCCTGGGGTATACAGGTGGAGACTGAAGTCCCATCCACCTTCACAGGAAATCCATCCTCTGTTATTTGAGGGCAGAGGCCAGCAGTACTCGGCCCTGTTGCCAGCCCTTCTGCTGGAAACCCCACACCATCTGCTCCGGCTAACTGTTGGGGAGGGAGGCCGACTGCCCAGCCTCCCTGGAACTCTGTAGTTCTTGCTGGTGCTGGGCAGAGGTTGGTAGCACTCTGCCCTGTTGCCAGCACTTCTGCTGGGGACTCAGCATCCTCCGCTCCAGCTAACCATTGGGGCAGGAGGCTGGCTTCCTCCACTCCCAAACTGTGTAGCTGCCATTGGGGAGGTGAGCCGGCTGCTTCCTTTTCCATTCCCTCATCTGGATGTTGGGACGATATGTCTGTGGCACTGTCTCCCAGGTGCACGGATCTTTGCTGGGGAGGAAAGATCACTTCCTCCACCCTGGCCAACTGTTGGGGAGGGACGACGAACACCTCCTCTCCCTTCTCCCCCTGTATCCTGATCTGCTGCTGGGAAGTGACCACCTCCTTCTCACCCTGAGCCTCCGGAACCGCCGCAGGTGTAGTGCAGAGATCTTGGATCCTCTGTCTGGTTGCCAGCGCTTCAGCTGGGAAGTTCCTTGTAACTTCACAGACACTTCTGTTGGTGCTGGGCAGAGCACAGTGAAGTTTGGCCCTAATAACAGCTCTTTTTCTGCTGGAGGCTCACCAGGTTGTACTATCTCAGCAGAAAAGTCTATTGAATCCCCTGTCTCTGCAACTGGTGTCTGGGGATAAAGGTTCGCCATCTCCTGTCCCTGGAACCCAGAAGATGCTATCAGTGATGGGCAGAGGTTAGCAGAGCTCTGCCTCGTTGTCAGCACTTCAGCTTTGGGGATAGCGATCTTCAGATTTTCCACAGCCGATTCGCTGGCATTGTGCTGGACAGGCACATTCCTCCATCCAAGATCATCCAATGCAGAAAAAGGGTTCATCATGGTCAGTCAGCACTTGCTGAATCCGCCATCAGACCTCCGCCTCCATAGCTGCGGGGGCAGGTTGGCAAAGCACACTGTTACTCTGCCACATTGTCAACTCTTCAGCCAGGATTTCAGAGTTGTCAACTGGTATTTCCTGATAGTCCCAGGCAAAGGGAGCCCCACCCTGCTGCTGAGCAGAGTCTAGCAGCCTTCTGTAGGCCATCTCAAGCTCCCAATCCTGAATGGCCAGAAACTCCAAATCTTCCTGTGCCCAGTGCACTTCTGAGACATTCAGTCTTCGCTCTCTGTGCTCCATTATTTCCTCCAAACGCCACTCCCGATCACTCCCAAAGTCAGGGTCCTCGGACAGCCTCCAGTATAACAATCCTAGGCCATCGTATTCAAAGCCTTCCGTGGGGCTGTCATCCGCTGTCCACGGGCACACTTGGGCTACATACCACCGGAGGGCTCTGTATCTCTCGTCCAACTGCATTTCTGCCCAGATCAGCCTGCTTAACTCGGCTGTCTACTACTGGTTCGGCTGTTCCCCCAATAACAGCATTCGCACTTCATACTGCGACCAGTACCTTACATGGATGGAGGGGAGAACTTTTCCCTGGTTTTGCTGCTCACGCTTCCTTCCAGAGTTTGCAGCGGATAGAATCAAACCATTCTAGCAGGACCTGCTCTGATACTGGTCCTCTGTGCTGAATCTGCATCTCTCGCAACCTCCTTCTGAATTCCTCATCCATGGTGGCTGGTATCTCTCCTCTCCTGCTATCTGGACCTTGGATCCAGGTGATGGTTTGGATGTGTTCACAGCAAGGAATCACGATCCCACCATTCCCTCCATGGCTCTCAAGTAAGTCTTTCAGCGTGGCTCTCCTGCAGGCTGGTTTGGAGTGTCCCAGAAACTGGCGAGCAAATCCCACGGCTGACAACCAATGTAACGAGCCCCTGCTCGCTCAGTTCCACTCTCCCGACACTCCTCTGCAGCTATAGAATCAGATTGCAGATCGCAACGTCTGATGGTTCGGTCATCCGATGCTCTGGGACTAGAACTACAGCTATGTGCCGTTCTAATCCAGTTGTGTAGCTCAGAACAAACACCAGGCAGGCTGGATGTAAGTTCAAACAGGGATCTCCTTTATTGAAAAATACAGGCTCTTTTATACAGTAAAAGAGGAGGTGTATACCTGCTCATATTACTCTGAACATACACCTGTGACCAGAAACCTAATTAACATGGCTAATTAACTAATCCCTTTAGACAGCCTAGATGACTCAGACATGACGTTTATGCCAGACTGGCCGTCTTGTAGCTCAGAAAATCCAATCAACATTATCACAATAGCAGAGTTAATTAACACAAACAACAATGGGGATCTAATGACTCTTAGATCCCATACTAGAGACTTACCGTATTTACAATACACATTCTAGCAGGCGACAGGCAGACAGGTGGCTGGAATTGACGTCAGCATTTCCTAACAGTATTTGTCCCAGCATTATGAATCAGCCACTATTTCTAATATGGCAAATCCAGGGTCCCCAGAGTCTGTGTGTCCTGGGGGGCCAGGACCCGAATCCACAATAATGCCACTTCAAGGGTCCCCAGGCATACAGCTCACAAAGAGCACCGTTCCCCCAAATGCCAGGGCCAACGATCGATCGGCAAGAGGCTAGCATTCAGTCCCCTCCAAAAGTCTCTCTCCCGGCTAGGTCTGTCACAATCCCCTTTTTAATGCATGCCAATATTCTATTTGCTTTTTTAGCAGCAGCTTGGCATTACATGCTATTGCTGAGTCTGTCATCTACTAGGACCCCCAGGTTCTTTTCCATCCTAGATTCCCCCAGAGGTTCTCCCCCCAGTGTATAGATTGCATTCATATTTTTGCCACCCAAATGCATTATTTTACATTTTTCTAAATTAAACCTCATTTGCCATGTAGTTGCCCACCCCATTAATTTGTTCAGATCTTTTTGCAAGGTTTCCACGTCCTGCAGAGAAGTTATTGCCCTGCTTAGCTTAGTATCACCTGCAAATACAGAGATTGAACTGTTTACCCCATCCTCCAGGTCATTTATGAACAAATTAAACATGATTGGTCCCAGCACAGAACCCTGGGAAACCCCACTACCCACCCCTGACCATTCCGAGTACTCCCCATTTATCACCACCCTCTGAACTCGCCCTTGTAGCCAGTTTTCAATCCATGTACTCACCCTATGGCCCATGCCAACGCACCTTACTTTGTACAGTAAACGTTTATTCGGAACTGTGTCAAATGCTTTTGAAAAATCCAGATACACCACGTCTATGGGCCTTCCTTTATCTAGATGGCAACTCACCTCCTCATAGAAGGTTTATAGATTGGTTTGGCAAGAACGATTCTTCATGAATCCATGCTGATTACTGCTAATGATACCGTTCTCATTACTAAAATCTTGTATATAGTCCCTTATAATCCCCTCCAAGAGTTCACATACTATTGATGTTAGGCTAACTGGTCTGTAATTCCCAGGGATGCATTTTGGGCCCTTTTTAAACCACTTCAGTCTCAGAAGAATTTAACCCCTTCCTGACCAAAGCACTTTTTGCGATTTGGCACTGCGTCACTTTAACTGACAATTGCGCGGTCATGCGACCTTGTACCCAAACAAAATTGAAGTCCTTTTTTCCCCACAAATAGAGCTTTCTTTTGGTGGTAATTTATCGCCTCTGCGGTTTTTATTTTTTGCGTTAAAACAAAAAAAGAGCAACTGTGGGGACAAGGGGAACTGTGTCAAATGCTTTTGCAAAATCCAGATACACCACGTCTACGGGCCTTCCTTTATCTAGATGGCAACTCACCTCCTCATAGAAGGTTAATAGATTGGTTTGGCAAGAACGATTCTTCATGAATCCATGCTGATTACTGCTAATGGTACCGGTCTCATTACTAAAATCGTGTATATAGTCCCTTATAATCCCCTCCAAGAGTTTACACACTATTGATGTTAGGCTAACTGGTCTGTAATTCCCAGGGATGTATTTTGGGCCCTTTTTAAACCCCTTCATTCTCGGAAGAATTTATCCCCTTCCTGACCAAAGCACACTTTTTGCGATTTGGCACTGCATCGCTTTAACTGACAATTGCACGGTCATGCGACCTTGTACCCAAACAAAATTGAAGTCCTTTTTTCCCCACAAATAGAGCTTTCTTTTGGTGGTAATTTATCGCCTCTGCGGTTTTTATTTTTTGCGTTAAAACAAAAAAAGAGCATCAAAAAAAGCATTATTTTTTACTTTTTGATATAATAAATATCCCCCAAAAATATATAAAAAAACATGTTTTTTCCTCAGTTTAGGCCAATATGTATTCTTCTACATAATTTTGGTAAAAAAAAAAAATCGCAATAAGCGTATATTGATTGGTTTGCGCAAAAGTTATAGCGTCTACAAAATAGGGGATAGATTTAAAGCATTTTTATTGTTATTTCTTTTTTTTTTATCGTGACTGCGACATTATGGCAGACACATCGGACAATTTTGACACATTTTTGGAAGCATTGGCATTAATACAGTGATCAGTGCGATTAAAAATGCATTGATTACTGTAAAAATGTCACTGGCAGTGAAGGGGTTAACACTAGGGGGCGGTGAAGGGGTTAAGTGTGTAACCTGGGAGGTGATTCTAACTGAAGGGGGAGGGACTAACTACAGGAAGTCAGAACAGAACAGGGAACTGTGTGTTTACAAACACTCATCTCTGTTCTGTGTCTCCAGCTCACGGCAGTCATCGCGACCATCGGCCACAAGCATTGGCACCCCCGCTGTGCAGCAGGCATGCGCGCGCCTGCTATCCGAGCCCTGTGAGATCACATACAGTAACGTGATTTCGTGCAGGGGAGCCAACCTGCTGCAGTAAAACTGTGGTGGCTGGTCCGGAAGCGATTAAATATTAGTGCTACATTGGCTTTTCTTCAATCAGCTGGTACCATTCCAGTCAGTAGACTGTCAGTAAAAATTAGGAACAATAATCTGGCAATTACTTGACTGAGTTTCCTAAGTACCCTCAGGTGCACGCCATCGAGTCCCGATGATTTATTAATGTTAAGCTTCCCATGTCTAATTTTAATTCTGTCCTCTGTTAACCATGGAGGTGCTTCCTGTGTTGTGTCATGAGGATAAACACTGCCGTTTTGGTAACTGAAGCCCCCCGATTCACTCGTGAAGACTGAGGAGAAAAATAAATTCAATACCTTCGCCATCTCCCCATCCTTTGTAACCAGATGTCCTTCCTCATTCTTTATGGGGCCAATATGATCTGTCCTCCCTTTTTTACTGTTTAAATACTTAAAGAATTTCTTGGGATTTTTTTTGCTCTCCTCTGCTATGTGTCTTCATGTTCTATCTTAGCCGTCCTTATTGCACCCTTACATTTCTTGTTGCATTCTTTATAAAGTCTGAATGCTGATGATGATCCCTCAACCTTGCATTTTTTGAAGGCCTTCTCCTTTGCTTTTATATGCATTTTTACATTGGAGTTAAGCCATCCAGGACTTTTGTTCGCTCTTTTAAATTTATTACCCAATGGGATGCATTGGTTATTGCACTTATTTAATATGCTCTTAAAACAAACTCATCTCTCCTCCATGTTCTTTGTTCCTAAGATTTTATCCTAATTTATGCCTTCTAAAAAGGTTCGTAGTTTAGGGAAGTTGGCTCTTTTGAAATTCAGTGTCTTTGTATTCCCCTTATGTTTCCTATTTGTGTGATTTATACTGAAGCCAATTGACCTGTGATCGCTGTTACCTAAATTGCCCCGTATTTCCACATCTGTGATCAGGTCTGTATTGTTGGTAATCAGTAGATCCTGTAACACTTTATTTCTAGTTGGTGCGTCTACCATCTGACCAATAAAATTGTCCTGCAAGACATTTGGGAACTGGCGAGCCTTAGATGAGTGTGCGGTTCCCTCCGCCCAGTCTATGTCTGGATAATTAAAATCCCCCATTATGATAACACTTCCCATCCTTGCTGCTAATCCAAATTGTGATAGGAGATCTGTCTCCCCTTCTTCCCTCAGGTTAGGGGGCCTATAGCATACTCCCAGTATTATTTTACCCTTAGCTTCATCCCTTTGGAGCTCTACCCATAAGGATTCCATCTCATCCCTAGCTCCCTTAGTGATGTCATCTCTCACATTCACTTGTACATTATTCTTGATATATAGCAGGGATATGCAATTAGCTGTTGCAAAACTACAAGTCCCATCATGCCTCTGCCTCTAGGTGTCATGCTTGTGGCTGTCAAAGTCTTGCAATGCCTCAATGGACTTGTAGTTCTGCAACAGCTGGAGGTCCGCTAGTGATATATAGGCATACCCCTCCCCCTTTTTTACCCTCTCTATCCTTGCGGTATAGGGTATACTCTTGAATGGTTGCCAGCCAATCATGAGAGCTGTTGAACCAGGTCTCTGAAATTCCCACAAAATCCAAATTCTCATTGTACAACAGTATCTCTAGTTCACCCATCTTGTCCGCCAGGCTCCTGGCATTGGTGAACATGCCACATAGTTTACAACCTTAATAAACTTAAAATGCATAGTCACATAATGATTATATTATGTGAAAATGCTGAATGAGATCTCGGGAGGAGCTCTGAGCTGTCTAGGTGCGCTGTGATGAGGATTCGTGTTCCCGAGGTATCCTGAGAGATATTTCACCAGACGTGTGTGACTCTGTAGTGGGGTCCATATTGTGAGAACCGAGGCGGAGGTCTGTATTATACAGGAACACCAGGAGAAGGAAGGGTTTCCCTGAGGCATCCTGAGAGATATTAATACAGGCATGTGTGACTCTGTAGTGGGGTCCATATTGTGAGAACCCAGGGTGGAGGTGGATGAGCCTGGCAGCAGCGTTCATGATAGACTAAATAGTGGATAGCCTATAGTGGATAGCCTATTTAAAGGTAAAGTAATGAGGAGGGAGTTGCAGTAGTCGAGGCAAGAGAGAACCAGGGAGTAAATTAGGAGCTTTGTGGTGCCATTGTTTAGGAAGGGGCGTATTTTGGAGATTTTGTGGAGGTTGAGGCAGCAAGCTCTGGACAATGATTGGAACATGGGGCCAAAAGGAGAGTTCAGAATTCAGGATAACACCTAGCACCCTGGCATGAAGAGATGGGTTGATGGTTTTGCCATTGATCTTGACAGTGAAGTCAGGGGAAGAGGCACATGGCAGAGGAAATATTATGAGCTCAGTTTTAGACAGGTTGAGAGTATTGTGACATCCAGGCTGAAGAAGCTATTCAGAGAGTGTAACGTGTACCGGTGCGAGGTGCCGCTATTCGGGAAGATTTTTCCGTTCTCATCATTATTGATGATATGCATGTTTTTCACATATGTATGTGAGTATTTTATCCCTGAGTTAAGTTTTATTAAAGTTTTATTAAATGTTATTAGCAGAGAGCACTATGGTTTGCCTTTGTTTTATATGGCTACACATGACTGAATGAGATCCCGGGAGGAGGTCTGAGCTGTCTAGATGCACTGAATAGGATTGATGTTTTCAAGGTATCCTGAGAGATATATCACCAGGAGGACGAAGGGTTTCCCTGAGGCATTCTGAGAGATATTACTACAGGCATGTGTGATTCTGTAGTGGGGTCAACATTGGGAGGTGAGCAGGCATTCCAGCTAGAGGTGGTGGTCACTGAAATCACTGGATATCAATGAACTGTCACTAAATGTTGCACTACTAAATTAGTGATGCATATTAATTAGGGTATATCAAGGCAATGGTTAAACTCTCCTTACTAGTGCAGAGGTCAATTCCATTTAAATCCCACAAACTTTTGGGTCTTTCTGGAAAATGTGTTTCCAGACATTTCCTATTCAGTTCATGCAAATATAAACCTCACCTGTCTGTGAGTCCTCTGGAGTCCATCTGAAGCTATCTCTTTGTCACCTTTTCCACCATTGTCACTTGGGCCCTTGTCATTTTGTGGGGGTTCTGTCTTCAATGAGGATTTAAGGTCATGTTCACCTTTAGTTTGCTCAGAGGAGGAGTCACATTTTTGATGTAGAATGCTTTCATGTGGACTTGCCTTGTATGTGTCAGTGTTGCTTTGTTGATGTGGAACCTCCTCACTTTTCTCATTTTGCTTTTCTTCACAAGTGTGGTGCTGTGATGTGACTCCGGAGTCATCAGGAATTGTGTCACATGGTGGGATGTTGTATTCTTCCTTCTCATCATCTGGAGATGGATGGGACATGCCCTGTAATATCAAGATTTTGGTCATATATAAACCTTTTAAAACCATTATAAACATACAAAACATAGTCACAGAATGGTTGATTTACTGTAAAAATGTTTCCAAACTCTAGTGTATGTTTGAATGTGAGTCAGGGACCTTAGATTGTAAGCTCCTTGAGGGACAGGGACTGAATGTATATTATATATGTAAAGGACTGCATAAATTGACAGCGCTGTACAAGTACCTGTTGTAAAATAAAATAATAAATTATAATAAAATAATATGTAAAAACCAGTGAATGAACTGGCTCTAGGGAGGGCAGTAGGAAAGGTGAGGGTGAGTGCTTTGGGAGACCTATCAAGAGACTCTGTTACTCTTCACTAATAGAGAAGTCACTTACATTTAAATCCCTCAAACTGTTGGTTTTTTTCTGGAAAATGTGCTTCCAGAAATGTTGTATTCAGTTTGTGCAAACATAAACCTCACCTGTCTGTGAGTCATCTGGAGTCCAACTGAACTGTTGCTTTGCTGATGTGAAACTACTTCAATTTTCTCATTTTGGTTATCTTCACAAGTGTTGTGCTGTGATGTGACTCCGGACTCATCAGGAATTTTGTCACATGGTGGTATGTTGTATTCTTCCATCTCATCATTTGGAGATGGATGGGACATGTCCTGTAATATGAAGATTTTGGTCATATATAAACCTTTCAACATCATTATAAACATACAAGACACAGACACATGATGACTAGTAATCTAATCTTTTTAAAAAGACGTATGAAAAACAATAAAAGTCCATTTAGGCAGTGGTGAAGTTCTCTTCTCTAGTGCAGTGGTGGAGTGGAGCTCAACACAGTTAGTCAATTTCTCCTGCAATGCTAATGTGTTCTGTTGGTGGAGAACCATCACTCCCGAAGGACCCAGTGAAATTACTACTGGCGGCTATAGCCACCACCAGTGATCGAATGAAAAAAAATCCCAACAGGCTGGTTGTACTGAAGTCAATCAATGGATTGCCTTTATTACAACCAGCCTGCCCATAGTTACAGTAGATTGAAATTCGGCTGGTTCCTGCTGAACCGCCAAGATTTGATCCATTGATGACAGTCTTAAAACTGTGAGATAAGCTGTGTTTTTATGGTTCCAAGCTTGAATGGTGGTTTTATATTTCTGAAACCACTCATGTTGAGAAAAAGCTGCATAAGGACAATAGAAAAGTGGTCCTTTTTACTTTTTTTTAATCTAAACCAAAAGCCACTAAGCCAGGGGCTACTTTTGTATCTGAACAACAAAAGTCAGAGTGCACAGTGCTGTGTAAAGAACATGTTGTTTGTGGGGATAGACTCAGCGATCAGTTTATATATCAGAAAAATGTAGTGTTTTGTGCAAAACAAGAGAGGTGATTGCTAAAGCTACAGGAGGTATCTTTATTATTATTATTATTTGCAAAGATATTGGTTACTTTGTGTATATGAGCATAAAAATCTGAGTGAATAGTGCTGTGTTAAGATAGGAGGGGTGATTGCTAAAGTCGCAATTGTTCTATAAAGAGACTATGTCACTTTATTCTGAACAGGCAAACTTTCAGGGTCTATTTAGTCAAAAGTCAAGCTCTCTTCTGGTCACTTCCCTGTAAATATCTAAATCTGTTGGGTCTTTCTGGAAAATATCCGTTCAAGACATTTTGTATTGAGTTCATGAAAACATAAACCTCACCTGTCTGTGAGTCCTCTGGAGTCCATCTGAAACCACCTCTTTGTCACCTTCTCCGTCATTGTCACAGTGGTCCTTGTCATTTTGCAAGAGTTGTAGTTTTGATGAGATGTTAAGGTCAGGTTCAGCTTGAGATTTGTCTGAGAAGGAATCACATTCTTGGTGTAGAACGTTCTTATGTGGACTTGCTTTGCATGTGTCAGTGTTGCTTTGCTGATGTGGAACATTTTGAGTTTTCCCATTTTGATTTTCTTCACAAGTGTCATTCTGTGATGTGACTACGGGACCATCAGGAATTGTGTCACATAGTGGGATGTCGGGTTCTTCCATCTCATCATCTCCTGGAGATGGATGGGACATGTCCTGTAATATCAAGATTTTGGTCATATTTGAAATCTTCTACAACCTTCATAAACATACAAGGCATGGGTGCCTACACAAATTCACATGCTGTGGCAATGGATATTTTATTTTTTCAGGAAGATGTAAAGCTCTATCAGACTATTCAGAAAGAACATGCTGCTGATATTGGAGCACAGATCTATGGTAGATTTACTGAGCAATTTATTGGGAACATTATATTCATATTGAGTTAGGCCTCCCTCAGTTCTTCATGGCGTGGATTCCACATTTCTCCAATATTTATTTGAGATTCTGCTACATGGTAACACAATTTCTGTAGATTTGTCAGCTGCACATTCATGTTGGGAATTTCCTTTTCTACCATTGTGTATACATTTCCTAGCAGATCAACAAATACAGAAATAATGAAACCAGCCCATCTGGCACTAACAATCACACCACGGGTAAAATAACGGACATCACATTTCTTGCCATTCTAGTATTTGATATGACCATCACCTGAAGCTTCTGATAAATACCTTCATGATTTTATTCATTGTGCTGCTGCCTCATTGTTGTCTGATTTGTGAAAGTCAGGTGTACAGGAGTGCCTAATAAATACTGTAGATTGCGAAGTGTACATTTTTGTATTTTGCATTTTTCTCTTCAATAAATATTAGCTGAATGATCAGGAGATCAGCAGCCAGAACTCCCCTATGAACGTACACAGGGAGATGTCCAGATCTCCCCGAGTTGTTGGCTTCTGAGATTTAGGACAGTTTTTTTTCCTGTGACATGCCAAAAGGAAAGGATTCTCTAATTTTGTTTTACTCAATTTACAGACATGCTACACCCAGGTTTAAAGCCCACCTTCTGGATGTTGTATATTATTATTATTATAATACAGGATTTATATAGCACCAACAGGTTGTGCAGCGCTTTACAACATCAGGGAAGGCAGTACAGTTATAATACAATTCAATACAGGAGGGATCAGAGGGCCCTGCTCGTTAGAGCTTACAATCTAGAAGGGAGGGTCAAGTGGAACAAAGGGTAGTAGCTGTGAGGGATGATGAGATGGACAAAATGAAAATACAGTTGTTAGGTGTTGGTAGGGTAGGCTTCTCGGAAGAGGAGGTTTTTCAGGGATTATCTAAAAGCTAATAGAGTAGGAGATAGATGGACAGATTGGGGTAAGGAGTTCCATAGGCTTGGAGAGGCTCTCGAAAAGTCCTGGAGGCGAGCATGGGAGAAGGTGATTAGAGAGCTAGAGAGCAGGAGGTCTTGAAGAACGAAGAGAACGATTAGGATGGTATTTTGAGACTAGGTCAGTGATGTAGCTGGGGGCAGAGTTGTGGATGGCTTTGTAGGCAGTTGTTAGTATTTTGAATTTACTTTGTTGGGTGAGCGGAAGCCAATGGAGGGATTGACAGAGAGGAGTAGCAGAGACAGAGCAATTGGTGAGGTGGCTGAGTCTGGCAGCAGCATTCATGATGGACTGAAGGGGGATAGAGTATGCAGAGGTAAGCCAAAGAGGAGGGAGTTGCAGTAATCGAGGCGAGAGATGACCAGGGAGTGAATGAAGAGCTTTGTTGTGTCATTGGTTAGAAAGGGGCATATTTTGGAGATGTTGCGGAGGTTGAGGCGGCAAGATTTGGACAGTGATTGGACATGGGGCTTAAAGGAGAGTTCAGAGTCCAGGACTACTCCTAGGACCTTGGCCTGTGGGGATGGGCTGATAGTTGTGCCATCGATTTTGAAAGCGAGATCAGGGGAAGAGGCCTGTGGGTGAGGAAAAATGATATGTTTGGTTTTGGATATATTGAGTTTGAGAAAGTGGTGTAACATCCAAACTGATATATCTGATAGTAAATTAGTGATACGTGAGGAGACTGAAGAAGTGAGTTGAGGGGTAGAAAAATTGATTTGAGTGTCCTCAGCGTAGAGATGGTATTGGAAGCCATGGGAGGCTATTAGCTGACCCAGGGAGGAGGTGTAGATTGAAAATAGGAGAGGTCTAAGAACAGAACCTTGGGGGACCCCAACAGAGAAAGCAAGAGGAGAGGAGGAAGTAGAATTGTAAGTAACGCTAAAGGTGCAGTTGGATAAGTCGGTAGAGAACTAGTGAAGAGTACAGTCATGAAGACCAAAGGCGTGGAGTTTTTTGAGGAGGAGGGGGTGGTCAACGATATCGAAGGCAGCAGAGAGGTCCAGAAGTAGGAGTACAGAATAGTGTCCCTTAGTTTTGGCCGTTAGTTGATCATTTTTGTTAGTTTTAGGAGAGCAGTTTCTGTGGAATGTTGAGGACGAAATCCAGACTGAAAGGGGATCAAGAAGGCTATTATCAGCAAGGTGGACGCTCAGTTGGTTGTAGACTAGATGTTCAAGGAGTTTGGATAAAAAGGGGAGCAAGGAGATGGGGCGTAGGTTAAGATTGGATGGGTCCAGGGAGGGCTTTTTAAGTATGGGACTGACAAGTGTATGTTTTAATGAGTTGGGGAAGATGCCAGAAGAGAGGGAGAGATTGAAGATGTGGGTTAGAGAGGGTAGAATAGAGCTAGAGGGTGAATGTAGCATTTGTGAGGGAACAGGATCCAGAGGGCAGGTGGTAAGATGGACGTTGGCAAGTAATTTAGCAACCTCGTCTGTAGTGGTGGGGTTGAAAGAGGGAAGTGATGATTGTAACTGTGGGCATCAAGTGTAAAGTGTGGAGGGTATCTGGATAGTAGAGATCTCCTCTCGAATTGTATCAATCTTCTGTTCGAAGTAATTGGCGATCTCCTGGGCAGTGGAGTGCGAAGTAGAGAGTTGAAGGTAGAGAAGAGTTGACGGGGACAGGATGATACGTTTTTAATGAGAGCATATATCCCATATTACCAAAAGTATTGGGATGCCTGCCTTTACACGCACATGAAATTTAAAGGCATCCCAGTCTTAGTCCGTAGTGTTCAATATTGAGTTGGCCCACCAAGCTATACCAACTTCAACTTTTCTGGGAAGGCTGTCCACAAGGTTTAGAAATGTGTCTATGGGAATGTTTGACCATTCTTCCAGAAGCGCATTTGTAAGGTCAGGCAATGATGTTGGATGAATGTGGAAGAAGGTGCTCTGGTCAGATGAGACCAAAATGTAACTTTTTGGCCTAAAAGCAAAATTATAAAGGAATAGGGTATATTGCCAATGATGCTATTATTACTATATTTTACCTCTATGTTTATATTTATATTTATTGTTCTCATGATGAATTAATATGAATGTCAATTACAGATTTTTGTTTTTAAATTTTATTTTCATATTAATTTTCTTGTGCCATGTATTAATCTGATACCATATTTCATTGCTGCAAAATTGTATTCTACCTATATAGTTAGTTCTAGCTGCCTATTGAAATTCGAAGCTTTAATTATTTTTTCCCATTAGATGGGAGCACTAACATAATATAAATACAGCACATACAGCCTTTGTTCTTGTTAGCTTGAAAAAGAAACGTGCATTCCTCCCACCAACTGGGTGCGCCCGCTCGGAAGCGCGTCACAAGCACGCCAGTGACATCATCCCAACCAGTGCTGCGGTTCAGGGAGCGTTCCAAGCCTCAGCTACGGCTTTCCTCCATCACATCACCCTTTGCATAGATAGAGAACCAACATGATGGATTATTACGGTACCAGAGAGGAACTATTTCACAAAACACTTTAGAATAAATTTATTATACAAAAAAATTCATACATAGAAAAAACAATAAAATCATCCGAATGATTGTAAGGTTCAACAAAATAGTTACAAAATATATCACAGAGATGGTTGATTGGTTTCACTTATTAGCTTCTTCAGAACCAATTATTCAGTGATTTGCAACAAAAGAACCTTATATTGAAGACCTGGAAGAAAACAAATAACATTGAGGATAGTTTCATGTCATGTATCAGATAGGGAGAGTGCACATATCTCATGTAGGAGAAATTATAATAATAATCATAGTATACTCAAAAGAAAGATCTTTGCTTTGTTTAACATATAAACTTACATAAGATAGCTTCACCCACAACACCTATAGAACAATCGATATGCCCATATCAAACGAGGAGGATAGATGACTGAATAAATACAGAGATGTTAGTTCACTGTAGCCCCTAGGTGAGAACAGTAACCAATATAATATTCCAAGATAATTTCACTCCATACAAAAAATATTTATAACATAAAATATGTGAATACTTACTACTGACCTCTGCTACATAAGATATAGTGGTTCAATGTAATTAATTGGCAGGGTCCCAGCCCCAAGCGGATAACATTTTCTTTAAGATTAATTAGATCCCCATTGTTGTTTGTGTTAATTAACTCAGCTATTGTGTTGATTTGTGATAATGTTGATTGCGTTTTCTGAGCTACAAGATGGCCAGTCTGGCCTAAAGGTCATGTCTGAGTTATCTAGGCTGTCTAAAGGGATTAGTTAATTAGCCCATGTTAATTAGGTTTCTGGTCACAGGTGTATGTTCAGAGTAATATGAGCAGGAGGTATACACCTCCTCTATTACTGTATAAAAGAGCCTGTATTCCTTGCAATAAAAGAGATTCCTGGTTGAACTTACATCCAGCCTGCCTGGTGTTTGTTCTGAGCTACACAACTAGATTAGAACGGCACATAGCTGTAGTTCTAGTCCCGGAGCATCGGATGACTGAACCATCAGATGTTGCGATCTGCAGTCTGATTCTATAGCCGCAGAGGATTGTCGGGAGAGTGGAACCGAGTGAGCATGGGCTTGTTACATTGGTTGGCAGCGGTACGAATTGCTCTCCAGTTACTGGGACACTCCAAACCAGCCTGCAGGAGAGCCACACTAAAAGACTTACTTGAGAGCCGGGAGGGACCGGTGGGATCGTGCTTTCTTGCCGTGAACACATCCAAACCATCACCTGGATCCAAGGTCCAGATAGCAGGAGAGGAGAGGTACAGATACCAGCCACCATGGAAGAGCAATTCAGAAGGAGGTTGCGAGAGATGCAGATACAGCACAGAGGACCAGTATCAGAGCAGGTCCTGCTAGGATGGTTTGATTCTATCCGCTGCAAACTCTGTAAGGAAGCGCTAGCCCCTGAGCAGCAAAACCAGGCAAAAGTTCTCCCTCCATCCATGTAAGATACTGGTCGCAGTATGAAGTGTGAATGCTGTTATTTGGGGAACAGCTGAACCAGGAGTGGACAGTCGAGTTAAGTAGGCTGATCCGGGCAGAAATGCGGTTGGACGAGAGATACAGAGCCCTCCAGTGGTATGTAGCCCAAGTGTGCCCGTGGACAGCGGATGACAGCCCCACGGAAGGCTTTGAATACGATGGCCTGGGATTGTTATACTTGAGGCTGTCCGGGGACCCTGACTTTGGGAGTGATCGGGAGTGGCGTTTGGAGGAAATAATGGAGCACACAGAGCGAAGACTGAATGTCTCGGAAGTGCACTGGGCACAGGAAGATTTGGAGTTTCTGGCCGTTCAGGAATGGGAGCTTGAGATGGCCTACAGACAGCTGCTAGACTCTGCTCAGCAGCAGGGTGGGGCTCCCTTTGCCTGGGACTATCAGGAAATACCAGTTGACAACTCTGAAATCCTGGCTTAAGAGTTGACAATGTGGCAGAGTAACAGTGTGCTTTGCCAACCTGCCCCCGCAGCTATGGAGGCGGAGGTCTGATGGCGGATGCAGAAAGTGCTGACTGACCTTGATAAACCTGTTTCTGCATTGGATGATCTTGGATGGAGGAATGTGCCTGTCCAGCAGAATGCCAGAGAATCGGCAGGGGAAAATCTGGAGATCGCTATCCCCAAAGCTAAAGTGCTGACAAAGGGGCAGAGCTCTGCTAACCTCTGCCCAGCACTGATAGCATCTTCTGGGTTCCAGGGACAGGAGATGGTGAACCTTTATCCCCAGACCCCAGTTGCAGAGACAGGGGATTTGATAGACTTTTCTGCTGAGGAAGAACAACCTGGTGAGCCTCCAGCAGAAGAAGAGCTGTTATTAGGGCCAAACTTCACTGTGCTCTGCCTTGCGCCAACAGAAGTCTGTGAAGTCACAAGGAACTTCCCCAGCTGAAGCGCTGGCAACCGGACAGAGGGTCCAAGATCTCTGCCCTACACCTGCGGCGGTTCCGGAGGCTCAGGGTGAGAAGGAGGTGGTCACTTCCCAGCAGCAGATCAGGACACAGGGGGAGAAATGAGAGGAGGTGTTCGTCGTCTCTCCCCAACAGTTGGCCAGGGTGGAGGAAGTGGTCTTTCCTCCCCAGCAAAGATCCGTGCACCTGGGAGACAGTACCACAGACATATCATCCCAACATCCAGATGAGGGAATGGAAAAGGAAGCAGCCGGCTCACCTCCCCAATGGCAGCTACACAGTTTGGGAGTGGAGGAAGCCAGCCTTCTGCCCCAATGGTTAGCTGGAGCGGAGGATGCGGAGTCCCCAGCAGAAGTGCTGGCAACAGGGCAGAGTGCTACCAACCTCTGCCCAGCACCAGCAACAACTACAGAGTTCCAGGGAGGCGGGGCAGTCGGCCTCCCTCCCAACAGTTAGCCGGACCAAATGGTGTGAGGTTTCTAGCAGAAGGGCTGGCAACAGGGCCGAGTGCTGCTGGACTCTGCCCTCAACTAACAGAGGATGGATTTCCTGTGAAGGTGGATGAGACTTCAGTCTCCACCTGTATACCCCAGGGATGCTGGGCAGTCAGTCCAGATCCCCAACAGCATGACGGAGTGAGCCCAGACATCCTGTCTTCTCTCCAGCGGCAGAAAGGACTCCAGGGCCGTTCCAGGCTTCTCCCCAGCGGCAGATATGTTCTATGAGAGAGGCAGAGGTTGGCTGGGTGAGTAATGGTTTGTTTGGAACAATTTGTTTGGGGTACTGTGTGGGTACAGGCATTAGAGGACTGGAACTACTGACTAACTTCGGAGTCAACCCGTCTGGGGTCTCCTCCTGTGTTAGTCTCCTGCCGAAAGGGGAGAAATGTGACAGACCTAGCCGGGAGAGAGACTTTTGGAGGGGACTGAATGCTAGCCTCTTGCCGATCGATCGTGGGCCCTGACATTTGGGGGAACGGTGCTCTTTGTGAGCTGTATGACTGGGGACACTTGAGGTGGTATTACTGTGGATTCGGGTCCTGGTTCCCCAGGACACACAGACTCTGGGGACCCTGGATTTGCCATATTAGGAATAGTGGCTGATTCATAATGCTGGGACAAATACTGTTAGGAGATGCTGATGTAAATTCCAGCCACCTGTCTGTCTGTTGCCTGCTAGAATGTGTATTGTAAATAAGTCTAGTATGGGATCTAAGAGTCATTAGATCCCCATTGTTGTTTGTGTTAATTAACTCTGCTATTGTGTTGATTAGTGATAATGTTGATTCGGTTTTCTGAGCTACAAGACGGCCAGTCTGGCCTAAAGGTCATGTCTGAGTCATCTAGGCTGTCTAAAGGGATTAGTTAATTAGCCCATGGTAATTAGGTTTCTGGTCAGAGGTGTATGTTCAGAGTAATATGAGCAGGAGGTATACACCTCCTCCTCTTTTACTGTATAAAAGAGCCTGTATTCCTTGCAATAAAAGAGATTCCTGGTTGAACTTGCATACAGCCTGCCTGGTGTTTGTTCTGAGCTACACAACTGGATTAGAATGGCACATAGCTGTAGTTCTAGTCCCGGAGCATTGGATGACTGAACCATCAGATGTTGCGATCTGCAGTCTGATTCTATAGCCGCAGAGGAGTGTCGGGAGAGTGGAACCGAGCAAGCAGGGGCTCGTTACAGGTTATCAAAAGGGACAACTACTATCATCCAAACAAAATGTCCTGCACACAAACAGAGCCGATCTAATTCAAAAGAAGTCATACAGCTAGTGCATATGGGTTCAGCGGGGACAGCAACAAATCATTCCTGCTAGTAATATCCAGCTAGGAGAAAAAAAAAAAAACAATACACAATAGGCCCGGTATATGAAGACTCAAATGAAATGGCTCCAACTGCCAACAACTGTTATAATATTAGCCTACAGACTCACCATTGGTATCTCTACACAGCAGGAAAGGCACAGCTCACCAGACCACACCGCCAATACTGACTAAATAGTCAGTTTGACACCAAAAAATGGCATACTAGCTGATTAGCCACATCTACATCAGCTGGAGCTGTGTTCAGACCGGAAACAGGATGCAGAGTTTGCGACATCCATAGAGGCGCCGTCATACACAAGCCATTACACCCAGCAAAAGCAAAACTGAAACCAAATACATGTGCCAACGGCACTGCCACCATACCATACAACAGGCTCATATGCAGCACTACACATATATATATATATATATCGGCCCATAATTACTAACATTTCATAGACAGATGCTGGTACCCTGTTACACTAAATCATGTCATCACCATATTAGCAGTAATGAACGGCAGAAATCCCCCTGATGCCTCCACCTCAGCTCCACCACCATGGTCCGGCCAAGGAAGCAAATATAGCAACCTTGCCCCCAGATGATTACCATACCAGGTGGGACCTGCCATATCATAACTACAGTGATAACAGCCCCGCATTAAATCCCATCCATACCATTATTCCAACCTAGCTATGAAGGCTGGGAGAGGGATCCCCATTTGTGTGAAAATTAATCATAGGTATCGATTTTATTAAGACACTTCACATCACTCAATATCATTTACTTCTTCCAGATTCTATTCACATTTCTTTAAAAAGAATTTATTATATACAATATATACATTCCAATTTCGATATACATACATTGTCTCAGGATTAACATACCAACATACGGAAATAAGGGGTATCCGTAATAGATAGGAATAAAAGAGTAAAAAATCAACCTATACCTTCCATTGTTCTTATTGCTATTATAGAAACGGTCTAAAACTCAAGGAGTCATTTAGGCCCGGTGCATGTATAGCATTTAACCTATAAATCCATTTAGCTTCGCGCTGAAGCAATTTCTGGTCAACATTTTTACCCCGTGCAACATGCCGACCAATTGGTGTATACAGTAGATTTTTTCTAATATAGTATATGAGGTCGTACATTCTCCTCCAGAAATTTCTGAAGGTTTTACCAATGTAAAACGAACCACATTTACAAAATACTATATATAACCCCCTTGGTTTGACAATCTGCATAAAATTTCATGTTGTGGATTTCTCCATTTGGTAGAGTATATAAGGAAGCCTCAAGTATCCAATCTCAGTATTCACATTTATTGCATTTATGCATCCCTTGTCTCTCTTCCAGGCTACCCATATTCTCCTAGAAGTGGCTGTGGACTAACTTGTCCTTTAGGGACTGACATTTCCTATCAGTAATTTGTGGGGATCTCCCAACATACTTATTAAGAATACGATCACCCACAAAAGATGAAAACGTTTACAGATGGCTTGTCATATACATTCGTGGTTACTCGAGTATGTTGTTATCACCCGTACAGTATCCATTTGTTGTCCCCTCTGTCTTTCTCCACCAAACAGTAAATCTTTTCTATCTTTGTCAAGGGCCTTTTTAAAAGCCTTTTTTTAGGATCGTCTTACTCTATCCTCTCTTGGTTAGCCTTGATCTTAGCAAATTGGACTCCAATCTAAAGGATTCCTCTGTAGAGCAATTTCGCCTAAGACGCAAATACTGCGTATAGGAGATGCTTCTAATCAGTGGTAGGGGATGGGAACTAGCCACATGGAGTATAGTATTCCCGTCAGTCTCCTTTCTAAATAATGTAGTATCTATTGTTCCATCATTCTGCTTTAGAATGGTCACATCCAAAAAAGCCAGGGACAATTTATCATAGTTCATGGTGAACTTAAGATTGAAAGTATTCTACTCATAAACCTCTCCAACCCCTCAACACTTGCCTTCCATACCATAAAAATATTGTTGGTGTATCTGTGCCAACATATTATGTTGGCCAGATACATCGACATGGAATCGCCTGAAAACATAGTATGCTCCTACCCCCCTGCAGGACACGATGGCCTTGTTAAGACTGTTGTACAAGAAAACAACTCCAACAGAAAGCCTTTTGGTCTCGATAGATGTAGAGGCGCTCTATTGTAGCATACCTCACTCTTTGGGGCTTTCGGTTGTGGAAGGTTTTTTTTGAGTGAAGGTGACATATCAGCCAGACAATACAATGCCTTTGTTGTACAGTTATTACGACATATTTTGACCAAAAATGTGTTTTTGATTGACGGCTCCCACTACCTACAGGTGCAGGGGGTGGCGATGGGCACTTGTTGTGCCCTATTGTATGCCAACCTGTACCTGGGGGGGTGGGAGCATACTGTGTTTTCAGATTATTCCATGTCAATGTATCTGGCCAACATAATATGTTGGCACAGATACAGCGATGATATTTTTATGGTATGGAAGGCAAGTGTTGAGGAGTTAGAGAGGTTTATGAGTAAGCTGGCCGAGAATACTTTCAAACTTAAGTTCACCATGAACTATGATAAATGGTTTGGTACCTGGCTTTTTTGGATGTGACCATTCTAAAGCAGCTTTGGATTTCAAAAATAAAAATAAATAAAACAAAAGGATCAACAATCTGTATGAGGGACCAGAAAGCATCAAAAACTATAAATCAACTGGCTACAGGTGGCATCTATCCTAACAGAGTGTGTGGACTTGATGTGATGGGTCTGTTATATTTAAATTTTATTTATTATTACTCTTACATCATGGACCACACATCAAGTTATTATCAAAAACCTTAAAATTTCATTTTTGTAGAAGAACTTCTTATGTATTCCATCCATCTTGGCTTTGTTAAATATTATGGCAGCTTTTTTCAAAATAACAATCTCATCTTAATATTTTTTTTTTCTCTCAATAAGGGCTTATTGTATAAATGTAAAATTACAAAATTGTTATCTTAATCTAAACTAATCCCATTCATTACAAATTTCCCCATTAACCTGGATTTCATTTCCAACCAAAGGTTGTCTAAACCAGTTTCAATATATCTATATTATTAATAAAATTGTTAAACTCATTAGAAATGAATACTCATTATTACTTCATTTCCCTTTTTTTTAATGCACTGTTTCCACTCTCAAAAGATTTTCAATTTGTATAATACATGGTTAAATGTAACCTTCATTTTACCATGTTTGGAAAACAGATTCAAAATAATTGTGATCACATTGTTTGCCATTACATTAATTAACCCGGCACAAAAAACTGGAATTGGCAAAGTGTCCTTCCAGCTTATCACTGACCTCTCATCCCAGCCACATTCTTTCATGAGAGCGCAAAGGAGGGGGTCACATCTGCGTACATGACACACACAAGCAATAGAACTAAAGGTCCCAGCATTCGCACACACATACACCAATATCTCTCTAAAATCGTTTACATTTTCCCATTTGTGCACAACACATGCATATCATTCTCTCACTTTCTTTTAACTCTCATTAATATTTTCCTGCCTAAATTCTGCATTCCTTATTTTGTTATATCTAGCTTCTATGATCAGACGGGCAGCCAGAGTACTCATCCCATCTTCCCTCTCTGACAACATATAAAGTATTCTGTTTTAACTCTAATTTCTCTGTTTCTGACTCTAATAGTTATAGTGCCTGACCCCAAATTCATCCCACAACTTAATATGAAAATGTCCCTTTCTGTCTAGTGTTAATGTCACCCTTGATCCATCCTGCTCACATAGATAGCTGTTTCTCTAGCTGTTTACTCTGCTTGATTCTTAGTCCCTATGGCCTTTGGTAACCCAGTTACCCATTGTGGATCCCTGTCCACTCTAACCATTAATCTAGGGGCTCAGTATAGGTAGAACTGCACTTTTGGTTCATATATAGCGCTCCTCTTGCGATGGGCAAGAGACCCTTCATTCCCTTACTTAATTCAATGCCCATAATGACTGGCCAGTCTTCTCTCTTCTCTACGTGTGCCTATACCCTCTTGCCTCTAAACTACTTTATCTAGCAGATGTACTACATATACCTGTGAACAGCACTATTCTTCCCTTTCTTATCTATAACACTCCAATGGACAATAGACAGGGACAACATAACATATAACCACCAATCAATACAGTTCGATTAAGGGGAGTAAAATGGGTACCCTTTGTCCCGAAAATGCCTTACCGATCAAGGAAGTCTGATAACTCAAATGTAAGCAAAAGGCTGATTATCAGAAATTCCTGGGTCGTCTCAAGCTCCTCGTTTCGGATACTCAGGGTCCCCTGGAATCCCCTCCTAAGGCAAAGCTCGCCATGCTGACTCGGTTAAATTGATGATAGGCAACTCCTATCCTCATATTGATTAGTGGTTCCAAATTAATAATAACTACTGCAGTAGGGAACAGACACAAAAGATCCGCTCACCATCTTTCCAAATAACTGTTCTGCTTTATTATGACGCAATTGAAGGTTTTTATGCACATGATTATGTAGGTATCACATTAATATTACAATTGTAGGTTTATGGTAACAAGGGGCGTTACATAGGCAGGCTAATTCTAATCAGGACTCGAAAGAATGTAAACATTTACTAAAAACATTATTAGTGCTGTGTGCACAGTGAGGGCAGTGTGCAATACATACAAAATACAATACAATTATATACAGAACTTACACATTTCCATTACAATCCTTAGAAACCCTGAAGGCGGTGCTTGGTTTTTGGGGTCCTGTATGCGGCTAGGCTCCCAAAAAGTATCCCTGTACTCAGGAGAAGCAACAGAATGTATTTTGGGGTGTAATTTCACATATGCCCATGGCATGTTTGAGCAATATATGATTTGTCTTTTTCCCGCAACTTGTGTCACAATATAAAATATTCCATGAACTCCCCATGCCTCTCAGCAAATAGCTTGGGGTGTCTACTTTCCAAAATGGAGTCATTTGGGGGGGGGGTTTGAACTGTCCTGGCATTTTATGCACAACATTTAGAAGCTTATGTCACACATCACCCACTCTTCTAACCACTTGAAGACAAAGCCCTTTCTGACACTATTTGTTTACATGAATTTTTTTTTTTTTTGCAAGAAATTTACTTTGAACCCCAAAACATGATATATATTTTAAAGCAAAGGCCCTACAGATTAAAATGGTGGGTGTTTCACTTTTTTTCAAACAGTGTTTGTGCAGCGATTTTTCAAACGCATTTTTTGGGGAAAAAAACACACTTTTTTTCATTTTAATGCACTAAAACACACTATATTGCCCAAATGTTTGATGAAATAAAAAAGATGATCTTAGGCCGAGTACATGAATACCGAACATGACATGCTTTAAAATTGCGCACAAATGTGCAGTGGCGACAGGTTACAGGTTACCACTTTAGATTTACAGAGGAGGTCTACTGCTAAAATTACTGCCCTCGATCTGACCTTCGCGGTGATACCTCACATGCATGGTGCAAATTTTGTTTACATTTGACGCCAGACCAACGCTTGTGTTCGCCTTTGCGCGAGAGCAGGGGGGGACAGAGGTGCTTTTTTTTTTTTTTCTTTATTATTTTTTTGCTTTTTTATCTTATTTTTAAACTGTTCCTTTCATTTTTTTTTTTTTTTTTTTTTTTTAGCATTTTTATTGTTATGTCAGGGAATGTAAATATCCCCTATGATAGCAATAGGTAGTGACAGGTACTCTTTTTTTGAAAAAAATGGGGTCTATTAGACCCTAGATCTCTCCTCTGCCCTCAAAGCATCTGACCACACCAAGATCAGTGTGATAAAATGCTTTCCCAATTTCCCAATGGCACTGTTTACATCCGGCGAAATCTAAGTCATGAAATGCTCGTAGCTTCCGGTTTCTTAGGCCATAGAGATGTTTGGAGCCATTCTGGTCTCTGATCAGCTCTATGGTCAGCTGGCCAAATCACCGGCTTCATTCTCAGGTTCCTTGTTGGGACAGGAGAGCCAGAGAAATACATGGAAGACGGTGGGGGGGGGGACATTCCCTCCCACTGCTTGTAAAAGCAGTCTAGAGGCTAATTAGCTGCTAGGATTGCTTTTACATGAAAGCTGACCGCTGGCTAAAAAGAATGATACCTCAATGGTCTGCTTCACTGTTCTTGAAAAGATCAGAGAAGATTCACGGGGTGGAAATATTGACCAGAAATTGCTTCAGCGCAAAGCTAAATGAATTTATAGGTTAAATGCTATACATGCACCGGGCCTAAATGACTCCTTGGGTTTTAGACCGTTTCTATAATAGCAATAAGAAAAATGGAAGATATAGGTTGATTTTTTTACTCTTACATTCCTCTCTATTATAGATACCCCTTATTTCCGTCTGTTGGTATGTTAAACCTGAGACAATGTATGTAGATCGAAACTGGAATGAATATATTGTATATAATAAATTATTTTTAAAGAAATGTGAATAGAATCTGGAAGAAGTAAATGATATGGAGTGATGTGAAGTGTCCTAATAAAATCGATACCTATGATTAATTTTCACACAAATGGGGATCCCTCTCCCAGCCTTCATAGCTAGGTTGGAATAATGGTATGGATGGGATTTAATGCGGGGCTGTTATCACTGTAGTTATGATATGGCAGGTCCCACCTGGTATGGTAATCATCTGGGGGCAAGGTTGCTATATTTGCTTCCTTGGCCGGACCATGGTGGTGGAGCTGAGGTGGAGGCATCAGGGGGATTTCTGCTGTTCATTACTGCTAATATGGTGAGGACATGCTTTAGTGTAATAGGGCTCCAGCATCTGTCTATGAAATGTTAGTGATTATGGGCCGATATATATATATATATATATATATGTGTGGTGCTGCCTATGAGCCCATTGTATGGTATGGTGGCCGTGCCGTTGGCGCATGCATTTGGTTTCGGTTTCGCTTTTACTGGTCGGGACGGCTTGTGTATGACGGCGCCTCTATGGATGACGTAAACTCTGCATCCTGTTTCCGGCCTGAACACAGCTCAAACTGATGTAGATGTGGGTAATCAGCTAGTATGCCATTTTTTGGCGCCAAACTGACTATTTAGTCAGTATTGGCGGTGTGGTCTGGTGAGCTGTGCTTTTCCTGCTGTGTAGAGATACCAATGGTGAGTCTGTAGGCTAATATTATAACAGTTGTTGGCAGTTGAAGCCATTTCGTTTGAGTCTTCATATACCTGGCCTATTATGTATTGTTTTTTTTTTCTCCTAGCTGGATATTACTAGCAGGAATGATTTGCTGCTGTCCCCACTGAACCCATATGCACTAGCTGTATGACTTCCTTTGAATTAGATTGGCTCTGTTTGTGTGCAGGACGTCTTGTTTGGATGATAGCAGTTGTCCCTTTTGATAACCTATACAAGTATATTAATAATTTTTGTTGTCTGCCCATTCCTCTCTTTTGTGATGTTTGGGAGTACATATTTAAGTATCTAAAATGAGCTACCTTGTGGAGAAAATGTTATCCTCTTGGGGCTGTAATACTTCCAATTAATTACATTGAACTACTATATCTTATGTAGCAGAGGTCAGTAGTAAGTATTCACATATTTTATGTTATAAATATTTTTTGGATGGAGTGAAATTATCTTGGAATATTATATTGGTCACTGTTCTCACCTAGGGGCTACAGTGAACTAACATCTCCATATTTGTTCAGTCATCTATCCTCCTTGTTTGATATGGGCATATCAATTGTTCTATAGGTGGAGTGGGTGAAGCTATCTTATGTAAGTTTATATGTTAAACAAAGCAAAGATCTTTCTTTTGATTATACTATGATTATTATTATAATTTTTCCTACATGAGATATGTGCACTCTATACCTATCTGATACATGACATGAAACTATCCTCAATATTATTTGTTTTCTCCCAGGTCTTCAATATAAGGTTCTTTGTTGCAAATCACTGAGTAATTGGTTCTGAAGAAGCTAATAAGTGAAACGCGTCAACCATCTCTGTGATATCTTTTGTAACTATTTTGTTGAACCTTACAATTAATTGGATGATTTTACTGTGTTTTTTTCTATGTATGAACGTTTTGTATAATAAATGTATTCTAAAGTATTTCGTGAAATAGTTCCTCTCTGGTACCGTAATAATCCATCATGTTGGTTCTCTATCTATGCAAAGTTTATAAAGGATGAGGTACCCCCCCTGATGGGTTTTACTTCTTCTTTGTTTCCCTGCAAAGGTAAAGCATAATGGGCTACTATGCACCGCATAGTAGCCCATTATGTGTCACTTACCTGAAACCGAAGCCTGCAATGTCACCGCTGTCCGCTCTTAAACAAAGTGTCCATCTTCCTTCTGGGCACGGCCCCATCTCCTTTAGAAATGGCACACTCGTTTCTAAAGGATTTTAAAGTGCGCCTGCACCGTTGTCTACGGCGCATGCGCCGTAGACATCAGCAATCGCCTTTTTTGTAAATATCTCCTAAATCGTGGCGGTTTAGGAGATATTTCAAGCACCAACAGGTAAGCCTTAATCTAGGCTTACCTGTAGGTTAAATTGGTTGGTAAACTGATAGATTGCACCCTCTGTACAGAGCTCTTTGTTGAATGTCAACACAGAGCTCTGGGTTGTGATTGCACACAGCCAATCATCAGGTCCCAGCCAGTGACTCGCTGACAGGCTCCTGCTGTTTACCATCACAGCAGAAGCCAGGGGAGGCGTGCATACTCTGGAATTTTGAAAATTCTGAAATAATAATCAAGCCCTCTGACAAGGGCAGGAACTTGGTTGTCATGAACATCCCCCAATATGTAACTATGTGACAAAATTTTTTTACGAACCGTAGTTGGTATCGCCCCATTTCAAAAACTGTGATCAATCATTTTGATGCACAATATCGTGCAATTATCTTTCGGCTTACCACCAAGGTGTTATTGACCAGAACACTCTGAACTTCCTGAACGTCAAGGATCCAAGGATCCCTACGTTTTATGCACTACCCAAAGTGCAAAAATTACTGACTGAACCCCCAGGACGTCCCATAATTTCTGGATGTTCCAGCCTTACTGAAAATGCTAGCTCTTTAGTAGATAGCTACTTACATGTCACTGCACTCTCTTCATACATCAAGGACACTATTGACCTTTTGAGAACAATCAAAGGTATTTCCCTTCCTCCCAACACTTGGCTAGTAGCCCTTGATGTAGAAAGCGTCTATAATGCTATTCCACATGATCTAGGAATCAAGGTGATACAGCAACACCTAAATGAAAGAGGTCCCTCTTTTACCAAATATAATGCATTTGTATTGGATCTACTTGGCCACATCTTGAAACACAATGTGTTCATTTTTTACTCCTCCCACTACCTCCAGGTACAGGGGGTCACAATGGGGACCAAATGCGCCCCCTCCTATGTGAACCTGTACCTGGGGGGGTGGGAGAATGAGGTCCTCAGCAGAGAGGATTTGAGTCATCTTCACGATAAAATTATGGCTTGGTATCGTTTTATAGATGATGTCCTTATTTTCTGGTCCAGAACTCAAACTGAACTCAATGAATTTTTACAAATAATTTCAATTAACAATTTTAACCTAAAAATCACTATGCATTGTAGTCAGAACAATATCAGTTTCTTGGACTTGGTCATCTCTATTAATGCACAAGGTAAACTTGACTCATCCCTCTATAGAAAGCCCTCAGCGGGAAACACCATTCTGTATGCCCAAAGCTCGCACCCAACCTCCCTAATCAGGAGTATTCCCTATAGCCAGTACCTAAAGCTTAAACGTAACTGTAGCTTAGACTCTGATTTCAGAACCGCAGCCAGGGATTTATACAATAGACTGAGAATTAGAGGCTACAGCCATGCCTGCCTCAAAAAAGCCTTCAATCGGGCAAATGCAGAACAAAGAAATTCATTGATTTTTTCCAACAAATGTGTTACTAAATCGGACACAGTGAGAGTTATCACCCGATACTCTAGTCAGCACCAACAAATCAGACATATACTAACCAAATTTTGGCCACTCTTATCTGCAGATCCTACTGCAAGTAAATACATAAAAAATGTTCCTGAAATCACATTCAGACGAGCTCCCTCTCTGAGGGATCGACTGGTCCAGAGTCACTTTGAAACTACGCCATCTTCCACAACTCAAGCCAACTGGGGTACTTTCCCCTGTGGTGCTTGCGATGTCTGCGAATATGTTGACGAAAAAAAACAAATTTAAACTTCCCAACGGCAAATGGCATTCCACTCAGTCCAGGGTCACCTGCCAGACACCTGGTGTTATATATTTGGCCCAGTGTCTGTGCGGTGGCTTCTACATTGGAAAAACAAAACGACAATTCTTTAAACTAATACAAGATCATATCAAACCTATTAAGAAAAATAAGATGGACACTGCCATCAGCCGGCATATTTCTATATACCATCACTTCAATCCTCATTATATCAAATTTTTGGCACTTGAACATATCCCCATAGATTCCCGCAGTGGCAGTGTCGATCGCATCTTGTTACAGCTAGAGGCTCATTGGATTTACGACCTCAAAGCCACATCATTTCCTGGTTTTAATGAGAGCTTTAGTTTCCAGTCCTTTCTTTAGTCTCAATGAATGTTAGCCCCTAGGCTATCCGTCTTTTGGTTGTTTCCCATATTTGGAGATTCATTTCTCCTACCCTCCTTTCCCTCCCCATCCCCACCCACCTCCTCATTCCCTTTTCCCATAAGCTAGTGTCTCTATCTCTATTAATATCTCACTATTATTTATCTGTCATATACTTTGTTTATTTAAATTTGTGTACTATACTTATTGTTTATTTACATTTGTCCAACTTTGTATGTTTTATGATTCAATTTTGTTCATTACTAGTACTAGCCATACACATCTGTAAATGAGCTTGGTTGCCCATGGAAACGCTTGGTTAGTCGGAGCGGTCTTGTGGTCCTGCCCTGCTTTCCCTGTCCCTCTCTGCTTTTTCCTGGTCCATCTATGTCGGCCACCGGATTTTCCTACCCTTTTTTCTAGTTCTGGGGAACAGGTCTTTGGTGGGCCATATGGACGCCCAGGGCTTGCCTTATCCATCTATTAGCAAGCTCATCTTTTCGCCTGGCTGCGCATGGGGACCTGTCCCCTTGGATGGACCTGACTCCTCCTCCCTCACGCAGCCTCTTGGGTAGTGTAGTTTGGAGGACTTTTCTCCCCCTGCGCATGCGCCCAGTCGTCTTTTTGTCCGCCTCGAGCCGGTGACGTCACACGCCGGCTTGTCGGAGGTCAGATATAAACCGACCTATCTGGTTGTGTGCTCAGCCAGAGCCGGAGGGAGATGCTCTTATCCAGTGGTGCTTATAAAGATTGGTAAGCAAGGATTCAGCCTGATAGGCTTTATATAACTGTATATTTCTCTCTATAGCTCTTACTCTTTTGTGCCCTTCAGCCATTCACTGTTTTCCAATATCAGTGCATACACTTTCCTCTTCAATTTTGGTTTTTCTCCCCCCCAATGCAGCGGAACTCACTCGAGATTTGTTTCTCCCTCTATCTATTTCAATGTTTTCTTCCCCTCCACTCCTTCTTTGCTCTTTTTCTCCTCACTATTTTCTACTTGTCTGATTTCTTAATTTCTGTTCACCTTCCTTTTTTGCTCACAGCACCTCTATACATGAATTTTTTTATTATTTTTTCAGTCTGCTTCCTGCAGCCAAATTCCCACAATTCCACTAAAGACCTTTTCACGGAACGTCCCACACTCCGCTTGAGTGCTTCCGTCAGTATACCACTTCCTTGTTGTCTGGATACAAATATCTAGAAGCTAACCTAATTACCATGAGCTAATAATCTAATCCTTTATACAGCCTAGGTGACTGAGACATGACCTTTTGCCCAGACTTGTGGTCACCAAGCTTCACACAGTAACAGAGTTAATTAACACAAACAACAATGGGTGAAAAGACTCTTAGAGCCACACTAGACTTATTTACAATATACACATTATAGCAGACAACAGACAGGTAGCTGGAATTGATGAAATTAGCATTTAACAGTAGCAATAGACTGTTCGTCTCCTAGCCAGTCCTGGAGGCTAATGTGATCAGCTCACTCAATTAACATGTTGAGTTCAGAATCAATCAAACCAAGAATAGTCTCTACATACATCCTGGGAGATATTGTGGACAAATATTACTGTCCTATTTTAAGTAGTCCAAGATATATTTTCTCACTCACCCTGTGCCAGGATAGCACATTGTGACTTAGACATAAGAGGTGTATGGGGAGCTGAAACAAGGGCATCCCCTACTTTTCAAGGGATTCTGAGTTCCACGGGCCCTCCCGTCACAGACCTTATGTAAGAGTGTCTCCCCTGTGGATCACTAGGCACATATTCCTTAGTAAGTATTTAACCAATGAGACAACTGTCCCTTTTTCATCATCCCTAGATTAAAATTTATTTACTAAACTACCCTCTAATTCTATGAATACTTATTGTCCCCCAGTGTCGCCCTTCTGCCCTCTACGTGGTTACGTGGGGTCATTGTCCAGCCTGGTTGTTTGCGGGTGCTAGCATTTGTTTGGGTAAGTGTTTGTATCCATGTTTCTTTTTGGCAACCAAGCTCACACATCATCCTTTTGTATGATAAATTTAACTGCATGATTCATGTGTATGCTTTAATATCTCTATATTTCATTTATCTAGTGGTTTCGATTAAGCTTTGCACGTCCCCTGAGGAAGCTAATAGCGAAACATGTCGGGCTAGTGTGCAACGTCTCCTCTGTGAACTTTGATTTATCTGTTCAATACATGACCACCAAACACCTGTAGTTTTATATGTTCAAATCTTTTTTAAGCATGTCATCAAATAAAGCTCTTTTCTATTTTAACTGATGAAATAACTTTTGTCTTTATGTACTCGGCACCGCAAAAATCCCCCTGACCTCCTACCGCTTTCTTTCATATATATTGGGATGAGGTGCCTAATTTAGGGGTGCTGCATCATCAACGAGACCAATCTCCTGTTTATTGTTTATAAGCATTAGTGTTCGTTTACTAAAACAGGAGAGTGCAAAATCTGGACCAGCTCTGCATAGAAACCAATCAGCTTCCAGGTCTTTTTTGGTCAAGGCTTAATTGAACAAGCTGAAGCTAGAAGCTGATTGGCTACCATTCATGGCTGCACCAGATTTTGCACTCTCCAATTTTTGTAAATCAACTCCATTGCTCAAGAAAAGATAGAGTGATCAAAATAACATTGTTTTTAAACATTGTTCAAATATGAGAGAGATTCAAAGTAATTTTGCTTATGAACTTTGATCAGAAGAGAGATAGAGAGATTTAAAGTGATTCTAAACCATTTTTTCCCTTTAACCACTTGGCGACCAGCCGTCGCAGTTTTACTGTGGCAGAATTACACGGCTGGGAAAAACTAAGTTACCCTACGATGCTTCACCTTTTGGCCAATAGGGGCGCGCGTGCGCCCGCAGCGTGTACCCAGAGCTGATGCATGTGCCCAGTGGGTGCGATGACCGCCAGGCACCCGCGATCGCTTGTGACAGAGCGAGAACCGAGATCTGTGTGTGTAAACACACAGATCCCGGTTCCTTCAGAGGAGTAGAGATAGATCGTGTGTTCATACTAAGTATGAACATTGATCTCTCTCTCCTCCAAGACAGTTCCATCCCCCCACAGTTAGAACACAGTGAGGGAACACAGTTAACCCCTTGATCGCCTCCTAGTGTTAACCCCTTCCCTGCCAGTGACATTTATACAGTAATCAGAGCATTTTTATAGCACTGATCGCTGTATAATTGTCAATGGTCCCAAAAATGTGTCAAAAATGTCCGATCTGTCTGCCGCAATATCATAGTCCCGATAAAAATCGCAGATCGCCGCCATTACTAGTAAAAAAGAAATAATAATAAAAATGCCATAAATCTATCCCCTATTTTGTAGACGCTATAACTTTTGCGCAAACCAATCAATATATGCTTATTGCGAGATTTTTTTTCCCAAAAATATGTATAAGAATACATATTGGCCTAAACTGAGGAAAAAATTTGTTTCTTTAAAAAAAATGTGGGAGATTTATGAGAGCAAAAAGTAAAAAATATTGTGTTTTTTTCAAAATTTTCGCTCTTCTTTTGTTTATAGCACAAAAAATAAAAACCACAGAGGTGAATATCACCTAAAGAAGGCTTTATTTGTGCAAAAAAAAGGACGCAAATTGTGTTTGGGTACAACGTTGCACGACCGCGCAATTGTCAGTAAAAACAACGCAGTGCCAAATTGTAAAAAGTGCTCTGGTCAGGAAGGGGGTAAAATCTTCCGGGGTTGAAGCGGTTAAAATTAGGAATGAGCCGAACAACCCCCGGTTTGGTTCGCACCAGAACATCTGAACATACAAAAAAAGTTTGTTCGAACACGCGAACACCGTTAAAGTCTATGGGACACGAACATGAAAAATCAAAAGTGCTAATTTTAAAGGCTTATATGCAAGTTATTGTCATAAAAAGTGTTTGGGGACCCGGGTCCTGCCCCAGGGTATATGTATCAATGCAAAAAAAAGTTTTAAAAATGGCAGTTTTTTTGGGAGCTGTGATTTTAAGAATGTTTAAGTGAAATATTCCTTTAAATATTGTGCCTGGGGGGTGTCCTTAGTATGCCTGTAGAGTGGCGCATTTTTCCTGTGTTTAGAAAAATACCACAGCAAAATGACATTTCTAAAGGAAAAAAAGTCATTAAAAACTGATCGCGGCTGTAATGAATTGTTGGGTCCCAGCAATATAAATGAAAAAATGGCATGGGTCTGCCCCTCCCCCCCAGCCCATTACAAGGCTCTTTGGGTCCGGTATGGATATTAAGGGGAACCCCGCACCCAAATGTAAAAAATAACTGCCGTGGGGGGCCCCCAGGCACTATATATTCTGAACAGAAGTATTTATACTATATGGCCTGCCCTATATACTCTACAGAAAATTGGGCCTTAGGTGTTGGTGGTGCCGGAACACTGTAACTCCTCACAGTTACTCCTGTTGGGCACAGTAACAGGCCCTGCTGTTAAATATTATTTTAAAAATTGTAATGACATGTCCGTGTTAAACAGGGGCAGAAAAATTTGGCATTGGGTGGTGGTGCCAAAACACTGTAAGCCCTCACAGTTACTCTTGGTGGGCGCAGGAACGGGCCCTGCAGTGAAATATTAGATCATAAAAATATATATTAAATATTATATCAAAAATTGTAATTACCTGCCCCTATTAAACAGGGGCAGAAAAATTGGGCCTTTGGGTGGTGGTGGTGCCACAACACTGTAACCCCTCACAGATACTCTTGTTGTGCGCAGGAACGGGCCCTGCTGTGAAATATTAGATCAAAAATTTTAATTACAATACAGTGCAGCCATAGTGCAGTTGCTACTACTTTTCTGGTGGTGTATACAGTACACAATACAGTGCAGTGTAGTGTTGCAAAACAAAATATGCATCATGTCCGGAAGGCCACCAAGGAGAGGCAGATGCTCACAGGCCAGTAAAAGAGGGCAAGCAGGCTCTGTGTCTACAGTCGACAGTGCTGGTCGTGGACATGGTGCATCCTCTGCAGGTGGCCGTGGGGCACGAGTGTCCTATTTCTCTGTTACTGGCCGTGTTATTGAGCCAGAACATGCAGAAGAGTTGGTGGTGTGGATAACAAAGCCGTCCTCATCCTTCTCACCTCTGTCACCCAGGCTCAGAGTAGTGTGCCTTCCTATGCAGCTGCCAAAGCGGCCTATTCCAACAGCTCCTTTTCCACAGTCACTCCTTCCCTAGCCCCACCATCATGCATGGAGAAGTCCCCTGAACTATTCCACCACAGTGTCGGGTACATGCTGCTGGAGGATGCGGAGAGATTTGAAGGCTCCAATGTTGGTTCCCAGAATGAGGAAGGGAGTAACCTGAGCCTAGAGAGAGGGGGTGCCCAAGAAGGACAAGAAACTGGCAGTCATGTTCCCCCAGCTGCAGCATAGTGCCAAGTTTGCTCCAGTGACGAGGAGGGAGGGGATGATGAGGTCACTGACTCTACTTGGGTGCCTGATAGAATAGAGGAGGAGGAGGCACAACTCCAACAAGGCAGGTTGTTCTCTAGGGGGCAGATTAAGGGCAGCCACCTCACTGCATCACACCGCAGAGCTCTGCAGGTGCAGGGCGCTGCTGACTCCCTGCTGATTTTGAAAAGTTCCTTGGTGTGGGCCTTTTTTGACACATGTGCAGCAGATCACAATGTTGCTGTTTGCAACCTATGTCTGAAGCGGATCAAGCGTGGCCAGAAAATCAGCCGCTTGGGCACCACATGCTTGACCAGACATATGCCGACCTCCCATGCAGTCTGTTTCCCGTATACTATATTTGAGATTTAGTATCTCTCAAATATGATTTGGGTTAAATGAGAGTTCTTTGACCATGAGTGAAAGCTTTAACACAATAACAACATTTATTGGTGAGTAGTTGAAAATCTATTTAATACACAACCATCTATCTATAGTCTCCACACCAAGGAAGAAAATATTATGTTAAAATAAGATAATTACATGAAGGAATACAGAGTATATTCCTTAAAACATTAATCTACAAACATATTTAGTTACAAGTAAAATGCAGAGCTTTCACATAATTACCCTTTGCACCAAGGTTCCATTCTGATGGCTGCTCTCCCACAAAAGTGTGTGTTTCCCTCCCATCCAGTCTGTTTATATCATTACAAGCTGATGCCTCATTGGTTGGCATAGCGTGGCTCTGATTGGTGAGCTTCCCTATTCCTGGTTAAGAACTGGCTACATCTGCAATCCCTACACTTTGCATAAGTCAGCCCCCTTTAATGCAAATCCTTGTGACTGTTCTGAGCAGGAGATTAACTTTAATTTTCCCGGGAAGTTAAATATTAATTAATAACTCATAAGGCAACAAATCCGTTGGCAACAGCACTTGAAAGACCCACATCAAAGAAAAAGGCGGACTTCTCCTTGCTCCTCATCTGGGATCTCCAACCCTACTATACCTCCAGTCCTCTCAAAAACTTGCACTGAGAAGAATGAAGGTATAGCAATGGGTGTCCCAAGTACTTGCAGCAAATCTGCTAGCAGTACACCACCATGTGATTTTAGCAGGCACATTTCCCTACCCCAGTTGCTAAACCATAAAAAGAAATTTGGTCCCAGCCATCCACATGCTCAGCGTCTGACTGCTAGCTTGGCCAAATTGCTAGCACTGCAACTGCTGCCTTTTCAGCTTTTCCTGAATTTGTGGAATGTGCTGTACCTCAGTGGGAGGTTCCAAAACACCATTTCTTTTCACGGAAGGCCATTCCAGCTCTCTACCGGCATGTGGAAGGCAATGTTTTTGTCTTGTTGGACAGGGCAGTCAGCAGTAAGGTGTATATTAACGCTGACTCATGGTCTAGCAGGCATGGGCAGGGATCTTACCTTTCCTTCACGGTGCACTGGGTAACTCTGCTGGCAGCTGGGAAGGATGCAGGACAGGGTTCAGTATTGTTGGAGCTTTTTCCACCACCACGCCTCCAAAATGCTAGTGGTGATTCTGCCACAGCTCTCTCCTCCACCCCCTTCTCTTCTTCTTCCACTATGGCCTCTTCTGCAGATTTCTCCTCTGAACCAGCGGTGCTCCGTAAGCGTTAAGGGGCTACGCAAGCACTCAGGCAAAAAGATGCCATGCAATGCATGAGTTACATAGTTACATAGTAGGTGAGGTTGAAAAAAGACACAAGTCCATCAAGTCCAACCTATCTGTGTGATTATATGTCAGTATTACATTGTATTTCCATGTTTGTTGTGGTCGTTCAGGTGCTTATATAATAGTTTCATGAAACTATCGATGCCCCCCGCTGAGACCACCGCCAGTGGAGGGAATTTCCACATCCTTGCCGCTCTTACAGTAAAAAACCCTCAACGTAGTTTAAGGTTAATCTACTGCTTAGGGGATAGGAGCCACACTGGAGCAGAGATTCTGTCAGCTCTGCAGGGGCAGGCTCAGAGGTGGTTGATGCCACGCCAGATTCAGCCAGGAATGTTTGTATGCGACAATGGCACCAACCTTCTCTCCGCCCTCCGACAGGGACACTTGACCCATGTTCCATGTTTGGCACACGTCCTGAATTTGGTGGTGCAGTGGTTCTTGAGCAGGTACCCAGGCTTTCAAGATCTCCTGAGGCAGGCCAGAAAAGTCTGTAGTCATTTCCGCCGGTCATACAATGCCAGTGCTTGGCTGGCTGACATTCAAAGGGAATACAACCTGCCCACCAACTGCATTATTTGTGACATGTCCACCAGGTGGAACTCAAAGTTGGCAAGGCACAGTGTGTGAGTATGGCACCAGGACAGGGTCAGGGAACATTGGCTTCTTTTCGTCATGCCATTGCTACTGATCAAGGATGCATGCACTGTCTTGTCACCATTTGAGGAGGCCACGAGCATGGTGAGCACCGACAAAGCATGCATCAGTGATACTGTCCCTCTTGTCTTCCTGTTGGAGCACACACTTCATGCAATAATAATGACACTTGAGTCAGAACAGCGGGAGGAAGAGGAGGACTTCCCCAGATATTATTCCTGCGGGCCAGCCAAACACACAGGAAGAAGAGGAGGAAGAGGATTGTGTCAGCATGGTCGTGGAGGATAACACTCAGCAGCAGTCTTCAAGGGATGGTTTTCAGTCCCCAGAAACCCAAGGAGTTGTACGTGGCTGGGAGGAGGTTTTTACAGATCATGTGATCCTTAGTGAGCCAGAGGACTCAGAATCGAATGCCTTTGCAAGCTTTGCAGAATCAGGGAGGCCATGCAGTGTAAGGACCCTAGAATTCGTGGTATCAAAGAGAGGGATCATTACAAATTTGAAAGCCGCGGAACACCCTTTAAAAGTCTATGGGAGAAATTAAAAGTGCTAATTTAAAGGCTTATATGCATAGTATTGTCATAAAATGTGTTTGGTGACCCAGGTCCTGCCCCAGGGGACATGTATCAATGCAAAAAGAGGTTTTAAAAACGGCAGTTTATTTGGGAGCAGTGATTTTAATAATGCTTAAAGTGAAACAATAAAAGTGTAATATTCCTTTAAATTTCGAACCCGGGGGGTGTCTATAGTATGCCTATAGTATGCCTGTAAAGGGGCGCTTTTTTCCATGTTTAGAACAGTCTGAAAGCAAAATGACATTTCTAAAGAGAAAAAAAAGTCATTTAAAAGTGCTAGAGCTAGTGCTGGCTATAATGACTTGTCAGGAAAAAAATTCATTTAAAAGTGCTAGAGCTAGTGCCAGCTATAATGAATTGTCGGGGAAAAAAAGTCATTTAAAAGTGCTAGAGCTAGTGTCGGCTATAATGAATTGTCGGTCCGGCAATACACATAAAAGTTCATTGATAAAAACGGCATGGAATTTCCCACAGGAGAACCCCGAACCAAAATTTAAAAAAAAAATGAATGGGGGTCCTCCTAAATTCCATACCAGGCCCTTCAGGTCTGGTATGCATATTAAGGGGAACCCCGCGCCAAAATTAAAGAAAAAATTGTGTGGGGGTCCCCCCCGAAATCCATACCAGACCTGAGGGTCTGGTATGGATTTTAAGGGGAACCCCGCGCCAAAATTTTAAAAAAAAATGGCGTGGGGTCCCCCCAAAAATCCATACCAGACCCTTATCTGAGCATGCCCCCCCTCCTGAACCGTTTAGTACACACCCCACACTATATAAGGCCACCTGCACAGCGGCCTTGTGTAGTGTGTTGCGGTGGCGGAGAGATAGACAGAGAGACAGTGTCAGTTAGATAGAGTAGGCAGGCAAGTCAGTTAGCTGCACTTACAGTGTATTGTCTATATATATATGCATCGTAGGTGTTGTATATATATATATATATATATATATATATATATATATATATATATATATACTATATTCAGTTTCACTAGATCTGTTCCTGTTATTCTCTTCCTACTGACAGGCAGGCAGGTGTTTTTACAGTATTTACAGCTACCTGAAGAAAATTGGTGGTGTTCTTCTGATCCTATTAGTACCACAGGCAGGCAGTTACAGTATTTACAGTTATGCCCCGTACACACGGTCGGATTTTCCGATGGAAAATGTCCGATCGGAGCGTGATGTCGGAAATTCCGACCGTGTGTGGGCTCCATCGGACATTTTCCATCGGATTTTCTGACACACAAAGTTTGAGAGCAGGCTATAAAATTTTCCGACAACGAAATCCGATCGCGTCAATTCCGACCGTGTGTGGCCTGTTCCGACGCACAAAGTGCCACGCATGCTCAGAAGAAATTCCGTCACAGAACAGCTCGGTCTGGTAAAATTAACGTTCGCAATGGATACAGCACTTTCGTCACGCTGCAATGTTAAAAATGGTTTAATACAGCGCACTCTCTTCTTCTTTATAATGTGAGAAGAATGAAGTAGTTTTGCTGCTCATATTCACACAGACTTCTCACAAACTTCTTTCTTTATTATTTATCGGGATTCCCTTAATATATTTTGATTTGTCACATCTGACAAAAATATATATATATTTTTTTTTAAAGCCAGATTTTTATTTTATTTTATGTTTGTATTTTTTCAAAGGCTGATCTTTGTTTTATTTTATTTTTAGTTTTACTTCATAATATTTTTGTGTGTGTTTTGTGTGTCAAGTTACCACAACACCATTGATATCTTTTATTATTTAATCTCAAGGAGATTGTTTGGTGTTGGTGTCCCTTGTTAATTTTACATTGTATTTTTGAAATGTACCTGAATCCTCACAAACAAACTGTCCTTTTAGAAGGAAAAAACACATAGGAGAGTATAATTGAAACCAAAATTCCTTTATTAAGGGCTCAGAACCAAACAAAGAGGGAGGCAACGCTGGATAAACAGTTGAAATTAGCGAAGCCTTTGACCCCCAGGGCAGACATCAATTCTTGAACATCAAAATTGATGGCCTGAGGAGTCCATATGTAAGGGAGTTCAGTCTGGTCCAGAAGTCCCAGATATCCGGAAAGCAGCAGATGACATCTGTGTCCCCAGGCTGTGGTACCACAAGGGGCTGCATCTTTTGCCAGACCAGACTGGATCCAGGGTCCTCACTTTCTGGTCTACCTTCCACGCTTCCTTCCTGGCTGTGGCTCTGCTGTTGGAGATGTGACAGGAGGAGGAGTAGGACCTGGAGGAGGAGGAGGACTAGTAGGACCTGAAGGAGAAGGAGGAGGAGGAGGACCTTGAGGAGGAGGAGGACCTTGAGGAGGAGGAGGAGGACCATGTGTGAGGTCACAAAGGTGGGTATCAGATGTTATTTGGGCCCTCAACCCCTTATTGAGAGCCTCCAAAATTAAGGACTCACACATGAGTTGTTGGCCCTCCTCCATCCGCTGCATTTTACAGGCAATTATGGCAGCAAAGTCCTCCTCCACGGTGTGTGGTGCTCCCAGGGCCTCTGTAGCCTTCCAAAAGAGGCCTATGGCAGCTTCCTCTAGGGTACTCCTCCTCCTGCCACTTCCTCTTTGCAGGTGTAGGGGAGGGACCTGCATATCAGCCAGCCTGCTCGGCCCAGCCACCTCCTCGCTGAGACTTCCCTGTGTATGAAAAAGGGACATGGTTGTAGTGTTTTGCATCATCAATCACAATCATAAATTAGTACTCCAAACTAACATCTAGTTAACATCATTGATTGGACAAGCAGAAATATTTAGAGGAATGCTATACCTGGCTCAATCTGGGCTCCTCTACATGTTGCTGCCTGGAAGGCCCAGGTTGGACGTCAGAAGCCTCAGCCGGGGGGGGAAGGAAGCATGGAAGGAAGACTGGAGAGTGATGACCTGGGTTCAGTCTGGCCTGCCAGAAAATGCAGCCTGTCATAGTACCACATCCTGGGGACATAGATGTCATCTGCTGCTCCGGATCTCTGCGAATCCTGGACTTTCTGGCGCTCCCTTACATATGTGCTCCTCAGGCCACCAATTAGGATCTTCAAATATGTGATGTCTGCCGTGGGATCACCTGCTTCACAATTTCCAACAATTGATCCAGCGCTGCCTTCCTCTTTGCTTGGTTCTTATAATGTTGGTGGGTTATCTCCCACAGACAAGGCAGCTCCCTGAACATGTCAATGAATATTGCCATGAAGTCTGTATCATTCAAGATATCCATTTTCACAACACAAGACAAACACTAATGTCAGGAAAAACTCTCCTAATCTTGTTACAATATAGGCCTCAATGTAGAAGCAGTATAGGCACAAGTATGTCTCTTACCTTCATTCTTACGATCGGCGCCTCAGGAAGCGGTGGTCGGACCTGAAATTACGAGAACATGAGCAGTACAGAAAGATCCGGAGAGTGCTGCAAAAAAGTAGGTAGTTGTGCTGTGTTCCTATTTTTTATGTTTCTTACGTTCGTGCTGCTCCATGTGCTTTTCTTAAAGGTGTACATTTTAAAATGGCAACTTTCATGTTCATGGGCACATTATTCGTTCGTATCAAACATTTTTATTTAGGCCTATAAAACACCATTGTTTTGGCCATATGCATTTGGCCACATTTTTTACGCCCTACTTGTATGAAACTAATTTGGTGGTGTAGATGGCTTTGTTACTAGAATGAAATGCAAACTAGATTCTGTGTAAGGAGAGGACCCTCAGCAGCTGTTTTCACATCTGGACACTGGAGCACTAGTGTGGGACACAAGAACACCATTTTTCTTAGGGGACCCACACAGGTGCTCCAGTGTATACTATAGGGGGGTCTCCATCTGTGAAGCTTGTACAAAACAGGTAAAGTATTGCAGCTTGACAAAGGACACTGAAAATGCTACATCTTGGAATTCTGCTAAAATTGACAATTGTACCCCACTTCCAAGAAATGTTTCATCTTTATAGTTCTGCCATCAAATATCTGTGTGCTAAGTATAGCATTTGTGTTTTACATAGGGGAGAAAAGACTCGGAGGACACCCCTCATCCGAGGAGACCAGAGCCCCCCCCTGGAAGAAGGGGAAATACCCCCAACCCAAAAAGAGCAGGAGGAGGAAGATGTGGTGAAACTAGTCACCACAACAGGTGAGTGTCTGTGACCACAGGCTCAGGTAAGAGATGGATGCCGGCATATTTTTGATACCTGTTTTGTTTTGCTCTCTTTTTAGGTGATCGTGATGTTGTGGATCCAGATCCTTTCACATCAGAAAGTGCCAAGATCCTGATCAGGGAGATCATGGGGTGTAATTTAGCTTTGGAAACCCTCAAGAAAAACATCAATGATGTTATCCAAAAAAATAAGAACATCGTTGATGTTTTGGGGCGAGTTTAAAACCCCTCAAAATCACTTTCTTCTTTTGTGTTCTACAAATGTAAAAATGTTTTAGCGATTTTTCTAAAAACTAAATTTGGAGGATGCACACAGTGTGCCAACATGTGCTATCTGCCATCACGGGAGATCAATGGACGCGTTTTGGGGGTGCAACCCCTTCCTCAATAATAAAGTAGCTGAGAGGAAGGGGTTTCTTCCCCAAAACACGCCCTTTGATCCCCCGTGATGGCAGGTCGCACATGTTGACATTGGGAAATTTGTGTGCATCTTCCAAATGTGGCTTTTCCTGGGGTGACTTCACCTTATCTGAGCGCAATATCAAACACAGTTCCTAAATACTCATGTCTGATATTGCCTTCAAGTTCTACCAAATGTGAACTTTGTAAGTTCAAGATTTGTGTATTTCTTGTTGGTTTTACACATGCCTGTTTTATCTTAAATGGACATTTCTATTTGTGATAATGCCACCCCAAAAATTGTTATACAACAAACATGTTGGTTTTTTTTTAAAAACCTTTTCTAAATGCACCTGTGATTGTGCAGGTATTAAAATGATTGTTAATGAAGAATGTGTGGATTATTGTGTCAACGCTACAACACTTTGGTGGTGATGTAATTGGTGTTTTCTGTGAAAATGGGGGTTATTTCCTAAGGACAAATCCTCTTTGCACTACAAGTGCAGTTTCAGAGCAGTTGCAAGTGCACTTGTAGTGCTAAGTGTCTTTGCCTTTAGTAAATAACACCCAACAGTGCTTTGTATAAGGTTACACAATCACGCCATTTTCAGGACTCCCCACATTTCTGTCAGGGTCAGGTAAAACAAACACAAGCAGGAAATGTCACCAAAGATTTGTTTTTTTTTTGGATTTATTTGATAAAGGCTTCACAAATTGTCTGGCATATTGATGGCCCCCCTACCCGCAAAGAACTCAAGGTATCTTAACCGGACATCACGGGCACTCAGGGAGGGCAAGCCAGGACGGCCACTTTCAAGCGCCGTCAGGGTTGGTTCATTGATCATTCCGGCCTCAGGCCCAACTGAGCCAGCATAGTTGGCAGAATGTTTGCGTAAAAAGTTATGTAGAACACAGCATGCCAGGATTAGATGATTAAGTTTATACTCCGCCATATGGATGGGTGTCAGAAATAGGCGGAACCGGCTGGCCATGATTCCAAATGTGTTCTCCACCACTCTTCTGGCTCTGGCCAGCCGGTAATTAAAAACCCTCTGTTCCGGGGTGAGGGTCCCCATCGGGAATGGCCGCATAAGATGGTCCCCCAGCGCAAAGGCTTCATCCGCAACGAAGACGAATGGGAGTCCTTCCACATTGTCTTCTGGAGGTGGCAAGTCCAAGCTGCCATTCTGGAGCCGCCTGTAAAACTCCGTCTGGGCAATGACTCCACCATCGGACATCCGGCCATTCTTCCCCACGTCCACATACAGGAACTTATAAGTAGCTGACACCACCGCCAACATCACAATACTATTGAACCCCTTGTAATTATAATAGTATGCCCCCGAGTTGGGCGGTGGGATGATGTGGACATGTTTCCCATCAATTGCCCCTCCGCAGTTAGGAAAGTCCCACCGCTGGGCAAAGTGGGAGGCCACAGTCTGCCATTCCTGTGGCGTGGAACAAAACTGTTGAGGAAAAAAAAAACATTATTATTTTTGCACATAACCATGGAAAGCAGATTAGACACAAACATTCTTGGCCAACATCCAGATCACATTTATTAAGGGGAATTTTACAACACCAAAGTATAAGGTACACCTATCATATTTATTCCCCCTCCCATCCCCTCTCATGGGCCATTTCTAACATTATAGGGGGGGGGGGGGGATCTTGGACAGGTAACCCTATACACTTCATTGAGAGATGAATGCCTAAATACAGGGTATTACTTGGAACAGCCCCTCCTTAGTTACACTATTGGCAGCCCACTGGACAGGTAAGAAGTGTCATAATACAAAGATATAAATACACATTGTACACATTAGAGCACATTTTGACATTCTGCTATTACCTATCAAGATAATAATAGGATAGAAAAACTTAAAACAGTACCATTTGAAAGTATACAGGCAGGCCCTTGCACTACATGCTTTGGGGAATTCATCCATAAATTTGACCAGTAAAGAGGTGGGTATAGTGTGTATGGGTTTGGCAAAGTCAGCAGATAGATGATTGAGGATAGATAGAGAATTGGGATCAGCTGACTTAGCAGTTGAGGGGAGGGAGGGTTAATAAAAATGATTTGGGGACACTAAAAAACAAAGCCTCTGGCACTCTGCCGGAATTTAAAGCACAAATCACATTTCTAAACATTTTAGGGGGTATTTGGGGTAAAGCACTACTATGGAGCTGATAAAATACATTGTTTTAAGTGACTACATGAGGTGAATATAGGGCCTGTAGACCATGCTGGGGAGGTAAGTGAAGGCAAATATGTATGAAGGCCAAAAAAAAATATTACATAAAAATCTAGCATGCATGAGGAGAAAGGGGACATTCACAGCATATTACAATCATGGTAATTAGGGAATGAGGAAAGAAATACAATATATTAGCAAACATTCAATACAATAAAATGTAATATTAAAGGATAAAAATCTTACCTTAATATACTCCTTCTGCAGTACCTGGATGATGACAGAACAGGTCTCTGGGATAATGATCCCCAGAGCCTGGGGGGAGATGCCTGTTGAGAACTTCAAGTCCTGCAGGCTTCTCCCTGTCGCCAAGTACCACAGGGTAGCGACCAGCCTCTGCTCCGGAGTGATGGCTTGCTTGATGCAGGTATCCTGCCTGCTGATATAGGGGGTCAGCGAAGCCAACAAACGGTGAAACACGGGGTCCATCATCCTGAGAAAGTTCCTGAAATCATCAGGATTATTCTCACGGATCTCACTGAGCAAAGGCATATGAGAGAACTGGTCACGCTGAAGCAACCAATTCTTGGTCCATGAATTCCTCCCCACCCTGTTCATGGACTGGACTTGTGTCAAGGTCAGGACCCCAACACCAAGCCCCCGCACAGCACAAACTCTACGAAGAGTACGTATACGAAACATGGCTAGAAAACGGTCGGCTGCTCAGAACGAAGTAACAGAACGCACTGAAGAACAGCAAGGCCTGTGAAGAGCGACCTGAAAAACAGTAACGAACGAACAAGAACTCAATGACTAATTAAAGTCACGCGGAACTTGCTTGCACGCACTGAAGAGCAGATACAAACCCACAAGCACAAACTGAACCGCAGAAAACGATCTGAAAGCCATGAGTCTGAAAAAGCGCGAATCGTCTCTCACCAAACTTTTACTAACACGAGATTAGCAAAAGGAGCCCAAAGGGTGCCGGACTTGGTTCTGAACTGGCCTTTTATAGTCTCGTCGTACGTGCTTGACGTCACCGCGTTGTTGGCGATCGGAAATTCCGACAACTTTGTGCGACTGTGTGTACGCAAAACAAGTTTGAGCCAACATCCGTCGGAAAAAATCCTAGGATTTTGTTGTCGGAATGTCCGATCAATGTCCGACCGTGTGTACGGGGCATTAGTGTAGTGCGTCCTCAGTACAGTGTGCACCTAAAGCTACCTGAAGACAACTGCTGTTGTTCTGATCCTATTAATACCACAGCAGGCAGCTGCAGGATTTACAGTTAGTGTAGTGCGTCCTCTGCACACTGTGCACCTAAAGCTACCTGAAGAAAATTGGTGGTGTTCTTCTGATCCTATTAGTACCACAGGCAGGCAGCTGCAGTATTTACAGTTAGTGTACTGTGTCCTCTGCACAGTGTGCACCTAAAGCTACCTGAAGACAATTGCTGTTGTTCTGATCCTATTAATACCACAGGCAGGCAGCTACAGTATTTACAGTTACCTATCTTTCACCGCACACTGGGTGACTCTTCTGGCAGCTGGGAAGGATGCAGGACAGGGTGCAGTAGCGTTGGAGGTTGTTGCACCACCAGACCTCCAAAATTCTACTAGTGGTGATTCTGCCACACCTCTCTCCTCCACCCCCTCCTCTTATTCTTCCTCCATGGCCTCTTCCTGTGCTGATTTGTCCTCGGAACCAGCGGTGCTCCGTAGGCATTCAAGGGGCTACGCAAGCATGCAGGCAAAAAGATGCCACGTGGTGCTTGAGCTGGTGTGCTTGGGGGACAGGAGCCACACTGGGGCAGAGATTCTGTCAGCTCTGCAGGGGCAGGTTCAGAGGTGGTTGACGCCACACCAGCTTAAGGCAGGTATGGTGGTTTGCGACAATGGCACCAACCTCCTCCCCACCCTCCGACAGGGACAACTGACCCACGTGCCCTGTTTGGCTCACGTCCTTAATTTGGTGGTGCAGAGGTTCTTAGGCAGGTACCCGGGCTAACAGGATGTCCTGAGGCAGGCCAGGAAAGTCTGTGTGCATTTCCGCAGGTCATATAATTCCAGTGCTCGGCTGGCTGACCTCCAAAAGGAATTTAACCTGCCCAAGAACCGCCTAATCTGTGAAATGCCCACCAAGTGGAATGCAATGTTGGCCATGCTGTAGTGGCTGCACATGCAGAGGGCCATCAATGAGTACCTATGCGACTATGGCACAAGGACAGGGTCAGGGGACCTTGTTTTTTTTTTCCCCACACCAGTGGGCTATGATCAGGGATGCATGCACTGTCCTGTCACCATTTGAGGAGGCCACAAGGATGGTGAGCAGTGACAGTGCATGCATCAGTGACACTGTCCCTTTTGTCCATCTGTTGGAGCACACGCTGCATGGAATAATGGACAGGGCACTTGAGGCAGAACAGAGGGAGGAAGAGGAGGACTTCCTTACCTCTCAAGGCTCCCTTTATCCAGACAGTGATTCCGCCGATCACACAGGAAGAGGAGAAGGAGGAGGAGGATTGTGTCAGCATGGAGGTGGAGCCTGGCGCTCAGCATCAGCAGCAGTCTTCAAGGGATCAGTCTGAGTACTGACACTGTGGAGAGCAGACCTCTTGTGCAGTGGCTCCGGCCACCCAGCCACCCAGCTCCAACCATCCGGCCACCCATCCTTGGACTCATCCCGGACTCCCCCAGCAGAAGTGCACTGGGACCCCCCCTCCTATCCTTCATGCCATCCATACCATCCAGACGGCCGGCCGGTCGCACAGGCCCATCCCGCAGGACACTCCATGGCACCGGCCTAGCTCTGGCTGGTAGCCCGGCCAGCGTACCATCGCCTCTCCTCTTACAACCGACCGGCAGCTTGGCCGGCGGGCCCGCGCTCCCCCCTCCTGCTCTATCCATCCTCACTGGATGTATCCACCCACCATCATCGCAGACGGTCCGGGCAACAACGCTAGGACAGCCTGCTGCTCGGGCCTAGCCAGCGGCCATCTTGGTACTCCCTAGCACCGGACAGCCCGCAGCTCGGGCCTAGCCGGCGGCCATCTTGGGACTCCCTAGTGCCCGGACGGCCCGCCGCCATCTTGGTCCTCCCTCCTGAGGCCACTAGCACTCCGGCCACGTCACCTCCAGGTAGGACCCACCATCCCACGGACCCCCTCTGTTCTTAGCCTTAACCCCCCGGGTCACCACCGCAGCCGGGGTCTAATCACCCCGTTCTCTAGCCGCTAGATTCGAGGGACAGACCATGGCTGCGGCCTAGCTCCAGCCAGCCAGCCACCTCATACCCCTCCCACTCTCGTCCAACAGAGCCCCATGCCCCTCCACACCTGGAACACCCCCTCCTGCTACTGGACCTCACTGCAGGGGCACTGGTTGTTCACCGCAGGCCAGTCCATCTTAGATCATCCTAGACGCAGCCACTGCACCACCCCACCAGTAAGTAGTGGTCAGACCCCCCTCCCTGTCTTTCTTCTGGACCATCCGTACAGGTAAGCCCACCGGGGTACACCAGCAGTTGATCCAGGGTCCCTGAGTCCGATCGCCCCTCCAGGGGTCAGGAAGGAATTTTTTCTTCTGCTGCACAATTGGCAAACACAGCTAGGGGTTTTTCGCCTTCCTCTTGATCAACAGGAGGGCGGTAGGCAGCCCCTCACCTCCTCCAGTACTTCCGCACCAACATTCAGCCCGTCACCCACACCACTCCAGAAGTTGTGGCAGCCATCTGATCCCTCCATCCTCCAGCAAGCTCTTCATCGCTACATCAGTACCATCATTAGATCACCCTTCCTTCAAGCAACTCTGTCTTCCTCACCATGTGCAACTTCAAATACACAGCGGACGCCCTCCACAGGCTAAGAAACACTGCCTCAACTTTACCAACCGCCACTCAAAAAAGATTAAAAAAAGAATAATTACTAAGGACCAACCCACAGTCAACCATCAAATACAGGGAGACACCAATCCAACCACAACAACTAGCATGCGCCCTGATCAACACCAGATCTGCAGTCAAGCACAGGCTGGAATTCAATGACTTTATCATCGAAAAACAACATAGATTGCCTCTTCATTACAGAAAGCTGGCTAACATCCGACTGCAACACCATCCTAACTGAATTGGTGCCCGAGAACTACAGTATCCTAACTGAGCATAGAATAGGAAAAAAAGGAGGAGGCCTAGCAGTGATCTTCAAATCGCACCTTGGGCTCACCAAACCAACTTTACAGAACTCAGTGCCTTTCATGGAAACACTCTCACTGCATCTTCAAACGACACCTCAAGACATCATTCACATACTACTATGCTACAGACCACCAGGACCAAAGACCAATCTCCTTACTCCACTCACTGAATTCATTTCAATACACACCCTGAAAACCAAAAACCTTCTGGTACTTGGGGATTTTAACCTCTGGGCAAACTCTGCCCAAGACCCTATCGCGACCGCCTGCATCAACCAAACGGAAGAACTAGGTCTTCAACAGCTGATAAATGCTCCCACGCACTGTTCAGGACACACTCTAGACCTCATCTTCAAACAGAATATGGACATCAACATATTTGACAACAATCCACTACCATGGACCAACCACCACGCTATCAAATTTAAAATCACCACTAACACCACCCTCCAAAAACAGAAACGCGCAACAACAACACACTGGAATAGATCTCAGAAGAAACTACACTCCGAACTCTTTAAAACGACATTATCAAACAAAATACCTTTGCTAAACTTAAACCTCTCAACGGAACAAACACTCAACTCCCTAAACAAGATATTACTACAAACAGCAGACTCAGTGGCGCCAAAACGCAGAACACTCATCCGCAAAAAAACTTGAGATGGTTTAATGGCACTGTCACCCTACTCAAGCAAGTACGTAGAAGAGCTGAAAGAGCATGGAGAAGAAATCCCACCAAGGAAAACCATACTAACTACAAAGCACTCACTGTGAAATACCACAAGGCAATCTTCAAAGCCAAAAAAGAACATTTCTCGAACACCATCTCAACTGCCTTAAACCGCCCGTGGGAACTTTTCAAAATAGTCGCCCAGTCAATGAACCCAACCTGCTTAGAGCCCCCAGCAAACAATACTCAAGAATTTTGCAATGAGTTATCAAATTTCTTCATCGACAAAATCGACAACATTCGGAAATCAATTTATCAGAAAATAACAACCAACTTCACTCAACCAAAGCAAAAAGAGGATATCGACACGAACATCACACAACCACAGAATTTCTCTTTGTCCCCAATCACCACTGACACAACTAAAAACATCATCAGAAGCCTTCGAGACAGCACATCACCAAACAACATCATTCCCACAAAACTCCTGAAAGAATGTTCCGACATCTTGGCCCCTACCATAACACACCTCATAAATCAATCATTCAAAGAAGGGTTTGTGCCAACCACCCTCAAGCAAGGCATCGTCAAACCCCTGCTAAAGAAACCCAATCTCGACCCTAAGGACCCTAACTGCCCCAGACCGATAACAAGCCTCAACACCATCTCCAAGATTGTGGAGAAAGCAGTAGTACATCAGCTACAACGCCACCTGGACACATACCAACTCCTGGACCCTCTGCAATCAGGCTTCTGCCCAGGTCATGGCACAGAAATAGCACTTCTCAAAATATGGGATGACGCCCTTGGAGCAGCAGATGAAGGAGAATCGTGTCTCCTGGTACTGTTAGACCTCAGTGCAGCATTTGATACAGTGGACCACAATACTTTACCTGTCCGCCTCACAGAAGTAGCAGGAGCTACAGATTCTGCTCTAAAATGGTTTGCATCCTTCTTAGAGAATCGCTCTCAGATAGTGAATCTAGGAGCATTCACCTCGGAAACCCGGGCAATCTCCTGTGGAGTCCCTCAGGGACTTGTCACCAGTGCTATTCAACATCTACATGCGCCCACTCATCAATATCTTCAGAAAAACAGACCTCTGCTTCCACTCATATGCTGATGACACCCAACTCTACCTTCGCATCACCGGACAAAAAGACCATCATCAGCAATTAGAGAAATGCCTCACTTTAATAGATGACTGGATGACCATTAGCGCCCTCAAACTCAACGGTTCAAAAACAGAACTTCTTCTCCTACACGCTAACAAAAATTCCAAAACTAAGACTCCGTGGACACCTCCCACCATCTTCGGATAGACTATCTCTCCAAGCACCAAAGCCAAGAGTCTCAGAGTCATCTTTGACTCAGAAATGACAATGGATGCACAAATAGGATCTGTAGTTAGCGGATCTCACCATCTCCTCCGCCTGCTACGTAGACTCATCCCCTTCATCCCAGAAGAGGACAAAGCAGCAGTTGTTGGAACAATCATCAATTCCCAACTCGACTACTCGACTACGTAAACTCGCTCTACGTAGGATTACCCCAATATCAGCCTGCGCACTTACAACTCATCCAAAACACGGCGGCAAGACTGTTAACTGGAAAAAAACCCTGGGAATCCATTTCCCCATCACTAAGGAGCCTACACTGGCTAACCGTAAAGAATCGGAACACATTCAAGACCCTCTGCCTCACCAATTTTCCATCCATCCCATTTTCTTGAAAGAATTATAACTTTTGTTTCATTTGTATACAATTAGGGATTGGGAGACTCGTCTGAACTAATTCCTGTCTGTGTCCAAAAACCCCCCATCATCTGTAAACAACACTGTTGACTGTAGACACAGAGCCTGCTTGCCTTCTTTTAGTGGCCTGTGAGCGTCTGCCTCTTCTTGGTGGCCTTCCGGACATGATGGGGATTTTGTTTTGCAACACCACACTACACTGTATTGTGTACTGTGTACACCACCAGAAAAGTAGTAGAAACAGAACAACATGGAATGCACTGTAGATGTAGGCTACACTGACTGGATGCAGAGTATATATATATATATACATATATACACACTAGACTGACTATATATTAGACTGACTGTATATATATTTCCTGGCCCATCCTCCCGTCAGCACATAACGGGTTAACACCTCCTTTGGAGCCCCCAATGACCACATATTCCAAGCTGAATATAAAAGACAGCCCCTCCCCCAACTAAGATGTTCTTTTTTTAGTCATGTTGATTGCAGTTGGTAAGTAATTTGTTTGCTGCATCCCCCCTGCCAAACCTCCCCCTCCATGTTCAGCCTCTCATGGAGTTGGAAGACCCAGAATGCTGAAAGTAAATCTTTCTAAAAATGGAGGTGCCTTGTGCCAAGGCTGCGGGCGAAATGATAATGGCAATCTCACTGTTTTTTGTTTCTGACTGTCTGATGTCTGCCTTTGGAAATGCTGCCTGAAGCTCACCTGCAGAGACTTCTGAGGTAAGTGGATGAAGGCAGATGGCTCTTAAAAGAGACAGGGTTCCATGTTTTTTGGTGAGAGGTAAGATGCCTTTCTCCATATATTTTGTGCAAATATTAGCTTGCTACACCTGTTAGTGGCACAGAAGATTAGCAAAGGTAGGAGGGGGTGATGTGGGACATGGCCCTTAAAAGAGTGCCCAAGGGGAAATATGCAAATTAATGTGTTTTGCATTATTTTGTGAGCAGAAACCCTGAACGCAAACGCTCCAAAAAACATAAGACCCGCCAACGATCACAGGATGACGACACCTAACGGGTTGTCACATTCATTAAGCATGTGGTCAATACACTCTAAAGGAGGGGGCGTGGCGACCTGACTCCAAGATGGACGCTTAACCCAGGAGCTCCGCTCGCCCACCGGAGATAATCCATCAGCATCAGAGCCCACCAGCACCATCCACGGCTCCAAACACTGCCGTCTGAGTGCCAAATCCCTGCGGATCAAGAAAAGGATGCCACGGCACAGAAAAACACCGCAGCAGCCGCAGAAGATGACGAGCTATTATGCCTCGCGCGGGCCTCCGCAAAATGGCGGCGGCGCCAGAACTGACAGGCCGGACCAGGGATCCGGACGGAACGGCGGGGGGACACCAGCGGCTTCCTCCTGCCTGACCAACCCTCCCAGCGAACAATCCTCGGGCCCCTCTACCCCCACAACACGCAGCCCGGCGAAATCGCGGCAGCAGAGGGACTCACCAGTCAGATCACATGCCGATCCGGCCATGGAGGTAAGCAGGCCTTCCAGCACTATGGGCCAGAGCGGTAAGGGCCGGGATCCTATCACAGATTTCCCCACAGCAGACAGGCCGGTATCAGATACCTTAATGAAAGATATGCTGCTGTCCCTGCGCTCCTCATTACAGGCAGATCTGATGAGAGGAATCACTGAATGCCAGAGGGAAGTGCAGACGCTAGGCCGCAGAGTGAACCAGGTGGAACACAAGATGGAGGAGTATACCTCATCTTACAATGTTATGGTAGAAGCGCACACAGCACAAGGGGAGGACATTCTATGGCTAAAAGATAAAATTGCAGACCTCGAGGACAGATCCAGGAGGAACAACCTCAAAATGAGGGGGGTTCCAGAATCTGTCCCCCCTTCTCAGCTTTTGCAATATGCCCAGGCCCTTTTTTCCACTTTAATACCTGAGGCGACTGCATCAGATCTTCTAGTGGACAGGATCCACAGGGTACCTAAACCATCATTCCTCCCAGATGACACACCTAGAGATGTCTTAATGAGGGTACACTACTACCACATAAAAGATCGTATTCTGCAAGTTTCCCGCAAACAGGAAAACATTCCACAACAATATGCCGCCATTAGAGTGCTGCCTGATTTGTCCAGACACACTCTGCAACGCCGCAGAAATTTACTGACCATCACAAAAGCCCTGAGAAACCACAACATCTTGCACAAATGGAAGTACCCTGCTACCCTATCGATCACTCACAATGGCCAAACTATCTCGGTGTCCACCTTAGAAGAGGGACTTAAGGCTTTACGGAACTGGGGCATAATATCTGACCAGCCAGCACAACATGCGCAACCTCAGGGACCGATCCCTATACAGAGCGAGTGGCAAACCGTCTCATACAAGCGCTCATCCAAGAAAAGCAATGGTGGAAGCTCATAACACTCCACGCAGTTATAATTCAGATTATCTCCAGGGCAGAGCTTAGGCTTAACTCTTGCCTACACCCCAGTTAACCAGTAGCAGTTACAACCGCACAGGGATCAATTTATGGATCCATTTCTTATCGAACCCCTGTTGACTTTCTTTTTTTCCTTGTTTTTCTGCACCCTTTGTTTTTGATATACACAGTTTTATCTTCGAAAGTACCGGACCAGTCAAGACACACGAAGAAATGAAAAGACCTACCTCTCATCATCAACCCACAAGGATCTCCCACCCAACCGGGCGCAGTGAGTACATCTACTACATCACCCCACAAAACCACAAGTACCTTTCACAATGACGATAACATGCCTTTCAATTAATACCCGGGGACTAAACCACCCAGCTAAACGATTCTCCCTGTGGAAGGAAGCTAGCACACACAAAGCGGACATTCTTTGTGTCCAGGAAACCCACTTCCAATTACATAACGCTCCCCAATGTAAGCACAAAAATTACCCAATCATATACACGGCCAATACACCAAATAGCAAAAAAGGAGGAGTCCCAATGGCTTTTAAGGACTCGCTATCCATACAACCTAAAGATGTCTTCACCGATGCTGGAGGCAGGTACATCATCTTCACAGGAGACATTAATTCCAAACCATACACAGTGATTACACTGTATGCTCCGAATACACGCCAAGTCAGATTCATCAAAAAAGTCCTACACAAAGCCAATTCCATGAAATATGGTAACCTATTAATATGCGGGGACTTCAACATAACCTCAGATCCGACACTGGACACGTCATCAGGTCAGTCAAAAGGGACCCTATCCCTTCAGTCCACACTCCACCAAGAGGAACTATACGATATATGGAGATGCTTACACGCCACGGAAAGAGACTATACCTTTTTCTCCAACAGGCACTCTTCTTACTCCAGAATAGACATGTTTCTAACAGATAAATGGCTCCTGCAAAATGTGAACATGTCTAAAATACATGAAATTACATGGTCTGACCATGCAGCCATTTCCTTGTCTATTGTAGAGAAGGGAATCTCCTCCTCACTACCCATCTGGCGTGGCAACACCAGACTCTTCCAAGATAATAATTATCACAAAACTATTTCCCAACATATACAAAATTTATTTTCCGAAAATGAGGGCTCCGTGGATGATCCATTTGTTGTATGGAGCGCTCACAAAGCCTTTATGAGAGGAATCCTGATCCAATTGGGAGCTAGAGAAAAGAAGAGGCGAACTCAGCAGCTGAACACAATTATTGCAGACATACACCTTATAGAAACTCAAAACAAAACATCCCCATCCACAGACAAACTCAATTCTCTTAGAGAACAACTCAGAACGCTCCTAACTCAACAATATGACAAACACTTAAAATACTTACGACAAAACTACTATATCAATGCTAACAGAGCAGGTAAATACCTAGCGAATAGACTGAAAGCGGCACGCACCAGAACTAGAATAGCATACATTCAACACCCTACGTTAACTCACAGAATCACAAACCCACAAGAGATAGCGAATCAATTCACTGCATACTATAGATCACTTTATAACTTACACGAAGATGCACATACACCTCACCCAACTATAGACAAAATAAATTCTTTTCTGGAGCACTTAAACCTTCCAGCCCTCTCTGACGATCACTTAGAATACTTAAATGCTCCGATAACACACAGAGAAATTGAAATGACAATACATACACTTCCAAATGGGAAATCCCCAGGCCCGGACGGATTCTCTAATGAATATTTTAAAATGTTCACCAATATTCTATCTCCACACATGACAAAAATTTTTAATAAGGCTGCTGAGGTCGCCTCCTTTCCACAGGAAATGCTAAAAGCACATATAGTGACTCTACCAAAACCGGGTAAGGAACCTACTACACCAGCTAACTTCCGACCCATATCGCTGCTGAACTCCGACACAAAAGTATACGCGAAAATACTAGCTAAACGACTAACACACATATTACCTAATCTCATTACGAGAGACCAGATGGGCTTTGTGAGGGGGAGACAAACTTCGGACGCCACTAGGAGGATTATTAATGTAATAAACCATGCTGAAAAGACTCGAACGCCTTCTCTGCTGTTATCCATTGACGCAGAGAAGGCGTTCGATAGGGTCCAATGGACATATATGGAACAAACATTGATGAAATTTGGATTCAAAGGACCAATTTTGCAAGCTATTATGGCATTATACTCTTGCCCGTCAGCACAGGTGTACTCTGCGGGGTTCCTATCCACAACCTTCCAGATCAAAAACGGAACCCGACAGGGGTGCCCCCTATCTCCTACAATTTTCAATTTGATGATAGAGCCGCTAGCTGAATCCATACGCTCACACCCTTTGATAACGGGCTTCCAGTTTGGGTCAGCAAAACATACCATTAACCTATTCGCAGACGATGTAATCCTGCTACTCACTAATCCCTCCATATCCTTAATACAGGCCCATAAAATCCTCATAGCTTTTGGAGAGATATCATACTATAAAGTCAACTTTACTAAATCTCTCATTTTAGACATGGGTATCCCACCAAATACCCGAAAATCGCTACAAGCAAAATTACCATATATGTGGAGTAAAGGAAATATCACATATTTGGGGATCACACTCACAAATAAAATATCAACAATGATAAAAGCCAACGTATTACCACTAATAAACAAACTGGAAGCCCAAACCAAAAACATGTCCAACAACGAAGTATCTTGGTTAGGTAGAATCACAGCTTACAAAATGATGCTATTGCCACAAATACTATACATATTCCGCTCCCTACCACTGTCTATCCCCCAACACTTAATAAAAAATATAGCGAATATTGCTTGGAAATACATATGGAAGGGGAAAAAAGCTAGATGTTCACCAAATAATCTCACATCACATAAGCAAGCGGGCGGAGCAGGTTTAGTGGACATACACGACTACTACTGGGCAGTACGCCTCGACCAAATCAAACACTGGTTTCGAACAACCGACACACCATTATGGGTGGACATTGAAAAAGCGACAGCACCAATGAATAACTTACCCCTGCAATTTATGACAGACTGGTGGATACCGTGGGACATGAAAAAACTGCCTCCTACTACGCAAATTTCATTAAAGGCGTGGAGAGTTATACGGGAACAAACGTACAAAGACAAGCAAGACATACAGTATAATATACCCTTATCATTCTTGGAAACAAAAATCCCAATGCTGACAATCAAAGACCTGACAAGTAAGGGCTTACTACACATATCAGACCTATATAATGGCACAAATCCCAAATCTGTAGCGCAACTTATGACACAATACCATCTCCCAAAGAACTCACAGTTTACATGTGTAAGAATTATAAACTTCATTAAATCTAAACCCACACCAACCATACACCTTCCGAGCAATATTTGGAAATTCTACACTACAGCCAAACAAGACACAAAAGGAATTTCTTTCTTCTATAACATCACCAAAGATAAACTCACGTTTACCAAAACTACAGCAATGAAAAAATGGGAGGAAGAATTAGGTATATCAGCCTCAGATGAACAGTGGCAACAAGCCTTTAGAGCAATACACAAAGCTTCCCACTGCATTAAACATTGGGAATTAACTATTAAAATGGCCAACAGATGGCACTACACCCCATATAGAATAGCGAAATTCTTCCCGGGAACATCCCCACATTGCTGGAGAGCCTGTGGGCAAATAGGTAATTTACTACATATGCTTTGGTATTGTCCTGCTGTTAAATGCATTTGGAACCAAGTGTTTAAAATGATTTCCACGTTAACAGGAGTAATATCTCAACCAGACCCAGCGCTGGCAATATTGCATCTGAACATAGAAAAATTTCATATAGATTTTAGACCAGTCATAACTCATATATTGCTTGAAACACGCTTAACGATATTACGAAATTGGAAATCCACCAATACACTCTAAAGGAGTTGTTTCCACTTACCCTGTGAAGGGACAGAATCCAGGAAATTGGCTCATGCGTTTATGCCAGCATGATAGAAGATGCCTTGCCAAGCTCAGGGTGCATTTTGGGCCTGCATGCAGTCTGCAGTGGCAGAGCAATGAAATTGCACAGGTTGACTCACAAGGATGAGGATTGTGCAAAACTCTAAGACCTATTAAGGCGGCTATAGCAGAAGGATGGTCTTTTTCCATAATGGCAGAGCGTAAATTGCTTGTTCATGAAGGATGGCCTTTTCCCCTAATAGCAGAGCATAAATCGCTGATAGAGGATGGCCTTTTCGCATGATGGTAAAGCGTAAATCGCTCATGATGGAGGATGGTCTTTTCAAATAGAGGCAGAGCGTAAATCGCTCATGATGGAGGATGGTCTTTTTCCATAATGACAGAGCGTAAATTGCTCGTTGGAGGATGGTCTTTTCCCAACAATGATAGAGCGTAAATCGCTCGTTGATGGAGGATGACAGAGACCTCATCAGAAGACCAATTTACAGTAACAGGTTCCCTAAGCTTTATCCAGATAAAATGGCTGCTGTATGTTTATGCACTGAACTTCCAGGGGTGGTTGCTGCCCTCTTGTGTCCAGTGCAGCAAGTGTCTTTGCCTTTTTATAATTTGGTTGCCTTTAACGGACTTGTTCACACCAGATGCAGTCTAATGCGTTTTAATTTCTGCATCAAGAACGCATGGATAGTGTTTAACTTTGATTCCAATTAATTAATTCACACCAGTACAGCGCATTCTAGTGCCATCAACAAGAGTAGAATGTTGCATTGTTTCTTTATAGGAACACATCGGGAAAGTGGCAAAATGCATGTAGAATGCATCAAAAACACTCAGGCAGAAACACATCTGGAATGTAGAAACTATGGTGATCTGGCCATCAGGCTTGCACAGAATCTATACAGTGACAGATTTTGCCTGCCAACCAGCAATAGAGTTAACTTCGATATATAAATTTCAGAAATGGCATTGCATTCAACATTGGAAACTGCAAGATTTGGCACAGTTTCTGGAAAGAGTGGAACCTGGCAACTGACTTTTGGTTGATGCTGGCGCACTCAGTCACTGCTGAGAGCATTGTGGTTATTGTGGTTATGCCACTGGAGGGCAGGCAGAACTTTTACACAAGCCTTCGACATTTCCTACAATGGGAGGTTATTGTTTGGCCAAACGCTGAACAACGCAATTAAGCGAATGACGGGAGGAAAAGTCTGGACTGTAGCCACAGACTAGTAAGAGGAAGCCGCCATCCTTCACTCAAGCCTACTGAACTTCAGAGGGTGCAGGAGGCCAAATCTTATAGGACAGGCTGCAGATTTAATAGATCACAATGGAGGTATCTCAAAGTTACTTTTGACATGAAATAAGTCCAGAACAAGCTGCTAAGATGGCTGGAAAGTCTCTTTTAAAGGTGTGTCCAACCAGTCTCTTCCAGTTGGGGCCAGTGGGCCTAAGTGAAGTAGATGATTGTACCTTCCCTCTGGAGGGTTTGGACAACAATCACCAAAGACCAGTGGGTCCAGAAGACAGGTGGGTGGACAATGGAGAACAGATCTCAGAAGAGAAAATGCTTTCAAAATTTTTATATTTTTTACAAGACCATCAAGCCAGTGATGCCGAAAACATAGAATCATCTGGGGGCCTTCCTCCCCAGTTTTTCTAGTACCTAAGGCAGGAGCCTCCTGACCTGTTTCAGTTTGAGGGAATGGAATGCGTTCATATACACCAAGAGGTTCAAGATGGAGTCCATGCAGACAGTCACAGGTACAGTTCAGCAGGAGGACCAGTTGGAATGTTTCGACTGGCCGACTCGTACTTCCATGTGCCGATCAACGCCGAACACCAGAAGCGTGTAAGATTTGCGGTGGCCAGTTGTCTGCCTTTTACAGAATTGGCACAGCCCAAGGAATCTTTTTGAAGATCTTATTGACAGTGGTGGTACCTTGGGCCAGGTGGCACATGAGGGAGTTTCAATTTGCCTTCTTTAGCCTATGAGCTGGGCTGTCTATGGATCAGAAAATCTTTGTGCCAATACAAATTCAACAAGAACTAAAATTTTGGACATCGCCACTGCGTTTCTTTCGGAGGCATGCCTCTCAGCCCAGGCGATAGGATGATTCTGAAGCCTGATGCCAGTCTCTGGGGCTGGGGAGTCCACCATCTGAAGAGACAAGTGCAAGGCCATTGGAGCGCAGTGAAGCGCAGACTGCCCAAGTATCTTGAATGGAAAAAAGCCCTTTTCTAGCATTGCAAGCCTTTCAAGACTTTCAAGGGGTTGACAACAAGACAGTAGTAGCCTACATTGCCTAAAAAGGGGTCATCAAAAGTATTTTTCTGATATTTGCAACAGGATACCAATGCAAAGATTTCGTCATACAAGAAGTTCACAGTGCCATGGAATTCTCTGTTTGATCTTTGTCTCTGGTCAAATTAAATCCTTTATGGCAAGGTCAGTAACAGCTTCCCAATCCAATAAGACTACTTTTAATAGCCTGGCTATGGAATAGGCTACACTAGAAGTCCAGGGATTCTCATCTGAGATTGTTCAGACCCTGGTGACCAGAAGATCATCCATGAACACTACATAGGAGAGGATATGAAAGAAGTCTGTTTTGTCTGCTCAGCAAAAGCTTTCTCTCCAGTGTTCCCTGCTCTAGCCAAAATCCTTGACATTTTACAGTCAGCACTAGAGGTTGGTCTGGCATACAAATCCATTTAGGGTACAGATCGCTACCTTATCTTTTCACAGGCTGCAGATGGGTGCAAAAGCCAGTGACCAGATGCTTCTTCCACATGACAATACATATGACCTTGAGGCAAATCCTGGTTCCCTCTGTGGGACTTAGGCTTGGATCTGAGAGCACCCTTTTGCTCCAATAGGTTTCATTTGCATTGAAGTACCTCACGGTAAAACTAGTTATGACAGCAACTACTTCAGACAGATATTGAAGATTGCAACACTTTCCGACAAGGGCCCTTTTGTGGCTTTTTCTTTTTCCTTTTTACCAGGGATAGGGATATCACATCTATCTCCAAAGTTCAATTTTAAAGTGGTATCCAATTTCAGAGGGACTACTTCTTAGTTTTTCTGGAGTTTTCACATGAGAGGCACTGAGTGCACAGCAGGAAGACTTCAGTTTTCTTACACATGGTCGAGTTACTAACGGTGTACTTGGTCAAAAGAGGAAAGTGTACAAACTTTTCATTTAGCTATCAGGCCCTCAAGAGTCATCCACTCTTGTGTTACCAGGGTGATTAGATTGGCATACAGGAAGCACGCTTTTCTGCTCTGAAACAATTGCAAGCCTATTTGACTAGAGGGGTGGCAGCCTTTGGGGCAGTTATGCCAGGATTGCTTGGAAGATATAGGTAAGGGCTAGCTTGAAGGTCTGGTGCGGTCTTCATTCAACCTTACAAACGAAATATGTGACCAGCAAGTTTGGGACAAGAGAGATCAATTCTTTCTGGCTTTAGCAGCTTTTCTTTGATTGTCAGTATATCTTTTCATTTGTTCTCTCCCACCCTATATTGGCTTTGGTATATCCCGTTATGTGCTGACGGGAGGATGGGCCAGGAAAATGGAAAATTGTTATCACTTACCGTAATTTTCCTTTCCTGGCCCATCCTCACGTCAGCACAGGACTCCCTCCCTAGTGTCCTGTTATCGAACATCTTAGTTGGGGGAGGGGTTGTCTTTTATATTCAGCTTGGAACATGTGGTCATTGGGTTCCCAGAGGCAGCAGCAGGTGTCTTACCTGGGAGCTGAGGAGGCGGAGCCAAACAGGACCCCGGTGGGGCAAACCAGAGGACAGGCATGGTGTGCATGTGAAAGTGTGTTCCCAAGAAGCTCACTAGGTCCATATGTAATGAAAGCTGTAGGCGTAAATAAGTATAATAATACATTAAGTACTAATGATATGTATGTGTCTATGTATGAATTTGTTTTCAACCAGCTCCCGGGAAAGACACCTACTGCTGCCTCTGGGAATCGCACACCTGCCGTTTTGGCCTCATTTAGTGGTGAGTATGGGCTCTTACATCATGGCTCCCATGTTCTGCAACTACTTTATCAATATTATACAATCTCCTATTTATATTCTTTCATCTTAGGTACATCCTTACACCCATCAACCCCTAAAGAGCGAGCTGGGTCTCGTGAAACGCGTTGGGTACATTAGATGCCATGTATCACATGTCTATTATTCATTTATGTACCTATTGTTCAATTCATATGTATGTTATTCTACAATTGCCCATTAATGATACTAATGTATGCATGATTTTTACCTGAATAAATGCATATACTTTATACTTCCATTACTTTTATTATGCTTTTTGGTCAAATGGTGCCCACCTCATTTAAAGTCCCAAGGGCGAATCCTTTTTAAATCATGCAGGTCAGGTGCATGCTTTGGCCAGTCATCATACAGCAATGCAATGCGATCTTGCAGTGCATTATGGGGCATTCCGCGGGCGCTCGAATTTCCCACGAACTGCAAAAACCTGATGTTCGAGTCAAACTCATGTTCGACCCGAACATCAAGCCAATCCCTAGTTAAAATAACAAACATGTTATACTTACCTGCTCTATGTAATAGTTTTGCACAGAGCAGCCTGGATCCTATTCTTTTTGGGTCCCCTGCCAGTGCTCTTGGCTCCTCCTCTCTTCTAAATGCCCCCGTAGCAAGACACTTGCTTTTTGGGGCACTTGTGCATGCTCTCCCCCAAGCCTTGCTGTCTGTGTCTATTACACAGACAGTGGGACTCGGCCCCACTCCTGCTCCCTCATCATTGGCTGTGATTGACAGCAGCAGGAGCCAATGGTTTCCCCTGCTGTCTCTGAGCCAATGAGCACAGAGAGAGCCAAGAAAGCCTCTGCTCTCATGCACATCGCTGGATCGAGAATGATCTCAGGTAAGTATAAGGGGAGGGGTGGGGGGGGACACTTCATGCAGAAGGTTTTTTTACCTCAATGTATAAAATGCATTAAGGTACAAAAAAAACCTATCTTCAGAACCACTTAACATTGTGAAAAATTATTATTGTTTTTGATTGTTTTGACCTTTTGGATTATTTGTTTGTTTTCTCTGGGTTTTCATAATGGCTCACCACTGTGGCAATGCGTTCACGGGTTTTATGGACCAGATCCATAGATCCCAAAATGCCACAGGAGGTGGTTTATCTATGGATCACTTTTTTCTTCGTCTCCAGCGAATGCTGGAGAAGAAGGCAAGAGTTTTTTGGAATAAATGGTATTTCTCTAAATATCTGGAAGACCAAATTGCCCCTTGGGGATTGAGAATCCAGATTTTTCCCACTGTGAGCAAATTAGAAACATCTTTTAGAACAAATTGGGAGACCAATCTCCAATCATGTTCTATGAAAATGATGGAACTGCTATGTGGCTACTATGATGAAGAATTGGCGTCTTTGGACAGGGAAATAGAGAAATTATATGCTGAAAATAGCCTGATTGTTTCTAATGACCTCTTCTCTAACCGTGAGGGAACCCTTAAAACGCATATAGAGACCTACGTAACTGAAATCTTAAAGACTAAAGAAAAGAAATTCCTCAGAGATAAGGTGTCATATGATAGCAATCAGGCTTATATCTGGACCCAAACCAGAAAAAATAAGAAACAAAAAGCTAATATGCGAAATTCGGGAGACGCTCCCTCTGACGCAAACGATTCTGACACATCTTCCATTTCTTCCATCTCTTCACAGGCACCAGCATCTTCCAGGGATTCTGGATCTTCTAGAACACGCACTGACGGTAACACTCACGCACCCACCGGGTCAAGTAAGAGACACCCCAACACGAATCGCACTCCAATTCATACGAGAGCCACTACGGCCAAAATTAACACTTCACACGCACCAACACATCGGGACACTACAGCTAACACTCAACTGAGCACTGCACTATCCCCCACTCTAGTACCCCCCACCAATCACACGCACGATTCCAATCAGACGGATTTTCGCCCGGCTCCGATCTTCACACAACCGGTACACGAATCCAAAAAGCTGACCACCATGGAGGGTCCCCCAAAACAGGCCAAAACTTTGAGATAATAAATCTATCTTCTATTCCTTTGAGTGATGATCAACTCTCTGTCTTGGAATTAGGGCTGACCTTCTGTCCGACACAGAGAGTTGACCATTTTGAACTTATCAAAGATCTTAATTTGTTTGCTCGCAAGCTTATGCTTCGCATTATTTTTGATAAACCCGTACAATCCAACATAACACCTCCTCAATCCACAGTGGAAAACATCACACTGAATGAAATTAGAGCAATGGAAGAACTTATGGAGCTTTGGAATGAGGGTCACATAGATGAAATTGATCTGATGGAGGCCCAGACTCTTGAACAGGATGGGTCTCTTGATTATGGGTCTAGTACCTCCTATCCGGTCGTCCCTTACATCCCCAAGGAATATAAACCCAAATCTAGAACTTTCCCCACACCACAAAGTAATGCCAATGTATGGGCTTTTGTCCATCAAGTCACCGAGGATATCGGTAAGACTAAATGGAAGGGCACAAAACGATCCAATCTTACCAACAAACAAAAACAGGCTTTAAAATCACTGCAGTTGGACTCTCGTCTGGTGGTTAAACCATCAGATAAAGGAGGCAATTTAGTAGTGATGACAACTGAACAATATGAATCAATGATTTTGCGTCTCTTACAAAATCGAGACTGGTATAGGAAAGTCTCAGAGACACATGTCACCAACATGATTCATTGTTACAAAAAGTTGATCGGCACCGCATACAATAAGGCCCTAATTACTAAATCTACATGGGAGTTCCTGAATGTGCCTTGCCCCCGGATCCCCACACTATATGCCCTCCCCAAAGTTCATAAGGATATAAACAACCCCCCTGGCAGACCGATCGTGTCCGGAAACGGATCCCTTACGGAAAATGCCAGTCAATTAATAGATGAATTTCTTAGACCACATGTGGAGGGATTGACATCCTATCTACAAGACACCAGTGAATTATTGAGGGTTTTGGATGGGCTGACCATCCCGGAGGGAGCCTGGCTTGTCGCTCTGGACGTGGAGGCCCTCTACAACTCCATCCCCCATGATTTGGGGGTGGCAGTTGTAGAGGGCTTCATCTCTCGTGATGGAGATGTACCCAAGACATACAGTTGTTTTATTTTGGATCTTCTGAGGTTTATTCTCATGAATAACATTTTTCTGTTTGCTCGCTCCCACTACCTCCAGGTGCAGGGTGTCGCTATGGGGACCAGATGTGCCCCCACTTATGCGAACCTGTACCTGGGGGAGTGGGAGCAGAACCTACTTTTTAGGGAAGATTTGGAATATCTGACGAAAAACATATCAATATGGAAACGATATATTGATGATGTTTTCCTAATCTGGACAGGAAGTAGAGAGGACCTTTCATCCTTTTTTGAGAGCTTAAAAACTAATCCCTACAATCTAACTTTTACCATGGAAGCAAGCCAAACGACCTTAACATTCTTGGATGTTACTCTTTTCATTAATCCAGACAGATCGATTGGAACTACTCTCTTCCGCAAGGCGTCTGCAGGAAATTCACTCCTGCATGCGGCCAGCTCCCATCCCCAACCACTTATTGATAATGTCCCCTACGGACAGTATCTCAGACTAAGGAGAAATTGTAGCGAAAACACTCATTTTGAGTCTGAGGCCAGAGCACTGAGGGAACGCCTTAAAGCAAGGGGATATAGCAACAAATGTTTAAAAAGAGCCTATCTGAGAGCAAAAAGAAACCAACGCCACCAACTAATTTATAGGCCTACTAAATCTAAATCAACATCTGGCCTCAGAATGATCACTACCTTCTCTGGTCAGCATCGACAAATGCGTGAGTTGCTGCAAAAACACTGGTATTTGCTGATGGGTGATCCTAGGGTATCCAAACACCTCAAAGAGTACCCTGAGATCACCTTTCGCAGATCCCGGTCAATCAAAGATCATTTGGTTCACAGTCACTATGTTCCACCATCTACAACGCAGATTAAAAACAAAGGCACTAGACCCTGCCATAAATGTGACTTCTGCAGATACATTTTTTCATCCCGTAACATCACCCTTCCTAATGGTCAGTTATATAATCCTAAGTTCTTGGTTACATGTCAGTCGATAGGCGTTGTCTACATAATGATATGCGAATGCAACGCATACTATGTGGGTAAAACCAAACGCCCCTTCTTCCATAGGATTAGAGACCATGTTTCCCTAGTGTGTAAGAAGAGGATGGAGACCCCTATAAGTCGACATATGGGTCTCCATCATCAATTTAACGACCATCTTATGCACTTTTATGCTTTGGAACACGTTCCCCCAAATGAAAGAGGGGGCAATTATGACAAAATTCTGCTACAGCGTGAAACCAAATGGATTGTTACTCTCAATGCTCTAAAACATCCAGGCCTGAATGACACCTTGAGTTACAAACCTTTTTTATAATTTCTTTTTCTTCACATTTATTTTTATTGTATTTTATACCAAAATATAGGTAATTTTTTTTTTTTTTTTTTTTTTTTGCATTATATACTATACTACACACATATTTGATGGTTTATTCAACCTAATCATCAATACTAACATTATTGATTTACAATGTGGCAGGAGCTCATGCTTCTTCCTTGATTTTCTCCCTCCACACTATTTGGCATGTACGGGCACCCCGGGCACCTGATCATTCATTTCCCAATCAATGTCTTGATTGCTCGGTTGCCCCCTTTTTTAGACGTCTCGCGCGGCGGTTTTCTTCATACCTCAGACTGATCCGTGCATTTCATTGATTGATTCATTTAATTAGTAACAGTGTTTTAGAGGACCTTTCAAAATTCAGACCATCTTTATATAATGCCCAAATTTTGGTTACGTAGTAGCCATGTGAGTATAGTGATTTCCAATCTAATTGCATTCAATATAACTTTATTGCTGCTCTCTCCTCCTTTGAGCCTTGTGAGCCTCTGTACCACTGGACTTAGAAGGTAGGATCTTTAAAGATGGCTGCGTACCTATTTGCCAGTACTTGACGTCACTTATACGACTCCGTGTACGGGCGGCGGAGGTGTGCGCATGCGCGAGCGTCTCTTTTGTGTCCGCAGCGTGACGACGAGTCAGACGTCGTCGCGCTGGAGGGTTTTAAAAGCGGGGCTTCATTCCCCGCCAATCTCTGTCAGTTCCTGTTTGACACATGGGGCAGAGATATCTCCCGGACGGGCTACTCTAGTTCAACAACGAATCAGTAAGTCTAGGTGTTTGTTTTTTCTTTTTTGCTTTCTACATTCAATAGGCATTTTTAAATATCGATGTTACTTAGAGACATCCTTCCAATATCTCTTTAAATATACATCTTTTAGGTTCCTTTGCGGTCAGTCTGCAGCAATACCTCCAGGTCCAGCTCAGCCTACAGCTGTGGATGGATGTATACCGCCCCCTCTGCGTCTGCTATTGTACTGCGTTTTTAGAACCATCTTTGTATTTTGGTTAGCAATTTTGCAATCTACCATCTTTTGGATGTAAATTTATTTTTATCCTGAATTGATTCTATTGAGGTACTCTTGGATTGGAATTTATTTAATATTAATATGTACATAGAAGTATCATCGCTAATTATTTAAACCACTTAGACTTACTTTCTTTCATTTTCTCCTTCTTCTCTCTTTCAAAGAAGAGCTTATTTTCAAAGATTTTTATCTCTCTCTGCATGCCTCCCTAGTGAGGTGAGAATCAAGGAGGAAGCATTTTGCCATTACACAATGTCCATGTGATTTGTAAACTTCCATACAGGTAAGCTCTCTTTGAGCCGAATGATGATAATGCAAAAATATAATTTTTTTTTTTTTTTTTTTTTTTTTTTTCATATATATACAATGTTTCACACAGATGTAGACCCAACTATTAGATTTATTTTGTATATTGTCTATACTCTAATATTATGATTGCATGAGGTATAAGCAGATATGTATATGTATGATTTATGGATATTCTTTCTATTTCTTATAGTTGATCTTAATATCACAAATATATCTCCTGAAGAAGTTTATGCAAGCGAAACATGTTGAGAAAGTGGTATTAAATTTGTAAATCAAAGGGTTCCCCCCTTTTTTTTTCCCCCACCCCCCTTTTCCTTTTTATATTGTATATTGTCCTTGATCATGTCTGTTTTCTTTTATAAGATTGTCTAATAAAATATGATTTTATGATATGTTGGATACATTACCTGACTCAAGCACCGTTAAAAGTCCCTGAGGACCATACCTTGGCCTCAATGTCCCTCTCTTACATTTAAAGTTACACTTAACATTGTGGTAAACGTTGATCAGATGGGAGATAGAAGGGTGGATAATAAAGAAATATAAATATATGAATCAATAAATATTATACAAAACAAACCGATATATATATAGTATTGCCAGAAAATAAAGATGTAGAACTAGTGGAGGATCTGACTTTTGTGAGGATTTAGATCCAGGGAAAGTGAGGGAGAGTTCTTTGGGAGACTCTGCCAATTTGTTCTGAAGGGGCAAAGTGTCGGGGTCTATACAGTCAGCGGTGAAGTTCTCTTCTCTAGTGTAGTGGTCACTTCTCTGTAAATCCCTAAATATGTTGGGTCTTCCTGGAGAATATCCCTTCGAGACTCTTTGTATTCAGTTCCTAAACATAAAACGTACCCGTCTGCCAGTCCTCTGGAGCTGCTTCTTCTCTCTGGAAAGCTTGAATATTCTGGGAAAAGAAAAGTAAAAGAAGCTGAAAATACTTCCCCAGAAATAGAATAATCACAACAAGCCCAACCTTCCACATCCTGCCAGGAAACAATGTGTTTTCTCATTCATAATAACCCATGGGTGGGTCAACTTTACAAATCAGATAAATTGCCAAATTGTAGTTTATTTTTATTTTTTTGCCCGACTATAAGCACTCATCATTAATTAAAAGTAAATAAAGTGATGTTGTGCTGCTGTGCTTAAACTAAATACATAAAATAACAAATAAATGTATGATATGTGTGTGTCGCTCTTGTGAATAAACTTATACAAGGGAAACTACAATATAAATAAAAAGTGATGTTCGGCGCACTTAGGCCCCTTTCACACTTATACGACTTGTCCCACGATTTTGTAGTGCAAAATCATATGACAAGTCATTCTCCATGATTTTCAATCATATGAATACCATTCATATTGGCATGACTTTAAGTCGTGCCAACTTGAAAGTAGTCTCTGCACTACTTTGGTCCAACTTCTATGCGAGTTGTACTCTATAGACCTCAATGTTAAACCCTCAAGTAGCATGCAAATCGTGCCTGAATAATATAGACACGATTTCAGTACGACTTTGTAAGCACAAGCCTGGCTCGCTGATCGGGAAAGGAAAACTTTTTTTTCCTTTTGCGATGAGCGACAGGCAGTGCTGACAGCTGTCTGGTATGTATCCTGAGGGGGGAACGCCGCGCCAAGTTTTAAATGAAAAAAATGGCATGGGTTCCCCCCCAGGGGCATACCAGGCCCTTAGGTCTGGTATGGATCTAAGGGGAACCCCCTACGCCGAAAAATCGGCGTGGGGTCCCCCCCAAAATTCATACCAGACCCTTATCCAAGCACGCAGCCCGGCCGGTCAGGAATGGGGGTGGGGATGAGTGAGTGCGCCCCCCTCCTGGACCGTACCAGGCTGCATGCCCTCAACATGGGGGGGTGGATGCATTGGAGCATGGGGGGCACCCTGTGGGGCCCCCCACCCCAAAGCACCTTGTCCCCATGTTGATGAGGACAAGGGCCTCTTCCCGACAACCCTGGCCGTTGGTTGTCGGGGTCTGCGGGCGGGGGGCTTATCGGAATTCGGGAGCCCCCTTTAATAAGGGGGCCCCCAGATCCCGGCCCCCCACCCTATGTGAATGAGTATGGGGTACATGGTACCCCTACCCATTCACCTAGGGAAAAAAGTGTCAATAAAAAACAAAGTACACAGGTTTTTAAAGTAATTTATTAGGCAGCTCCGGGGTCTTCTTCCAACTTCGGGGGTCCTCTTTCGACTTTGGGGGTCTCTCCGGTCTCTCCGGCGTCTTCTCCCGGTGTCCGCATCTTCTGCCGGCTCCACCACTATCTTCTGCCGCTCTTTTGCCAGCGGTGGCCCGGACTTCTGGATCATCTTCTTCCCTCTTCTCTTCCAGAGATGTTGACATGACGCTCTCTCCAGCTGGAATGGTCCCTGAACGCTCCGCAACGGACTTATATAGGCGGTGACACCGCCCCCTTATACCGTCACAGTCCCTGGGCATGCTGGGACTGTGACGTTTTAGGAGGCATGCCCCGGGACAGTGACCTCATAAGGGGGCGGGGTCACCGCCTATATAAGTCCATTGCGGAGCGTTCAGAGACCATTCCAGCTGGAGAGAGCGTCGTGTCAACATCTCTGGAAGAAAAAAAGAAGGCAGAAGTCCGGGTCACCGCTAGCAATTGAGCTGCAGAAGATAGCAGAGGAGCCGGCAGAAGATCAGGACACCGAGAGGAGACGCCGGAGAGACCCCCGAAGTCGGAAGAGGACCCCCGAAGTCGGAAGAGGACCCCCGAAGTCGGAAGAGGACCCCCGAAGTCAGAAGAATACCCCGGAGCTGCCTAATAAATTACTTTAAAAACCTGTGTACTTAGTTTTTTATTGACACTTTTTTCCCTAGGTGAATGGGTAGGGGTACCATGTACCCCATACTCATTCACATAGGGTGGGGGGCCGGGATCTGGGGGGCCCCTTATTAAAGAGGGCTCCCGGATTCCGATAAGCCCCACCGCCCGCAGACCCCGACAACCAACGGCCAGGGTTGTCGGGAAGAGGCCCTTGTCCTCATCAACATGGGGACAAGGTGCTTTGGGGTGGGGGGCCCCGCAGGGTGCCCCCCATGCCCCAAAGCACTCACCCCCCATGTTGAGGGCATGCGGCCTGGTACCAGGGGGGGGCACGCTCGATCGTCCCCACCCCCATTCCTGACTGGCCGGGCTGCGTGCTCGGATAAGGGTCTGGTATGGATTTTGGGGGGACCCCACGCAGATTTTTCAGCGTAGGGGGTTCCCCTTAGATCCATACCAGACCTAAGAGCCTGGTATGCCCCTGGGGGGGGAACCCACGCCGTTTTTTTCATTTAAAACTTGGTGCAGCATTCCCCCACAGGATTCATACCAGACAGCTGTCAGCACTGCCTGTCGCTCATCGCAAAAGGAAAAAAAGTTTTCCTTTCCCGATCAGCGAGCCAGGCTTGTGCTTACAAAGTTGTACTGAAATCGTGTCTATATTATTCAGGCACGATTTGCATGCTACTTGAGGGTTTAACATTAAGGTCTATGGAGTACAATTCGCATAGAAGTTGGACCAAAGTAGTGCAGGGACTACTTTCAAGTCGGTATGACTTAAAGTCGTGCCAACATGAATGGTAGTCATTGAAAATCATGGAGAATGACTTGTCATAAGATTTTGCAATACAAAATCGTGGGACAAGTCGTATAAGTGTGAAAGGGGCCTAAAGTCCAGACATACAGTATAAGTACCATATCCAAAATATTAACATTTCCCGTCATATCCTATATAATGATTTTCAGTCTCTCTTTGAATTTTCAACATAAGTGCCTTCTTCTATGATGGTGAAACCTCCCATACCAACAAACAATATCACAATATTCTTCTATATACACTCACCGCCCACTTTATTAGGTCCCCCTTGCTAGTACCGGGTTGGACCCCCTTTATTAGGTCTCTCTTGCTAGTACCGGGTTGGACCCCCTTTTGCCTTCATTCTTGGTGGCATAGATATAACAGGGTGTTGGAAACGTTCCTCAGAGATTTTGCTCCATAGTGACATGATAACATCACACAGTTGCTGCAGATTTATCGGCTGGTATCCATGATGCCAATCTCCCGTTCCCACCACATCCCATATTGGATGAGATGTGGTGAGTGTGGAGACCATTGGAGGACAGGGACCTCATTGTCCAGTGGTGAGATGATTGGATCTTTGTGACATGGTGCATTATCTTGCTGGAAGGAGCCATCAGAAGATGGGGACACTGTAGTCATAAAGGGATGGACATGGTCAGCAACAATACTCAGGTAGGCTGTGGTGATCAAACCATGCTCAATTGGTACTAAGGGGCCCAAAGTGTGCCAAGAAAATATCCCCCCCACCATTACACCACCACCACCAGCCTGAACCGGTGATAGCCCATCCCCCACACCATTACACCACCACCACCAGCCTGAACCGGTGATACAAGGCAGGATGGATCCATGAGCCAAATTCTGACCCCACCATCTGAATGTCGCAGCTGAAATCCAGACTCATCAGACCAGGCAACGTTTTTCCAATCTTCTATTGTCCACATTTGGTGATCCTGTGCCGATTGTATCCTCAGTTTCCTGTTCTTAGATGACAGGAGTGGCACCCGGTGTGGTGTTCTGCTGCTGTAGCCCATCTGCTTCAAGGTTGGATGTGTTGTGCATTCAGAAATGGTATTCTGCATACCTTGGATGTAACGAGTGGTTATTTGAGTTACTGTTGCCTTTCTATCATCTGGAACCCGTCTGCCCATTCTCCTCTGACCTCTGATATCAACAAGGCATTTTTCTCCATGCAACTGCCGCTCACTGGATATTTTCTCTTTTCCCCACCATTCTCTGTAAACCCGAGAGATGGTTGTGTGTGAAAATTCCAGAAATACTCAGACCAGCCCGTCTGTCACCAACAACCATGCCACGTTCAAAGTCACTTCAATCAAATTTCTTCCCCCACTCTGACACCAGAACAGTACAAATACCCTCCAAATGGTAAGAGGCATGGCAAGTTTTAGTTGTAGTTTTTTGTCATTTTTTTGGAAAATCAAAAAAATAAAAAAATAAAAATTCATTTTTTTTTAAATTTTTTTTACATGGTCACCAGTGCAATACAGTACAGCTATATCATATAACTGGTGTGGCGTTATCAGGGACACTGACTGGGGACAGTACAATATATATATATATATATATATATATATATATATATATATATATATATATATATATTTTTTTTTTTTTTTACTACATTTTTTTCTTTTTTTTAGGATTTTTTTTAACACACTGTGGCCAGAGCAATATAGTGTTAACCTAGTAACATTGTACTGTGGACTCTGGACTCTGGGGAAGTGATCAGAATTTTTTTTTTCACACATTATGTTTGCTTATAGCAATAAGGGCACCACGTATCCCAAAATGGTATTTTATTAGATAATACACAAAACTCCTATGGCAGGATTATACTACATGTTTACAGCTATTTTTATAATCCATTTGACTCCAGCCATATCCAAGGTACATAGTACTTTAACCCTGATGAAGAGGAAATGTCTAAATCCTCATGATGTGTTGGCTTTCTTATTCTGCATATTAAAAAAACTGGTTCAACAAGATCCGTACACCCACACTTGAGGTGCCACCACTGCGCCAAACTAACCAAAACTGTAGAAAGCTGCCACTTTAAATGAACGTGATTTAAAAAAAACATTTACCAAATAAATCAATAAAGGCTAATAGTGGCACTAAAAACTCAAATCATAAAGCACCGAATGTTAATTGTTGAGACTAGCAAAATGATGATACATGAACGTGAATATAAAATCCATCAATGAGACCCGATGTCTCAAACAGTCTTATGCAAAATCTTGATTTCTTCCACCACACCACATGCACTTGGTGATTCCATTCTCCTCTGGATAGGGTTTAGGTCGGCTTTCATGTAAAAGCAATCCTAGCAGCTAATTAGCCTCTAGACTGCTTTTACAAGCAGTGGGAGGGAATGCCCCCCCACCGTCTTCCGTGTTTTTCTCTGGCTCTCCTGTCTCAACAGGGAACCTGAGAATGCAGCCGGTGATTCAGCCAGCTGAGCATAGAGCTGATCAGAGACCAGAGTGCCTCCAAACTTCTCTATGGCCTAAGAAACCGGAAGCTACAAGCATTTTATGACTTAGATTTCGCCGGATGTAAACAGCACCATTGGGAAATTGGGAAAGCATTTTATCACACCGATCTTGGTGTGGTCAGATGCTTTAAGGGGAGAGGAGAGATCTAGGATCTAATAAACCCCAATTTTTTTTCAAAAAAGTGTACCTGTCACTAAATATTGCTATCATAGGGGATATTTACATTCCCTGAAATAACAATAAAAATGATTAAAAAAAAATGAAAAGAACAGTTTAAAAATAAGATAAAAAAGCAAAAAAATAATAAAAGAAAAAAAAAAGCACCCCTGTCCCACCCTGCTCTCGCGCTAAGGCGAACGCAAGCGTCGGTCTGGTGTCAAATGTAAACAGCAATTGCACCATGCATGTGAGGTATCACTGCGAAGGTCAGATCGAGGGCAGTAAAGTGGTAACCTGTAAAGGCTTTTAAAAATGTATTTATTTTGTTGCCACTGCACTTGTAAAGCATGTCATGTTTGGTATCCATGTACTTGGCCTAAGATCATCTTTTTTATTTCACCAAACATTTGGGCAATATAGTGTGTTTTAGTGCATTAAAATTTAAAAAAGTGTGTTTTTTCCCAAAAAAAGTGTTTTAAAAATCGCTGCGCAAATACTGTGTGAAAAAAAAAAATGAAACACCCACCATTTTAATCTGTAGGGCATTTGCTTTAAAAAATATATAATGTTTGGGGGTTCAAAGTAATTTTCTTGCAAAAAAAAAAAAATTTTTATGTAAACAAAAAGTGTCAGAAAGGGCTTTGTCTTCAAGTGGTTAGAAGAGTGGATGATGTGTCACATAAGCTTCTAAATGTTGTGCATAAAATGCGAGGACAGCTCAAACCCCCCCAAATGACCCAATTTTGGAAAGTAGACACCCCAAGCTATTTGCTGAGAGGCATGTCGAGTCCATGGAATATTTTATATTGTGACACAAGTTGCGGGAAAGAGACAAATTTTTTATTTATTTTTTGCACAAAGTTGTCACTAAATGATATATTGCTCAAACATGCCATGGGAATATGTGAAATTACACCCCAAAATACATTCTGTTGCTTCTCCTGAGTGCGGGGATACCACATGTGTGAGACTTTTTGGGAGCCTAGCCGCGTACGGGACCACGAAAACCAAGCACCGCCTTCAGGCTTTCTAAGGGTGTAAATTTTTTATTTCACTCTTCACTGCCTATCACAGTTTCGGAGGCCATGGCATCCCCAGGTGGCACAACTCCCCCCCCCCTAAATGACCCTATTTTGGAAAGTAGACACCCCAAGCTATTTGCTGAAAGGTATAGTGAGTATTTTGCAGACCTCACTTTTTGTCACAAAGTCTTGAAAATTGAAAAAAGAAAAAAAAAAGTTTTTTCTTGTCTTTCTTCATTTTCAAAAACAAATGAGAGCTGCAAAATACACACCATGCCTCTCAGCAAATAGCTTGGGGTGTCTACTTTACAAAATGGGGTCATTTGGGGGGGTTTGTGCCACCTGGGCATTCCATGGCCTCCGAAACTGTGATAGGCAGTGAAAAGTGAAATAAAAAATTTACGCTCTTATGTCGCGTACACATGGTCGGACTTTTCGTCTACAAAAGTCCGACAGCCCGTCCGACAGACTTTCGGCGGACTTGCGGCGGACTTGCGGCGGACTTGCGGCAGACTTTCTAACAAACGGACTTACACACTCTAACGAACGGCCTACACACGATCACACAAAAGTTCAATAGCCCGTACGACACCCTTTGGGCTCCTTCTGCTAATCTCGTGTTTATCTCGTGTTAGTAGAAGTTTGGTGAGAGACGATTCGCGCTTGTGAGACTCGTATTTTTCAGTTCGTTTTAACTGTTGTTCAGTCTGTGCTTGTGAGGTTTGTATCTGCTTTTCAGTGCGTTCAGTGGTCAGTTGGCATTGAGAAATCTTTGTTTTATTGCCCGCTCGTTCCTGATTTTCAGGTCGCTCTTCACAGGCCTTGCTGTTCTTCAGTGCGTTCTGTTAAGTGTGTTCTGACCAGCCGACCGTTTTGAAGCCATGTTACCTGTACGTACTCGTCGTCGAGCTCGTGCATTGTATGTGCTTGGTGCTGTAGTTCATTCTTCAGCCCAAGACCAGTCCATGAACAGGGCGAGGAGGAGTTCATGGACCAAGAATTGGTTGCTCCAGCGTGACCAGTTCTGTCACATGCCATTGCTCCGTGAGATCCGTGAGAATAATCCTGAGGATTTCAGGAACTTTCTCCGGATGACGGACCCCGTTTTTGACCGTTTGTTGGCTTTGCTGACCCCCTATATCAGCAAGCAGGCTACCTGCATGAGGCAAGCCATCACTCCGGAGCAGAGGCTAGTTGCCACGTTGCGGTACTTGGCGACGGGGAGAAGCCTGCAGGACCTCAAGTTCTCGACAGGCATCTCCCCCCAGGCTCTGGGGATCATTATCCCAGAGACCTGTTCTGCCATCATCCAGGTCCTGCAGAAGGACTATATTAAGGTAAGATTTTTTTCTTTTTTTAGCATCACATGTTATTTTATTTCATCTTTGATAATGTAATGTATTTCTTAACTCAAACACTACTTACCATCATTGCAATATAGTGTGAATGTCCCCTTTTTCTCCTCACGCATGCGGGAATTTTTTCCTGTTCTTTTTTGTCATGCATGTATATTTGCCTTCACTAACCTCCCCACCATACAATGCTGGGCACATATCCACCTAGTCTACTCAGTTTGAATGTATTTAGTCAGCTGCATTGTATTTTGTTTCCCCTAAACTCCATCCAAATAGTGTGCGTGTCATAAACTAGATTTCCAAACCCCCCCCTAAATTCCATCCAAATAGTGTGCGTGTCATAAACTAGATTTTCAACCCCCCCTAAACTCCGTCCAAATAGTGTGCGTGTAATTAACTTGATTTCCAAACCCCCCCCAAACTCCATCCAAATAGTGTGCGTGTAATTAACTTGATTTCCAAACTCCACCCCCCCTAAACTCCATCCAAATAGTGTGCGTGTAATTAACTTGATTTCCAAACCCCCCCTAAACTCCATCCAAATAGTGTGCGTGTAATTAACTTGATTTCCAAACCCCTCCCCCCCTAAACTTTATCCAAATAGTGTGCTTGTAATTAACTTAATTTCCAAACCCCTCCCCCCACCTAAACTCAATCCAAATAGTGTGCGTGTAATTAACTTGATTTACAAAGCCCCCCCCCCTAAACTCCATCCAAATAGTGTGCGTGTAATTACCTTGATTTCCAAACCCCCCCTAAACTCCTTCCAAATAGTGTGCGTGTAATTAACTTGATTTCCAAACCCCTCCCCCCACCTAAACTCCATCCAAATAGTGTGCGTGTATTTAACTTGATTTCCAAACCCCTCCCCCTACCTAAACTCCATCCAAATAGTGTGCGTGTAGTTAACTTGATTTCCAAACCCCTCCCCCTCTAAACTCCATCCAAATAGTGTGCGTGTAATTAACTTGATTTCCAAACCCCTCCCCCCTAAACACCATCCAAATAGTGTGCGTGTCATTAACTTGATTTCCAAACCCCCCCTAATAATTTGCTATAATGTTCTGTGGTGTTGATTTTTACAAAGCAAATATATGTTGCACTTTGCAAAATGCATTTGCACTCTGCAAGTGCATTTGCTCCAGGGCTTTAGTAAATGAGCAGAAGCTCTGCTGATTTCCATCATCCAATCATGTGCAAGCCACAAAGTGTTTTTATGAATTGCCCTTGCATGTGATTGTGTACTCCTTGCAACATGAAAGCCTTTTTACCTTACCTCATTTACTAAGCTGTGGAGCAACTGTACTTGCAGAGTGCGACAACTGCACAGTCTTGTAGCCTTTAGTCAATAAAACCCTGCGTGTCCTTAAACTTTTAATTTCTAATTTCACCACCCTAAAATGTAACAATGTGCCATCAGAGGGGGTGAGCAATCTGATAAGTGTGCCTTTCCATATTATTTATTCAAGAAGATTTCAATTGTTTATAGTTATACTGATGCTGGGCAATAATGTTTTAAGTGTATAATGTTCTTGCAATGTTATATTCAAAATTACTGAGTTTTGTTTTCTTGTTTGATTCCCCAGTTTCCTTCAACGCCACAGGAATGGCAGACTGTGGCATCCCATTTTGCCACCCGTTGGGACTTTCCCAATTGTGGAGGGGCTATAGATAGGGAACATGTCCACATCGTGCCACCACCCCATTCGGGGTCATACTATTTTAATTATAAGGGGTTCCATAGTATTGTCTTAATGGCGGTGGTGTCGGCACACTATGTGGACGTGGGGAAGAATGGCTGGATGTCGGATGGAGGAGTATTTGCCCAGACGGAGTTCTGCCAGCGTCTCCAGAGTGGTGGCCTGGGATTGCCACCTGATGCGGATAACGTGGAAGGACTCCCCTTTGTCTTCATAGCCGATGAAGCCTTCGCTCTGAGCAAGCACCTCATGAGGCCATTCCCCCAAAGAACCCTCACCCCGGAGAGGAGGGTTTTTTATTTCCGGCTGGCCAGAGTGAGAAGAGTTGTTGAGAATGCATTTGGGATTCTGGCCAGCCGGTTCCCCCTGTTTCAAACATCCATTAACTTGGCGGAATACAAACTTAATTTTATCATTTTAGCGTGCTGCAACCTGCACAACTTTTTGCACAAACATTCAACAAGTTATATTGTGCCAGTTGGGCCTGAGGCCGGACTTATCAGTGACAAAGTGCCCGTCAAGTTCGAGAGCAATATGTAAATTATTTTATGGATAGGGGGGCCATTGCAATGGCCCAGGATATTTAAATTATCAAAATTAAAAATCTTGATGAAATATTGAATTATATTTATTGCATGCCTTTCTTTTTGGCTTTCTCCTAGGTTATGGTAGAGCACTTGTAGTGCCAAGTGTATTTTCCTTGACTAAATAAGCACCATTGTCACTGTAAACAACTATTTTAAATTTAAACAAACTGATACTGAGCATTGAAATAACAAACCACACATTTAGTTAATTACTAAACAGATGTTTTAATATTCTGTATACATTCACTTATGCATTAGTATAAAATGTTCATAGTCAAAAAAATCTCGATATATTTACAAATTTTGAAAAATATATTTAGTTATATATTTTTTTATTTTAAAATATATTTTTTTTTATTTGGGTTTTAACAATTTATAATTTATTATTTTTTTTTTAGATTTTTTAAAAACAGGCCTCTTTTTTTAAAATTTTTTTTGGTTTTTTAAAAACAGGCCTCTTTTTTTGTTTTTTTGTTTTTTTTAAAACAGGCCTCTATTTTTTAAAAAAATTTTTGAAACATTTTATTTTTATTTTTTTGGGGGAAAACAGGCCTCTATTTTTATTTATTTATGTATTTATTTTTCAAAACAGGCCTCCATTTTTTTTAATTTTTTTTTTTGTTAAACAGGCATATAATTTCAACAAAATACAAAAGAGAAGGCCCAGAATGGAGTCAGCAAACAAGGAAATGAAGGACATGATCCTTCATTTAGATTCGACCCAAAACATAGATCCTGTCCTTCATTTCCTGCTGCATACGATCCAGCCGATTCCGCATTTGATCAATCTCCCCATTCCAGGCCATTATTTGAGCAATTAGTCATTGGGCACTGTCTGTTGTGAAATAGAGTCACTCGGACCTAAAATTGAATGAAAAAAAGATGTGTTTAGAAATATGCAGACATACATAGTTTACCTTACCATAAGCTGGTGTCTCAGACACTGACCTGGTGGGGTGCCCATGTCGCATACTTCCAAAACATCCTCAGGGGTGGCGCTGTTGCTTGAGTCAAGCACAACCAGATCACCTAAAATAGAGTCAAAAATTTACATAAAAAAAAGGCAGCCATGCATAGATTACCATAAGCTGGTGTGTCAGACACTCACCTGGTGGGGTGCCCATGTCGCCCACCTCTCCTACCTCCACATCCTCAGTGGGGCTTGGGCTGATTTCCCAAGTATGTTCTTTCAGTTGGGGGGGACTGGGTTCTTCTTGGCTGAGTCTTTTTTCCCCTATGTGAACCAAAAAATTAATATACTTAGCACACAGATATTTTAGTACATAGTAATCTTCAAACATTGTAGTGAAGTGGTGTACAAATTGTCTGTTTGTGTAGAGTTCCTAGTTTAATAAATGTTTAATTTTAGAAAGACATATCTGGAAAGATAGATAGATATATCTATATCTATATATCTATCTATAAATATCTAAATATATATATATAAATACCGATCTATCAATCTCTATCTCTCTCTCTCTCTCTATATATATATTTATGGTTGGAGCCCTATGTCCGGTATGTACATGGATACCACTTATAGTAAAGACAGGACTTACCATCGGAAATAGACCTGAAAGTGTGGACTTACCATATGAAATGGACCTGAAAGTGTGCCTTGGTCTAATGGCCGGTATGCCAAAATAAGGGGGCATACCCTGGTTTAAGAAATGATTATTCTGTAAGAGAAATGAATGAAATGAATAGTTTTGAGAAATGCTGTGAAATGGGGATGGGAGGGTGGGTATCGCGCACAGGAAACCGACAAGCACCACAGGTGAGCGGGCTGCTTAAGTACCCCCCCGGGCTCCTCCCATAAATTCAGGCCACCATACTGGCCTTCCTACTTATGGTTGGAGCCCTATGTCCGGTATGTACATGGATACCACTTATAGTAAAGACAGGACTTACCATCGGAAATAGACCTGAAAGTGTGGACTTACCATATGAAATGGACCTGAAAGTGTGCCTTGGTCTAATGGCCGGTATGCCAAAATAAGGGGGCAAAAACATTCAGGTAGGGTTATGATTTTATTGATTTCCATTACTTATTGAGCCAATTTGGAGAATGCCTGTGCCATCTCTGTTTGTGGATTGGGGATATACCGGGCGAAGCAGGCTGACTTCCACCTGCCCAGTCTTTTAATGATGTGTTCTGGAACTCCGTGGCGGGATGCCGCGGAGGCTGCTCCGATGCGGAAAGAATGTCCGGAATACTGACTAGGGTTAAGATGAAGATTGCGGAGAAGTATTCTTATGTGTTCCACAAACTGAGAGGCGTTTAAGGGTTTAACAGGGAACGGTAGAAGGGGACTGCTGTCTGGTTGTTCAGGCAGGAGTGAGAGGAGCCGGTTGAGTACGGCGACTGGACACCAGCTGTTGTCGGTTTTGTATAGATGAATGTTCGCTCCTGAGCCCGTTTGCTGGGTTTTAGAGACCTCGAGGTGCAGGATGAAGTGGTCTTGGTATCTAAGTAGGTGTCGTCTGCATAGTACTGGGTCTGTGGATTTGTTAGAGGTGAATTCTCCAGGGCGCAAGAACCCATAGTACGCTAGATATATCGCTGCTTGTAAGACGATGCTGCGGAGCAGACCGAATGGCGAGGTAGCCAGCATAGTTGACATGTCCCTAAAGATGGGTCCCGTAATGGGCAAGCGCTTAGTGCTGATGACTGGTTGGTGTTTCTGAATTCCCCTAAGAATGGCTCGTATGGCGTGAGATGAGAATAGTGAGGGTTTCGTGGGGTCTTCAAGCGCCATAAAATGTTGAATGCCGGCTAGGTATAGCCGGATGGTGTTGTAGGATAAGGCCAGCTGCGTGTGGCAGTGCGCAGTGAAGGCCAGTACCTGCTTGATACCTGTTGGCCCTTTACGGCAGGACGTGAGGAATTTGTTAAAGGCCTTCCACGCTGTCTGGTAGGCTTTAAGTGTGTTGTAGGAGAGGGAATGATTTATAAGTTGTGTAGCTCCGTGTAAATGTTGAGCTAGTCCAGGGTCAGTTGTGACCAGACAGGGATAGGGGCCGACATCGGATCGGCATCGGGAACCTGGTTGAAAAAGGAGGAATAATTGAAACGTGACAGTGCGTCAGCGGCTGAGTTGTATCTGCCGGGAATAAATGTACAGTGTATATTGAACTGATGTTGTAAAGACAGTTGTACCAACCTGCGCAGGAAGGACATGACTGCTAGGGACTTGGACCTGCCTTTGTTGATGATGTCTGCCGTGGCCTGGTTGTCGGTGCTAAAGACTACAGTTTGTCCTGTCCAGTGGTGGCCCCAGAGTTGTGCGGCTGCCACTATGGGGTAAAGCTCAAAGAGGGCAGATGTTTGGGAAAAGCCGGGTATGATTAGTATCTGTTGAGGCCATGGTCCTGAAAACCAATGATGGCCAAAAATTGCCGCGAAACCTGTGGAGGCTGCGGCGTCCGTAACCACCTGGGGTGAATGGACCGAAACTATAGGTATGAATAGCGATATGCCATTCCAGGCGGACAAGAATTCCTCCCACATGGATAGGTCCGCTATGGCTGCGGAGTCTAAATTCAAAATCTGATCAGGGTCTTGAGTTCTCGACAGAAATCTGAGTAGGCGTGATACAAACGTGCGGCCTTGTGGAATAATTCGCATAGCGAAGTTGAGCATACCCAGGAGGGACTGCAACTGTTTTTTGGTACAGTCCTTGGTGTGTGTAAACTCGTGGAGGACTGCCCTAATGCGTGTTAGTTTGTCGAGGGGGAGACTGGCTTGCATTGCGCAGGTATCCAAGCTGACCCCGAGAAAAGTGATGCTATTTGCTGGGCCATCCACTTTGTGCTCAGCAATAGGAACATTGAGGTTTCCAAAAATTACCCTAAGTTTGTCGAGATCTCCTGGGGGCTTGCTGGGTGGTTCTATCAGTAGGAAGTCATCTAAATAATGGATGACTTCATGGCATTGACCCTTGTGTAATAGTATCCAACTGAGGGATTGGGCGAACGTGTCGAAGAGCCACGGGCTACTCTTCGAACCGAAGGTGAGCTTTGTAGCAAAATAATATGTTTCCTTCCACTTGATGCCATGCCAGCACCAAAGGGATGGGTGGATGGGCAGGAGTTTGAAGGCATCCGAGATGTCGGCTTTGGAGAGCCAGGCACCTGTGCCTGCTTTGATGATCGCCTGTATTGCCATGTCCACAGAAGAATATTTTAGGGAAAACTCCTCGGAGGGGATCAGGGAATTGAGACTGGGTATGTTGGAAGAATGAGGCGCAGACAAGTCGTACACCAAACGCAATTTATTTGAAAACTTGCCCTTGACAAGCCCAATAGGGCTGACTCTCCATGTGTTGAAAGGGGGGCAACTGAAAGGGCCTATCACGTAACCTCGATCCACCTCTGCCTGTAAGAGCTGATCTATGGCTTGTTCGTCAATGGCTGCCGAACGAAGATTGGCACATTCGTGGGTAGTGTGGGGAAGTGAAATGAGGCCGGTGTGAAAGCCTGCTGTGAAGCCTTGGATAAGGAAGGTGGCCAGGGAAGGGGTGGGATGTGAAGTGAGATACCATCCTAACCACAAGAGGTTGATCCGGCTTAGTCACGCCTTCTTGTGTTGCTTGACTTCGCACAAAATCCTGGGGTGTGCTCTATGACATATGGTGCAGAGGTGAAGTAGACGGCACTGGCTGAAGTTGCAGGACCCCTGATTAAAGTTATTACAGATGGCTGCCCCTCCCACGGTTCGGACTGGGCGTCCGAGTTTGTCCACCTGAGGCGTTGGTTCAGGGATCGGCTGAGCCTGTACTGATCCTGAGGTAGAGGGAAACTCGAAAGGCCGTCTGTTTGCCGTATTGGCACACCAGGTGGCAGTGTGGGTGGAGGACTGGCAAATCGCACACAGAGGTGAGCGTAAGCCGGCAAAGTGGCGGCAGAAGAGCTCTGTGTCCATGAGACTCCAGTCTGTGGTGATCTGGAACTGTATGAGTCTGGCCGCGGCCTTGGCTGAAAAAGAACGGTGGTAGTCGTAAAAGGCAAAACCACCGTACTTGTGGCCTAAGTCTACCACAGTATGGAGATACAAGTCCAGCTCTTCCCGCCTGCTAGGGGTGACTGAGCACAGGACATCTCTGAGCATGCCAAAGGCCAGTGTAAACTCTGAGACTGTTAGCTTGCGGTTCAATCTGGGGTCTTTAGATTTAAGGACCACTGATATGTCGCCCCAGGAGTAGGCTTTATTTTCTGCCAAATCATGCACGGAAATGAGGAGAGAGGCCAGGTTGACGTCCTTGCCGTCCAAGATGTCCTTCCTGATACTGGTTGGGACCAGGTGGGAGGGGTAGACAATGTGGCTTGAGCCTGAGGTACCTGCAGGAAGAGGTGTCAAGCTTTGAGTTGCCGTTGGGTCGGGGACAGCCGTGGCCGGTCGGGCCTCCAGAAGTGCAACCCTGGTTTGGACGTCTGCAACTGAGGTGGATAGAGATGACACCATCGTGTGTAATTGTGAAATGGCCGATGATATCGACTGAAGGGATGCCTGTTGGGTACTGGGTCCTGCTGCTGGTGGGGGAAAGAGGAGTTTGAAAAGCTCGCCTTTCCTTGCTGTGGCAGGGAAGGGGACACCTCTGCGTCTGAGCTCTGCCGTCAGTTTGGGGATAGTCCATCCCCTAAGAGATTGCACGCTGCCGCTTTCTGAAACCGGAGAAGGTGACAGAGGGGCCGCGAGGTCTTCGCTGCCGGTCTGAGACATGGTTGCTCTGGTGAGGATTATCTTGAGCTTTTATCTCCTGGTTGACTGTAACCTATTAAGGGCGAGATGAATTTCAAGTTTTTTCTTTGATCCGCTGAGTCATACTTACCCGACTTGTTCTCCCATTCCCCTTTTTTTTTTTTTTTTTTTTTTTTTTTACCTGGGGGGATATCGTCCAACCTGGTGCAGGGTGGACCTACTGAACTTTGACTGACCTGAGAAAACGAAAAGGTGACAATTCGTGAAAGGATTGCTGACTGGTTTCTTGAAGCAACGATTTGTATGACAATGAAATGATTCGAAATGTTTGCCTTGATTACGAATGGACTCCATGACAGAGGTCCGGCCTGGTCGTCATCATTGATTCGACCGAGAACCGGGCTCTGGAGCATGTATTGAAATGAGGCAAGTGGAAACATTGGTGCACCCGGGACGATCTGGTGCTTATTTGATGCATCTGGATTCGAATCGGAGCACCGTATGAAATGAAATGAGAGAAATGATTATTAGACCGAGGCTTGAATTGGTTGGTGCCGTGTTTGCGACTGGCAACCATCCGAGCTCTGGTATAGGTATGAAATGCTGTTTGGTACCAGCAAGGCATTCCGTAAAGAATCGGTGCATGTCAGATGCGACTGGTTCCAGAACGGTGATGCGTTGTGGGAGTGAAATGGTAGTAAGCTGCATGGCAGAGACATGGATCCATCCCCCGATGTCTGCGATTAGCTATGATCCGGACTTTGAAGCATGTATCAGAAATGAGGCCGAGCCCTGGGGTACGCCACCATGAACCGGTGCATTTCCATGCGACTGGATTTATGTGTGAACGTGATACGTGGAAATGAAATGATAACCATGACAGAAGGTACGAATTACTGATAAACGTAACTCTGGAGCATGTATAGAAATGAGGCCAGTCCTGGGGCGCGCCGAGACGAATCGGTGCATTGTCATGCGACTGGATTCATGTCGGAACGTGATAGGTGGAATTGAAATGATAACCATGACAGAGGTATGAATGACTGAAAACGTAACTCTGGAGCATGTATAGAAATGAGGCCAGTCCTGGGGCACGCCGACACGAATCGGTGCACTGCCATGCGACTGGATTCATGTCGGAACGTGATAGGTGAAAAATGAAATGATAACCATGACAGAGGTATGAATGACTGAAAACGTAACTCTGGAGCATGTATAGAAATGAGGCGAATCCTGGGGCACGCCGACACGAATCGGTGCACTGCCATGCGACTGGATTCATGTCGGAACGTGATAGGTGGAAATGAAATGATAACCATGACAGAGGTATGAATGACTGAAAACGTAACTCTGGAGCATGTATAGAAATGAGGCCAATCCTGGGGCACGCCGAGACGAATCGGTGCATTGCCATGCGACTGGATTCATGTCGGAACGTGATAGGTGAAAATGAAATGATAACCATGACAGAGGTATGAATGACTGAAAACGTAACTCTGGAGCATGTATAGAAATGAGGCCAATCCTGGGGCACGCCGAGACGAATCGGTGCATTACCATGCGACTGGATTCATGCCGGAACGTGATACGTGAGAATGAAATAACCATGACAGAGGTAGTAATGACAGACAATGACGTAACTCTGGAGCATGTATAGAAATGAGGCCAAATAACTGGGGCACACCGGAACGAATCGGTGCATCTTTTTGATGCGACTGGATTCGAATCGGAGCGCGGTAGGTGACTGAAATGAGAAATGTTTGAAATGATTTGAAATGTCAGAAATGAGTTCTAGAATGTTTCAGAAATGAGAAATGATTAGTATCGAACTGACTTGATCCGATAACTTGCAAATTGCGACTTGCTGTGGCTGTTTACTGATGCATACTTTTAACACCGACATGCTAGAAATAGAGCGACGTCTGCGTCGCGGTGCTGTCGAAATGGTAACATATCGAAAGTACGAGCGATACATATTACAATAGTGAAATGCGAGTAACGAAATTTTGAAAGTACGGTTTAGTGACATGACATGAAACGAAAAATTCGATATACATTGCAGATTATGAAAAGCGAGTGAAACGAAATTTTTCGAAATTACGGTTTAGTGACCTGATATAAAACGAAAAGTCCGACGGGACCTTACCTGCGACAGCCAAGCCAGCCGCGTGGTACAAACTACGAACGAAAGACGCCGACTTCGAAAGTTTTTGAGAACGGTATCGAATACGGAATGCGAGGCAAGAACTTGCGGACGCTGGTATATCGAATAGTCGGCCTAGTGACGTATATCGCGCACAGGAAACCGACAAGCACCACAGGTGAGCGGGCTGCTTAAGTACCCCCCCGGGCTCCTCCCATAAATTCAGGCCACCATACTGGCCTTCCTACATATATATATATATATCTCTATATATATCTATCTATATATCTATATATCTATCTATCTATATATCTATCTATCTATATATCTATCTATCTATATATCTATCTATCTATATATCTATCTCTATATATATCTATCTATCTCTCTCTCTATATATATATATATATATATATATATATATATATATATATATATATATATATATATATATATATATATATATATATATATATATATATATCTATCTATCTATCTATCTATCTATCTATCTATCTATCTATCTATCTATCTATCTATCTATCTATCTATCTATCTATCTATCTATCTATCTATCTATCTATCTATCTATCTATCTATCTATCTATCTATCTATCTATCTATCTATCGATATATATAACTATATATATATAGATAGATATATATCTATATCTATATCTATATAGATAGATATATATATATATATATATATATATATATATATATATAGATATATATAGATATATATAGATATATAGAGAGAGATAGAGAGAGAGAGAGAGAGAGAGAGAGAGAGAGAGAGAGAGAGAGAGAGAGAGAGAGAGAGAGAGAGAGAGAGAGAGAGAGAGAGAGAGAGAGAGAGAGAGAGAGAGAGAGAGAGATAGATAGAGAGAGATTATATATATATATTATATTATATATATATATATCTATATAGGTATATATATATATATTATAGATATATATCTAGATAGATCTGTATATATGTAACAAGGTTTATCAAAAGATCGTTTCAAACGATGGAAAACTTGTATAGTAAAGAAAAGCACATGGAGCAGGATACAAGGTAATAAACAGAAGATGAACACACGACAAGTACTTACTTTTTTTCAACACTTTACGGATCCGTCTGTACTGATCCGGCTCCCGGAGTTTGAGGTCGGACCATCTTTTCCGAATCTGATCTTTTGAGCGCCGTACCCCAAAAGAAACATGTAATGTCTTCACCACCTTCGCCATTATTTTGGCTTTTCTCAAATTTGGCCTGGCGTACGGTCCATACTTCCCATCATAGTCATTTTTTTTCAGAATTGCCACCATTTCCACCATCTCTTTAAAGGACATATTGGAGGCCTTAAATCTCGGCTTCCCACATTGTGACATTCCGGCCTCCAGGCTTTCGTCGCTACCTGAGGTAGTACACACCTGATGTGTCTCCACCAATTTTCACCCCACTACGCACCGTAGAAAGAATGGGCGGAGAATATGAGTTAAAATTGAACGTCAGGGGCGGGCAACGCAGGCGGAGTTTCACACATGCGCAGTGTTTAAAGAGGGGTCTTGCGCACGTGTCGTACGTACGTTCTGTGCGTAGAGTTAAGGGGCGGAGAATATGAGTTAAAATTGAATGTCAGGGGCGGGCGACACAGGCGGAGTTTCACACATGCGCAGTGTATAAAGAGGGTCTTGCGCACGTGTCGTACGTACGTACGTTCTGTGCGTAGAGTCAAGGGCGGGTTATATGCGTAAAGAAAAAGAACGTCGGGACGGGCCAAGCAGGCGGAGTATTACGCATGTGCAGTGTATAAAACGTTGTTACGTATTGTGTCATACGTACGTTCTGTGCGTAGGTGATAGTGGACCGGGACGCTACAAAATGAAGGTAATTTTAAATTTATAAATTTGGTCAAAACTTTGTAGCAAGCGGCCTATATGGCTTGACAGATTGATGAGGCCTACATAGGGATAAGATGATGAGGGTTTAGCAGAAACATAAGTGTTTTTTGTCTTGTGTCTTTATCTTTTACAGACATTATGAATGCCAAATTTAAAGAGCCTGAATTTTTGTCAGCTTTCATAGACAAATACAGAGAGATGAGGAATCTGTGGGTGGTCAAACACCCTCAATATTATTTGAAGCATGTCAGGAAGTCAACGCTGGAGAGACTTCTGACATTTGTCCAGACGACCATCCCGGAAGCAACGATGGAGACATTGTTAAAGAAAATTGGGATCTTGAGGAACATGTATAAGAGGGAGCATAACAAGATCCAGGAATCCATGAGATCAGGAGCATCAGCAGATGATGTATATGTCCCCAGGCTGTGGTACTATAATAAACTATGTTTTCTTGATGACCAGACTGAAGCCAGGGCATCACTTTCAACCCTTCCCTCCACCCTTCCCTCCACCCTTCCATGCACCCTTCCCTCCACCCCAGCAGAGGCTGATGAGGACCAAGCTGGGTCTTCCATCCTGGATGAACCGGATGTGACTATCTGGAGTCAGGTAAATTAATTTCAAAAATATTTACTGTCCTAATATTAAAGATGTTAACTGGATGTTATAATTGATTCAAATAATTTTCACCTAAAAATGATGTATACATATCAATTGACAGTAGTGGCGAAATATGTTTGTCACCTGCTTCAAAAAATTAGGGTGTCTGATTTCTAGACTCTTTTATTAAGAGATGTATTCACATTGAATTTGCTAGTCATGAGAAGCAAATTGTGTGTCATTGATGAACCCCAAAAAAAAAACCTAAAACTATGTCCCTTTTTTATACACAAGATGAGTCCATCCAGGAGGAATGTGGGGAAAGTGGCAGGCAGGAGGAGACCGGGCCCATGGACAGCCTGGAGGAGGCCGGATACAGCATCATCCTGGAGGAGGCCGGACCCAGTGTCATCCTGGAGGAGGCCGGACCCAGTGTCATCCTGGAGGAGGCCGGACCCAGTGTCATCCTGGAGGAGGCCGGACCCAGTGTCAGGCAGGAGGAGGCCAGACCCAGTGTCAGACAGGAGGTGGCTGGGCCCAGTGTCAGGCAGGAGGTGGCTGGACCCAGTAGGAGCCTGACACAATCACAAGTGCCTCCCCTCTGCCTTCCAAAAAAAAATGGCCAGGAAGGGGACGGTGACACAGGAGGCATCCCTGCACCTCATGCGAGAGGCCACCAATTTTTTAAGGAGCCCCCCCAGAAGCTGAAGAGGCCTATGGGTGCTACTTAGCCAGCAGGCTGCTTAAAATGGAGTGGGGCCAACGCCTCATTTGTGAGAGACTGTTTGGGGAAACAATACACAAGGGGCTGCAGGGCACGCTAACCAGCAACACACAACTACATGAGGCAGCCCCCCCTCCTCCTCCTCCTCCTTCTCCTCCTGCCACAACTCAAACACCAGAGCCACAGCCTCCAAAGAAGGCTGCAGGGAAGGCTGCAGGGAAGGGTGCAGGGCAGCGTGGAGGAAAGGCTGCAGGGAAGAGAAGAAAGTGATGACCTGGGTTCAGTCTGGTCTGAAGACACAGGCTGTTGTAGTACCACAGTCTGGGGACATCTAGATCATCTGCTGGTGCTGTTGATCTCTGGGATTCCTGGACCAGATTGTGCTCCCTCTTATGTGGACTCCTCAAGATCCCAATATTCTTGTCCACAGACTTTTTCCAGCGTTGACTTCCTCTTTATTTTCTTTAGACCATGAATAAATGGATATTTGAGTTTATGAAAAGACTTTATGTGTTTTAATTTAAATCATTGATTTAGACACAATGTCAAATTAACAAGGGACAACAATCTCCTTGAGGTTGCAAAAACACACAAAAAAAATGAATAATGTTCTAGTGGTAACTTAAAAAAAAAAGTTTATACATAACCAAAAACGGTTCTTTCTGTTAACTTTATATACAAAAGAAAAAATCACAATAAACAAAAAAATGGTTCTTTGTGGTAAGTTAAAACAAACAACATTAAAAACAAACAAAAATGAAATAAAAAATGTATTTGTGTTCAATTTAAGAAATACAAAACTAAAAAAAAAAAATAATAAAATAAAATGGTTCTTTGTGGTAACTTTACAAACCCCCCCCCCCCAAAAAAAAAAAAAAAATGGTTCTTTGTGGTAACTTTACAAACCCAAAAAAAAAAAAAAAAAAAGAAGTAGATAAAGATAAAATAAGTTCGACAACAATCATAAAATAAACATCTGGAGAAAATCTAAAATAAAAGATGACTCCCCCCAAAAAAACAAGTGTAAAAATTATTATTAGTATGGAGGCATTGTTTTTAAAAATAATACTGAATATGAACAGCAAAACATCTTCGTTCTTTATAGCATTCGTAAAGAAGACATTAATGCGCTGCATTCAACAATCACAGAATTTGCAGCGTGAGGAATGTGCTTCCTACAATACGAACACTAGTTTTACTAGACCGAGTGCTTCCGTTTAGTTTTTGCTTATGAGCATGTGTCATTTTTTTGTCCGTCGGACTAGCACACAGACAAGCGGATTTCTGGGTCCAGCGTAGTTACGACGTAAAGATTTGAAGCATGTTCCAAATCTAAAGTCTGTCAGATTTGCGGCTGGAAAAGTCTGCTGAAAGTCTGCTGAAAGTCCGGGGAAGCCCACACACGATCGGATTGTCAGCCAGCTTTAGTCCGTCGGCGTCCGTCGGACTTTTGTAGACGAAAAGTCCGACCGTGTGTACGCGCCGTTAGAAATCCTGAAGGCGGTGATTGGTTTTCAGGGCCCCGTACGCCGCTAGGCTCCCAAAAAGTGCCACACATGTGGTATCCCCATACTCAGGAGAAGCAGCTGAATGTATTTTGGGGTGCAATTCCACATAGGCCCATGGCCTGTGTGAGCAATATATCATTTAGTGACAACTTTTTGTAATTTTTTTTTTTTTGTCATTATTCAATCACTTGGGACAAAAAAAATAATATTCAATGGGCTCAACATGCCTCTCAGCAATTTCCTTGGGGTGTCTACTTTCCAAAATGGGGTCATTTGGGGGGGGTTTTGTACTGCCCTGCCATTTTAGCACCTCAAGAAATGACATAGGCAGTCATAAACTAAAAGCTGTGTAAATTCCAGAAAATGTACCCTAGTTTGTAGACGCTATAACTTTTGCGCAAACCAATAAATATACGCTTATTGACATTTTTTTTTACCAAACACATGTGGCCGAATACATTTTGGCCTAAATGTTGACTAAAATTGAGTTTATTGGATTTTTTTTATAACAAAAAGTAGAAAATGTAATTTTTTTTTCAAAATTTTCGGTCTTTTTCCGTTTATAGCGCAAAAAATAAAAACCGCAGAGGTGATCAAATACCATAAAAAGAAAGCTCTATTTGTGGGAAGAAAAGGACGCAAATTTCGTTTGGGTACAGCATTGCATGACTGTGCAATTAGCAGTTAAAGCGACACAGTGCCAAATTGTAAAAAGTGCTCTGGTCAGGAAGGGGGTAAATCCTTCCGGGGCTGAAGTGGTTAAAACTTTTTTTTGCATTGATCCATGTCCCCTAGGGCAGGACCCAGGTCCCCAAACCCTTTTTATGACAATAACTTGCATATTAGCATTTAAAATGAGCACTTTTGATTTTTCACATTCGAGTCCCATAGACTTTAACGGGGTCCTGTTTGCACAAATTTTTGGTCTGTTTGCATGTTCTGCCGCAAACCGAACTGGGGGTTGTTCAGCTCATCCCTACTGTCTACTGGGAGTAATGGTAAATCTCCCTAGCAAGACACAGACAGGAAAATGTATACACATGGTTATACATATTCTTTTTTTTTTTATCCCTTTCCATTAAGAGTTTTGAGAACAAGTATGGAAATCTAAAAATAGAAAAATATACAATAAAAAGTGTATCTGGGATTACAGTCGCTCACGCATGATAAACAAAAATTCTATAAAACACTACAAACCACCTCCTACTCCAACCCACCCTTTGTACAAACCCCTCCCCCGTTCCCATCTCTGTCTGTGCAATACCCTGCCAGTTCCCCAGGACAAGTGATATCATTCTTTAACCACTTAAGGCCTGGAAGGATTTGCCCCCTTAATGACCAGGCCATTTTTTGCGGTATGGCACTGCATCACTTTAACCGACAACTGCGCGATCGCGCGGCACTGCACCCAAACAAAATTTTGAAATAATTTTTTTTTTACTTTTTGCTATAATAAATATCCCCAAAATAAAATGTATAAAAAAAAAACATTTATTCATCAGTTTAGGCCGACATATATTCTGCTACATATTTTTGGTAAAATAGAATTGCAATAAGCGTATATTAATTGGTTTGAGCAAAATTTATCATGTCTACAAACTGTGGGATAGATTTAGGAACTTTTATTTTTTTTTTATTGTTTTTACAAGTAATTGTGGTGATCTGCGATTTTTATCGGGACTGCGACATGCGAACAAATCTGACCCCAAATGACACTTTTTGTGGACCAGTGACATTATTACATTGATCAGTGCTATAAAACTGCACTGATCAATGTAAAAACGACAATGGCAGGGTTGACACTAGGGGGTGATCAAGGGGTTAACTGTGTTCCCTGGGTGTGTTCTAACTGTAGGGAGGATGGGCTGCCAGGGACCAACCACTGGGAAGAGAAGATCTGACATGTCCCCTATCAGAACTGGGATTCACCTTGTTTACACTGGCAGATTCCCCTTCTGCCTCTGTACTAGGAGATCACGGGTCGCCAGCGGACATCGAGTCCACCCGACCCGCAGGGACGCTTCCGCAGGCAGCACCCGCCCGCAACTGCACCTGCACTAGGGTTTTCACCTTTTCTTCAAGCCAAACCCAAACACTTTAGCGGTCTGGGACACCTTTGGTTGCCCCAAGGAGAGTAGTAATGCGGTGAGCATAGCATGCCGCAGCGAACAGTGGGTGTGGCCAAATTGCTCTTGCTGACATCATCACCATGCCCCCCCACTGATGCCGAACCTGCCCCCAGACAGCCGCCTGCAGCTCGTGGACGGCAACAGATTTGTGTGTGACTATCCTGGTTACTTGGGGAGCCACAGCCCAGTCTGAATAAGGTTTTCAGTCCGCCTGAAACCCCGACACGAGATTTAAAACCCGGACTGTCCGGGAGAATCCTGAACAGGTGGCAACCCTAGCCTGTGCGAGGCCCCGAACAGGTACTATTCGCGCAGCGCTGCCAACCTGCCACAGTAAATGTACGTGAGCTGGTCGACAGGTGGTTAAGTAGAGTGTGGGGAGGACGAGGACAGTTGTCAGGTTTTTATCGCCCTACTCTTCTGATTTTTTTTTTTTCATAATCAAAATTTTTATTTCATTTATATAATTACACCAGTTATACAACACAACATACTATACCCCTTCACTCAACCCAAAAAACAAAAACACAGATTACATTGCATCATTCCACAATTACCCCTCCTTCCCCCTCCTCTCCATCCCTTATCTCCTCTCCCCCTCTCTCCCTCCCCCCTAATATTCTCTCCCACCCCTTTCCCTAATCTGTGGTTCATCCCTACCTCACTTCTAAATATATTAAAGTTACTCCAATTCCTTCCCCCCCGTGTTCGTGCATACTCTAAGTAAAAAAAAAAAAAAAACTATGAAGTGGGTTTCCCCCCTACATTAATTTAGTGTCATTAATTACCATTAATTCATTAATTATTAAATTGTGTATATGCTCTTCCAAAAATAAAAAATAAAAAAATGTTTGTGTTGTACTAATTTAAACTTGCCTAAACCAAAATCCTTGTACCCTGTGCAAGGTGATAGGGGGAAGACACTTTCCTCTTCCCCTCTTAATTCGTAGTGCTCATGAATTAATATTAATTACTCCTTTATTAAAAAAAAAAAAAATCTTTTTTTTTTTAACCAGTGTCAGAAAGGAAACCCCCCCCACTTGTGTTTACAGCCCGCCTACCCAGTGCACATAGGTAAGGGAGTAGGGAGGAGAAGAAGAGGAGAGAAAGAGAAAAAAAAAACCCTCCCCCACCAGAAAAACATATATTACTTTACCCCCCACCCTCTTTACACGGATTTAGCATTAGAGAAAACATATCAGTATATAAAACTTTCTTTCCAGGGTCAATGTTCTTATTATATTTATTCCTAATGACTGTGCCATATCTTCCTCCTCTATTCGCTAATATTTCCCTCTTCTGTTATCTCCTTAGCGCACTGTTCCCATCTCGCCCAGGTCCTTTCAAATTTCCCCTTTTGGTTCTTAACTACATGGACCCACCTCTCCGCTTCCTTTATTGAGTTGACTTCATTTCTCCATTCTATAACTGTCGGGCCCCGAGCTTGTCTCCAGTACTTCGGGATTAATTTTTTCGCTGCATTTAATAAATGCGGGGTTATACTTTCCCTGTAAGTTTTGATAGATCCGGGCTTTCTATGAAATAGGTACTGTATGGGCCTGAACTCCAAGGGTTCCATTATTAGTTTCTCAATCCATGGGGCCACTGATTCCCAGAACAACTTAATTACTGGGCAAGTCCACCAGAGATGGAGAAAGGTGCCCCTCTGTCCACATCCCCTCCAGCACCTATCACTTGTTGTTGGGGAGATTTGTGCCAGTTTAACTGGAGTCCTGTACCATCTTGCCAGGAACTTATATGCCATTTCTTGCACCTTTGAACATATGGAGGTGGTAAACGTTAACAAAATCATTTTTTTAATTTGTTTATCTGTCCATACCTGACCCAGTTCCTTCTCCCATTCTTTTACAAAGTATGGGGTTGTCTCTTTCTGTCCCCTTAGAATCATTCTATACATCTGAGAAAGCATATGCCTAGATTCTGGCGTCTGTACACATTGCCTCTCAAAAGCAGTGAGTGAGTTCATGGGTCTTATTAAAGGCTTTAGTTTGTTAAAAAAATTCATCATTTGGTAATATTTCCATTCTGCTATACGTATCGTCCCGAATCTCGAGACCATTTCTGTCAATGGTAGTAGGACTCCACTTGGGGCGAACTTACCCCACTTGGTGTCCCCATCCCGACCCCAGGCCCTCAGATAACCCCTCTCCTCCCCTGGGGTAAACCAAGGGAATCCCTCCAGAGGCGTCAGAGGGGATATCTGGGGGGCGTATTTACCCTTCTTGTTTATCCTGTCCCACACTTTCAATGTGTTCAGGGTCAATGGTGATGTCCATTGTGATAGCCCTCTCATCGATCCCTGGATCCAGAGCGCTCCTGCCAGATTTCTCCCCGCCATTGACATCTCTGCTTGTACCCATGATTTTCCCTGTAAGTCTTGGCACCAATTCAGTATCCAAACTAGGGTCATGGCCTTATAATATGATGCTATATCTGGTAGTCCCAGGCCTCCCTCAGCTCTGTTCCTTCTCAAGATGTCATAGGCCAGTCTGGGCTTCCTATCGTTCCATACAAAAGCCACGAACAGCCTACGCACCTGCCTGAAGAAAGTCACCGGCAACCTGTTTGGCACTGTGCGCAGCACATAAATTATTCTGGGTAGTATACTCATTTTTATAGCACTAATTCTCCCAAACCAGGTCAGATATTTACCCTTTCATTTTTTTAACTCTTCTGTTATTTCTTTTAACAGTAAGCCGTAGTTAAGTTCATACAATAATTCATGGTCTGCGCTAATCTGTACCCCCAGGTATGTCAGAGACTCTTTATTCCATGCAAATGGGTAGATCCCTCTCAATGACCTTTCCATCGCTGCTGGGACATGGTTGGGGAGGATGACTGACTTCTCAAAATTAATCTTGAAATCAGACATCCTACCGAATTTATGTACCTCCACCATTAGTGCAGCTATGGATGTCTGAGGGGCAGAGAGAAAAAAGAGAAGGTCATCCGCATACGCTGCTACTTTATGCTCCACATGGCCTATGCACGTCCCGGCTATCTCCTCATTATTCCTGATTTTACATAAAAATGGCTCCAATACTATCGCAGATATCAAGGGGGATAATGGGCACCCTTGCCTGGTACCATTTTGTATGCTGAAACATTCAGATAGTGTCCCGTTGACCTTGATCCTTGCTCTTGGTTCCGCATATAGGGACATAATCCACCCCAGCATTTTTTCCCCCAGGCCTATCTTCCCCAGCACTTCTCTCATAAAGCCCCAATTCACTCTGTCAAATGCCTTTTCGGCATCCATTGACAGAGTGATCCTTGGGGCTCTATCCGGGCCAGACCGCATCCAATGAAGAATGTGGAGCGCACGAGTAGTGTTGTCCCTTGTCTCGCGTCCCTTTATGAACCCCGTCTGGTCTGAATGGACCAAATCTCCTGTATGTTCTTGAAGCCTCAGGGACAAAATTTTTGCTAATAGTTTGGTGTCCGAGTTAAGCAAAGAGATAGGCCTATAGTTAGCGCAGGCCAGGGGGTCCTTCCCCTCTTTTGGCAGAACCGTTATATAAGCCAATAGTGCTTCTGGAGGAAGTGGGTTGGAGGCACTAATTGAATTAAAATAACTACAGAGTGGTTTTACCAGTACTGGAAGAAGCTTTTTATAGTATGAATTTGTCAGTCCGTCTGGCCCTGGACTTTTCCCCAGAGGCAGGGTTGCTATCACTTTGCTCAACTCCTCTACCGTAATTGGACGTTCAATATCCTCTATAATTGTTCTGGGTAGTGTGGGCATAGAGGCTTCCTCGATATATTCACCTATCTCCTTCCTCCTTTGTCCCTCGCTTACCCCTGTTCCCGGTGGCTCTTTTTTAGAGGTATTATACAATGCCTCATAGAATTTACCAAACTCTATCACTATGGCTTTCGTAATAATTATTTTCCTGCCTTGAACCAATAGACTATGCACATGTCTGGAATCTTGTTGTTTTTTGAGTTGTTTTGCCAGTAGCCGTCCACACTTATTTCCTTGTTCATATGCTCTATTTGCGATATACCTGGTTTTGTTTTTTACTTTACGCTCTAGGCACTGCGAGAGCTCTGCTCGTAAGTTCTCCAAGCACCGGCCATTCGCAGAGTCGAGATTTTTTTTATGTTTCATCTCTAAAACACTGATCTCCTCTAATAATTCATCTATTTCTCTTTTACCTTCTTTCTTTATATACGATCCGTAAGCGATCAAGTCCCCTCTGATATCTGCCTTGTGGGCTTGCCACACCACATGATCTGACACTTTTTCTGTTTTATTTATTTCAAAATATTCTTTTATCTTAATACTTAGCTTCTCCACTATATCCTCCTTGTCCAGCAATGATTCGTTCAGACGCCATATTCGTTCCGAACGGTCCATTTGAGTTGGGCGGAGGATCAGAGTTATTGGGGCGTGGTCCGACATCGTTATAGATTCAATTGTACTTGCGATGACATTCCCCAGATAAAATTGATCCACCAGGAAAAGGTCTAACCGCGAATACATTTCATGTGTTTTAGAGTAATAGCTAAAATTCCTAGTCCCTGCATGCAGTGCTCGCCAGCTGTCTACAAGGTGCTGTGAACGTAGAATTTGTTTGACCCGCTTTATGGCTTTGAAGGATAGGGCGGTTCTGCCCCGTAGAGGTGTCTAAACTCGGGTCAAGCACTATATTGAAGTCCCCTCCCACCACTAAACATCCTTCTTTAAATTCTTCCAATTTTCCAAATGTTTTAATCAAAAAACAGACCCTTCATTGGGTGCATATATTGAAGCAAAGGTATATCGTTTCCCATGCAGTAAACCTTTCACAAACAAGAACCAACCTTCTGGGTCACTTTGCAAGGTCTCCATTATCCAAGGGCATGACTTCTTGAATGCAATCTTGACCCCTGAGGATATGTACACCCCAACAACGAGCTTCTCGTGTTTTCTCCCTCTTGGTCTGTTACAATTTACACTCACCGGCCACTTATTTAGTTACAACTGTTCAATTGCTTGGTAATGCAAATTGCTAATCAGTCAATCATGTGGCAGCAACTCAGTGCATTTAGGCATCTAGAAGTGGTGAAGACGACTTGCCGAAGTTCAAACTGAGCATCAGAATGGGGAAGAAATTTACCCCGTTAAAGTGGAGTTCCACCCAAAAATGGAACTTCCACTTTTTGGAATTCCCCCCCCTCCGGTGTCACATTTGGCACCTTTCAGGGGAGAGAAGGGAGCAAATACCTGTCTAATACAGGTATTTGCTCCCACTTCCTGGCATAGATCACCGCGGTGACCGCGGTGACCTACGCCGCTTCCGACACCTGCTCTTTCCTCCCCTGGGAGACAGAAGACAGCAGGGACCAGTGAGGACGTGCAGCGCGACTCGTGCATGCGCAGTAGGGAACCAGGAACCAGGAAGTGCAGCCGCATGGCTGCACTTCCTGATTCCCTCACCAAGTATGGTGGCAGCAGCAGCCGAGAGCCGATGGACAGATCGGCTTGGGCTGCCGACATCGCAGGCTCCCTGGACAGGTAATGCCACATACACACGAGTGGACTTTTCGACTGGACTGGTCCGACGGTCTATCCGACGGACTTTCGGCGGACTTTCCGAATAAACGGACTTGCCTACACACGATCACACCAAAGTCCGACGGTTTCGTACGTGATGACGTACGACCGGACTAAAATAAGGAAGTTGATAGCCAGTAGCCAATAGCTGCCCTAGCGTCGGTTTTCGTCCGTCGGACTAGCATACAGACGAGTGGATTTCTCGATAAGAACTGGGTCCGGCGGAAAGATTTATAACATGTTCCAAATCTAAAGTCCGTCAGATTTTCGACCGAAAAAGTCTGCTGCAGGTCCGATGAAGCCCACACATGGTCGGATTGTCCGCCGGACTCGGTCTGTCGGACCAGTCCGGTCGAAAAGTCTGCCCGTGTGTACACAGCATTAGTGTCCATATATTAAAAGTCAGCAGCTTCAGTATTTGTAGCTGCTGGCTTTTAATATTTATTTTTTTCGGTGGACCTCCGCTTTAACCACTTCAGCCCCAGAAGGATTTACCCCCTTCCTGACCAGAGCACTTTTTACAATTTGGCACTGCATGGCTTTAACTGCTAATTGCGCGGTCATGCAATGCTGTACCCAAACAAAATTTGTGTCCTTTTCTTCCCACAAATAGAGCTTTCTTTTGATGGTATTTGATCACCTCTGCGGTTTTTATTTTTTGCGCTATAAATGGAAAAAGACCAAAAATTTAGAAAAAAATTATATTTTCTACATTTTGTTATAAAAAAAAATCCAATAAACTCAATTTTAGTCATACATTTAGGTCAAAATGTATTCGGCCACATGTCTTTGGTAGAAAAAATGTCAATAAGCGTATATTTATTGGTTTGCGCAAAAGTTATAGCGTCTACAAACTAGGGTACATTTTCTGGAATTTACACAGCTTTTAGTTTATGACTCCCTATGTCATTTCTTGAGGTGCTAAAATAGCAGGGCAGTACAAAACCCCCCCCAAATGACCCCATGTTGAGCCCATTGAATATTAATTTTTTTTGTCCCAAGTGATTGAATAATGACAAAAAAAATTTATAAAAAGTTGTCACTAAATGATATATTGCTCACACAGGCCATGGGCATATGTGGAATTGCACCCCAAAATACATTTAGCTGCTTCTCCTGAGTTGACTTTTTGGGAGCCTAGCCGCGTGCGGGGCCCCGAAAACCAATCACCGCCTTCAGGATTTCTAAGGGCGTAAATTTTTGATTTCACTCTTCACTGCCTATCACAGTTTCGGAGGCCATGGCATCCCCAGGTGGCACAAACCCCCCCCCCAAATGACCCAATTTTGGAAAGTAGACACCCCAAGCTATTTGCTGAGAGGCATGGTGGGTATTTTGCAGCTCTCATTTGTTTTTGAAAATGAAGAAAGTCAAGAAAAAAAATTATTTTTTCAATTTTCAAAACTTTGTGACAAAAGTGAGGTCTGCAAAATACTCACTATACCTCTCAGCAAATATCTTGGGGTGTCTACTTTCCAAAATAGGGTCATTTGGGGGGGGGGGGGGTTTGTGCCACCTGGGCATTCCATGGCCTCCGAAACTGTGATAGGCAGTGAAGAGTGAAATCAAAAATTTACGCCCTTAGAAAGCCTGAAAGCGGTGATTGGTTTTCGGGGTCCCGTACGCGGCCAGGCTCCCAAAAAGTCTCACACATGTGGTATCCCCGTACTCAGGAGAAGCAACAGAATGTATTTTGGGGTGTAATTTCACATATTCCCATGGCATGTGTGAGCAATATATCATTTAGTGACAACTTTGTGCAAAAAAAAAAAAAATTGTCTTTTTCCCGCAACTTACAATATAAAATATTCCATGGACTCGACATGCCTCTCAGCAAATAGCTTGGGGTGTCTACTTTCTAAAATGGGGTCATTTGGGGGGGTTTGAACTGTCCTGGCATTTTATGCAGAACATTTAGAAGCTTATGTCACACATCACCCACTCTTCTAACCACTTGAAGACAAAGCCCTTTCTGACACTTTTTGTTTACATGAAAAAATTATTTTTTTTTGCAAGAAAATTACTTTGAACCCCCAAACATTATATATTTTTTTAAAGCAAATGCCCTACAGAATAAAATGGTGGGTGTTTCATTTTTTTTTCACACATTATTTGCGTGAATTATATGATTATAAATCAGCGTTAATGTTTATAGATGGATCGCCGGTAACTAATGAGAGACCCCCAAGCCAGATACCTATAGTATCTACCTTCAAATACCTAGGTATATTCATTTCACCCAAACTTACTGAAGCCTGAATATCTACCCTTTGCTATCGTGTTTTAGAGATAAAATAAATGTATGGAATAAACTTAAAATGTCCCTGGCAGGAAAAGTTAATCTCATAAAGATGATTCTGATGCCACAATTTTTGTACATGCTACATAACACGCCGGTAGTTATTACACTGAAGATATTCAGGGTGGTTAACTCCTTATTCCGGCTGTTATTGTGGCACACCAAACCCCCCAGAATTAAATTAGAACAGCTGCAGTGTTCAAAGGAGGGGGGAGGCCTCACCCTCCCCAATCCTTGGATATACTACTTGGCAGCACAATTGCAGCATCTGATAGGTGCCATGGCTCCTTCGCCGATGAGTTCATCGGCTAAGCTTATGCTGGTGGGCTCAGGGGCGGAGTCAGTTCCCGAGGGATTGGAAGCCCACCTTTTCCAAAGGCCCAACAAGCAAATGCCCACATATACACTTCTCCAGAAGGTTTGGAACAAGGCTAAACAACTGCAAAATGTGACAGGCTTTACCAAGTATAGCCCGCTTTGGGAAAATAAAACATACGTAGAACTAGCCAAGATCCAACAAGGGCCCAGGTGGCGCTGCAGGGGTATCACTAATTTGAATCAGATTTTTAGTAATGGGACATTGTTATCTTTTAAGGATTTACAAGCTAAATATTCTCTGCCTACCAATATGTTATTTTATTACTTACAATTACAACATGCAATTAGAGCACAAGGGGAAGCGACAGACTGGTCCCAGTCCCCCACACCTGTTTTTCATATGATGCAGGAGGCATCAGAGACTAAAGGCATAATCTCACAATGCTATAACATGCTATTATCGTCATTCTTAGAAGGGTATCCCACAAGGGCGGCAGCTCAATGGGAGGCGGATGTGGGCCCCATTTCAGGGGAGGTGAGGGAAGAAGCTTTGCAAGCGGTTAACACCTGCTCACTAATTGTGGCTCAAAATGTCTCCCAACTATATATCCTATTGAGAGTACATTATACCCCTGTAAAGCTATACAGAATGGGCAGAGCACCAGACTCACTATGTGGCAGATGCAGGGCAGAAGCTGGGGACCTGATTCACATCCTTTGGCGTTGCTCCAAACTCCATAGGTATTGGACGGAGGTCCTGGCTACACTAAATCAGGTGTTCCAGGCCAATGTCCCCCTAGATCCATTGTGTTGCTTACTGGGAGTTTTGGATGGGGTGATAGCGGAGGAGGTGACGAGGGTCGCCTTTGCACGAGCACTGTTTCAGGCCAGAAAGGTAATACTGATGGGTTGGAAATCTGCTACGCCACCTAGGTGCACAACATGGATACAAAACATGGGAAAAGCACTTATAATGAAAAAATATATATACCAGCACAGGGGGAGCCCTGGAAAATTTGATAGACTGTGGGACCCGTGGCTAGATGTGCCTGGAATAAACCCCATGGAATTGGTACAGATGAGACTGTTAAGAAGTGCTTAAATTCAAAGACGGAATGAGGTATCTGCCAGATGACTGGGAGCTAGGCCACATGACAAATATGATATGAAGCTATACAAAATGTGTAATGAAGGATGGAGGAGGAAGGTGTGAGGTAGCTGGAGAACATACCTCTGGTTAAATTAGTCGGGACACATAGTCCGAATGTTGAAAGTTTTAAGCTGTAAACTGCATAACTTGATTGATGGCTATTTTAGTACTTGGAAAAAATGTCGATTATGGTTCATGTATAAATGTATTGTTTGTTTTTTATGAGCAACAAAACCCTTTTTGATTGAAAAAAAAAAACGGTTCCAGGTTCGGGTCCCTCAAAATGCGATGGCATCTTGGGAGACCCTGTGAAAGTGTGCCTAGTATGTGCAGTGCTGTACCCTACGCTAATACTCAAATAGTGTATGGTAGCGTTCAAAACATTCACCAATGCAAAGACCAGGATTGTCAGGACAGGAGGGACAATAATAGTAAGTGTCACGCCTATATCCGCGCTTGCTGCAGACACAACATCTTTTTTGGGGGGATTCGTTGGGTAGGGGTACTCAGGAGGACATAAAGAAAATGCCTCTCATGCAGCCGACTGCATTTGGTTGGGGATGTGAATGGGGGAAGTACGGGCGCTGCAGAAGTGGTGGGTTCCCAATTATTAGGAATGGCGAATGCAGCAGGAAGGGCATTATGGGCACGACGGTCCTGTGTTTGTCTTTTTGGTGGCAGCGGGACACTACTTGTGCTTGCCACCTCACCAGCTTGAATTGCACTTATGGGACTCGCCACGTCACCAAGTGTTATTGCAGTGCTGGTTTGACTACGACCGGGGTGTACTAGGCCGCTGGTGCTTGCCAGTTCACCAAACACTACCAAAAAAACTGTTAGCAATTGCAGGGATCAGGCCTGACTCTGCGAACGCTGCAGTTATGCGTTTAGTGTTTTGTAAGTGACAGTGATCGATCGATACTGCACTTGGGTGGGCTGGGCTGGGCCGGGCGGAGGGGTAAAACGCAGGTGCTAGCAGGTATCTGGGCTGATCCCGCTAACACTGCGTTTTTGGGAACCCTAAACTGCTGGGGACGCTAGTATAGATCTGATCGGATCAGATATTGATCCGTTCAGATACTATACCACTAAGGGAGGCGTATGCTGCGTGCGTGGGTGTTAGCGGTACTGGCGCTAACCTGACGCTGCCTGGGGCGACGCATATCGCCGCCGGGCGATCAGGGGGCTAAACCTTTATTCGGTAATAAACGGCGGGTGCCCTGACACTATAAAAAATAAACGAACTAACCAGCGTCACCCGTAACAGTTATATGGTGATCACTGGTGAAAGGGTTAACTAGGGAGCAATCAAGGGGTTAAAACCTTTATTAGGTAGTATATGGGGGTCCCTGTCACTGTAAAATGCTGACGGCGAACCTAAATATTTACCTCCCTAACTAGCTTCACCAGCGACACTAATACAGCGATCAGAAAAATGATCGCTTAGTGACACTGGCGATGGGGGGGTGATCAAGGGGTTAAAACTTTATTCGGGGGGGTTAGGGGGGTACCCTAGACCTAAAGGGGGCTAACACTAACTGCCCTACCACACTAACTGTCACAAACTGACACCATGCAGTAATCAGAAAAAAAAACAAAACTGCTTGGTGTCAGTGTAACAGGGGGGGAGGGGTGATTGGGGGCGTAATGTGTGCCTGGCATGTTCTACTGTGATGTGTAGTGTTGTGCACTCACATTGAAGTCTTCTCTCCTCGGCGCCGGAACGGAAAATACCGAGTCGAGGAGAGATGACATCATTTCCTCTGCCTCTGATTACTATGCAGAGGCAGAGGAAGAATCTGATTGGCTGGGAGCCATATATGGATGTCGCGGCCCATCCGGTGAGAAATCTGTGACCAGTATCTGATAGGTGCGGGAAATCATGCCCTTAGGAGACGAACCTTCTAAACATAGCTTTTCGAAGTCTGTTAAGGGAGAAAATCTTAAGTTCGACCCTAGTGATTGTGCATAATGGCGTAGTTGTAATTAATTCATTGCTTTTACTAGTAATGGCGGTGATCAGTGATTTTTAGCGGGACTGTGACATTGCGGTGGACAAATCTGACACTAAGTGACACTTTTTGGGGGCCAGTGACACCAATACAGTGATCAGTGCTAAAAAATATGATTACTGTGTAAATGTCATTGGCTGGGAAGGGGTTAACAGCAGGGGCGATCAAAGGGTTAAATGTGTTCCCTCGTTGTGTTTTCTTACTGTGTGGGGGAAGTGCTGACAGGAAGAACACAGAAATCGCGGTTCCAAATCACTAGGAACAGCAGATCTCCATGTTGTCCCCTGTCAGAACAGGGATCTACTTTGTTTACATAGGCAGATCCTCATTCTGCCTCTCTGTGAATCGATCACAGACATCGGGTCCCCCGGCCACACACATCGCTCCCACTCTGTGCAGCGGGCACCCGCATTATCTAACAACATACAGGTACTTTGTTTTGCACAAAAGTGCCACCCTGCCTCTGTATATTTGTGGTGGGCGGTCTTTTAGTGGTTACGTGACTTTGAACGTGGCATAGTTGTTGGTGGCAGACGGGCTGGTCTGAGTATTTCTGGACTTTTCAGGCACAACCATCTCTCGGGGTTTACAGAGAATGGTGGGAAAAAGAGAAAATATCCAGCAAGCGGCAGTTGTGTGGAGGAAAATTCCTTGTTGAGGTCAGAGGTCAGAGGAGAATGGGCAGACTGGTTCCAGATCATAGAAAGGCAACAGTACCTCAAATAACCACTCATTACACTCAAGATATGCAGAATACCATCTCTGAACACACAACACATCCAACCTTGAAGCAGATGGGCTACAGCAGCAGAAGACCACACCGGGTGCCACTCCTGTCAGCTAAGAACAGGAAACTGAGGCTAAAATTGGCACAGGATCACCAAAATTGGACAATAGAAGATTGGAAAAACGTTGTCTGGTCTGATGAGTCTGGATTTCAGCTGTGACATTCAGAGGGTGGGGTCAGAATTTGGTGCATGCATCCATCTTGCCTTGTATCACCGGTTCAGGCTGGTGGTGGGGGTGTAATGGTGTGGGGGATGGGCACACTTTGATGAACGATACTACATTCAGAGTCAAGGTGCATCCAAGGGGGCAAAATTTTCCCCCTCTGGCGAATCTTTACATGGGCTGGTGGGAAGACTCTACTGTATTTGCCCATGGTAACCCTTTTAAAACCAACATCGCCTGGTACGGTCGTTTCATTGATGACCTGATTGTAGTATGGCATAGATCGATTGATGACATAGGTGACTTTATGAAATATATCAATACCAACTCCCTAAACCTGGAGTTCACCTGTGTGCACCACTCTACCCAAATAGACTATTTGGATTTGACCTTGATGGGGCATCTAGAAAGCAACACCGTGACTTCCAGAACTTTTAGAAAGCCCTGTGCAGGGAATCCCCTTTTATTCTCTAATAGCTGTCACCCCAGTCACACCATCAAATCTACTGGTGAATTCATCAGGACCAGGAGAAACTGCTCTACAGACAAGGATTTCTTCAAGAATGCACAGCGATTCAAAAGTGACTCAAAGAGAGGGGCTATAGTACACGATCAATAGCTAGAAGTCAAAATATAGCGTTTCGTAGAGATCGGGTGGAGATGATTCAGAATAGTGGCACAAATAAACACAGTGTAGTGATTACAGTAGAAATAAAGGTAATTTTGTCACTACATTTTCTTTAGAATACAACAAAATTGTTGCGATTCTTAAAGCACATCTCCCCATTTTGTATGCTGACAAGGATCTGTACTCTGTTATCCAGGGGGGTTGCCATTTTTCCAGTAGAAGGGCCCCCAGTCTGGGAAGTATGTTGTCACCCAGCTTGTTTTGCTCTCAGAAGTCAAACAAATAACAGACCTGGCTTTCCTCTGTAGGTTCCTACATGTGTGACCACAACACCTGTAGGCAGTGTCATAGACATAAAAAAAGCACTTCAGTTGTTTCTTTTTCTACCAAGATAACATATACCATCAAACAGTACATAAAATTCAAAATCAGTGGTATATGTTATTCAGTGTAGTGCCTGCAGTGGCCCTTGGTGGCCTTCTGGACATGATGGGGATTTTGTTTTGCAACACCACACTACACTGTATTGTGTACTGTGTACACCACCAGAAAAGTAGTAGCAACTGCACTATGCAGTGGCGGAATTTCCAGGGTCACAACAGTCGCACTTGCGACTGGGCCCTGGAATTCTGCCAGTGTGGGGGGGCCCCAAGGCTGGAGAGGGGGGAGGGAGGGGGCGATCGGCAGGAGAGGGGGGAGGGAGGGGGCGATCGGCAGCTATGTGATGTCTGCGCTCTGCAGGATGTCCCTCCAGGTAGCACACAGTTCACTTCCGAGTATCATTGTATCCAATGGAGAGGGGAGGGGCCTCTGACCCGAGCAGACACCAGATTTAGTGCACAAGTTTGTCCCTCTGCTTGTACACTCTGAGTCTTGCTGATACACGCTCAGGTCAGAGGCCCCTCCCCTCTCCATTAGATACAATGATACTCGTGAAGTGAACTGTGTGCTACCTGGAGGGACATCCTGCGGACATCACAAGGAAGCATGCTGCTTCTTCCATATGTGCTTCTCATGTAAGTAAAGCACAACACTGGCCCCCACCGGTCCCCTCTCACGCTGCCCCCCCACCTGTCCCCTCTCACACTGCCCCCCCACCTGTCCCCTCTCACACTGCCCCCCACCTATATATATATATATATATATATATATATATATATATATATATATATATATATATATATATATATATATATATATATATATATATATATATATATATATATATATATATATATATATATATATATATATATATATATATATATATAAATATGAGACTGTCTGTATATATGTATTAAAGAAATAATAGAATTGGAACAAACATTGAGCTGATCCTGAGAGTCACTGCCACATCCCATCAAACAATGGACACAAAAGGCTAGGTACCCCAAGGGGATTATATGGGCAGTGGATCAACAAGAATCAGGAATGCAGATGAAGTACAGAGAAATTCTTAGATAAAAGTATACTTTTATCTAATAATTTCTCTGTACTTCATCTGCATTCCTGATCCTTGTTGATCCACTGCCCATATAATCCCCTTGGGGTACCTAGCCTTTTGTGTCGTATATATATATATATATATATATTAAATACACTGCAGCTAACTGAATAAGCTGACTGCCTGCTCAATCTAAATTACATTCTCTCTCCATCCACGCCAACAACACACTACATGGGGCCGAAGTGCAGGCAGCCTTAAATAGTGTGGGGCGTGGACTTAGTCCCCCTGAGCCATGATTGGCCAAAGGCACTCTGCCTTTGGCCAATTATGGCTCTCTTACCTGAGGGCGCTGGGATTGGCCAAAGCATGCGGGTCATAGCACAGTCATCATCATACAGCAATGCACTGCGCTCCCACAGTGCATTATGGGCCATTAGGCGCCGCTCGAATTTGGAAAGAATGGCCCATAATGTTCAGTTTTCGACGAACAGGTGAACAGCCAATGTTCGAGTCAAACTCATGTTTGACCCGAACAGAAAGCTCACCCCTATTAGCCAGTATAATGGCTTCCTAGAACATCAGGGAAATATACAGTATATAGAGTATATAGACTTACTGGTCTATTGATGGTCTTCCCTCTTAGTGACCTCAAAATACATTCCCTATTCCCCCCTATAGATCTGACCGCTCACTGATAGGTAATCTTATTGGCTTTTATTAGTTACTAACCTTTGTTCTTTATTATTGCTATATCTGTTCTATATGTTCTAGGGACTATTTTCACTAGTGGACCATTGTCACTGATGATGTGGACCATTGTCACTAGTGATGTGGACCATTGTCACTGATGATGTGGACCATTGTCACTAGTGATGTGGACCATTGTCACTGATGATGTAGACCATTGTCACTAGTGATGTGGACCATTGTCACTGATGATATGGACCATTGTCACTAGTTATGTGGACCATTGTCACTGATGATGTGGACCATTGTCACTAGTGATGTGGACCATTGTCACTGATCATGTGGACCATTGTCACTAGTGATGTGGACCATTGTCACTGACGATGTGGACCATTGTCACTGATGATGTGGACCATTGTCACTAGTGATGTGGACCATTGTCACTGATGATGTGGACCATTAACACTGATGATGTTCACCATTGTCACTAGTGATGTGGACCATTGTCACTGATGATGTGGACCATTGTCACTAGTGATGTGGACCATTGTCACTGATGATGTAGACCATTGTCACTAGTGATGTGGACCATTGTCACTGACGATATGGACCATTGTCACTAGTTATGTGGACCATTGTCACTGATGATGTGGACCATTGTCACTAGTGATGTGGACCATTGTCACTGATCATGTGGACCATTGTCACTAGTGATGTGGACCATTGTCACTGACGATGTGGACCATTGTCACTGATGATGTGGACCATTGTCACTAGTGATGTGGACCATTGTCACTGATGATGTGGACCATTGTCACTAGTGATGTGGACCATTGTCACTGATGATGTGGACCATTGTCACTGATGATGTGGACCATTGTCACTGATGATGTGGACCATTGTCACTGATGATGTGGACCATTGTCATTAGTGATGTGGACCATTGTCACTAGTGATGTGGACCATTGTCACTGATGATGTGGACCATTGTCACTAGTGATGTGGACCATTGTCACTGATGATGTGGACCATTGTCACTAGTGATGTGGACCATTGTCACTAGTGATGTGGACCATTGTCAATGATGATGTGGACCATTGTCACTAGTGATGTGGACCATTGTCACTGATGATGTGGACCATTGTCACTGATGATGTGGACCATTGTCACTAGTGATGTGGACCATTGTCACTAGTGATGTGGACCATTGTCACTGATGATGTAGACCATTGTCACTAGTTATGTGAACCATTGTCATTGATGATGTGGACCATTGTCACTAGTGATGTGGACCATTGTCACTGATGATGTGGACCATTGTCACTAGTGATGTGGACCATTGTCACTGATGATGTGGACCATTGTCACTGATCATCTGGACCATTGTCACTAGTGATGTGGACCATTGTCACTGATGATGTGGACCATTGTCACTGATGATGTGGACCATTGTCACTAGTGATGTGGACCATTGTCACTGATGATGTGGGCCATTGTCACCGATGATGTTCACCATTGTCACTAGTGATGTGGACCATTGTCACTGATGATGTGGACCATTGTCACTAGTGATGTGGACCATTGTCACTGATAATGTGGACCATTGTCACTGATGATGTGGACCATTGTCACTGATGATGTGGACCATTGTCACTAGTGATGTGGACCATTGTCACTGATGATGTGGACCATTGTCACTAGTGATGTGGACCATTGTCACTGATGATGTGGACCATTGTCACTGATGATGTGGACCATTGTCATTAGTGATGTGGACCATTGTCAGTAGTGATGTGGACCATTGTCACTAGTGATGTGGACCATTGTCACTAGTGATGTGGACCATTGTCAATGATGATGTGGACCATTGTCACTAGTGATGTGGACCATTGTCACTGATGATGTGGACCATTGTCACTGATGATGTGGACCATTGTCACTAGTGATGTGGACCATTGTCACTGATGATGTAGACCATTGTCACTAGTGATGTGGACCATTGTCATTGATGATGTGGACCATTGTCACTAGTGATGTGGACCATTGTCACTAGTGATGTGGACCATTGTCACTGATGATGTGGACCATTGTCACTGATCATGTGGACCATTGTCACTAGTGATGTGGACCATTGTCACTGATGATGTGGACCATTGTCACTGATGATGTGGACCATTGTCACTAGTGATGTGGACCATTGTCACTAGTGATGTGGACCATTGTCACTGATGATGTGGGCCATTGTCACCGATGATGTGGGCCATTGTCACCGATGATGTTCACCATTGTCACTAGTGATGTGGACCATTGTCACTGATGATGTGGACCATTGTCACTAGTGATGTGGACCATTGTCACTAGTGATGTGGACCATTGTCACTGATGATGTGGACCATTGTCACTGATGATGTGGGCCATTGTCACCGATGATGTGGGCCATTGTCACCGATGATGTTCACCATTGTCACTAGTGATGTGGACCATTGTCACTGATGATGTGGACCATTGTCACTAGTGATGTGGACCATTGTCACTGATAATGTGGACCATTGTCACTGATAATGTGGACCATTGTCACTGATGATGTGGACCATTGTCACTGATGATGTGGACCATTGTCACTAGTGATGTGGACCATTGTCACTGATGATGTGGACCATTGTCACTAGTGATGTGGACCATTGTCACTGATGATGTGGACCATTGTCACTGATGATGTGGACCATTGTCATTAGTGATGTGGACCATTGTCACTAGTGATGTGGACCATTGTCACTGATGATGTGGACCATTGTCACTGATGATGTGGACCATTGTCACTGATAATGTGGACCATTGTCACTGATGATGTGGACCATTGTCACTGATGATGTGGACCATTGTCACTGATGATGTGGACCATTGTCACTAGTGATGTGGACCATTGTCACTGATGATGTGGACCATTGTCACTGATGATGTGGACCATTGTCATTAGTGATGTGGACCATTGTCACTAGTGATGTGGACCATTGTCACTAGTGATGTGGACCATTGTCACTAGTGATGTGGACCATTGTCATAGTGATGTGGACCATTGTCACTGATCATGTGAACCATTGTCACTAGTGATGTGGACCATTGTCACTGATGATGTGGACCATTGTCACTGATGATGTGGACCATTGTCACTGATGATGTGGACCATTGTCACTGATGATGTGGACCATTGTCACTGATGATGTGGACCATTGTCACTAGTGATGTGGACCATTGTCACTGATGATGTGGACCATTGTCACTGATGATGTGGACCATTGTCACTGATGATGTGAACCATTGTCACTACTGATGTGGACCATTGTCACTGATGATGTGGACCATTGTCACTAGTGATGTGGACCATTGTCACTGATGATGTGGACCATTGTCACTGATGATGTGAACTATTGTCACCGATGATGTGGACCATTGTCATTAGTGATGTGGACCATTGTCACTAGTGATGTGGACCATTGTCACTGATGATGTGGACCATTGTCACTAGTGATTTGGACCATTGTCACTAGTGATGTGGACCATTGTCACTAGTGATGTGGACCATTGTCACTGATGATGTGGACCATTGTCACTAGTGATGTGGACCATTGTCACTGATGATGTGGACCATTGTCACTGATGATGTGGACCATTGTCACTGATGATGTGGACCATTGTCACTAGTGATGTGGACCATTGTCACTGATGATGTGAACCATTGTCACTGATGATGTGGACCATTGTCACTAGTGATGTGGACCATTTTCACTGATGATGTGGACCATTGTCACTAGTGATGTGGACCATTGTCACTGATGATGTGGACCATTGTCACTAGTGATGTGGACCATTGTCACTGATGATGTGGACCATTGTCACTGATGATGTGGACCATTGTCACTAGTGATGTGGACCATTTTCACTGATGATGTGGACCATTGTCACTAGTGATGTGGACCATTGTCACTGATGATGTGGACCATTGTCACTGATGATGTGGACCATTGTCACTGATGATGTGGACCATTGTCACTGATGATGTGGACCATTGTCACTAGTGATGTGGACCATTGTCACTGATGATGTAGACCATTGTCACTAGTGATGTGGACCATTGTCATTGATGATGTGGACCATTGTCACTAGTGATGTGGACCATTGTCACTAGTGATGTGGACCATTGTCACTGATGATGTGGACCATTGTCACTGATCATGTGGACCATTGTCACTAGTGATGTGGACCATTGTCACTGATGATGTGGACCATTGTCACTGATGATGTGGACCATTGTCACTAGTGATGTGGACCATTGTCACTGATGATGTGGACCATTGTCACTGATGATGTGGGCCATTGTCACCGATGATGTTCACCATTGTCACTAGTGATGTGGACCATTGTCACTGATGATGTGGACCATTGTCACTAGTGATGTGGACCATTGTCACTAGTGATGTGGACCATTGTCACTGATGATGTGGACCATTGTCACTGATGATGTGGGCCATTGTCACCGATGATGTGGGCCATTGTCACCGATGATGTTCACCATTGTCACTAGTGATGTGGACCATTGTCACTGATGATGTGGACCATTGTCACTAGTGATGTGGACCATTGTCACTGATAATGTGGACCATTGTCACTGATAATGTGGACCATTGTCACTGATGATGTGGACCATTGTCACTGATGATGTGGACCATTGTCACTAGTGATGTGGACCATTGTCACTGATGATGTGGACCATTGTCACTAGTGATGTGGACCATTGTCACTGATGATGTGGACCATTGTCACTGATGATGTGGACCATTGTCATTAGTGATGTGGACCATTGTCACTAGTGATGTGGACCATTGTCACTGATGATGTGGACCATTGTCACTGATGATGTGGACCATTGTCACTGATAATGTGGACCATTGTCACTGATGATGTGGACCATTGTCACTGATGATGTGGACCATTGTCACTGATGATGTGGACCATTGTCACTAGTGATGTGGACCATTGTCACTGATGATGTGGACCATTGTCACTGATGATGTGGACCATTGTCATTAGTGATGTGGACCATTGTCACTAGTGATGTGGACCATTGTCACTAGTGATGTGGACCATTGTCACTAGTGATGTGGACCATTGTCATAGTGATGTGGACCATTGTCACTGATCATGTGAACCATTGTCACTAGTGATGTGGACCATTGTCACTGATGATGTGGACCATTGTCACTGATGATGTGGACCATTGTCACTGATGATGTGGACCATTGTCACTGATGATGTGGACCATTGTCACTGATGATGTGGACCATTGTCACTAGTGATGTGGACCATTGTCACTGATGATGTGGACCATTGTCACTGATGATGTGGACCATTGTCACTGATGATGTGAACCATTGTCACTACTGATGTGGACCATTGTCACTGATGATGTGGACCATTGTCACTAGTGATGTGGACCATTGTCACTGATGATGTGGACCATTGTCACTGATGATGTGAACTATTGTCACCGATGATGTGGACCATTGTCATTAGTGATGTGGACCATTGTCACTAGTGATGTGGACCATTGTCACTGATGATGTGGACCATTGTCACTAGTGATTTGGACCATTGTCACTAGTGATGTGGACCATTGTCACTAGTGATGTGGACCATTGTCACTGATGATGTGGACCATTGTCACTAGTGATGTGGACCATTGTCACTGATGATGTGGACCATTGTCACTGATGATGTGGACCATTGTCACTGATGATGTGGACCATTGTCACTAGTGATGTGGACCATTGTCACTGATGATGTGAACCATTGTCACTGATGATGTGGACCATTGTCACTAGTGATGTGGACCATTTTCACTGATGATGTGGACCATTGTCACTAGTGATGTGGACCATTGTCACTGATGATGTGGACCATTGTCACTAGTGATGTGGACCATTGTCACTGATGATGTGGACCATTGTCACTGATGATGTGGACCATTGTCACTAGTGATGTGGACCATTTTCACTGATGATGTGGACCATTGTCACTAGTGATGTGGACCATTGTCACTGATAATGTGGACCATTGTCACTGATGATGTGGACCATTGTCACTAGTGATGTGGACCATTGTCACTGATGATGTGGTCCATTGTCACTAGTGATGTGGACTATTGTCACTGATGATGTGGACCATTGTCACTAGTGATGTGGACCATTGTCACTGATGATGTGGACCATTGTCATTAGTGATGTGGACCATTGTCACTAGTGATGTGGACCATTGTCACTGATGATGTGGACCATTGTCACTAGTGATGTGGACCATTGTCACTGATGATGTGAAGCATTGTCACTAGTGATGTGGACCATTGTCACTGATGATGTGGACCATTGTCACTAGTGATGTGGACCATTGTCACTAGTGATGTGGACCATTGTCACTGATGATGTGAACCATTGTCACTAGTGATGTGGACCATTGTCACTGATGATGTGAACCATTGTCACTAGTGATGTGGACCATTGTCACTAGTGATTTGGACCATTGTCACTAGTGATGTGGACCATTGTCACTGATGATGTGGACCATTGTCACTAGTGATGTGGACCATTGTCACTAGTGATGTGGGCCATTGTCACTGATGATGTGGACCATTGTCACTGATGATGTGGACCATTGTCACTAGTGATGTGGACCATTGTCCCTGATGATGTGAACCATTGTCCCTGATGATGTGAACCATTGTCACTGATGATGTGGACCATTGTCACTAGTGATGTGGACCATTGTCACTGATGATGTGAACCATTGTCACTGATGATGTGGACCATTGTCACTAGTGATGTGGACCATTGTCACTGATGATGTGGACCATTGTCACTAGTGATGTGGACCATTGTCACTGATGATGTGAACCATTGTCACTGAAGATGTGGACCATTGTCACTAGTGATGTGGACCATTTCACTGATGATGTGGACCATTGTCACTAGTGATGTGGACCATTGTCACTGATAATGTGGACCATTGTCACTGATGATTTGGACCATTGTCACTAGTGATGTGGACCATTGTCACTGATGATGTGGTCCATTGTCACTAGTGATGTGGACTATTGTCACTGATGATGTGGACCATTGTCACTAGTGATGTGGACCATTGTCACTGATGATGTGGACCATTGTCATTAGTGATGTGGGCCATTGTCACTAGTGATGTGGACCATTGTCACTAGTGATGTGGACCATTGTCACTGATGATGTGGACCATTGTCACTAGTGATGTGGACCATTGTCACTGATGATGTGAAGCATTGTCACTAGTGATGTGGACCATTGTCACTGATGATGTGGACCATTGTCACTAGTGATGTGGACCATTGTCACTGATGATGTGAACCATTGTCACTAGTGATGTGAACCATTGTCACTGATGATGTGAACCATTGTCACTAGTGATGTGGACCATTGTCACTAGTGATTTGGACCATTGTCACTAGTGATGTGGACCATTGTCACTGATGATGTGGACCATTGTCACTAGTGATGTGGACCATTGTCACTAGTGATGTGGGCCATTGTCACTGATGATGTGGACCATTGTCACTGATGATGTGGACCATTGTCACTAGTGATGTGGACCATTGTCACTGATGATGTAAACCATTGTCACTGATGATGTGGACCATTGTCACTAGTGATGTGGACCATTTTCACTGATGATGTGGACCATTGTCACTAGTGATGTGGACCATTGTCACTGATGATGTGGACCATTGTCACTAGTGATGTGGACCATTGTCACTGATGATGTGAACCATTGTCACTGATGATGTGGACCATTGTCACTAGTGATGTGGACCATTTTCACTGATGATGTGGACCATTGTCACTAGTGATGTGGACCATTGTCACTGATAATGTGGACCATTGTCACTGATGATGTGGACCATTGTCACTAGTGATGTGGACCATTGTCACTGATGATGTGGTCCATTGTCACTGATGATGTGGTCCATTGTCACTAGTGATGTGGACTATTGTCACTGATGATGTGGACCATTGTCACTAGTGATGTGGACCATTGTCACTGATGATGTGGACCATTGTCATTAGTGATGTGAAGCATTGTCACTAGTGATGTGGACCATTGTCACTGATGATGTGGACCATTGTCACTAGTGATGTGGACCATTGTCACTAGTGATGTGGACCATTGTCACTGATGATGTGAACCATTGTCACTAGTGATGTGGACCATTGTCACTAGTGATTTGGACCATTGTCACTTGTGATGTGGACCATTGTCACTGATGATGTGGACCATTGTCACTAGTGATGTGGACCATTGTCACTAGTGATGTGGGCCATTGTCACTGATGATGTGGACCATTGTCACTGATGATGTGGACCATTGTCACTAGTGATGTGGACCATCGTCACTGATGATGTAAACCATTGTCACTGATGATGTGGACCATTGTCACTAGTGATGTGGACCATTTTCACTGATGATGTGGACCATTGTCACTAGTGATGTGGACCATCGTCACTGATGATGTGGACCATTGTCACTGATGATGTGAACCATTGTCACTGATGATGTGGACCATTGTCACTGATGATGTGGACCATTGTCACTAGTGATGTGGACCATTTTCACTGATGATGTGGACCATTGTCACTAGTGATGTGGACCATTGTCACTGATAATGTGGACCATTGTCACTGATGATGTGGACCATTGTCACTGATGATGTGGACCATTGTCACTAGTGATGTGGACCATTGTCACTAGTGATGTGGACCATTGTCACTGATGATGTGGTCCATTGTCACTAGTGATGTGGACTATTGTCACTGATGATGTGGACCATTGTCACTAGTGATGTGGACCATTGTCACTGATGATGTGGACCATTGTCATTAGTGATGTGGACCATTGTCACTAGTGATGTGGACCATTGTCACTGATGATGTGGACCATTGTCACTAGTGATGTGGACCATTGTCACTGGTGATGTGGACCATTGTCACTGGTGATGTGGACCATTGTCACTGGTGATGTGGACCATTGTCACTGGTGATGTGGACCATTGTCACTAGTGATGTGGACCATTGTCACTGATGATGTGAACCATTGTCACTAGTGATGTGGACCATTGTCACTAGTGATGTGGACCATTGTCTTTGGGACCGACAGTGATGGCAAATTCAAAATGTTGCACCTGTCAAGATTTACCAACACTGGTGAGATTTCCTTCCATTAAAAAAGAAAGAAGGACGGCGCCCTCTAAGTGCAGCATGTATGTTAAAAATATTTATTACAATAGATAAAAACACTCACATTTGAGTTGCTAAAAACCAGCATGTAAAGTAGTTTCATCCGCGTGCTCTCGGGGGATGTGGGTGTCACGGGCCAGTTCAGGGGTTCCTGGGATGTGAGTCCTGTAACCTGGGTCCTGGTAGCTGTTCCGGTGGTGCCGAGGGTCCTCAGAGCCTCCGGGCGGCCAGGATATCGGTCATGGATCCTCCGTGTTTAGAGCAAAGAGAGATTCCCCTGGCGGACTTTAAAGGCACAGTTTTATAAGAAAAGTATTTAAAGGTATATAGAGTAAATAACAGTTTATTCGTTACAAAAAAATAATATCAAATAAATTACACAATTGCATAGTTAAAAACAAGGAATGCAGTTCCATACATATAAAGTTTTTAGTGATACCAATACATATGCACCCGACGCGTTTCGGAGTTTCTTATATCTCCTTCTTCAGGGGTGATTGTAGGGTTTGCAACAAGGATTTTATTGGTATCTATGGATATAGGTTATGCATTCCAAGATGGATTAAAAAGAACATAGATATGTTGATGCACTGCCCATCGGACACGCTCCCTGGTTGTGATGCGTAGAGCTTTAGTAAAGTATAACGGAAATATTCATAGAGCCACTGTCGAGGTGGAGGTAGAGAGGTGTAAGTACATAGGGTGATTTTATTCTTCCCTCCAATAGGAAGAAAGGCCCATAGTTGACGGGCGTACAGTAGTTTTGGATCTGAGATCGCACTGAGGCCAAATGTGTGTCCTGGTCCGTCTACAATGATAGAGGACAGTGACTGGTGGTAAGTATGGATCGGATGTGGTCCAAAAAGCGTGTATCACAGCATCTCACACCAAGAGCGTCCTGTCTGCAGCAGATGACCTAATGTGGACCATTGTCACTGATGATTTGGACCATTGTCACTAGTGATGTGGACCATTGTCACTGATGCGAAGCACCGCCCGCCTCACCCCGCTCCCGGAAGTGAAGACGCAGGTCAGCACGGCGCTCCACGGAGGATCCATGACCGATATCCTGGCCGCCCGGAGGCTCTGAGGACCCTCGGCACCACCGGAACAGCTACCAGGACCCAGGTCACAGGACTCACATCCCAGGAACCCCTGAACTGGCCCGTGACACCCACATCCCCCGAGAGCACGCGGATGAAACTACTTTACATGCTGGTTTTTAGCAACTCAAATGTGAGTGTTTTTATCTATTGTAATAAATATTTTTAACATACATGCTGCACTTAGAGGGCGCCGTCCTTCTTTCTTTTTTATTTGTTCCAGAGCTTCTTCTAGCTTTTATAGACTGGCTGCCTTCCATCTATTCAGCATCATTTTATCCTTACATGGACTAATACCTGAACTTGTTGTGAAACATTAACTACCACCACCAAGTTCCCCCTCTCAGGAACCCCCAACCCACCCCCTTCCCCCCACCATTTTTAGTTATATGTACTCGGCTACCTCCATTGTGCGCCATATTAACCCCTTGATAGATTTCCTTCCATTGCCTGCTGTGTCTACAGGACTGGACGTTAGACACGGGCAGAACGAAAAAATTATTTCATTTAGTTACTTTTCTTTAATTTGTTTCCGGAATTGGTTTTGTTTTCTTTTGTTTATTTGTTTTTGTATTTGATTGAATTTTCTTAATTTGGACAAGATGGATTTACCTTGACCGAATTTTTGAAAATTTGAATCAAATTTGAACTCGAATTGGCATTCGAATTTGAATATATTCTATTTTAAATGTGAATTTTGGAAGACGGTTACATTCTTTCTATTCTATTCTATTGTTTTGTTCTATGCTATTCTATTGTTATTTTGTATTCTATTCAAATCTATTCTAATCAAATTCATTCTATTGGAAATTCAAATTTTTGGGGAGACAGTTATACTCTATTTTATTCTATTTTATAGATTTTTTTCTATTCTGTTCTATTATTTTCTATTCTAATCTATTCTATTTCTTAAATTTCTATTCTATTAAATTATTTTATTTTCTATTCTAATCTGTTTTACTGTATTCTATTGTATTCTCTTCTTTTCTATTCTATTCTATTCTTTTATTTTCTATTATATTATATTTGTTTCTATTATTTTCTTTTCTATTCTATTCTATTACTTTAAATTATATTCTTTTATTTTCTATTACAGTAGAAACCTCAGATTTCAAGTCACACGGTTAACGAGCATTTCGCAATACGATCAATTATTTTTTTAAAATCCTGACTCGGTTTGCGAGTGTTGTCTTGCAAAACAAACAGGATTTAAGCCTTTGCGGTGTGCAGTACCACATTTGGCCAGAGGTGCGGGGGCGGTGCGGAAGGGCACTTGGAATGGTTTGGAGCCGTTCCGAAATACTCGGAAACACTCAGAAATACTTTCTGCGGGTTTCCGAGTGCAGCCGAGGAGTCCCTGAGTATTTCTGAGTCTCTCTGGCGCCCCCCCACCTCTGGCCACATGCGGTATTGCATGCAATAGAAGTCAATGTGGAACAAATTATCTTCGTTTCCATTGACTTCTCTGGGGAAATTCGCATAAATATGCGAGTGCATTGGATTACAAGCATTCTCCTGGAATAGATTATGCTCGTAATCCAAGGTTCCACTGTATATTTTATTCTATTCTTTTAAATTATTTTCCTTTTATTTTCTATTATATTTTATTCTATTCTTTTATTTTTACACTATCCTGTTCTGTTTTACTCTATTCTATTTGTTTATGTTCTATGCTATTCTATGCTATTCTTTTCTTTTCCATTCTATTCTATTCTATTCTGTTCTGTTTTAATCCATTATTTTCTATTTTATTTTCTATTCTATTATTTTCTATTCTATTATTTTCAATTCAATTCCTTTATTTTCCATTTTATTTTATTATATTCTTTTATTTTCTACAATAATCTGTTCTGTTTTACTCTATTCTATTCATTACTGTTCTATTCTATTCTATGCTATTCTTTTCTTTTTTATTCTATTTTTTTATTTACTATTCTTTTATTTTCTATTATTTTGTGTTCTATTTTATTCTATTCTTTTCTATTCTATGTTGTTCTATTCTTTTTTATTCTATTATTTTCTATTCCTGTATCTTCTATTCTACTCTTTTACATTCTATTTCTTTAATTCTTTTTAATTTAATTCTATTTTATTTCATTCTATTATTTTATTTTATATTCTATTCTGCTCTGTTTTACTGTATTCTATTATTTTATTTTCTATAATATTCTGTAATTTCTATTCTATTTTATTCTATTCCTGTTTTAGAATTTAGTTTCAAATTCAATTTTATTTTATTTTTTCCATTTGAATTTCACACAAATTTTGTTTTATTATTTTGGATTAGTTTAAATTTGTTACTATGTATACATCCAGAAATTTCGGACACAATCTGAAAAATTTATCCGAATTTTGGATCAGAACAAAATAAACCACACGTGTTTACTAGAAGTAACGGTAAATCTCCCTAGCAGGACACAGACAGGAAAATGTATACACATGGTTATACATAGTCTTTTTTTTAATCCTTTTCATTCAGAGTTTTTAGAACAAGTATGGAAATCTAAAAATAGAAAAATATACAATAAAAAGTGTAACTGGGATTACAGTCGTTCACGCAGGATAAACAAAAATTCTATAAAACACTATAAACCGCCTCCTACAAACCCCTCCCCCTTTCCATCTCTCTGTGCAATACCCTTCCAGTTCCCCAGGACAAGTGATATCATTCTTTAAGCACTTAAAGTGGAGTTCCACTCCTAAAATTATTTTTGCATTATTCGCATTAATAACCTTTGGAAAAAAACATTTTTTTACTCACCTTTTCATGACTGTTGCTAGGAGATCCCTCGTAATCTGCCTCTTCCTCTCCCTGGCGCCTAACGTCATTTCCCTCAGCGCTCGTGCTCGCTAGTGCTCCCGGGAGATGCTTGTCATCCTTTCCTAGGAGTCAGTGGGGAGCGCCGAGGGCTTCGTTGCCATCACAACGGGGGCGGGCACTTCCGACAATGCCGCCCGTTGTGATGGAAACATCAGAAGTTTATGGCACTGCGCCTTACATACGGCGCATGCGCGAGAACAGGCGGTGCATGCTGGTCGATCAGCTGTACCAGAGCCCGGAAAATTGTGCTTCACATGCCCACAAGCCCTATGGAAACTGCCAGCAAAGAGGAATATAAGATTTATTACTCTTTGAAATCAGCAATCGAGCTCAGATTGAGCACAGAAAAGTGAGTGCTCTAAATAATCATTAGCATCAAAACATAATAATCCTAAAAAAAAATTGTAAACAGTGGGAACCGGAAGGACCGAAAGGACTTGCCCCCTTAATGATCAGCGCCATTTTTTGCGATACAGCACTGTGTCACTTTAACTGACAATTGCGCGGTCATGCGACGCTTTATGCAAACAAAATTGATGTCCTTTTTTCCCCCACAAATAGACCTTTATTTTGGTGATATTTGATCACCTCTGCGGTTTTTATTTTTTGCTCTATAAACAAGCAGAGAGCAACAATTTTGAATTTTTTTTTTTTTACATTTTGCTATAATAAATATCCCCAAAATAAAATGTATAAAAAAAACACATTTAGGCCCCTTTCACACTGGGGCGGTGGGGGCGTCGGCGGTACAACAGCGCTATTTTTAGCACTGCTGTACCGTCATTCTTGCAGCGGTATTCGGCCGCTAGCGGTGCGGTTTTAACCCCCCGCTGGCGGCCGAAAAAGGGTTAAAAACCTCGTACAGCGCGGCTATAGCCGCGGTATTGCCGCGGTATAGCCGCGCTGTCCCATTGATTTCAATGGGCAGGAGCGGGGAAGGAGCGGTGAATACACCGCTCCTTCCCCGCTCCAAAGAAGCGGTTTGCAGGACTTTTTTCACCGTCCTGCCACCGCACCGCTTCAGTGTGAAAGCCCTCGGGCTTTCACACTGAACAAACAGCGGCAGCTGTTTAGGGGCGGTTTTCAGGCGGTATTTTTAGCGCAATACCGCCTTAAAACCTCCCCAGTGTGAAAGGGGTCTTATTCATCAGTTTAGGCCGATATATATTCTTCTACATATTTTTGGTAAAATAAAATTGCAATAGGCGTATATTGATTGGTTTGGGCAAAACTACGGGATAGATTTAGGGACTTTTATTTTTTTTATTGTTTTTACAAGTAATGGCGGTGATCGGCGATTTTTAGCAGGACTGCGACATTGCGGCGGAACAAATCTGACCCCAAATGACACTTTTTGTGGACAAGTGACATTATTACATTGAAAAATGCATTGATCAATGTAAAAATTACACTGGCAGGGAAGGGGTTAACACTAGGGGGCGATCAAGGGGTTAACTGTGTTCCCTGACTGTGTTCTAACTGTAGGGGGGATGGGCTGCCAGGGACATGACAGAGATTGCTGTTCCCAATCACTGGGAACAGTAGATATCTTACATGTCCCCTATCAGAACTGGGATTCACCTTGTTTACACTGGCAGATTCCCCTTCTGCCTCTGTACTAGAAGATCGCGGGTCACCAGCGGACATCGAGTCCACCCAACCCCGCAGGCACGCTTCCGCAGGCAGCACCCGCCCACGACTGCACCTCCGCTAGGGTTGCCACCTTTTCTTCAAGCCAAACCCAAACACTTTAGCGGTCTGGGACACCTTTGGGTGCCCCAAGGAGACTAGTAATGCGGTGAGCATAGCATGCCGCAGTGAACAGTGGGTGTGGCCAAATTGCTCTTGCTGACATCATCACCCTGCCCCCCCCACTGATGCCGAACCTGCCCCCAGACAGCCGCCTGCAGCTCGCGGACGGCAACAGATTTGTGTGTGACTCTCTTGGTTACTTGGGGAGCCACAGCCCAGTCTGAATAATGTGTCCGGGTTTTCAGTCCGCCTGAAACCCGTATACGAGATTCAAAACCTTGACTGTCCGGGTAAATCCTGAACAGGTGTCAACCCTAGCCTGTGCGATGCCCCGAACAGGTACTATTCACGCAGCGCTGCCAACCTGCCGCAGTAAATGTACGTGAGCTGGTCGGTGGTTAAGTAGAGTGGGGGGAGGACGAGGACAGCTGTCAGGTTTTTATCGCCCTACTCTTCTGATTTGGGAAGATTTCTTTACTTCCTGTGGTCACCAGGACAGGAAGTGAAGTGTAATGTCCACAGAAGGGTCTCAGATGGCAATGAAAACACTAAAGAACGTTCTAAGTACCATAACCAAAATTAAAACCGGTTTTGGCTGGATTTTTCTTTTCTTTAATCAGAACGTGAAAGCAGATCCTATTCACATTATAGAAGAAACCACCAGCCAGTTGTCTCCCAGGTATTCCTCCTATGACTGTACATTCTACTCCATCCTCCAATCACAGCACAGATTCACTGACATTTAGAGGGTGAAAAGAAGAGAATGTGGCTGGTCCGGTTCCCTTCCAGAAATAGTGATATTTTCTTTATGTAAAAAGGTCACAATAACTGCCGCCGTCTCATCAATACCTATGAGGAATGTTTTAGTATAGCTCAGTCTTAGCAATGGAGTGCATGTAAAAAGTATGTACACCCCAACAACGAGCTTCCCGTGTTTTCTCCGTCTTGGTTTGTTACAATTTACACTCACCGGCCACTTTATTAGGTACGCCTGTTCGATTGCTTGGTAATGCAAATTGCTAATCAGCCAATCACATGGCAGCAACTCAATGCATTTAGGCATCTAGACGTGGTAAAGACGACTTGCCGAAGTTCAAACCGAGCATCAGAATGGGGAAGAAAGGGGATTTAACCACTTTCGGCCCCGAAAAAGAATTTACCCCCTTAAAGTGGAGTTCCACCCAAAAATGGAACTTCCACTTTTTGGAATTCCCCCCCTCCGGTGTCACATTTGGCACCTTTCAGGGGGGAGAGAGGAGCAGATACCTGTCTAATATAGGTATTTGTTCCCACTTCCTAGCATAGATCCTCGTGGTGATCGCGGTGACCTACGCCACTACTGGCGCCTACTCTGTCCTCCCCCGCTGTCTTCTATGAGACAGAAGACAGCAGGGACCAGTGAGGACGTGCAGCGGGACTCGCGCATGCACAGTAGGGAACCAGGAAGTGAAGCTGCACGGCTTCACTTCCTGATCCCCTCACCGAGGATGGCGGCAGCAGCAGCTGAGAGCCGATGGACAGATCGGCTTCGGCTGCCGACAACGCGGGCTCCCTGGACAGGTAATGCCACGTACAAACAAGCAGACTTTTTGACTAGACTGGTCCGACGGTCTATCTGACGGACTCTCGGCGGACTTCTGACAGACATTGCAAACAAACAGACTTGCCTACACATGATCACACCAAAGTCCGACGGTTTCGTACGTGATGACGTACACCGGACTAAAATAAGGAAGTTGATAGCCAGTAGCCAATAGTTGCCCTAGCGTGGGTTTTCATCCGTCAGACTAGCATACAGACAAACAAATTTTTCGACCGGACTCGAGTCCGTCAGAAAGATTTATAACATGTTCCAAATCCAAAGTCTGTCAGATTTTCACCCAAAAAAGTCTGCTGCAGGTCCAATGAAGCCCACATACGGTCGAATTGTCTGCCAGAGTCGGTCCATCAGACCAGTCCTGTCGAAAAGTCCGCTCGTGTGTACGCAGCATTAGTGTCCATATATTAAAAATCAGCAGCTACAGTATTTGTAGCTGCTGGCTTTTAATATTTTTTTTTTCGGCGGACTTCCACTTTAATGACCAAGCAATTTTTTGCGATGTGATGTGATGTGGACCATTGTCACTAGTGATGTGGACCATTGTCACTGATGATGTGGACCATTGTCACTAGTGATGTGGACCATTGTCACTAGTGATGTGGACCATTGTCACTGATGATGTGGACCATTGTCACTGATGATGTGGACCATTGTCACTGATGATGTGGACCATTGTCACTAGTGATGTGGACCATTGTCACTGATGATGTGGACCATTGTCACTGATGATGTGGACCATTGTCACTGATGATGTGGACCATTGTCACTGATGATGTGGACCATTGTCACTGATGATGTTGACCATTGTCACTAGTGATATGGACCATTGTCACTGATGATGTGGGCCATTGTCACTGATGATGTGGACCATTGTCACTGATGATGTGGACCATTGTCACTAGTGATGTGGACCATTGTCACTGATGATGTGGACCATTGTCACTGATGATGTGGACCATTGTCACTGATGATGTGGACCATTGTCACTGATGATGTGGACCATTGTCACTGATGATGTTGACCATTGTCACTAGTGATGTGGACCATTGTCACTGATGATGTGGGCCATTGTCACCGATGATGTTCACCATTGTCACTAGTGATGTGGACCATTGTCACTGATGATGTGGACCATTGTCACTAGTGATGTGGACCATTGTCACTGATAATGTGGACCATTGTCACTGATGATGTGGACCATTGTCACTGATGATGTGGACCATTGTCACTAGTGATGTGGACCATTGTCACTGATGATGTGGACCATTGTCACTAGTGATGTGGACCATTGTCACTGATGATGTGGACCATTGTCACTGATGATGTGGACCATTGTCATTAGTGATGTGGACCATTGTCATTAGTGATGTGGACCATTGTCACTGATGATGTGGACCATTGTCACTGATGATGTGGACCATTGTCACTGATGATGTGGACCATTGTCACTGATGATGTGGACCATTGTCACTGATGATGTTGACCATTGTCACTAGTGATGTGGACCATTGTCACTGATGATGTGGGCCATTGTCACCGATGATGTTCACCATTGTCACTAGTGATGTGGACCATTGTCACTGATGATGTGGACCATTGTCACTAGTGATGTGGACCATTGTCACTGATAATGTGGACCATTGTCACTGATGATGTGGACCATTGTCACTGATGATGTGGACCATTGTCACTAGTGATGTGGACCATTGTCACTGATGATGTGGACCATTGTCACTAGTGATGTGGACCATTGTCACTGATGATGTGGACCATTGTCACTGATGATGTGGACCATTGTCATTAGTGATGTGGACCATTGTCAGTAGTGATGTGGACCATTGTCACTAGTGATGTGGACCATTGTCACTAGTGATGTGGACCATTGTCAATGATGATGTGGACCATTGTCACTAGTGATGTGGACCATTGTCACTGATGATGTGGACCATTGTCACTGATGATGTGGACCATTGTCACTAGTGATGTGGACCATTGTCACTGATGATGTAGACCATTGTCACTAGTGATGTGGACCATTGTCATTGATGATGTGGACCATTGTCACTAGTGATGTGGACCATTGTCACTAGTGATGTGGACCATTGTCACTGATGATGTGGGCCATTGTCACCGATGATGTTCACCATTGTCACTAGTGATGTGGACCATTGTCACTGATGATGTGGACCATTGTCACTAGTGATGTGGACCATTGTCACTAGTGATGTGGACCATTGTCACTGATGATGTGGACCATTGTCACTGATGATGTGGGCCATTGTCACCGATGATGTGGGCCATTGTCACCGATGATGTTCACCATTGTCACTAGTGATGTGGACCATTGTCACTGATGATGTGGACCATTGTCACTAGTGATGTGGACCATTGTCACTGATAATGTGGACCATTGTCACTGATAATGTGGACCATTGTCACTGATGATGTGGACCATTGTCACTGATGATGTGGACCATTGTCACTAGTGATGTGGACCATTGTCACTGATGATGTGGACCATTGTCACTAGTGATGTGGACCATTGTCACTGATGATGTGGACCATTGTCACTGATGATGTGGACCATTGTCATTAGTGATGTGGACCATTGTCACTAGTGATGTGGACCATTGTCACTGATGATGTGGACCATTGTCACTGATGATGTGGACCATTGTCACTGATAATGTGGACCATTGTCACTGATGATGTGGACCATTGTCACTGATGATGTGGACCATTGTCACTGATGATGTGGACCATTGTCACTAGTGATGTGGACCATTGTCACTGATGATGTGGACCATTGTCACTGATGATGTGGACCATTGTCATTAGTGATGTGGACCATTGTCACTAGTGATGTGGACCATTGTCACTAGTGATGTGGACCATTGTCACTAGTGATGTGGACCATTGTCATAGTGATGTGGACCATTGTCACTGATCATGTGAACCATTGTCACTAGTGATGTGGACCATTGTCACTGATGATGTGGACCATTGTCACTGATGATGTGGACCATTGTCACTGATGATGTGGACCATTGTCACTGATGATGTGGACCATTGTCACTGATGATGTGGACCATTGTCACTAGTGATGTGGACCATTGTCACTGATGATGTGGACCATTGTCACTAGTGATGTGGACCATTGTCACTGATGATGTGGACCATTGTCACTGATGATGTGGACCATTGTCACTAGTGATGTGGACCATTTTCACTGATGATGTGGACCATTGTCACTAGTGATGTGGACCATTGTCACTGATAATGTGGACCATTGTCACTGATGATGCGGACCATTGTCACTAGTGATGTGGACCATTGTCACTGATGATGTGGTCCATTGTCACTAGTGATGTGGACTATTGTCACTGATGATGTGGACCATTGTCACTAGTGATGTGGACCATTGTCACTGATGATGTGGACCATTGTCATTAGTGATGTGGACCATTGTCACTAGTGATGTGGACCATTGTCACTGATGACGTGGACCATTGTCACTAGTGATGTGGACCATTGTCACTGATGATGTGAAGCATTGTCACTAGTGATGTGGACCATTGTCACTGATGATGTGGACCATTGTCACTAGTGATGTGGACCATTGTCACTAGTGATGTGGACCATTGTCACTGATGATGTGAACCATTGTCACTAGTGATGTGGACCATTGTCACTGATGATGTGAACCATTGTCACTAGTGATGTGGACCATTGTCACTAGTGATTTGGACCATTGTCACTAGTGATGTGGACCATTGTCACTGATGATGTGGACCATTGTCACTAGTGATGTGGACCATTGTCACTAGTGATGTGGGCCATTGTCACTGATGATGTGGACCATTGTCACTGATGATGTGGACCATTGTCACTAGTGATGTGGACCATTGTCACTGATAATGTGGACCATTGTCACTGATGATGTGGACCATTGTCACTAGTGATGTGGACCATTGTCACTGATGATGTGGTCCATTGTCACTAGTGATGTGGACTATTGTCACTGATGATGTGGACCATTGTCACTAGTGATGTGGACCATTGTCACTGATGATGTGGACCATTGTCATTAGTGATGTGGACCATTGTCACTAGTGATGTGGACCATTGTCACTGATGATGTGGACCATTGTCACTAGTGATGTGGACCATTGTCACTGATGATGTGAAGCATTGTCACTAGTGATGTGGACCATTGTCACTGATGATGTGGACCATTGTCACTAGTGATGTGGACCATTGTCACTAGTGATGTGGACCATTGTCACTGATGATGTGAACCATTGTCACTAGTGATGTGGACCATTGTCACTGATGATGTGAACCATTGTCACTAGTGATGTGGACCATTGTCACTAGTGATTTGGACCATTGTCACTAGTGATGTGGACCATTGTCACTGATGATGTGGACCATTGTCACTAGTGATGTGGACCATTGTCACTAGTGATGTGGGCCATTGTCACTGATGATGTGGACCATTGTCACTGATGATGTGGACCATTGTCACTAGTGATGTGGACCATTGTCCCTGATGATGTGAACCATTGTCCCTGATGATGTGAACCATTGTCACTGATGATGTGGACCATTGTCACTAGTGATGTGGACCATTGTCACTGATGATGTGAACCATTGTCACTGATGATGTGGACCATTGTCACTAGTGATGTGGACCATTGTCACTGATGATGTGGACCATTGTCACTAGTGATGTGGACCATTGTCACTGATGATGTGAACCATTGTCACTGAAGATGTGGACCATTGTCACTAGTGATGTGGACCATTTCACTGATGATGTGGACCATTGTCACTAGTGATGTGGACCATTGTCACTGATAATGTGGACCATTGTCACTGATGATTTGGACCATTGTCACTAGTGATGTGGACCATTGTCACTGATGATGTGGTCCATTGTCACTAGTGATGTGGACTATTGTCACTGATGATGTGGACCATTGTCACTAGTGATGTGGACCATTGTCACTGATGATGTGGACCATTGTCATTAGTGATGTGGGCCATTGTCACTAGTGATGTGGACCATTGTCACTAGTGATGTGGACCATTGTCACTGATGATGTGGACCATTGTCACTAGTGATGTGGACCATTGTCACTGATGATGTGAAGCATTGTCACTAGTGATGTGGACCATTGTCACTGATGATGTGGACCATTGTCACTAGTGATGTGGACCATTGTCACTGATGATGTGAACCATTGTCACTAGTGATGTGAACCATTGTCACTGATGATGTGAACCATTGTCACTAGTGATGTGGACCATTGTCACTAGTGATTTGGACCATTGTCACTAGTGATGTGGACCATTGTCACTGATGATGTGGACCATTGTCACTAGTGATGTGGACCATTGTCACTAGTGATGTGGGCCATTGTCACTGATGATGTGGACCATTGTCACTGATGATGTGGACCATTGTCACTAGTGATGTGGACCATTGTCACTGATGATGTAAACCATTGTCACTGATGATGTGGACCATTGTCACTAGTGATGTGGACCATTTTCACTGATGATGTGGACCATTGTCACTAGTGATGTGGACCATTGTCACTGATGATGTGGACCATTGTCACTAGTGATGTGGACCATTGTCACTGATGATGTGAACCATTGTCACTGATGATGTGGACCATTGTCACTAGTGATGTGGACCATTTTCACTGATGATGTGGACCATTGTCACTAGTGATGTGGACCATTGTCACTGATAATGTGGACCATTGTCACTGATGATGTGGACCATTGTCACTAGTGATGTGGACCATTGTCACTGATGATGTGGTCCATTGTCACTGATGATGTGGTCCATTGTCACTAGTGATGTGGACTATTGTCACTGATGATGTGGACCATTGTCACTAGTGATGTGGACCATTGTCACTGATGATGTGGACCATTGTCATTAGTGATGTGAAGCATTGTCACTAGTGATGTGGACCATTGTCACTGATGATGTGGACCATTGTCACTAGTGATGTGGACCATTGTCACTAGTGATGTGGACCATTGTCACTGATGATGTGAACCATTGTCACTAGTGATGTGGACCATTGTCACTAGTGATTTGGACCATTGTCACTTGTGATGTGGACCATTGTCACTGATGATGTGGACCATTGTCACTAGTGATGTGGACCATTGTCACTAGTGATGTGGGCCATTGTCACTGATGATGTGGACCATTGTCACTGATGATGTGGACCATTGTCACTAGTGATGTGGACCATCGTCACTGATGATGTAAACCATTGTCACTGATGATGTGGACCATTGTCACTAGTGATGTGGACCATTTTCACTGATGATGTGGACCATTGTCACTAGTGATGTGGACCATTGTCACTGATGATGTGGACCATTGTCACTGATGATGTGAACCATTGTCACTGATGATGTGGACCATTGTCACTGATGATGTGGACCATTGTCACTAGTGATGTGGACCATTTTCACTGATGATGTGGACCATTGTCACTAGTGATGTGGACCATTGTCACTGATAATGTGGACCATTGTCACTGATGATGTGGACCATTGTCACTGATGATGTGGACCATTGTCACTAGTGATGTGGACCATTGTCACTAGTGATGTGGACCATTGTCACTGATGATGTGGTCCATTGTCACTAGTGATGTGGACTATTGTCACTGATGATGTGGACCATTGTCACTAGTGATGTGGACCATTGTCACTGATGATGTGGACCATTGTCATTAGTGATGTGGACCATTGTCACTAGTGATGTGGACCATTGTCACTGATGATGTGGACCATTGTCACTAGTGATGTGGACCATTGTCACTGGTGATGTGGACCATTGTCACTGGTGATGTGGACCATTGTCACTGGTGATGTGGACCATTGTCACTGGTGATGTGGACCATTGTCACTAGTGATGTGGACCATTGTCACTGATGATGTGAACCATTGTCACTAGTGATGTGGACCATTGTCACTAGTGATGTGGACCATTGTCTTTGGGACCGACAGTGATGGCAAATTCAAAATGTTGCACCTGTCAAGATTTACCAACACTGGTGAGATTTCCTTCCATTAAAAAAGAAAGAAGGACGGCGCCCTCTAAGTGCAGCATGTATGTTAAAAATATTTATTACAATAGATAAAAACACTCACATTTGAGTTGCTAAAAACCAGCATGTAAAGTAGTTTCATCCGCGTGCTCTCGGGGGATGTGGGTGTCACGGGCCAGTTCAGGGGTTCCTGGGATGTGAGTCCTGTAACCTGGGTCCTGGTAGCTGTTCCGGTGGTGCCGAGGGTCCTCAGAGCCTCCGGGCGGCCAGGATATCGGTCATGGATCCTCCGTGGAGCGCCGTGCTGACCTGCGTCTTCACTTCCGGGAGCGGGGTGAGGCGGGCGGTGCTTCGCGTTTGGAGCATGCGTGCTCCTTCATCAGGCTACGCTGGTGGCCATATTCAGTGTGGGAATTTATACCATAGGCAATGGGAGGGGTGGAGAGGTAATTGAGAGGAGGGCGGGACTATGTATAATGATTGGGCACGTAGGTAACCATGGAGATGGGGTGTACACAATGTGGAAGGGGAGTGGAGGGAGACGGGGAGTGGGCGGGGCGGGGAGTGAGGAGGGGGGAAAAAAAAAAAAAGGAGATATGCAAATGAGTGTGTTGTGGTAAGAACATATATGTGTGTATATGGAATGTGGGGTAAGGAGAAGGCGGTCTATAGGAAGAGGAATGTTGTATTGATCATAGTGGACGGGAACAAAATATATATACATATATACATGTATACATATATACATACATATACATACACATACATACACACATAGCTACATATATACATACACGTCAACATATATGGGAAGGGAATACAAAAATGCAGAAAATGGTATATAATTAAATAGGTATATAATTATAGGGAGAGATTGGTGGTATATATGAGAAGAAATGACGCAATGATGGAAAAGGAATAAAACATGTACAATGTATATACGTGTGTAAACACAAAGAACCGTTTAAAAAGGATCCCTTCACACACACATATACACATATATACACATTTAAATGACGCGTAAGATGGGACAAAAGAAGGGGGGGAGTGTGTTTCCAGACGGGTATTTGGGAATGAGAGGAATGTTATGGGAAATACAGGGAAATAAATAAATAAAAGTAAAAATAATAAAAATAATAAAAATATATAGAAATATAAATAAAAATAAAGATAAATATAAATATATATATATGTAAAAATACAAGTACAAATTAATAAAAAATAAAAAAAATAAAATTAAAAAATATATAAAAAAATAAGGAAATTAAAAATAAAATATTTTTTAATAAGAATAAAAATAAAATAAAAAATAAAGATAGGAATAAAAATAAAAATGGTATGTGTTATATACTAGGGCTATGTGGATAGGGGTAATGGGTGGGAGACGGGTATACCCGTGCATGCTCCAAACGCGAAGCACCGCCCGCCTCACCCCGCTCCCGGAAGTGAAGACGCAGGTCAGCACGGCGCTCCACGGAGGATCCATGACCGATATCCTGGCCGCCCGGAGGCTCTGAGGACCCTCGGCACCACCGGAACAGCTACCAGGACCCAGGTCACAGGACTCACATCCCAGGAACCCCTGAACTGGCCCGTGACACCCACATCCCCCGAGAGCACGCGGATGAAACTACTTTACATGCTGGTTTTTAGCAACTCAAATGTGAGTGTTTTTATCTATTGTAATAAATATTTTTAACATACATGCTGCACTTAGAGGGCGCCGTCCTTCTTTCTTTTTTATTTGTTCCAGAGCTTCTTCTAGCTTTTATAGACTGGCTGCCTTCCATCTATTCAGCATCATTTTATCCTTACATGGACTAATACCTGAACTTGTTGTGAAACATTAACTACCACCACCAAGTTCCCCCTCTCAGGAACCCCCAACCCACCCCCTTCCCCCCACCATTTTTAGTTATATGTACTCGGCTACCTCCATTGTGCGCCATATTAACCCCTTGATAGATTTCCTTCCATTGCCTGCTGTGTCTACAGGACTGGACGTTAGACACGGGCAGAACGAAAAAATTATTTCATTTAGTTACTTTTCTTTAATTTGTTTCCGGAATTGGTTTTGTTTTCTTTTGTTTATTTGTTTTTGTATTTGATTGAATTTTCTTAATTTGGACAAGATGGATTTACCTTGACCGAATTTTTGAAAATTTGAATCAAATTTGAACTCGAATTGGCATTCGAATTTGAATATATTCTATTTTAAATGTGAATTTTGGAAGACGGTTACATTCTTTCTATTCTATTCTATTGTTTTGTTCTATGCTATTCTATTGTTATTTTGTATTCTATTCAAATCTATTCTAATCAAATTCATTCTATTGGAAATTCAAATTTTCGGGAAGACAGTTATACTCTATTTTATTCTATTTTATAGATTTTTTTCTATTCTGTTCTATTATTTTCTATTCTAATCTATTCTATTTCTTAAATTTCTATTCTATTAAATTATTTTATTTTCTATTCTAATCTGTTTTACTGTATTCTATTGTATTCTCTTCTTTTCTATTCTATTCTATTCTTTTATTTTCTATTATATTATATTTGTTTCTATTATTTTCTTTTCTATTCTATTCTATTACTTTAAATTATATTCTTTTATTTTCTATTACAGTAGAAACCTCAGATTTCAAGTCACACGGTTAACGAGCATTTCGCAATACGATCAATTATTTTTTTAAAATCCTGACTCGGTTTGCGAGTGTTGTCTTGCAAAACAAACAGGATTTAAGCCTTTGCGGTGTGCAGTACCACATTTGGCCAGAGGTGCGGGGGCGGTGCGGAAGGGCACTTGGAATGGTTTGGAGCCGTTCCGAAATACTCGGAAACACTCAGAAATACTTTCTGCGGGTTTCCGAGTGCAGCCGAGGAGTCCCTGAGTATTTCTGAGTCTCTCTGGCGCCCCCCCACCTCTGGCCACATGCGGTATTGCATGCAATAGAAGTCAATGTGGAACAAATTATCTTCGTTTCCATTGACTTCTCTGGGGAAATTCGCATAAATATGCGAGTGCATTGGATTACAAGCATTCTCCTGGAATAGATTATGCTCGTAATCCAAGGTTCCACTGTATATTTTATTCTATTCTTTTAAATTATTTTCCTTTTATTTTCTATTATATTTTATTCTATTCTTTTATTTTTACACTATCCTGTTCTGTTTTACTCTATTCTATTTGTTTATGTTCTATGCTATTCTATGCTATTCTTTTCTTTTCCATTCTATTCTATTCTATTCTGTTCTGTTTTAATCCATTATTTTCTATTTTATTTTCTATTCTATTATTTTCTATTCTATTATTTTCAATTCAATTCCTTTATTTTCCATTTTATTTTATTATATTCTTTTATTTTCTACAATAATCTGTTCTGTTTTACTCTATTCTATTCATTACTGTTCTATTCTATTCTATGCTATTCTTTTCTTTTTTATTCTATTTTTTTATTTACTATTCTTTTATTTTCTATTATTTTGTGTTCTATTTTATTCTATTCTTTTCTATTCTATGTTGTTCTATTCTTTTTTATTCTATTATTTTCTATTCCTGTATCTTCTATTCTACTCTTTTACATTCTATTTCTTTAATTCTTTTTAATTTAATTCTATTTTATTTCATTCTATTATTTTATTTTATATTCTATTCTGCTCTGTTTTACTGTATTCTATTATTTTATTTTCTATAATATTCTGTAATTTCTATTCTATTTTATTCTATTCCTGTTTTAGAATTTAGTTTCAAATTCAATTTTATTTTATTTTTTCCATTTGAATTTCACACAAATTTTGTTTTATTATTTTGGATTAGTTTAAATTTGTTACTATGTATACATCCAGAAATTTCGGACACAATCTGAAAAATTTATCCGAATTTTGGATCAGAACAAAATAAACCACACGTGTTTACTAGAAGTAACGGTAAATCTCCCTAGCAGGACACAGACAGGAAAATGTATACACATGGTTATACATAGTCTTTTTTTTAATCCTTTTCATTCAGAGTTTTTAGAACAAGTATGGAAATCTAAAAATAGAAAAATATACAATAAAAAGTGTAACTGGGATTACAGTCGTTCACGCAGGATAAACAAAAATTCTATAAAACACTATAAACCGCCTCCTACAAACCCCTCCCCCTTTCCATCTCTCTGTGCAATACCCTTCCAGTTCCCCAGGACAAGTGATATCATTCTTTAAGCACTTAAAGTGGAGTTCCACTCCTAAAATTATTTTTGCATTATTCGCATTAATAACCTTTGGAAAAAAACATTTTTTTACTCACCTTTTCATGACTGTTGCTAGGAGATCCCTCGTAATCTGCCTCTTCCTCTCCCTGGCGCCTAACGTCATTTCCCTCAGCGCTCGTGCTCGCTAGTGCTCCCGGGAGATGCTTGTCATCCTTTCCTAGGAGTCAGTGGGGAGCGCCGAGGGCTTCGTTGCCATCACAACGGGGGCGGGCACTTCCGACAATGCCGCCCGTTGTGATGGAAACATCAGAAGTTTATGGCACTGCGCCTTACATACGGCGCATGCGCGAGAACAGGCGGTGCATGCTGGTCGATCAGCTGTACCAGAGCCCGGAAAATTGTGCTTCACATGCCCACAAGCCCTATGGAAACTGCCAGCAAAGAGGAATATAAGATTTATTACTCTTTGAAATCAGCAATCGAGCTCAGATTGAGCACAGAAAAGTGAGTGCTCTAAATAATCATTAGCATCAAAACATAATAATCCTAAAAAAAAATTGTAAACAGTGGGAACCGGAAGGACCGAAAGGACTTGCCCCCTTAATGATCAGCGCCATTTTTTGCGATACAGCACTGTGTCACTTTAACTGACAATTGCGCGGTCATGCGACGCTTTATGCAAACAAAATTGATGTCCTTTTTTCCCCCACAAATAGACCTTTATTTTGGTGATATTTGATCACCTCTGCGGTTTTTATTTTTTGCTCTATAAACAAGCAGAGAGCAACAATTTTGAATTTTTTTTTTTTTACATTTTGCTATAATAAATATCCCCAAAATAAAATGTATAAAAAAAACACATTTAGGCCCCTTTCACACTGGGGCGGTGGGGGCGTCGGCGGTACAACAGCGCTATTTTTAGCACTGCTGTACCGTCATTCTTGCAGCGGTATTCGGCCGCTAGCGGTGCGGTTTTAACCCCCCGCTGGCGGCCGAAAAAGGGTTAAAAACCTCGTACAGCGCGGCTATAGCCGCGGTATTGCCGCGGTATAGCCGCGCTGTCCCATTGATTTCAATGGGCAGGAGCGGGGAAGGAGCGGTGAATACACCGCTCCTTCCCCGCTCCAAAGAAGCGGTTTGCAGGACTTTTTTCACCGTCCTGCCACCGCACCGCTTCAGTGTGAAAGCCCTCGGGCTTTCACACTGAACAAACAGCGGCAGCTGTTTAGGGGCGGTTTTCAGGCGGTATTTTTAGCGCAATACCGCCTTAAAACCTCCCCAGTGTGAAAGGGGTCTTATTCATCAGTTTAGGCCGATATATATTCTTCTACATATTTTTGGTAAAATAAAATTGCAATAGGCGTATATTGATTGGTTTGGGCAAAACTACGGGATAGATTTAGGGACTTTTATTTTTTTTATTGTTTTTACAAGTAATGGCGGTGATCGGCGATTTTTAGCAGGACTGCGACATTGCGGCGGAACAAATCTGACCCCAAATGACACTTTTTGTGGACAAGTGACATTATTACATTGAAAAATGCATTGATCAATGTAAAAATTACACTGGCAGGGAAGGGGTTAACACTAGGGGGCGATCAAGGGGTTAACTGTGTTCCCTGACTGTGTTCTAACTGTAGGGGGGATGGGCTGCCAGGGACATGACAGAGATTGCTGTTCCCAATCACTGGGAACAGTAGATATCTTACATGTCCCCTATCAGAACTGGGATTCACCTTGTTTACACTGGCAGATTCCCCTTCTGCCTCTGTACTAGAAGATCGCGGGTCACCAGCGGACATCGAGTCCACCCAACCCCGCAGGCACGCTTCCGCAGGCAGCACCCGCCCACGACTGCACCTCCGCTAGGGTTGCCACCTTTTCTTCAAGCCAAACCCAAACACTTTAGCGGTCTGGGACACCTTTGGGTGCCCCAAGGAGACTAGTAATGCGGTGAGCATAGCATGCCGCAGTGAACAGTGGGTGTGGCCAAATTGCTCTTGCTGACATCATCACCCTGCCCCCCCCACTGATGCCGAACCTGCCCCCAGACAGCCGCCTGCAGCTCGCGGACGGCAACAGATTTGTGTGTGACTATCCTGGTTACTTGGGGAGCCACAGCCCAGTCTGAATAATGTGTCCGGGTTTTCAGTCCGCCTGAAACCCGTATACGAGATTCAAAACCTTGACTGTCCGGGTAAATCCTGAACAGGTGTCAACCCTAGCCTGTGCGATGCCCCGAACAGGTACTATTCACGCAGCGCTGCCAACCTGCCGCAGTAAATGTACGTGAGCTGGTCGGTGGTTAAGTAGAGTGGGGGGAGGACGAGGACAGCTGTCAGGTTTTTATCGCCCTACTCTTCTGATTTGGGAAGATTTCTTTACTTCCTGTGGTCACCAGGACAGGAAGTGAAGTGTAATGTCCACAGAAGGGTCTCAGATGGCAATGAAAACACTAAAGAACGTTCTAAGTACCATAACCAAAATTAAAACCGGTTTTGGCTGGATTTTTCTTTTCTTTAATCAGAACGTGAAAGCAGATCCTATTCACATTATAGAAGAAACCACCAGCCAGTTGTCTCCCAGGTATTCCTCCTACGACTGTACATTCTACTCCATCCTCCAATCACAGCACAGATTCACTGACATTTAGAGGGTGAAAAGAAGAGAATGTGGCTGGTCCGGTTCCCTTCCAGAAATAGTGATATTTTCTTTATGTAAAAAGGTCACAATAACTGCCGCCGTCTCATCAATACCTATGAGGAATGTTTTAGTATAGCTCAGTCTTAGCAATGGAGTGCATGTAAAAAGTATGTACACCCCAACAACGAGCTTCCCGTGTTTTCTCCGTCTTGGTTTGTTACAATTTACACTCACCGGCCACTTTATTAGGTACGCCTGTTCGATTGCTTGGTAATGCAAATTGCTAATCAGCCAATCACATGGCAGCAACTCAATGCATTTAGGCATCTAGACGTGGTAAAGACGACTTGCCGAAGTTCAAACCGAGCATCAGAATGGGGAAGAAAGGGGATTTAACCACTTTCGGCCCCGAAAAAGAATTTACCCCCTTAAAGTGGAGTTCCACCCAAAAATGGAACTTCCACTTTTTGGAATTCCCCCCCTCCGGTGTCACATTTGGCACCTTTCAGGGGGGAGAGAGGAGCAGATACCTGTCTAATATAGGTATTTGTTCCCACTTCCTAGCATAGATCCTCGTGGTGATCGCGGTGACCTACGCCACTACTGGCGCCTACTCTGTCCTCCCCCGCTGTCTTCTATGAGACAGAAGACAGCAGGGACCAGTGAGGACGTGCAGCGGGACTCGCGCATGCACAGTAGGGAACCAGGAAGTGAAGCTGCACGGCTTCACTTCCTGATCCCCTCACCGAGGATGGCGGCAGCAGCAGCTGAGAGCCGATGGACAGATCGGCTTCGGCTGCCGACAACACGGGCTCCCTGGACAGGTAATGCCACGTACAAACAAGCAGACTTTTTGACTAGACTGGTCCGACGGTCTATCTGACGGACTCTCGGCGGACTTCTGACAGACATTGCAAACAAACAGACTTGCCTACACATGATCACACCAAAGTCCGACGGTTTCGTACGTGATGACGTACACCGGACTAAAATAAGGAAGTTGATAGCCAGTAGCCAATAGTTGCCCTAGCGTGGGTTTTCATCCGTCAGACTAGCATACAGACAAACAAATTTTTCGACCGGACTCGAGTCCGTCAGAAAGATTTATAACATGTTCCAAATCCAAAGTCTGTCAGATTTTCACCCAAAAAAGTCTGCTGCAGGTCCAATGAAGCCCACATACGGTCGAATTGTCTGCCAGAGTCGGTCCATCAGACCAGTCCTGTCGAAAAGTCCGCTCGTGTGTACGCAGCATTAGTGTCCATATATTAAAAATCAGCAGCTACAGTATTTGTAGCTGCTGGCTTTTAATATTTTTTTTTTCGGCGGACTTCCACTTTAATGACCAAGCAATTTTTTGCGATGTGATGTGATGTGGACCATTGTCACTAGTGATGTGGACCATTGTCACTGATGATGTGGACCATTGTCACTAGTGATGTGGACCATTGTCACTGATGATGTGGACCATTGTCACTGATGATGTGGACCATTGTCACTGATGATGTGGACCATTGTCACTAGTGATGTGGACCATTGTCACTGATGATGTGGACCATTGTCACTGATGATGTGGACCATTGTCACTGATGATGTTGACCATTGTCACTAGTGATATGGACCATTGTCACTGATGATGTGGACCATTGTCACTAGTGATGTGGACCATTGTCACTGATGTTGTGGACCATTGTCACTAGTGACGTGGACCATTGTCACTGATGTTGTGGACCATTGTCACTAGTGACGTGGACCATTGTCACTGATGATGTGGACCATTGTCACTAGTGATGTGGACCATTGTCACTGATGATGTGGACCATTGTCACTAGTGATGTGGACCATTGTCACTGATGATGTGGACCATTGTCACTAGTGATGTGGACCATTGTCGCTGATGATGTGGACCATTGTCACTAGTGATGTGGACCATTGTCACTGATGATGTGGACCATTGTCACTAGTGATGTGGACCATTGTCACTGATGATGTGAACCATTGTCAACAGTGATGTGGACCATTGTCACTGATGATGTGGACCATTGTCACTAGTGATGTGGACCATTGTCACTGATGATGCGGACCATTGTCACTGATGATGCAGACCATTGTCACTAATGGTGTGGACCATTGTCACTGATGATGTGGACCATTGTCACTGATGATGTGGACCATTGTCACTAGTGATGTGGACCATTGTCACTGATGATGTGGACCATTGTCACTGATGATGTGGACCATTGTCACTGGTGATGTGGACCATTTCACTGATGATGTGGACCATTTCACTGATGATGTGGACCATTGTCACTGATGATGTGGACCATTGTCACTAGTGATCTGGACCATTGTCTTTGGGACCGACAGTGATGGCAAATGCAAAATGTTGCACCTGTCAAGATTTACCAACACTGGTGAGATTTCCTTCCATTGCCTGCTGTGTCTACAGGACTGGACGTTAGACACGGGCAGAACGAAACAATTATTTCATTTACTTACGTTTCTTTAATTTGTTTCTGGAAATGGTTTTGTTTTCTTTTGTTTATTTGTTTTCAAATTTGATTGAATTTTCTTAATTTGGACAAGATGGATTTAGCTTGACCGAATTTTTGAAAATTTGAATCAAATTCGAACTCGAATTGGCATTCGAATTTGAATATATTCTATTTTAAATGTGAATTTTGGAAGACGGTTACATTCTTTCTATTCTATTCTATTGTTTTATTCTATGCTATTCTATTCTGTTATTTTGTATTCTATTCAAATCTATTCTAATCAAATTCATTCTATTGGAAATTCAAATTTTTGGGAAGACAGTTATACTCTATTTTATTCTATTTTATAGATTTTTTTCTATTCTGTTCTATTATTTTCTATTCTAATCTATTATATTCTTTTCTATTCTATTCATTAAATTTATATTCTATTAAATTCTTTTATTTTCTATTCTATTTTACTGTATTCTATTCTATTATTTTATTTTCTATTATATTATATGTTTATACATGTTTTTTTTTAAATCCTTTTCATTAAGAGTTTTTAGAACAAGTATGGAAATCTAAAAACAGAAAAATATACAATAAAAAGTGTAACTGGGATTACAAAAATTATATAAAACACTACAAACCAAATCCTACTCCAACCCACCCTTTGTACAAACCCCTCCCCTGTTCCCATCTCTCTCTGTGCAATACCCTGCCAGTTCCCCAGGACAAGTGATATCATTCTTTAACCACTTAAAATGGAGTTCCACTCCTAAAATTATTTTTGCATTATTCGCATTAATAACATTTGGAAAAAAAAAATTTTTTACTCACCTTTTCATGACTGTTGCTAGGAGATCCCTCGTAATCTGCCTCTTCCTCTCCCTGGCACCTGACATGTTTTCCCTTAGCGCCCGTGCTCGCTAGTGCTCCCGGGAGATTCTTGTCATCCTTTCCCAGGAGTCAGTGGGGAGCGCCGAGGGCTTCGTTGCCATCACAACGGGGGCGGGCACTTCCGACGACGACGCCCGTTGTGATGGCAACATCAGAAGTTTACGGCGCATGCGCGAGAACGGGCGGTGCATGCTGGTCGCTCAGCTGTACCAGAGCCCGGAAAATTGTGCTTGTGGTCTTCACATGCCCACAAGCACTATGGAAACTGCCAGTAACTGCCAGGGACATGACAGAGATTGCTGTTCCCGATCACTGGGAAATGTAGATATCTGACATGTCCCCTATCAGAACTGGGATTCACCTTGTTTACACTGGCAGATTCCCGTTCTGCCTCTGTACTAAGAGATCGAGTGCGCCCGACCCACAGGCACGCTTCCGCAGGCAGCGCCCGCCCACAACTGCACCTGCGCTAGGGTTGCCACCTTTTCTTCAAGCCAAACCCAAGCAAACCCGAGCACCCGAGCCAAACCCTTGGGTGCCCCAAGGAGACTAGTAATGCGGTGAGCATAGCATGCCGCAGTGAACAGTGGGTGTGGCCAAATTGCTCTTGCTGACATCATCACCCTGCCCCCCCACTGATGCCGAACCTGCCCCCAGACAGCCACCTGCAGCTCGCAGACGATAACGGATTTGTGTGTGACTATCTTGGTTACTTGGGGAGCCACAGCCCAGTCTGAATAATGTGTCCGGGTTTTCAGTCCGCCTGAAACCCCGACACGAGATTTAAAACCCAGGCTGTCCGGGCGAATCCCACAGAGGTGGTAACCCTAGCCTGTGCGAGCTGCCGAACAGGTACTATTCGCGCAGCGCTGCCAACCTGCCACAGTAAATGTACGTGAGCTGGTCGGCAAGTGGTTAAGTAGAGTGGGGGGAGGACAAGGACAGCTGTCAGGTTTTTATCGCCCTACTCTTCTGATTTGGGAAGATTTCTTTACTTCCTGTGGTCACCAGGACAGGAAGTGAAGTGTAATGTCCACAGCAGGGTCTCAGATGGCAATGAAAACACTAAAGAACATCGTTCTAAGTACCATAACCAAAACTAAAAACCGGCTTTGGCTGGATTTTTCTTACCCCCCCCCCCCCCCGAGGAGACATTCCTATAGGCTGCTCATTACCTGTCCACCACGGGTCGGGTTCTGTATCCTCTCTGGGTTGATGGCTTTTCCTCTTATTTTCCAGAGATGATGACTTCTTGTATCCGCGGTCTTTAATCAGAACGTGAAAGCAGATCCTATTCACATTATAGAAGAAACCACCAGCCAGTTGTCTCCCAGGTATTCCTCCTACGACTGTACATTCTACTCCATCCTCCAATCACAGCACAGATTCACTGACATTTAGAGGGTGAAAAGAAGAGAATGTGGCTGGTCCGGTTCCCTTCCAGAAATAGTGATATTTTCTTTATGTAAAAAGGTCACAATAACTGCCGCCGTCTCAATACCTGAGGAATGTTTTAGTATAGCTCAGTCTTAGCAATGGAGTGCATGTAAAAAGTATGTACACCCCAACAACGAGCTTCTCGTGTTTTCTCCCTCTTGGTCTGTTACAATTTACACTCACCGGCCACTTTATTAGGTACGCCTGTTCAATTGCTTGGTAATGCAAATTGCTAATCAGCCAATCACATGGCAGCAACTCAATGCATTTAGGCATCTAGACGTGGTGAAGACGACTTGCTGAAGTACAAACTGAGCATCAGAATGGTGAAGAAAGAGGATTTAACCACTTTCAGCCCCGGAAAGGATTTACCCCCTTAAAGCGGAGTTCCACCCAAAAATGGAACTTCCACTTTTTGGAATCCCCCCTCTGGTGTCACATTTGGCACCTTTCAGGGGGGGAGCAGATACCTGTCTAATACAGTTGTTTTTCTCCCACTTCCGGGCATAGATACCCGAGCCACCCGCGGGTATCTACGCCACTTCCGGCACCTTCTCTGTCCCCCCTGCTGTCTTCTGGGAGACACACAGGTCCCAGGAGACAGAAGGGACCAGTGGGATAGCGCAGCGCGACTCCTGCATGCTCAGTAGGGAACCAGGAAGTGAAGCTGCAAGGCTTTACTTCCTGATTCCCTTACCGAAGATGGCGGAGGCAGCACCCGAGAGCCGAGGGAGAGATTAGCTTCGGGTGCCGACATTGCGGGCTCCCTGGGCAGGTAAGCATCCTTATTTTAAAAGTCATCAGCTGCAGTATTTGTAGCTGCTGACTTTAAAAAAAAAAAAAAAAAACGGCGGACCTCCACTTTAATGACCAGGTCATTTTTTGCGATATGGCGCTGCGTTTCTTTAACTGACAATTGCGTGGTCGTGTCGCGTTGTACCCAAATAAAATATATGTACTTTTTTTCCCACAAATAGAGCTTTCTTTTGGTGGTATTTGATCACCTCTGCGGTTTTTATTTTTGTTGCACAGTAAACAAAAAAAGAGAGACAATTAAAAAAAATATATATATATTTTTTTTTACTTTCTGCTATAAACACATACAATAAAAAAATGTAAAAAATCCTAATTTATTTATAAATTTATTGCCAAAATCCCAATAAGTGTATATTGATTGGTTTGCACAAAAGTTATGCCCCGTACACACGATCGGACATTGATCGGACATTCCGACAACAAAATCCTAGGATTTTTTCCGACGGATGTTGGCTCAAACTTGTTTTGCCTACACACGGTCGCACAAAGTTGTCGGAATTTCCAATCGCCAAGAAAGCGGTGACGGCAACCACAAACGACGAGACTAGAAAAGGCCAGTTCAGTACCAAGCGTGGCACCCTTTGGGCTCCTTTTGCTAATCTCGTGTTAGTAAAAGTTTGGTGAGAGACGATTCGCGCTTTTTCAGACTTGTGGTTTTCAGATCGTTTTCTGCCGTTCAGTTTGTGCTTGTGGGTTTGTATCTGCTCTTCAGTGCGTGCAGCAAGCTACGCGTGACTTTCATTAGTCATTGTATTCTTGTTCGTTTGTTACTGTTTTTCAGGTCGCTCTTGACAGGCCTTGCTGTTCTTCAGTGCGTTCTGTTACTTCGTTCTGAGCAGCCGACCGTTTTCTAGCCATGTTTCGTATGCGTACTCCTCGTAGAGTTCGTGCTGTGCGGGGGCTTGGTGTTGGGGTCCTGACCTTGACACAAGTCCAGTCCATGAACAGGGTGGGGAGAAGGCAGGATACCTGCATGAGGCAAGCCATCACTCTGGAGCAGAGGCTCGTCACCACCCTGCGGTACTTGGCGACGGGGAGAAGCCTGCAGGAGTTGAAGTTCTCGACAGGCATCTCCCCCCAGGCTCTGGGTATCTCTATCCCAGAGACCTGTTCTGCCATCATACAGGTCCTGCAGAAGGAATATATGAAGGTAAGATGTATCCTTGAATATCACATTTTATTGTATTTAATGTTTGATAATGTATTGTATTTCTCTCCTCATTCCCTAATTACCATGATTGTAATATGCTGTAAATGTCCCCTTTGTCCTTATGCATGCTGGATTTTTATGTAATTATTTTTGTTGTCCTTCATACATATTTGCCTTCACTTACCTGCCCAGCATGGTCTCCAGTACCAGAGGCTTTTTTTGGGATGTCCCCAAATCATTTTTAACCCTCCCTCCCCCCAACTGGTAAGTCAGCTTATACCAATTCTCTATCTATCCTCAATCATCTATCTGCTGACTTTGCCAAACCCATACAAACTATACCCATCTCTTTTGTGGTCTGATTTATGGATTAATTCCCCAAAGCATGTAGTGCAAGGGCCTGCCTGTATACTTTCAAATGGTACTGTTTAAGGTTTTTGTATTCTATTATTATCTTGATAGGTAATAGCAGAATGTCCAAATGTGCTCAAATGTGTACAGTGTGTATTTATATCTTTGTATTATGACACTTCTTACCTGTCCAGTGGGCTGCCAATAGTGTAACTAAGGAGGGGCTGTTCAAAGTAATACACATTATTTAGGCATTTATCTCTCAAACATTCAAGGGTATACCTTATACCGCAAGGATAGAGAGGGTAAAAAAGGGGGAGGGGTATGCCTATATATCAAGATTAATGTACAAGTGAATGTGAGAGAAGACATCACTGAGGGAGCTAGGGAGGAGGTGGAATCCTTATGGGTAGAGCTCCAAAGCTAAGGGGAAAATAATACTGGGATTATGCTATAGGCCCCCTAACCTGAGGGAGGAAGTGGAGGCGGATCTCCTATCACAAATTGGATTAGCAGCAAGGATGGGAAGTGTTATCATAATGGGGGATGTTAATTATCCAGACATAGACTGGGCGGAGGGAACCGCGCATTCATTTAAGGCTCACCAGTTCCTTAATGTCTTGCAGGACAATTTTATGGGTCAGATGGTAGACGCACCAACTAGAAATAAAACATTACTGGATCTACTGATTACCAACAATACAGACCTGATCCGGATGTGGAAATACGGGGCAATTTAGGTAACGGCGATCACAGGTCAATTAGTTTCAGTATAAATCACACAAATAGGAAACATAAAGGGAATACAAAGACACTGAATTTCAAAAGAGCCAACTTCCCTAAACTACAAACCTTGCTAAAAGGCATAAATTGGGATAAAATATTAGGAACAAAGAATACGGAGGAGAGATGGGTTTCCTTTAAGAGCATATTAAATAAGGGCATTAGCCAATGTATCCCATTGGGTAATAAATTTAAAAGAGCGAACAAAAGTCCTGGATGGCTTAACTCCAATGTAAAAATGCATATAAAAGCAAAGGAGAAGGCCTTCAAAAAATACAAGGTTGAGGGATCATCATCAGCATTCAGACTTTATAAAGAATGCAACAGGAAATGTAAGGGTGCAATTAGGACAGCTAAGATAGAACATGAAAGACACATAGCGGAGGAGAGCAAAAAAAATCCCAAGAAATTCTTTAAGTATGTAAACAGTAAAAAAGGGAAGACAGATCATATTGGCCCCATAAAGAATGAGGAAGGACATCTGGTTACAAAGGATGGGGAGATGGCGAAGGTATTGAATTTATTCTTCTCAGTCTTCACGAGTGAATCGGGGGGCTTCAGTAACCAAAACTGCAGTGTTTATCCTCATGACACAACACAGGAAGCACCTCTATGGTTAACAGAGGACGGAATTAAAATTAGACTTGAGAAACTTAACATTAATAAATCACCGGGACCAGATGGCTTGCATCCGAGGGTACTTAGGGAACTCAGTCAAGTGATTGCCAGACCGTTGTTCCTAATTTTTACAGATAGTCTACTGACTGGAATGGTACCAGCTGATTGGAGAAAAGCCAATGTAGCACCAATATTTAAAAAGGTCCCAAAATACATCCCTGGGAATTACAGACCAGTTAGCCTAACATCAATAGCATGTAAACTCTTGGAGGGTATGATAAGGGACTATATACAAGATTTTAGTAATAAGAACGGTATCATTAGCAGTAATCAACATGGATTCATGAAGAATCGTTCTTGCCAAACCAATCTATTAACCTTCTATGAGGAGGTGAGTTGCCATCTAGATAAAGGAAGGCCCGTAGACGTGGTGTATCTGGATTTTGCAAAAGCATTTGACACAGTTCCCCATAAACGTTTACTGTACAAGATAAGGTCCGTTGGCATGGACCATAGGGTGAGTACATGGATTGAAAACTGGCTAAAAGGGCGAGTTCAGAGGGTGGTGATAAATCGGGAGTACTCGGAATGGTCAGGGGTGGGTAGTGGGGTTCCCCAGGGTTCTGTGCTGGTACCAATCCTTTTTAATTTGTTCATAAACGATCTGGAGGATGGGATAAACAGTTCAATCTCTGTATTTGCGGACAATACTAAGCTAAGCAGGGCAATAACTTCTCCGCAGGACGTGGAAACCTTGCAAAAAGACCTGAACAAATTAATGGGGTGGGCGACTACATGGCAAATGAGGTTCAATGTAGAAAAATGTAAAATAATGCATTTGGGTGGCAAAAATATGAATGCAATCTATATACTGGGGGGAGAAACTCTGGGGGAATCTAGGATGGAAAAGGACCTGGGGGTCCTAGTAGATGATAGGCTCAGCTATGGCAGGCAATGCCAAGCTGCTGCTAACAAAGCAAACAGAATATTGGCATTAAAAGGGGATCAACTCCAGAGATAAAACGATAATTCTCCCGCTCTACAAGACTCTGGTCCGGCCACAACTGGAGTATGGTGTCCAGTTCTGGGCACCAGTCCTCAGGAAGGTTGTACTGGAAATGGAGCGAGTACAAAGAAGGTCAACAAAGCTAATAAAGGGTCTGGAGGATCTTAGTTATGAGGAAAGGTTGCGAGCACTGAACTTATTCTCTCTGGAGAAGAGACGCTTGAGAGGGGATATGATTTCAATTTACAAATACCGTACTGGTGACCCCACAATAGGGATAAAACTTTTTCGCAGAAGAGAGTTTAACAAGACTCGTGGCCACTCATTAAAATTAGAAGAAAACAGGTTTAACCTTAAACTACGTAGAGGGTTCTTTACCGTAAGAGCGGCAAGGATGTGGAATTCCCTTCCACAGGCGGTGGTCTCAGCGGGGAGCATTGATAGCTTCAAGAAACTATTAGATAAGCACCTGAATGACCACAACATACAGGGATATACAATGCAATACTGACACATAATCACACACATAGGTTGGACTTGATGGACTTGTGTCTTTTTTCAACCTCACCTACTATATAACTATGTAACTATATAAGTGGAGAGGGTTACCTGTCCAAGAGTCCCCCCCCCCATAATGTTAGAAATGGCCCAGGACAGTGGGGGGAGGGAGAATATGATAGGTGTACCTTATACTTTGGTGTTGTAAAATTCCCCTTAATAAATGTTATCTTGATGTTGGCCAAGAATGTTTGTGTCTAATCTGCTTTCAATGTTTTAATGTGCAAAAAGACTAATTTTTATTTTTTTTCCTCCACAGTTTCCTTCTACGCCACAAGAATGGCAGACTGTGGCCTCCCACTTTGCCCAGCGGTAGGACTTTCCTAACTGCGGAGGGGCAATTGATGGGAAACACGTCCACCTCGTCCCACCACCCAACTCGGGGTCGTACTATTATAATTATAAGGGGTTCAATAGTATTGTGATGTTGGCGGTGGTGTCGGCTAATTATGAGTTCCTGTATGTGGACGTGGGGAAGAATGGCCGGATGTCCGATGGTGGAGTCATCGCCCAGACAGAGTTTTACAGGCGTCTCCAGAATGGCAGCTTGGACTTGCCACCTCCAGAAGACAATGTGGAAGGACTCCCATTCGTCTTCGATGCGGATGAAGCCTTTTGCGCTGGGGGACCACCTTATGCGGCCATTCCCGATGAGGACCCTCACCCCGGACCAGAGGGTTTTTAATTACTGGCTGGCCAGAGCCAGAAGAGTGGTGGAGAACACATTTGGAATCATGGCTAGCCGGTTCCGCCTATTTCTTACACCCATCCATATGGCGGAGTATAAACTGAATCATATAATCCTGGCGTGCTGTGTTCTGCATAACTTTTTACGGCAACATTCTGCCAACTATGCTGGCTCAGTTGGGCCTGAGGCCGGAATTATAAATGAAACAACCCTGACGGCGCTTGAAAGTGGCCATCCTGGCTTGCCCTCCCTGAGTGCCCGTGATGTCCGGCTAAGATACCTTGAGTTCTTTGCGGTTAGGGGGCCATCAATATGCCAGACAATTTGTGAAACCTTGATCAAATAAAAAAAAATTATGCAAATCTTTGGTGACATTTACTGCTTGTGTTTGTTTTAGCTGACCCTGACAGAAATGTGGTGAGTCCAGAAAATGGCGTGATTGTGTAACCTTACAAAGCACTGTTGGATGTTATTTACTAAAGGCAAAGACACTTTGCACTACAAGTGCACTTGAAACTGCACTGAAACTGCACTTGTAGTGCAAAGTGGATTCGCCCTTAGGAAATAACCCCCATTGTCACAGAAAGCAGCAATTAGAGCACCACAAAAGTGTTGTAGCGTTGAGACAATTATCCACACATTCTTGATTAACAATCTTTTTAAAACCTGCACAATCACATGTGCATTTAGAAAAGGTTTTTTAAAACAAACCAACATGTTTGTTGTATAACAATTTTTGGGGTGGCATTATCAAAAATAGAAATGTCCATTTAAGATAAAACAGGCATGTTTCAAACCAACAAGAAAGACACAAATCTAGAACTTACAAAGTTCACATTTGGTAGAACTTGAAGGCAATATCAGACATGAGTATTAAGGAACTGTGTTTGATATTGCGTTCAGATGGGGTGAAGTCACCCCAGGAAAAGCCAAATTTTGAAGATGCACACCAATTTACGAATGTCAACATGTGCTAGCTGCCATCACGGGGGATCAAGGGACGTGTTTTGGGGGAGCAACCCCTTCCTCTCAGCTACTTTATTATTGAGGAAGGGGTTGCACCCCCAAAACACCTACATTGATCTCCCGTGATGGCAGATAGCACATGTTGGCACACTGTGTGCATCTTCAAAATTTGGCTTTTCTAAAAATCGCATAAAAATTTTTAACATTGTAGCACAACAAAAAACAAAGGGATTTGGAGGGGTTTTAAACTCTCCCCAAAACATCAATAATGTTCTTATTTTTTAGAATAACATCATTGATGTTTTTCATGATATTTTCCAATGCAACATTACACCCCATGATCTCCCCAATCAGGATCTGGGCACTTTCCGAGGTGAAAGGATCTGGATCCACAACATCACGATCACCTAAAAAGAGAGGAACCAAAAAAAACAAGGTATTATAAATATGCCGGCATCCATCTCTTACCTGAGCCTGTGGTAGCAGACACTTACCTGTTATGGTGACTAGTCCTACCATGTCTTCCTCCTCCTGCTCTTTTTGTGTTTGGGGGATTTCCCCTTCTTCCAGAGGTGGGGGTCTCTGGTCTCCTCGGATGAGGGGTGTCCTCCGAGTCTTTTCTTCCCTATGTAAAAAAAAGGTATACTTAGCAAACAGATATTTGATGGCAGAACTAAAAATATGAAACATTGCTTGGAAGTGGGGTACAGTTGTCTATTTTGGTAGAGTTCCAAGATGTAGCATTTTAAGTGTCCTTTGTCAAGCTTCAATACTTTACTTGTTCTGTACAAGCTTCACAGATGGAGACACCCCTATAGTATGCACTGGAGCACCTGTGTGGGACCCCCTAATAAAAAGGGTGTTCTTGTGTCCCACACTAGTGCTCCAGCGTCCAGATGTCTAAACAGCTGCTGAGTGTCCTCTCCTTACACAGAATCTAGTTTGCATTTCATTCTAGTAACAAACCCATCTACACAACCAAATTATTTTCAGACAAGTTTGCCGTCAAAAATGTGGGCAAATGCATATAGCCAAAACAATAGTGTTTTATAGGCCGAAAGAAAAATGTTTGATACGAACGAATAATGTGCCCATGAATATGAAAGTTGCCATTTTAAACTGTACAACAGTTCCTAAAAGCACATGGAGCAGCACGAACGTAATAAACACAAAAAGAATAGGAACACAGCACAACTACTTACTTTTTTGCAGCACTCTCCGGATCTTTCGGTACTGCTCATGTTCTCTTAATTTGAGGTCCGACCACCGCTTCCTGAGCTGATCTTTCGATCGTCGTACCCCAAAATTCCGGTGCAGACTTTTGACCACTTTCGCCATGATCTTGGCCTTTCTGACATTGGGGTTGGGGTAAGGTCCATACTTCCCGTCATAGTCGGCCTTCTTCAGGATATCGACCATCTCCAACATCTCCCCAAAGGACATATTTGAGGCCTTAAATCTTCTCCTTCTGGATCCAGATGTTTCCGGATCCGGGCTTTCCTCCTCCTCGTTGCTATAATTAGCAGGCACCTATGCTCTTCCCCCACTGTGCCCAACGAAAAGGGGTGGTGAATAGACTAGAAAGAACGTCAGGGGCGGGTGGAGTTACACGCGTGCGCAGTGTGCATAAAGCGTAACACGCGTGCGTAGTACGTACGATCTGTGAGCGGAGGAAGGAGCATCGAAAGCGCCGATCGTGATAACGAAGGTAAGATCTAAACTTGGGCCTATACTGCTTTGAAATTGAAGCCTATATTGTAACAAGATTAGGAGAGTTTGGCCTGACCTTAGGGTTTGTCTTGTGTTGTGTCTTGCAGAGAAAATGGATGGCTTCAACGACCACAATTTCCTCCCCCTGTTCGTAGATAAATACAGGGAGCTGCCCTGTCTGTGGCAGGTGAGACACCCCCATTACAACAATAAGCAAAAGAAGCAGGCAGCGCTGGAGAAACTGCTGGAGTTAGTGAAGCCGGTGGTCCCCACAGCAACCATCCCCTGTTTAAAAACCAAAATTCGTGGCCTGAGGAGCACTTATCTTATCTAAGCGCAAGAAGGTCACGGATTCCCAGAGATCCGGAGCTGCAGCAGATGACATTTATGTCCCTAGGATGTGGTACTATGAGAGACTGCAATTTCTGTCAGACCAGACTGAAGTCAGGGAATCCCTCTCCACTCTTCCTTCCACTCTTCCTTCCACCCCAGCTGAGGTATCCGATGTCCAACCTGGGCCTTCTAGCCAGGAAGAAGTGAAGGAGCCCAGCTGGAGCCAGGAATAGCATTGTTCTACAGATTTCTGGTCAATAAATAAATGATGTTTACTAGATGTTATTATTGATCACTAATTGCTGATTTAATAAAGTGTTTTACATATCAATTGACAGTAGTGGGCACCCAAAATTGGGACAAGAATGAAAAATGCTGGGCTCAGAAAGATAGTCTGTTATATTTGTTAACATTCAATTTGCAACAATCATGAGGTGAAAATTGTGTGTGATTGATGAATAAAAAACTCAAACTATGTCCCTTTTTCATACACAGGAAGACCTCAGCCAGGAGGAGGTTGTGGAATGTGGCAGCCAGGAGGAGGGGGGTTAGTGTCAGCCAGGAGAAGCCTGGGACCAGTCGAAGCAATGACAGAATCACAGGTTCCTCCCCTCCGCCTTCCATACAAAAGAGCGAGGAAGGCGACTCACATGCAGGATTCTGCGCTCAGGCTAATTCAGGAGGCTTCTGCATCCCTCCGAGCCTTACCCACTCCTGAAGAGGACTTTGCCTGCATGGCTGCCACAAAACTGCAGGGCATGCAGGAGGGTCAACGCAAACTATGTGAGGACCTTCTGTATAAAGTCCTAAGTAAGGGGGTGAGTGGTGAACTAACACCCAATACCCACCTGAGTGAGTTGGCCCCTCCCCCTCCTCCTCCTCCTCCTCCTGCCCCAACTCCACCACCAGAGCCACAGTGTGGAAGGAAGCGTGAAAGGAAGACCAGAGAGTGATGGCCCTTGGTTCAGTCTGGTCTGACAAAATATGCAGTCTCTTGTATGATCACAGCCTGGGGACACAGATGTCATCTGCTGCTTTCCGGATCTCTGGGACTTCTGGACCAGACTGCACTCCATTAGATAAGGACTCCTCAGGCCACCAATTTTGCTTGAAAATAGTTGATGTGTGCCCTGGGGGTCCAAGGCTTCACCCATTTCTGCTGTTTCTCCAGCGTTGCCTCCCTCTTTTTTAGTTGTGAGCCCTTAATAAAGGAATTTTTTGTTCAATTATACTTGCCTATGTGTGTTTTCCTTCAAAAAGGACAGTTTGTTTGTGAGGAGGCAGGGACAATTCAAAAATACAATGTAAAATTAACAAGAGACAACAACACCAAACAATCTCCTACAGATTAAATAATACAAGATATCAATGGTGTTGTGGTAACTTGACACACAAAACACACACAAAAATATTATAGAGTAAAACACAACAAAAACAACAATAAAAACACAGCCTTGAAAAACAAAACAAACCCCCAAAAAATACAAAACCAGCCTGGAAGAAAAAAAAAAATACAAACAACCAAAAACAAATTTTGGCAGATGTGACAAATCTAAATATATTGAGGGAATCCCAATAAATAATAAAGAAAGAAGTTTGTGAGAAGTTTGTGTGAATATGAGCAGCAAAACTACTTCATTCTTCTCACATTATAAAGAAGAAGAGAGTGCGCTGTATTAAACTATTTTTGACATTGCAGCGTGACGAAAGTGCTATATCCATCCCGAACGCTAATTTTACCCGACCAAGCTGTTCCGTCTCGGAATTTCTTCTGAGCATGCAACTGGCCACACACGGTCGGAATTGACGCGATCGGATTTTGTTGTCGGAAAATTTTATAGCCTGCTCTCAAACTTTGTGTGTCAGAAAATCCGATGTAAAATGTCCTTTGGAACCCACACGCGGTCGGAATTTCCGACAAAACGCTCCAATCGGACATTTTCCATCGGAAAATCTGACCATGTGTATGGGGCATAACACTGTCTACAAACTACGGGATATATTTATGGACTTTAATGAATTCATTTTTTTTTAACTAGTAATGGCAGCGATCAGGAGTTTTTAGCGGGACTGCGACATTGCGGCGGACAAATCTGACCCTAAGTGACATTTTTTGGGGACCAGTGACACCAATACAGTGATCAGTGCTTAAAAAATGATTACTGTGTAAATGTCACTGGCTGGGAAGGGGTTAACAGCAGGGGCGATCAAAGGGTTAAATGTGTTCCCTCGTTGTGTTTTCTTACTGTGTGGGGGAAGTGCTGACAGGAAGAACACAGAGATCGTGGTTCCAAATCACTAGGAACAGCAGATCTCCATGTTGTCCCCTGTCAGAACAGGGATCTGCTTTGTTTACATAGGCAGATCCTTGTTCTGCCTCTCTGTGAATCGATCAAGGGGGGCCAGCAGACATTGGGTCCACCGGCCACGCACATCGGCTCCCACTCTGTGCAGCGGGTGCCTGCGTTATCTATTGCATGAAACAATGTACAGGTACTTTGTTTTGCACAAAAGTGCCGCCCTGCCTCTGTATATATGTGGTGGGCGGTCTTTAAGTGGTTAAGTGACGTTAAACGTGGCATGGTTGTTGGAGCCAGACGGGCTGGTCTGAGTATTTCTGGGATTTTCAGGCACAACCATCTCTCGGGTTTACAGAGAATGGTGGGAAAAAGAGAAAATATCCAGTGAGTGGCAGTTGTGTGGAGGAAAATGCCTTGTTGATGTCAGAGGTTAGAGGAGAATGGGCAGACTGGTTCCAGATGATAGAAAGGCAACAGTACCTCAAATAACCACTCATTACACTCAAGGTATGCAAAATACCATCTTTGAACACACAAAACATCCAACCTACAGCAGCAGAAGACCACCCTGGGTGCCACTCCTGTCACCTAAGAACAGGAAAGTGAGGCTAAAATCGGCACAGGATCACCAAAATTGGACAATAGAAGATTGGAAAAACGTTGCCTGGTCTAATGAGTCTGGATTTCAGCTCAACATTCAGATGGTGGGGTCATAATTTGGCTCTTGGATCCATCCTGCCTTGTATCACCGGTTCAATCTGGTGGTGGGGGTGTAATGGTGTGGGGGATATTTTCTTGGCACACTTTGGGCCCCTTAGTACCAATTGAGCATCATTTAAACACCACGGCCTACCTGAGTATTGTTGCTGACCATGTCCATTCCTTTATGACTACAGTGTCCCCACCTTCTAATGACTCCTTCCAGCAGGATAATGCACCATGTCACAAAGCTCCAATCATCTCACCACTGGACAATGAGGTCACTGTTCTCCAATGGCCTCCACACTCACCACATCTCATCCAATAGAGCACCTTTGGGATGTAGTGGAATGGGAGATTGGCATCATGGATGTGCAGCCGACAAATCTGCAGCAACTGTGTGATGTTATCATGTCACTATGGAGCAAAATCTCTGAGGAATGTTTCCAACACCTTGTTGTATCTATGCCACGAAGAATGAAGGCAAAAGGGGGTCCAACCCGCTACTAGCAAGTAGGAATGAGCTTCAACTCGAACATTGGCTGTTGGCCCGTTCACCGAAAACGCTCATTATGGGCCGTTTGCGACAAATTTGAGGGCCGCCTAACGCCCCATAATGCACTGCGGGAGCGCAGTGCATTGCTGTATGATGATTGGCCAAAGCATGCACTATGCCCTGCATGCTTTGGCCAATCCCAGCGCCCTCAGCTAAGAGAGCCATAATTGGCCAAAGGCAGGGTGTCTTTGGCCAATCATGGCTCAGGGGGACTAGGTTCACGCCCCACACTATTTAAGGCTGCCTGCACTTCGGCCCTGTGTAGTGTGTTGTTGGCGTGGACGGAGAAAGAATGTCATTTAGATTGAGCAGGCAGGCAGGTTATTCAGTTAGCTTCAGTGTATTTAATATATATATATATATATATATATATATATATATATATATATATATATATATATATATATATATATATAAAGACAGACTTGTGTATATATATATATATATACCGTATTTATCGGCGTATAACACGCACCGGCGTATAACACGCACCCCAATTTAGGAGGGAATTTTAAGGAAAAAAAACTTTTAGGAGGGAAGTTGAAGGGAAAAAAACTTACATTTAAATGTCCTTCATTGCAGCCTTGTCAGTGCAGCCTTCCCCAGTGCAGCCTTCCCCAGTGCAGCCTTGTCAGTGCAGCCTTGTCAGTGCAGCCATGTCAGTGCAGCCATGTCAGTGCAGCCTTGTCAGTGCAGCCTTGTCAGTGCAGCCATGTCAGTGCAGCCATGTCAGTGCAGCCTTGTCAGTGCAGCCTTCCCCAGTGCAGCCTTCCCCAGTGCAGCCTTCCCCAGTGCAGCTTTACCCAGTGGAGCCTTGTCAGTGCAGCCTTGTCAGTGCAGCCTTGTCAGTGCAGCCTTGTCAGTGCAGCCTTCCCCAGTGCAGCCTTGTCAGTGCAGCCTTCCCCAGTGGAGCCTTCCCCAGTGGAGCCTTCCCCAGTGGAGCCTTCCCCAGTGCAGCCTTGCCCCAGTGCAGCCTGGGATCCCCTGTCCCTGCTGTCACATCTTCAAAATCGCGGACCGCGATTTGAAAATGGCGCCGCCGGCGCCGAAGTACACAGAGCCGGTCCTCGGCTCTTTCCGGCGGCTCTCGTTTACTTTCGGCTCCACTCGTAGTCCCGAGCGGAGCTATCCGAACCTACTCGGATAGCTCCGCTCCGGACTACGAGTGAAACCGAAAGTAAACGAGAGCCGCCGGAAAGAGCCGAGGACCGGCTCTGTGTACTTCGGCGCCGGCGGCGCCATTTTCAAATCGCGGTCCGCGATTTTGAACAAGTGACAGCTCGGATCGCAGGGGGATCGGCGTATAACACGCACCTGCAACTTTCCCCTGATTTTAAGGGGAAAAAAGTGCGTGTTATACGCCGATAAATACGGTATATATATATATATATATATATATATATCCACTGCATGCAGTTTAGCTATATCTGACTGCAGGCCGTTCCTGGTGTACTTTTTCTAATATACTTCTGTTGGTGTACACAGTACCGTGCACCCCTAGTGCAGTTGCTAGTGCTACTACTTTTCTGGTGTACACAATACATACAGCGCACCCGTAGTTGTTATTAAACTCCTGTTGGTGTACACAGTACCGTGCACCCCTAGTGCAGTTGCTACTACTTTCCTGGTGGTGTACATAATACATACAGTGCACCCATAGTTACTATTAGACTTCTCTTGGTGTACACAATACTGTGCACCCATACTGCAGTTGCTACTACTTTTCTGGTGGTGTACACAATACAGTACACCCATAGTTGTTATTACGCTTCTGTTGGTGTACACAGTACCATGCACCCCTAGTGCAGTTGCTTCTACTTTTCTGGTGGTGTACACAATACATACAGTACACCCATAGCTGTTATTACACTTCTGTTGGTGTACACAGTACCGTGCACCCCCTAGTGCAGTTGCTAGTGCTACTACTTTTCTAGTGGTGTACACAGTACACAATACAGTGTAGTGTGGTTTTGCTGAAGAAAATTTACAGCATGTTCGGAAGGCCACCAAGGAGAGGCAGATGCTCACAGGCCACTAAAAGAGGGCAAGCAGGCTCTGTGTCTACAGTCGACAGAGCTGGTCTTGGACACGGTGCATCCTCAGCACGTGGCCGTGGGGCACGCTTGTCCTTTTTTCTACTGCTGGCCGTGTTTATGATCCAGCGCCTTGAGGCGATTCAGTTCGCATTTGCAGCGCTTTACAAATCATTCATTCATTCATTCATTCACAACATGCAGAAGAGTTGGTGGAATGGATAACAAAGCCCTCCTCATCCTCCTCATCTTCTGTCACCCAGGCTCAGAGTAGTTTGCCTGCCAATGCAGCTGCCAAAGCGGCCTATTCCATCGGCTCCATGTCAACAGTCACTCCTTCCCTAGCCCCACCATCATGCACGGAGGAGTCCCCTGAACTATTCAACCACAGTGTCGGGTACATGCTGCAGGAGGATGCACAGCGTTTTGAAGGCTCTGATAATGGTACCTAGGTTGAGGAAGGGAGTAACGTCAGCCTAGAGAGAGGGGGTGTATAAAAACCTTGCGCCAAAAAATAACTAATTAAGTGTAAGCTGCTAACCCCTGTACTAGATGAAAATTCTAATGCAAGTAAAAAAGTAAACTGTGGGGGGTGCTAGATCTATTTAAATGGTGAACTAAATGACACCTAAATTGTTATATTCAAATAGTCCACAGATCATACGAGCGGTTCAGCCTCAGTGCCGGGCGAGGGCACTCTTAAATGTAAGCAGCCATTCGGCTTTGTGTGTTTTTAATCATTTTTAAGAAATGGGATTACACTATTCTGGTCCATTTTGTATCCTTCTTTATATTCCTTGACGTCCCACTGGGGGAGAGGAACAGGTCACCTACAAGGCTTATCCATACCATGGCAGCAAGCCAAATCTTGCAAAGGCTATTATTGACCCTTTTTTAATTAAAAAGGTCAACATCTTCTGGTAAGCGGACATCCACTTTCTGAGCACTTTGGATGTTTACTACAGCTGGTGGAGGTTGTGCAACTACACAGAGGAAGATCAACATTTTTTTGATTCATACACCTTGCTGCAGCGGAAGATTTATTTATATTTACATTGATTTGTTCATTATTTTCCAATTGCATGTGGACTATTTTTATTCATACAAAATTTTTTATTTTTTTAGTATTCCCCTTTGTTGTCACTAAGAAAATATTTTACCTTATATGCAGGGATCATACGGTTGTCATCCTTTTGGCATATGCACTTGTGGTATATAGTCTATATACTCATATAGCATTTTTGCATGGTACACTGTTGTGTTTTTTTATACATTTGAATATAACAATTTAGGTGTCATGTAGTTCACTGATTATATAGACCTAGCGCCACCCACAGTTTACATTTTCACTTGCACTAGAGAGAGTGGGTGCCCAAGAAGGTCAAGAAACTGGCAGTCATGTTCCTCCAGCTGCAGCATACTGCCAAGTTTGCTCCAGTGACGAAGAGGGAGGGGTTAATGAGGTCACTGACTCTACTTGGGTGCCTGATAGAAGAGAGGAGGAGGAGGAGGCACATCTCCAACAAGGCAGGATGCCCTCCAGGGGGCAGCTTAAGGGCAGCCACCCTATTGCATCACACCACAGAGCTAAGCAGGTGCAGGGCGCTGCTGACTCCCCACATATTTTGAAACGTTCTTTGGTGTGGGCCTTTTTTGACACGTGTGCAGCAGATCGCACTGTTGCTGTTTGCAACATATGTCTGAAGCGTATCAAGCGTGGCCAAAACAGCAGCCGCTTGGGCACCACATGCTTGAACAGACATATGACGACCTCCCATGCAGTCCGTTGGCAACAGCACTTAAAAGACCCACATCAAAGAACAAGGCAGACCTCTCCTTGCTCCTCATCAGCTGGGATCTCCAACCCCACTATCCCTCCAGTCCTCTAAGAAACCTGCACTGAGAGGAATGAAGGTATAGAAATAGGTGTCCCAAGTACTTTTGGCCAATCTGCTAGCGGTACACCAACATCTGATTTTAGCAGGCAAATTTCCCTACCCCAGTTGCTAAACCGTCAAAAGAAATTCGGTCCCAGCCATCCACATGCTCAACTTCTGAATGCTAGCTTGGCCAAATTGCCAAATAGACTCTGCCCCCTTTCATGAATTTGTGGAATGTGTGGTACCTCAGTGGCAGGTTCCCAAATGCCATTTCTTTTCACGGAAGGCCATTCCGGATCTCTACCAGCATGTGGAAGGCAATGTCTTGGCCTCGTTGGACAGGGTGGTCAGCAGTAAGGTGCATATTACTGCTGACTCATGGTCCAGCAGGCATGAACAGGGACGTTACATTTCTTTCACGGTGCACTGGGTAACTCTGCTGGCAGCTGGGAAGGATGCAGGACAGGGTTCAGTATTGTTGGAGCTTGTTCCACCACCACGTCTCCAAAATGCTAGTGGTGATTCCGCCATAGCTCTCTCTTCCACCCCTCCTCCAGCCCCTCCTCTTCTTCTTCCTCTATGGCCTCTTCCTTTGCAGATTTCTCCTCTGAACCAGCGGTGCTCTGTAGGCGTTCAAGGGGCTACGCAAGCACTCAGGCAAAAAGATGCCATGTGGTGCTTGAGTTGGTCTGCTTAGGGGACAGGAGCCACACTGGGGCAGAGATTCTGTCAGCTCTGCATAGGCAGGCTCAGAGGTGGTTGACGCCATGACAGCTTCATCCAGGAATGGTTGTATGTGACAGTGGCACCAACCTCCTCTCCGCACTCCAACAGGGACGCTTGACCCATATTCCCTGTTTGGCTCACGACCTGAATTTTAGTTCTTGAGCAGGTACCCGGGCTTACAGGATCTCCTGAGGCAGGCCAGGAAAGTCTGTGGTAATTTCCGCCAATCATATAATGAAAGTGCTCAGCTGGCTGACATTCAAAGAGAACGCAACCTGCCCAAGAACCGCCTCATTTGTGACATGCCCACCAGGTTGAACTCAATGTTGGCAATTCTTCAGCAGCTGCACATGCAGCAGAGGGCCATCAATGAGTACCTGTGTGAGTATGGCACCAGGACAGGGTCAGGGGAACTTGGCTTTTTTACGCCACGCCAGTGGCTACTGATCAAGGATTCATGCACTGTCCTGTCACTATTTGAGGAGGCCACGAGGATGGTGAGCAGTGACAGTGCATGCATCAGTGATACTGTCCCTCTTGTCTTCCTGTTGGAGCACATGCTTTGTGGAATAATGGACAGGGCACTTGAGGCAGAACAGCGGGAGGAAGAGGAGGACTTCCTTACCTCTCAAGGCCCCCTTTATCCAGTTACTAGTATTTCTGCAGGCCCGCCGATCACACAGGAAGAAGAAGAGGAGTAGGAGGATTGTGTCAGCATGGAGGTGGAGGATAACACTCAGCATCAGCAGCAGTCTTCAAGGGATCGTTTTCAGTCCCCAGAAACCCAGAGGACTCAGGATCAAATGCCTCTGCAAACTTACGCTGCATGGCCTCCCTGATCTTGCAAAGCCTGCGAAAGGACCCTAGCATTTGTGGTATCAAGGAGAGGGCTCATTACTGGCTGGCAACCCTTCTTCATCCACGTTACAAGGGTAAAGTTGCAGAACTTATCCAGCCTTCGCAGAGGAAGCAGAGGATGAAACATATTCGGGAGGCCTTGCAGAAAGGTTTGTGCAATGCGTTTCCAGAGCCTGGGAGGTTATAATTTCCTGGTGCTGGACAACATGTTGCTGAGGCTTCGTTCAGTCACAGAAAGAGTGGTGGAGAAGGTGGCCGGCTGACCGATGCCTTCAGACAATTCTTCAGTCCTCAGCACCCAGGTCTGTTCGGTTTGAGCAACCATCGCCAGTGTCTGTATTACATGGTGCAGGAATATCTAAGGACAAGATCAGACTTGGAGACCTTTCCACCAGAACATCCACTGGGTTACTGGGTCTTGAGGATGGACCACAGGCCAGAGCTTGCTCAATATGCAATTGAGCTACTGGACTGTCCTGCATTCAGTGTTCTTTCTGAACGCACATTCAGTGCTGCTGGAGACTTTGTAACTGATCACAAAGTGCGCCTGTCCACAGACTCTGTTGATTATCTCACATTCATAAAATGAATCAGTATTGGATCACCAGCTACCAAGCACCTGATGCTGATGTAACCGATTGATTTTTCTATGGATGTGGGATCCCTTGAAGTCTGCATATGCTGAGTGACTATCCTATTATGCTGAGTGACTATCCTATTCCTCCTCAATCTTCATGATAATAGCTTCTAGGAATATTTTCAGTTCAGGGCACCACCACCACTGCTTAAGGCCCAATTTTTCGGCCCCTGTTTAACAGGGGCGTGTAATTACAATTTTCGTTCTAATATTTCACAGCAGGGCCTGTTCCTGCGCTCAACAAAAGTATGTGTGAGGCTTATAGTGTTGTGCTAACACCACCACCACCGCCTAAGGCCCAATTTTTATGCCCCTGTTTAACAGGGGTGCATAATTACAATTTTTGCTCTAATATTTCACAGCAGGGCCCGTTCCAGCGCCCACCAAAAGTAACTGTGAGGTCTTACAGTGTTCTGGTACCACCAACACCTAAGGCCCAATTTTCAGCAGAGTATATAGGGCAGGCTATATAGTATATACAGGCGGTCCCCTATTTTCAAACATCCGACTTACAAATGACTCCTACTTAGAAATGGAGCGGGACAACAGGAAGTGAGAGGAAATCTACCCCTAGGAAGGGAAATTCTCTCCTGTAAGAGTTAATATGGGAAAAAGGTGTCTCCACTAATGCTTTATCACCAATCCTTGTTTCCTTAATAACCCAAAATTTTCAAAATCAAATTGTCATTGGGACAGAAAGTGAGGTGAAATCTTCTGAACAGGGGCACAGACAGCAAAACAAATGTTACAGGGGTGATAACCCTTACCTATGTTATCCAAAAATAACCTTTTAAACAGATTTTTTGGCTGGAGCTACACTTAAAAAATGCACCTGTTCCAAATTACAAACAGATTCAACTTAAAAACAAACCTACAGTCCCTATCTTGTTTGTAACCTGGGGATCGCCTGTATACTGCTGCCCCATGCCTTTTTTTTTTATTTGGGTGCAGAGTTCCCCTTAATATCCATACCAGACCCAAAGGGCCTGGTAATGGGGGGGGGGGGGACACCCATGCTGTTTTTCTCAATGATTTTTCATCTATATTGCCGGGACCCGAAATATATTACAGCTGCAAGCAGTTTTAAATGACTTCTATTTCTTTATAAATGTCATTTTGCTGCAGGGACTGTTCTAAACACGGGAAACATGCGCCATTTTACAGACATGCTATAGTCACCCGCCAGGCACGATATTTAAAGGAATATTTCACTTTTATTGTTTCACTTTAAGCATTATTAAAATCACTGCTCCCAAAAAAAGTCAGTTTTTAAAACTTTTTTTTTTTGCTTTGATACATGTCCCCTGGGGCAGGACCCGATTACCCAAACACTTTTTATGACAATAACTTGCATATTAGCCTTAAAAATTAGCACTTTCGATTTTTACGTTCGGGTCCCATAGACTTTAATGGTGTTCGCGTGTTCGCACAAACTTTTTGTCAGTTTGCATGTTCTGCCGCGAATTGAACCAGGGGGTGTTCAGCTCATCCCTATACACTATAACGCACTGTGTCCTGGGTATGGGCGGAGACTTCCAGAAACACAGACTAGTCTACATTGCCCAGGGGGCTGGAACATAGTGCGGTCTACTGTATGACTATGTATGTAACCCGCAGCTACATACATACACTTTTATCGCACATGCAGCTGCTGACACCTTAGGGAGGGAACTTAGGGGAAAAAATTACTAGTTCTCATTTAAGTTGAAATAAAAAGAATAAAATACATGTTTTATTATATATATATATATATATATATATATATATATATATATATATATATATATATATATATATATATCATATCTATGTTATATATTTACACAAAAGCTGTGAAATGGAATAACAGTCTTCTGCCATATTTCTGTTATGGTTAGTTGTTCTTTAATTTTATAACAGTTTGTTTTGCACAGTGACAGTAACTTTGACAATAAAGGGATATGAAACGGAATAGGAAAAATTAGTTAAGTGGCCTCTATAATGAAATATTGAAGTAACAAATATAAATGTACCATCATCCAGAAATCAATAATCAAAAGGGTTGGAAGCCAGATCCCCAGTCAGGCGACCAAAAACAGGAGCATATTGGACTATTCCGGTACAATAATAGTGGGTAATAATATGAAGCATATAACGATAAAAATAAAATTAGTTTTTATTGATGCAGAGGACAAAACAAAGGTAATGGAATAAGACATAATAAAAGTACAAGTATATCACCAGTGGGATCATTGGTATACAGCACAACACAAAATCTCAGATATCATGTTCCTCGACTAGTTTCGCGGACATAAACCGCTTCATCAGGAGGGAATCTAGAGATGATTATATTCTGACTAAACAGTCTGAACCTGACAGATAGAAAAGATACAATGGAGTTTACCAAAATACATAGTGAATAAAATTATATTCCAGCATCAACATTCACAACAGGGTAATATAAATTTGAGGGGGGAACAGAGGCGAATCTGCTTACCCAGGTCCCAACAGGCCCCAGGCGCGTGGCCCCACCGCCCGAGTAAGATCTCCCACGGCGACCTGGGGGAACTAACAAGATGACGGGGGTAATTGGCATAAGATAAAAATTGTAAGGTAAAAGGTGACCTGGATAACCACACACCGGAGGTGAAGCATAAGATGTGGAGGTAATAATGGAAAGTTAAAGGTGACAAGGTGGGTGACTAGTGAAAGATGTGAAAAGTAGCATGAAGTGAACCTACAGTGTGCAAGGAGTGAAAAGGATTGAGTGTGGTGACCAATGGGGTAAAAAATATTACTGAAACACAGAAGGCAATATAGTGTTAGGTGGTGTGAAGATGAAGAGATGAAAGGTGAGAGGATGGGGACAAAGGAAGGGGGGAGAGGATGGATAGTCCAATATGCTCCTGTTTTTGGTCGCCTGACTGGGGATCTGGCTTCCAACCCTTTTGATTATTGATTTCTGGATGATGGTACATTTATATTTGTTACTTCAATATTTCATTATAGAGGCCACTTAACTAATCGTATACATTGGGTGGATAACACACCCGGAACTATGTTGAGTGGGATGCTTGGGTAGGCTGTTTTAGTGATGGGTTATCCTTTGCCCTTCACCCTACAGACCCCAGCTATCCCACTCTTCATTTTTAAATCTACCCCCACTGACACATACACTTTGTGTCTCTGAGGGAGGCCTCTCTTTACATGTAATGTTATCCTACTTTATTACCACTATGGCTAATTATTAGCCCCGATGCAATCCTCCGAGACAGATGCACATTAGGTTGGCCTAGACATCTTTACCTTGGCTACCCGCCCCCTTATCCACATGCTTTTACCCAATCATGTGGTTCTGTCCTTGGCCCTCCTTAACTTATATGCAATTTATGCAATTAGGTGTTTATGGGTTTATGCCTCGGAGGGGCCACTGCACCGGTTTCTAGGGTATTTACCAATCCCTAGTCCACCTATTCATGTTTTTCAAGCTCCTTCTATTATTATTAACCTCTTTGTTCATATTCTATTAACCTCCCAATCGTTGGTTTTTATTTATCTTTTGTATGGTGACTCTGCTTTCCCAGTCCTGGTCCTGGCCAGGGCGCCAGCACGGGCCCCTCCTCCTGTGTCTTCCCTCGGTGGCCTGGTGAGGTCCCTGGTGGAGGGATCGGTCTCGGACACGGGACCGCCCCCTCCTCTTGCACTGGTCCTGGCAGGGACGTCTTTCCCATGGCCAGATGGCCGGTGCGCATGCGTGCGCGCGCGACCCCCTCGCACGCGCGCCCTGTGGAACCTCTGACCCTGTGACGTCTTGCGCCGGCGCCCCATTGGAGCGCGGCGCAGCATCGCAGGGTCGGGAGCTACAAATGGCAGGCTATACCTGCCTGTTAGTCTGACGGTCGGTCCTTGACCCCCAGGTCTCTGTAATTTTACCAGCCTAGTGCCAGTTTGAGGTTAGTACCCACCTATCGTTTCACTCAAGTCCCGTACCCCTGGGCATTAACATTGGTCTTATCTAACACACTGGTTTGTTTCCCTGCAGTTGCCCTAGGCTGAGGTGAACACGCTTTGTTTTGTGTTCACCCATCGCTTACAGTCCGTATTATTTCCCCATTTACCTTATGATGGCATCTGCCCAGGCAGGATGCCTCCCCTGGGAATTCATCCGTACTTACACCAGTACCAGGTACTCGTACCTCCTATTCACCTTAGTTCACACTGTCACACCCCCCTTCTGTCTCTCCCCCCTTCTGTCTCTCCCCCTTCCTCCCCCCCCTTCCCTTCCCCCCTTCTCCTCCCCCCCTTCTCCTCCCCCCCCTTCCCCTCCCTTCCCTCCATCCCTCCCTCCCCCCCCCAAATTTTCCCTGCTCCTCCCCTTCCTCCTCCCTCCCCCTTCTCTCCCCTCCGCCATTCCCTAACCCCCCCCCCCTACCTCCCTCTTCCCTCCCCCTGTGTCCCCAGCCCCATCCTCTTCCCTCTCCCCCCTTCCTTTGTCCCCATCCTCTCACCTTTCATCTCTTCAACTTCACACCACCTAACACTATATTACCTTCTGTGTTTCAGTAATATTTTTTACCCCATTGGTCACCACACTCAATCCTTTTCACTCCTTGCACACTGTAGGTTCACTTCATGCTACTTTTCACATCTTTCACTAGTCACCCACCTTGTCACCTTTAACTTTCCATTATTACCTCCACATCTTATGCTTCACCTCCGGTGTGTGGTTATCCAGGTCACCTTTTACCTTACAATTTTTATCTTATGCCAATTACCCCCGTCATCTTGTTAGTTCCCCCAGGTCGCCGTGGGAGATCTTCCTCGGGCGGTGGGGCCACGCGCCTGGGGCCTGTTGGGACCTGGGTAAGCAGATTCGCCTCTGTTCCCCCCTCAAATTTATATTACCCTGTTGTGAATGTTGATGCTGGAATATAATTTTATTCACTATGTATTTTGGTAAACTCCATTGTATCTTTTCTATCTGTCAGGTTCAGACTGTTTAGTCAGAATATAATCATCTCTAGATTCCCTCCTGATGAAGCGGTTTATGTCCGCGAAACTAGTCGAGGAACATGATATCTGAGATTTTGTGTTGTGCTGTATACCAATGATCCCACTGGTGATATACTTGTACTTTTATTATGTCTTCTTCTATTACCTTTGTTTTGTCCTCTGCATCAATAAAAACTATCATAATTTTATTTTTATCGTTATATGCTTCATATTATTACCCACTATTATTGTACCGGAATAGTCCAATATGCTCCTGTTTTTGGTCGCCTGACTGGGGATCTGGCTTCCAACCCTTTTGGAATAGGAAAAATAACACACAGAGGTTGATTGATTTACTAAAACAACTGGAGAGTGCAAAATATGGTGCAGCTCTGCGTAGAAGGTTAGGTTAACCAATCAGCTTCCATTTTTTTTTTTTTTGTCAAAGCTTTGAACAAGCCAAAGAACTTCAAAGCTCATTGGCTAGCCTAATATACTCAGCTACGCAACATTTTTCGATCTCTTCAATTTTAGTAAACCAACTCCACAATCTCTGGTGCTTGGAAGTGGGCCCCAGACAATTTCCTACATTTTTCCCTGCTGGCTTAACTGGACATGCCTCGCCTTGATGCCTTATGATGACTAGGAAAGTCAGTGGATAATAGTTACACTGAAATAAAACAAGACAAAGGGCGCACCGGCCTAGTGCAATATCTTAAGGAAGACCTCTCTTTGTTTAATATGGTAACTTAAGTAATATACAAAACACCAACAGGTGTACTAACAACCTTGTCATCAAAGTAAGCTTCCAGTCCACAATACATCATATCACATCATCTATAGCCTAGAACAACTGGAAAACCCAACAGGCTAGCGTGTTTTGAGGACTTGCCTCTCCTCGGAGCTCTGGCTCTAAGGAAGAGGCAAGTCCTTGAAACAACTTAGCCTGTTGTTGAGTTTCCCAGTTGTCCCACTCCCATTATGTGATGTGAATGATGATGTATCGTGGGCTGGAGTGGAAGCTGATGTTACTTACTTTGACAACAAGCTTTGATACAACTGACCTGATGGCTTAGTAATATGATTTGTATAATAGCCTGTGTGCCCCCTGTCTTGTTTTATGGTTCTTCTATTTTTTAACAATATAAACAACAGTGTAAATACTGTACGTCTACTCAAACATAGAGGCTTTTAGTCTTTGGCATTTTTATATTATATGTGACTGAATTTAAACCTCTAGAGATAAGTGGAGTAAATAGTAGCGCTCAAATAAATAAAAGATGAAAAAATAAAAATGAAAAATAAAAATGTGCTAATAAAAGCCATGATCAATTTAAATGAACAGTAAAGGTATATATGTGTGAATATTGACAATAATACCCTCATTGAAAATCAGTCACAACATGATTGTGATCTGACAAAAAAGTTATTGGTGAACACTGTGAGCAAACACATCCTATCACATAATAATCAAAACAACACACCCTGCGACAGATGTGAAAATAATGAATAAATTGTTGACATAAAGTTCATAAATATTCCGATGAATGGTCTGAAAAAATCTATAAATGAAAACTCTTGGTTGTTCTTTGTGATCTTCCACCACACCTCAGTGTTTTGTGCTTCCGCTCCCACTTAAAGATTTGCACTCACCAGCTACAATTGCCTCCCACTCTCGTGTTTGGCATAACTCGCCTCAACCCACACTTATTGGGGGTTAAAATGTGATCTCCAGATTCCAAAGGTGATCTCCACATAGCGAGAGTAAAGGCAACAAATCCTTTTCCTCAAGAAGTGATTGCTCCACATGAAAATGAAAAAAATGCTCCAAATAGTGTGATAAAGTACAGCAAATGTATTAAAAATTCAAACCATCGCACACCATAGCACTCACATGTGTGAAAACCAAAGCAGGTCAAAAAAAAAAAAAAACACTCCAGAGGAAATCGTAACATAAACTCCATGCACTGGTAAAGTGATTTATAGTGGTCACGGCGGACCCAGGATAGTGTGTCAGCTGTGCAGTCTCACGAATCCCATGAATAAGTCGGTTGTGACGAAACATGTTGGGGCATGGCTATACGGCAAGCATCTGAAGCGTGACGCAAGACGTTGTGACGTGACACGCTGCATCGAATGGTGGAGGCTTGCGACTAGGAATGGGTTCACCAATAACTTTTTTTGTTAAAATATATTCACATGATATGAACTTTATGTTAAGATTTAATGTATTATTTTCACATCTGTCGCAGGGTGTGTTGCTTTGAACATTATGTGATAGGATGTGTTTGCTCACAGTGTTCACCAATAACTTTTTTTGTCAGATCACATTCATATTGTGACTGATTTTCAATAACGGTATTATTGTCAATATTCACACATATATACTTCTACTGTTCATTTAGATTGATCATTGCTTTCATTAGCACATTTTTATTTTTCATTTTTATTTTTATTTTTTCATTCTTTATTTATTTAAACGCTACTATTTTATCCACTTATCTCTAGAGGTTTAAATTCAGTCACGTATTTGTTACATATTAAGTGGCAGGTATAGTTTATTTAAATTATACTTTTTTCACTTATTCAGAAGCGCAGTGGAGGTATCACAGGGTGTAGGGCGTTAGCTTGTGAACTATCAGGTGTGCATTTTTATATTATGCCTGTTTTTTGTTTTTATTTTATTTTGTTTTTTTATTATTGATTATTGCGCAATGTGCACTGACTGCAGGATATGTACAGTACTATTACTGTAAATTTATTGAATTTATTTAGTATTTTATTGGATTTAATTTTCTGTGTCCACTGTCCAATTTATGTGGGTTACTTTTTATTAAAGTACTTATTTTACATTACTGGAATGTACTATTTTTTTTACTCATTAAAATTCATGATTAATTATTAAGTCGAATATGAATAACGAATATAACACAATTTTATATATCAAATATTTTTTTATTATTATTTTAAAAAACAGTAATTTTCGGTATCAGTTTCGGTTTTCAGTCTAGTGTATTTTTCATTTTCGGTATCGGTTTCGGACTCAAAATTTCCATTCAGTGCACCCCTACTTTCAATAAAACAATGGTATGTGTGTGATGGAAAAATCTGGACAGCCGCACTCCGGATTGGAAAAGTGAAAAATAAAATCCTCTTTATTGAAAAAGTAATAACATGATTAAAATCCGTACATGGCTTTGTTGGGATAATGCAGCATAACCGCTAACGCGTTTCACGCTCCCATAGAGCGCTTACTCATAGCTAGGAAGTAAGCTATGAGTAAGCGCTCTATGGGAGCGTGAAACGCGTTAGCGGTTATGCTGCATTATCCCAACAAAGCCATGTACGGATTCATTGATATAAAAATATCAATGAAAAGTTTCAATGGATAAAAAGGCATGTTCTCGTGCAAACAGCTGAGAGATGGCAGTGGGTGATGTGCATAGCATACGATCCTTCCCCATACGCGGCGTTACGTCCAATACACCACCCTCGCTGACGAAGTCCTATTGGACGTAACGCCGCATACAGGGGAGGAGCTTATACTATGCACATCACCCACTGCCATCTCTCAGCTGTTTGCATGAGAACATGCCTTTTTATCCATTGAAACTTTTCATTGATATTTTTATTGTGTGCGCTTGTTAGCGCCATATTTTATGCTTTTTACTTACTTGAATAAACCTACAGAGTACACTTAGAGCGGTTTTTTTTCTTTTTTTGGGGACCGTTGTGTCTCCACATTATTATTGCCGCTTTGGGAACCAATACTGCTGCATCTCACTGCTGGATCGGTGTCTCATGGTGTTGGATTGGGGACCCCCACAGCTGCATTGGAGTGTGCCTTCATCTCTCAGTGGATATATGCATTTCTGACCTCCTATAATAAGAGGTCCACCTGATCCGGTAAGCGCATCTGTTTGTCTGTGGTGGAGGATATTGTCACACACTTACCACTGGAGAATTTATTTCCTTTTCCATCACGAGGGAACTTGCCATTCTTCATTTTGGACACCTGAGTCCCTATATTTTGATATGGACTTTTTTCCTCATATTACTGAGCTGCACTAACATTGTTTTATTGATTGTTTATAGGCTTTGTCATTACCTATAGTGTTCAGCTTGCATCCATTCATTTGACCTATTTATTTGCACTGATTGCTTCCTGTTTATACACTCCTACTTTCAGCATGGTGATCTATCTGTTAGTTGCTCTGCCTGTTTGTGTCTGTGTCAGATCTAATTACTGTGTAGCTCTCACCCACAGAGCCCAAGACTGAAAGACATGGGGATTGTGAGATATATAGTTTCTTCACAGGAAGTGTCAGTTCATTCCCCTGTTAGTCACAGAACAGGTGTCCCCATTGAAAGATCTGCCCTGTATTTTTTTCTGGTGACATTTTGGGTTCCTCTTCACTTTCCCGGTCAATGATACTGTCATGTACCTGGTCAGAACCCGGACTGCTGAGAAGGCTCCTATTGCAGCTGAGTGCAGAGCACCCCTGAAGGTGATACAGGAGTGCCCAAAGAAGTACGGGTTTCCAACTGTGATAGCCTGAAGAGCTAAGAAGATGATCACCTGATAATGGTAGAAACAAGCAGGATGCACAAGCCAGGGGTCAGAGCCAGGGATGGAGATGAGACAGGGCAGAGGAAAGCCAGCTTGGTAACAAGGAATCCAAGATCAGAATACACAGAAGCACAGGAACACAGGGGGGCTGACAGACATCCAACAATCCAGTGAGCAGAGCAGCTGTCCTTTATAGGCCTGTGGGTGCCAGAATCTATCATGTCCTGCGTGTGCCACCGCGCACGTGCATTCAACAATTCGCACCACCGTGCACGTGCATTCACCAATTCGCACCACTGCGCACGTGCATTCACCAATTCGCATCACCGTGCATGTGCATCCACCAATTCGCACCACCGTGCATGTGCATTCACCAATACGCACGGAAGCACGCAAGATGCAGCCATGCCGAGAATTGGTGATATTGCCAGTTCTCCTTTGGCTATTCTTTTGACAGACAAAGATCACCAGGTCAAATAGAGGGTGAATCTCCCCAGTGGGGATACAAACATAAAAAAAAAAAAAAAATTGCCAGAGGTTCTAACTCTTCCATATTCCATCCAAAACTACAAAAAATGTATTGGTTTTACATAACAATTTCAAGGTAAACTTAGAAATAGGTAAATGCTGTATAAATGTATATTTTAAAATAATAAATAAATATATATTTCTTTTTCGTACATCATGGGACACAGAGCCTTGTTAATTACTTAACGGGTTATGTTCACCACCAGGTGATTGGACACTGGCACACCCTAATTAGAAGAGAAGTTCCCCTCTACATAACCCCCTCCCATATGGAGAGTACCTCCATAGTTTTTTTCGCCAGTGTCTAAGGTGTTGGTTATGGTTAAAGAATGTGCTTTAACCACTTGCCGACCGCCTAACGCAGATATACTGCGGCAGAATGGCACGGGCAGGCAGAATCACGTACCCATACGTGATCTGCCTCCCGCGGGCGGGGGGGCCAATCGGACCCCCCCCCGGTGCCAGCGGCGGTCGGCTTGTGACTGGAAGCGATGAGAGGTGAGGGGGAGACCATCCGATCATGGCCCCCCCCTCGCGATCGCTCCCAGCCAATGGGAATCCTCCTCTGCCTGTGTGTAGTTTCACACAGGCAGAGGATGTGATGTCATCTCTCCTCGGCTTGGCAGTTTCCGTTCTAGCGCCGAGGAGAGAAGACATGTGAGTGCACAACACACACACACAGTAGAACATGCCAGGCATACTTTACACCCCCGACCCCCCCCCCCCCCCCGATCGCCCCCCCATCCCCCTTCAATCACCCCCCCTGTCACAAACTGACACCAAGCAGTATTTTTTTTTTCTGATTACTGCATAGTGTCAGTTTGTGACAGTTAGAAGTGGTAGGGCAGTGAGTATTAGCCCCCTGTAGGTCTAGGGTACCCCCCTAACCCCCTTGATCACCCCCCCGTCGCCAGTGTCACTAAGCGATAATTTTTCTGATCGCTGTATTAGTGTCGCTGGTGATGCTAGTTAGGGACGTAAATATTTAGGTTCGCCGTCAGCGTTTTATAGCATCAGGGACCCCCATATACTACCTAATAAATGTTTTAACCCCTTGATTGCCCCCTAGTTAACCCTTTCACCACTGATCACCGTATAACTGTTACGGGTGACGCTGGTTAGTTCGTTTATTTTTTATAGTGTCAGGGCACCCGCCGTTTATTACCGAATAAAGGTTTAGCCCCCTGATTGCCCGGCGGTGATATGCGTCGCCCCAGGCAGCGTCAGATTGGCGCCAGTACCGCTAACACCCACGCACGCAGCATACGCCTCCCTTAGTGGTATAGTATCTGTACGGATCAATATCTGATCCGATCAGATCTATACTAGCGTCCCCAGCAGTTTAGGGTTCCCAAAAACGCAGTGTTAGCGGGATCAGCCCAGATACCTGCTAGCACCTGCGTTTTTCCCCTCCGCCCGGCCCAGCCCAGCCCACCCAAGTGAAGTATCGATCGATCACTGTCACTTACAAAACACTAAACGCATAACTGCAGCATTCGCAGAGTCAAGCCTGATCCCTGCGATCGCTAACAGTTTTTTTGGTAGCGTTTTGGTGAACTGGCAAGCACCAGCCCCAGGCAGCGTCAGATTAGCGCCAGTACCGCTAACACCCACGCACGCACCGTACACCTCCCTTAGTGGTATAGTATCTGAACGGATCAATATCTGATCCGATCAGATCTATACTAGCGTCCTCAGCAGTATAGGGTTCCCACAAACGCAGTATTAGCGGGATCAGCCCAGATACCTGCTAGCACCTGCGTTTTGCCCCTCCGCCCGGCCCAGCCCAGCCCACCCAAGTGCAGTATCGATCAATCACTGTCACTTACAAAACACTAAACGCATAACTGCAGCGTTCGCAGAGTCAGGCCTGATCCCTGCGATCGCTAACAGTTTTTTTGGTAGCGTTTTGGTGAACTGGCAAGCACCAGCGGCCTAGTACACCCCGGTCGTAGTCAAACCCGCACTGCAGTAACACTTGGTGACGTGGCGAGTCCCATAAGTGCAGTTCAAGCTGGTGAGGTGGCAAGCACAAGTAGTGTCCCGCTGCCACCAAGAAGAAGACAAACACAGGCCCGTCGTGCCCATAATGCCCTTCCTGCTGCATTCGCCAATCCTAATTAGGAACCCACCACTTCTGCAGCGCCCGTACTTCCCCCATTCACATCCCCAACCAAATGCAGTCGGCTGCATGAGAGGCATTTTTATGTCCTCCCGAGTACCCTTACCCAACAAACCCCCCCAAAAAAGATGTTGTGTCTACAGCAAGCGCAGATATAGGCGTGACACCCGCTATTATTGTCCCTCCTGTCCTGACAATCCTGGTCTTTGCATTGGTGAATGTTTTGAACGCTACCATACACTAGTTGAGTATTAGCGTAGGGTACAGCATTGCACAGACTAGGCGCACTTTCACAGGGTCTCCCAAGATGCCATCGCATTTTGAGAGACCCGAACCTGGAACCGGTTACAGTTATAAAAGTTACAGTTACAAAAAAAGTGTAAAAAAATAAAAAAAACACAAACAAAAATATAAAATAAAAAAAAATAGTTGTCGTTTTATTGTTCTCTCTCTCTCTACTCTCTCTCTATTGTTCTGCTCTTTTTTACTGTATTCTATTCTGCAATGTTTTATTCTTATTATGTTTTATCATGTTTGCTTTTCAGGTATGCAATTTTTTATACTTTACCGTTTACTGTGCTTTATTGTTAACCATTTTTTTGTCTTCAGGTACGCCATTCACGACTTTGAATGGTTATACCAGAATGATGCCTGCAGGTTTAGGTATCATCTTGGTATCATTCTTTTCAGCCAGCGGTCGGCTTTCATGTAAAAGCAATCCTTGCGGCTAATTAGCCTCTAGACTGCTTTTACAAGCAGTGGGAGGGAATGCCCCCCCCCAATGTCTTCCGTGTTTTTCTCTGGCTCTTCTGTCTCAACAGGGAACCTGAAAATGCAGCCGGTGATTCAGCCAGCTGACCATAGAGCTGATCAGAGACCAGAGTGGCTCCAAACATCTCTATGGCCTAAGAAACCGGAAGCTACGAGCATTTTATGACTTAGATTTCGCCGGATGTAAATAGCGCCATTGGGAAATTGGGAAAGCATTTTATCACACCGATCTTGGTGTGGTCAGATGCTTTGAGGGCAGAGGAGAAATCTAGGGTCTAATAGACCCCAAATTTTTTCAAAAAAGAGTACCTGTCACTACCTATTGCTATGATAGGGGATATTTACATTCCCTGAGATAACAATAAAAATGATTTAAAAAAAAAAAATGAAAGGAACAGTTTAAAAATAAGAATAAAAAAAAAATAATAATAAAGAAAAAAAAAAAGCACCCCTGTCCCCCCTGCTCTTGCGCTAAGGCGAACGCAAGCGTCGGTCTGGCGTCAAATGTAAAAAGCAATTGCACCATGCATGTGAGGTATCACCGCGAAGGTCAGATCGAGGGCAGTAATTTTAGCAGTAGACCTCCTCTGTAAATCTAAAGTGGTAACCTGTAAAGGCTTTTAAAGGCTTTTAAAAATGTATTTAGTTTGTCGCCACTGCACGTTTGTGCGCAATTTTAAAGCATGTCATGTTTGGTATCCATGTACTCGGCCTAAGATCATCTTTTTTATTTCATCAAACATTTGGGCAATATAATGTGTTTTAGTGCATTAAAATTTAAAAAAGTGTGTTTTTTCCCCAAAAAATGCGTTTGAAAAATCGCTGCGCAAATACTGTGTGAAAAAAAAAATGAAACACCCACCATTTTAATCTGTAGGGCATTTGCTTTAAAGAAAATATATAATGTTTGGGGGTTCAAAGTAATTTTCTTGCAAAAAAAAATTATTTTTTTATGTAATCAAAAAGTGTCAGAACGGGCTTTGACTTCAAGTGGTTAGAAGAGTGGGTGATGTGTGACATAAGCTTCTAGATGTTGTGCATAAAATGCCAGGACAGTTCGAAACCCCCCCAAATGACCCCATTTTGGAAAGTAGACACCCCAAGCTATTTTCTGAGAGGCATGTCGAGTCCATGGAATATTTTTATATTGTGACACAAGTTGCGGGAAAGAGACAATTTTTTTTAATTTTTTTTTTTTTTTTGCACAAAGTTGTCACTAAATGATATATTGCTCAAACATGCCATGGGAATATGTGAAATTACACCCCAAAATACATTCTGTTGCTTCTCCTGAGTACGGGGATACCACATGTGTGGGACTTTTTGGGAGCCTAGCCGCGTACGGGACCCCGAAAACCAATCACAGCCTTCAGGATTTCTAAGGGTGAAAATTTTTGATTTCACTCTTCACTGCCTATCACAGTTTCGGAGGCCATGGAATGCCCAGGTGGCAAGAAAAAACCCAAATGACCCCATTTTGGAAAGTAGACACCCCAAGCTATTTGCTTAGAGGTATAGTGAGTATTTTGCAGACCTTTCTTTTTGTCACAAAGTTTTAAAAATTGAAAAAAGAAAGAAAAAAAAATTTCTCGTCTTTCTTTATTTTCAAAAACAAATGAGAGCTGCAAAATACTCACCATGCCTCTCAGCAAATAGCTTGGGGTGTCTACTTTCCAAAATGGGGTCATTTGGGGGGGGTTGTGCCACCTGGGCATTCCATGGCCTCCGAAACTGTGATAGGCAGTGAAGAGTGAAATCAAAAATTTTCACCCTTAGAAATCCTGAAGGCTGTGATTGGTTTTCGGGGCCCCGTACGCGGCTAGGCTCCCAAAAAGTCCCACACATGTGGTATCCCCATACTCAGGAGAAGTAGCTAAATGTATTTTGGGGTGCAATTCCACATATGCCCATGGCCTGTGTGAGCAATATATCATTTAGTGACAACTTTGTGCAAAAAAAAAAAAAAAATTGTCACTTTCCCGCAACTTGTGTCAAAATATAAAACATTCCATGGACTCAACATGCCTCAAAGCAAATAGCTTGGGGTGTCTACTTTCCAAAATGGGGTCATTTGGGGGGGGTTTATGCCATCTGGGCATTTTATGGCCTTCAAAACTGTGATAGGTAGTGAGGAGTAAAATCAAATATGTACGCCCTATCCCCATACTCAAGAGAAGCAGCTAAATGTATTTTGGGGTGCAATTCCACATATGCCCATGGCCTGTGTCAGCAATATATCATTTAGTGACAACTTTTTGTAATTTCTTTTTTTTTTTTGTCATTATTCAATCACTTGGGACAAAAAAATCAATATTCAATGGGCTCAACATGCCTCTCAGCAATTTCCTTGGGGTGTCTACTTTCCAAAATGGGGTCATTTGTGGGGGTTTTGTACTGCCCTGCCATTTTAGCACCTCAAGAAACGACATAGGCAGTCATAAATTAAAGGCTGTGTAAATTCCAGAAAATGTACCCTAGTTTGTAGGCGCTATAACTTTTGCGCAAACCAATAAATATGCACTTATTGACATTTTTTTTACCAAAGACATGTGGCCGAATACATTTTGGCCTAAATGTATGACTAAGATTGAGTTTATTGGATTTTTTTTAGAACAAAATTAGAAAATATCTTTTTTTTTCAAAATTTTCGGTCTTTTTCCATGTATAGCGCAAAAAATAAAAACGGCAGAGCTGATCAAATAACATCAAAAGAAAGCTCTATTTGTGGGAAGAAAAGGACGCAAATTTTGTTTGGGTACAGCATTGCATGACCGCGCAATTAGCAGTTAAAGCGACGCAGTGCCAAATTGTAAAAAGTGCTCTGGTCAGGAAGGGGGTAAAACCTTCCGGGGCTGAAGTGGTTAAAACTGGAATTGCATTTAAGGCCACCAGTTAGGTCTCCCTTGTGCCCGTGGGATTTGAATTCAGTTTTGTCTGTTTTACAAAAACAATCTTTTGCACCAATGCATCATATTCCTTTGGGTTTGTGGACAAGAAAATTGTTTTTTCTAGTTGCTATATTCTCTGCTAGACGGGTATCGGAATTTAGCGCCTTTTTCCTGTAAAGAGCCCTATTTGGTCATTCACAAAGATAGGGTGGTGTTACGTCCCCGCCCAACATTTTTGCCTAAGGTGGTTTCAGGATTTCATCTGAATCAAGATGTGGTCCTACCATTCTGTTGTCCAGAAGAAAGATTATTGCATAGTCTGGATGTAGTAAGAGCTCTCAAGTTCTATCTGAAAGCAACAGCTCAGATACGGAAAACTGATGCTTTGTTTGTGCTGCCAGAAGGTCCAAGAAAGGGCCAGGCAGTGTCAAAATCTAGTATCTCTAAGTGGATTCGGCAAGTTATTATTCAGGCCTATGGTTTGAAATAGAAGATTCCTCCTTTTCATGTAAGAGCGCACTCGACCAGAGCAGTAAGTGCTTCATGGGCAGTGCATCACCAGGCCTCCATGGCTCAGATCTGCAAGGCTTCAACCTGGTCTTCGGTCCATACTTTTACAAAATTCTATCAGGTGGTTGTAAGAGGGCATGAGGATACCGCCTTCGGGGGCAGTGTACTGCAGGCAGCAATTTAGGTCCTCACGTCCGATGGCAGTCTGCTTTGATCTGTGTCTCCCTCCCCTCAAATTAAGCATTGCTCTGAGACATCCCATTAAGTAATTAACAAGGCTTTATGTCCTGTGATGTATGAACAGCTTACCTGTAAAATCCTTTTCTTGGAGTACATCACGGGACACAGAGCTCCTGCCCCTCCTATTGGTTATATATATTGGTTTTATATGTTTAAGTTGGGATACCTATTGCTTTGCTACAAAACTGAGGTACTCTCCATATGGGAGGGGTTATGTAGAGGGGAACTTCTCCTCTAATTAGGGTGTGCCAGTGTCCAATCACCTGGTGGTGAACATAACCCATTAAGTAATTAACAAGGCTCTGTGCCCCATGATGTACTCCAAGAATGTGGTTTTCTCATTGAGTAGTTTCAGAAAAATGCACCACATTTTGTCCATTAGATCGCGCTAAAGATACAGGCATTAATCGCTAACAAAAATTACAGGACATTTTGCTCAGCTTACACCAATGCTTCTGCCATTCATGCAACAAATGTTTTATAAATAGAACTCTAAAGCCGCATGTACACGAGCGGAATGTCCGACCATAATGTCCGACGGAAGCTTTTCATCATATATTCCGATCGTGTGTAGGCCTCATCGGACTTTTTTTTTTAGAAAATTCTGACCTAGAAATGGAACATGTTCTAAATATTTCCGATGGAACCAATTCCTATCGGTAAAACCGCTCGTCTGTATGCTGTTCCGATGGACCAAAAACGACGCATGCTCTGAAGCAAGTACGAGACGGAAGCTATTGGCTACTGGCTATTGGACTTACTTTTTCTAGTCCCGTTGTACGTCACCGCGTTCTGGACGGTCGGACTTTGGTTTGACCGTGTGTAGGCAAGAGCGCTTGAATGGAATTCCACCAGAGTTCCATCGGAGAAACCTTCGGAGTTTATTCCGACGGCAAAACCGGTCGCGTGTACAGGACATTAGTGTTCTCACTAAATGAACTACATTATCAGAGTGCACATTTTGCCTTTTCTTTTTAGCATACCGGTCACCAAGAGATGTATTGTTTTTTTGTGTTGTGCTGCATTACAATGTCACCACTCTGTACATCTGCTAGGAGCAAGCAAAAAAAAAAAACAGTACTTCTAAATATTGGGGAGCATGCGGCTCTTTTCTTTTCCTCCCATGAGACAGAACTAGTGGCTGTTGATTGGCTGTCAAGCTACATATGGATGTCACATGAAGGCAAGGAGATATTCTTCAGTCCTGTTTGAGCTCTCATTCCGGCTTTCACACTTTGGTCCCCTGGAAAGCAGATTCTGTGGCAGATGGTGCTCGGAGGTGTGTAGGTGGTGGAGACCAGGGGTTACTTAGAACATGGGGAGTACATGCACCTAGAAAAAAAAGCCTTAGAAAAATGAATACAACTAATTATAGGTTTGGTGGGCATCTGAGAATGATTTCATGACAAAAACCTCAGGTGATATAGATTCATTTAATATCTAGTATGTGTTATAAAGTGTGTACGTGAGTACCCGCTAATGGTTTTAGAAGGAAAGGGATAATACATATGGGTGCTATATGGAATATAGATGTAATTAATATTTCTGTAGTGAAATAAATGAAACAAATTACATATATCTTTAGTGTCCGGTGAAAGAAATTGAGTGAACAAATAAATTATAAATGTTTTAAAAAGTGTAAATGTGAGTAACATCTAGTGGTCTCAAATGGAACTTTTTAAAATGTTCATTATTATGATATATGTAATGATTTTGTTATCTGTATACCCACCGCAAGTGTAACTTTAGTGCGATATTACAGGTGAAACTCAAAAAATTAGAATATTGTGCAAAAGTTCATTTATTTCACTAATGCAACATAAAAGGTGAAACTAATATATGAGAGAGACTCATTACATGCAAAGCAAGATAGTTCAAGCCGTGATTTGTCATAATTGTGATGATTATGGCTTACAGCTCATGAAAACCCCAAATCCACAATCTCAGAAAATTAGAATATTACATGCAATCAATAAAACATGAATTGTACATAGAACAATATCGGACCTCTGAAAAGTATAAGCATGTATACAGTATCTCACAAAAGTGAGTACACCCCTCATTTTTGTAAATATTTTCTTCTATCTTTTCATGTGACAACACTGATGAAATTACACTTTGCTACAACGTAAAGTAGTGAGTGTACAGCTTGTATAACAGTGTAAATTTGCTGTGCCCTCAAAATAACTCAACACACAGCCAAAAATGTCTAAACTGCTGGCAATAAAAGTTTTAGTCATTGTCTTTTGATTAAAATGTCATTTTAGTTTTAGTCTCATTTTAGTCTTTTGACTAAAATGGCATTTTAGTTTTAGTCTCATTTTAGTCTTTTGAGTAAAATGGCTTTTAGTTTTAGTCGTATTTTAGTCATCTCAATAGTTTTCGTTTTGGGTGTATTTCAGTCGACTAAAATAGTATTCATTTAGTCGACTAAAATGTTTTAGTCATTTTAGTCGACTAAAATGTTTTAGTCGACTAAATTAACACTGCAGGTCAGCAGTGTTTCCTATGATTGTGATTCCTACTGAACCAGACTGAGAGACAATTTAAAGGCTCAGGAACCCTTTGCAGGTGTTATGGCTTAATTATCTGATTAGAGTGGGACACAATGAGCCTAGAATATCGTACCTTTTCACAATATTCTAATTTTCTGAGATTGCGGCTCACAGTGCATGTCAGAGCAAATGAGAATCATGAAGTCAAAGGAGCTGCCTGAAGAGCAAGGCACAGATCTGGCCAAGGTTACGAAAAAAAATTCTGCTGCACTTAAGGTTCCTAAGAGCACAGTGGCCTCCATAATCCTTAAATGGAAGACGTTTGGGACGACCAGAACCCTTCCTAGAGCTGGCCGTCCGGCCAAACTGAGCTATCGGGGGAGAAGAGCCTTGGTGGGAGAGGTAAAGAAGAACCCAAAGATCACTGTGGCTGAGCTCCAGAGATGCAGTCGGGAGATGGGAGAAAGTTGTAGAAAATCAACCATCACTGCAGCCCTCCACCATTCGGGGCTTTATGGCAGAGTGGCCTGACGGAAGCCTCTCCTCAGTGCAAGACACATGAAAGCCCGCATGGAGTTTGCTAAAAAACACATGAAGGGCTCCTAAATGATGATAAATAAGCTTTTCTCTGGTCTAATGAGACCAAGATAGAACTTTTTGGCCTTAATTCTAAGCGGTATGTGTGGAGAAAACCAGGCACTGCTCATCACCTGTCCAATACAGTCCCAACAGTAAAGCATGGTGGTGGCAGCATCATGCTGTGGGGGTGTTTTTCAGCTGCAGGGACAGGACAATTGGTTGCAAATAAGGGAAAGATGAATGCTATCAAGTACAAGGATATCCTGGACGAAAACCTTTTCCAGAGTGCTCAGGACCTTAGACTGGGCCGAAGGTTTACCTTCCAACAAGACAATGGCCCTAAGCACACAGCTAAAATAACGAAGTAGTGGCTTCACAACAACTCCCAAGCATTGTATAGCATTTGACGGAAATCTTTGTTGTCTGTTAAGTACGAGGGAAAACGCCATATGGGCGAGGGTGACGATAGTTTAGTATTAATTGAATTAACAATTATGGGGCTATGATCTGATATTACTGTATCACTTATTTCCGCATCTGAGAGTAGCGGGCTTAGTGCCGGGGAGGCAAAAAACTAGTCTATACACGAGAATGAATTATGCGGGGGTGAAAAAAAGTAAAATCGTGATCGGTCGGGTGCGTAAGTAGCCAGATATCCACAAAATGCATAGATGAAATGGATTGGGCCAGAAGGGTGGGATTCGTAAACGAGGGAGTAAGGTCATGTGGAGTGCAGGACCCTTTACCGGTACGATCCTCCGAGGGGTGCATGACAGAGTTAAAGTCCCCGCCAACTAGGTGGAGAGCCTCAGGAACTTGAAGTATCCAGGATACCATATCTTGGAAGAAGGGAGTGTCTGGGGAGTTAGGAGAAGCATAGATATGTGTGAAAGCGATGTCACTAGAAGCGAGGGTCAGATGTAGTGTGAGTTTGCAGCCCCGAGTCAGACTTGACATTCCGGACAGTATGTCTCAGATTTTTATGTAGCAAAATTGCTACTCCAGCTTTACGGCACCCACCCATAGTTTGCGTAAGCGAGACAGGTCATCTGCGGATAGATGGGTCTCCTGGAGGAGCGCAACATCTGCCCAGAGGCGCTTTAGGTGCCTAAGAATTTGCATTTGCTTGCCTGGGGAGCGTAGCCCCTTGACATTCCACGAGACCACTCTTAGGTGATCCCCACTGCTTTGAGGAGCCATGTTTGTTTTGGAAGAGAGTTGGTAGAAGATCGCACAGAGTTGAGCCTCCTGTCTGATACCATTCCTCCCAGCTGAGGAACATGGATAAGGTGAAAACAAGCTGAGGGTATAGCAGCGAAACAGGGAAACAGCTTAAGCACTAAGGAAAAGAAAAGATAAAAGAAAATGAGAAAGGAAAAATTAAAAAAAAACGTGGGTAAGAACCACCCATTTAATTGCGTAGACCTCACTTTTTTCCACATGAGGACCGACTCCAATGCAGAGCTTCCACTAGCTAATTACTTCTCTCCAAAGGATGAAACTAAAGCTCGGGGGGATGGTGGTAGGGGAGTAGGGATGAGGAAGGGAGGAAATGAGGGTCTCCTCAGTGCAAGACACATGAAAGCCCGCATGGAGTTTGCTAAAAAACACATGAAGGGCTCCTAAATGATGATAAATAAGCTTTTCTCTGGTCTAATGAGACCAAGATAGAACTTTTTGGCCTTAATTCTAAGCGGTATGTGTGGAGAAAACCAGGCACTGCTCATCACCTGTCCAATACAGTCCCAACAGTAAAGCATGGTGGTGGCAGCATCATGCTGTGGGGGTGTTTTTCAGCTGCAGGGACAGGACAATTGGTTGCAAATAAGGGAAAGATGAATGCTATCAAGTACAAGGATATCCTGGACGAAAACCTTTTCCAGAGTGCTCAGGACCTTAGACTGGGCCGAAGGTTTACCTTCCAACAAGACAATGGCCCTAAGCACACAGCTAAAATAACGAAGTAGTGGCTTCACAACAACTCCCAAGCATTGTATAGCATTTGACGTAAATCTTTGTTGTCTGTTAAGTACGAGGGAAAACGCCATATGGGCGAGGGTGACGATAGTTTAGTATTAATTGAATTAACAATTATGGGGCTATGATCTGATATTACTGTATCACTTATTTCCGCATCTGAGAGTAGCGGGCTTAGTGCCGGGGAGGCAAAAAACTAGTCTATACACGAGAATGAATTATGCGGGGGTGAAAAAAAGTAAAATCGTGATCGGTCGGGTGCGTAAGTAGCCAGATATCCACAAAATGCATAGATGAAATGGATTGGGCCAGAAGGGTGGGATTCGTAAACGAGGGAGTAAGGTCATGTGGAGTGCAGGACCCTTTACCGGTACGATCCTCCGAGGGGTGCATGACAGAGTTAAAGTCCCCGCCAACTAGGTGGAGAGCCTCAGGAACTTGAAGTATCCAGGATACCATATCTTGGAAGAAGGGAGTGTCTGGGGAGTTAGGAGAAGCATAGATATGTGTGAAAGCGATGTCACTAGAAGCGAGGGTCAGATGTAGTGTGAGTTTGCAGCCCCGAGTCAGACTTGACATTCCGGACAGTATGTCTCAGATTTTTATGTAGCAAAATTGCTACTCCAGCTTTACGGCACCCACCCATAGTTTGCGTAAGCGAGACAGGTCATCTGCGGATAGATGGGTCTCCTGGAGGAGCGCAACATCTGCCCAGAGGCGCTTTAGGTGCCTAAGAATTTGCATTTGCTTGCCTGGGGAGCGTAGCCCCTTGACATTCCACGAGACCACTCTTAGGTGATCCCCACTGCTTTGAGGAGCCATGTTTGTTTTGGAAGAGAGTTGGTAGAAGATCGCACAGAGTTGAGCCTCCTGTCTGATACCATTCCTCCCAGCTGAGGAACATGGATAAGGTGAAAACAAGCTGAGGGTATAGCAGCGAAACAGGGAAACAGCTTAAGCACTAAGGAAAAGAAAAGATAAAAGAAAATGAGAAAGGAAAAATTAAAAAAAAACGTGGGTAAGAACCACCCATTTAATTGCGTAGACCTCACTTTTTTCCACATGAGGACCGACTCCAATGCAGAGCTTCCACTAGCTAATTACTTCTCTCCAAAGGATGAAACTAAAGCTCGGGGGGATGGTGGTAGGGGAGTAGGGATGAGGAAGGGAGGAAATGAGGGGGGGGGGCCGTGAAATGAGGAAGCAGAAGGGTTTTATTGAGGCCGACAGTTCAAATTAAAGAGGGAGTAAGGAGCTGGCCTATGAGAGGTATCCTTTGTTAAGAGCTGAGCAAGTAACATGCAATGTAAATAACCGCATTTATAATATATACAATCAATGTGGACCAACACAACAGAAAACAGAGTAATCATTACCCAAAAGGATTGTAGAGACCAGAAAGTAGTGCTGAAGTATCAGCGGACCTCTGGTTGCCTGCCCTGATTGGCAAAGCGATCCCTTTTGTATGGAGGCTTATAGGGGTTGCGTTGATGTTGCGGCAATGCAGGGGAATCTTTGGCATTGTTTATAGGAGGGTCAGTTGTGTCCATATCAGAGGCACTATTGATGTAGTGCTCTGCTTCCTCCAGTGAGAAGTATAAGTGTGATGTGTCCCGGTTGGGGAAGTAATATGAAAAATGGCTGGATAGGCCAGAGTAAATTTAACATGTTTGCGATATAGGGTTGAGCAAACTCCGGAGAAGGCTTTGTGCTGTTTCATCACCTCCATCGAATAATCAGCAAAAAGCAGCAGGTCTGCGCCATCAATAGTAAGGGCTTGAGAGCGTCAGACTTTTTGCAGGATGGAATTCTTATTAGCATAATTAAGATAATGCACAATGACGGCTCGGGGTTTAGTGCGGTGGTCAGTATGCTGGCCGATACGGTGTGCCCGTTCGATCACGCAGGGAGTACGTAAGCCTAGTTGTTTAGGTATAACCCTGGCACAGATGTCAGGGAGCTGGGTAGTGGAGAGAGATTCTGGTAAACCGACAATGCACAGATTATTGCGCCTTGAGCGATTCTCAAGGTCATCCAGCTTTTCCCATAGATCTTTGTGGGAATTAGATATGCAGGCTAGGGTAGCAGAGCTGGCTGCAGCTTCATCTTCTAGTGAGGAGGTTTGTTCCTCAGCCTGTGTGATCCGTTGTGCCTGAGATTGGAGGTCCAGGTGTAATTGATCCAGTAGCTGCCAGGGTAGGTGTTAGGAGGGCCACCACAGCTTGTGCGATGCCTGCAGGAGAGGCAGGATCATATGCTGCTGTGTCAGGTAGCAAGGGAGACTGCAGCCTGTCTTCAGTGTTGAGAGCGGCTGCCATCTTAGCTGCGGCTGTGTCTCCCACTAATTGCTGTGAAGAGGCGGCAGATCGGTTGTGAGTGCGCTCCACAAACCGATCCATAATGACCCCGCTGTGATGTGGAGGTGGGGGGGTCACCCAAATGGCTGGCTTTGTAGTGGGTTAGAGGAGAGGAGTGGAGCAGGAGCTGGCTCTGCTTACCTCCTCCTCATACGGCGCCGAAACCAGAAGTCTATATAGATCTTTATATCACTAGAGGAATCACCAGCAGGAGGAAGGAGGTCCTGATTCCTCTACAGTATATAGATCTTTATATCACCAGAGGAGTCACAAGCAGGAGGAAGGAGGTCCTGATTCCTCTATATAGATCGTTATAGCACTAGAGGGATCACCAGCAGGAGGAAGGAGGTCCTGGTTCCTCTCTATAGATCTTGAGATTACTAGAGAGGTCACCAGCAGGAGAAATGAGGCCCTGATTCCTCTATTTAAATCTTTATATAACTAGAGGTGTCACCAGCAAGAGGACAGAAGTCCTGATTCCTCTATATACTGTAGATCTTTATACCACTAGAGGGGTCACTAGTAGGAAAAAGGAGGTCCTGATTCCTCTCTATACAGATCTTTATATCACTAGAGGGATCACCAGCAGGAGGAAGGAGGTCCTGATTCCTCTATAGAGTTTTTTAGAGACACCTCATTTAGAATACTGTGTTCAGTTCTGGAGATTTCACTTACAAAAAGATATTGATATGACAGAACAAGTCCAGGATGGGTAACAAAAAAGGTGAAAGGTCTAATGGATAGAACATATCAGGAGTGACTTCAGGAACTTAATATGTACAGTCTGGAGGAAAGAAGGGAAAGCGGAGACATGACTGAAACCTTTAAATACATCAAGGGGGAAAATAGGGCTCAGGAGGGCAGTTCAAAACTAATGCTAGAAAGTATTATTTGACTTAAAGGGTAGTTGATGCTTGAAATAAACTCCTAGCAGAGGTAGAGAGCCAGTCAACAGTAAATGGCTTTAAACAGGCTTCGGACAGACATAGATCTATAGTCGAACAAAAAAAAAAAGTTAACAAAAAATGTATTAAAAAAAAAGACGAGAAGACGAGATGGACTACTAGGTATTTTTTCTGCCATTACTTTTTTATGTTTCTATATATACAGTACATACAGACCTTTTTTTATGTTTTCCTCCTCCAACTAGGAGAAAAAAGATACAATGTACAGTAACTTTTCCTCCATTCAGTCAGAGAAAGAAAGGCCAGGGGCGGGTTTTAGTTATCGATCACTGTGGCATCCAATCAGAAGCTATCACATGATGTTTCTCCCAGCTCCTGCTTGTTAGTACGAGTTCAGGAGCTGTTGGTAATGGTTTGGCCTCTGTGCTGAGGGGGAGGACAAATGCCAATACACACATATAGGTGCTGCATTTCCACGATGCTGCATGTGTGTAATAACATTAAGAAATTACACAAAATAACACAAACATATGCCCTGAAGCCTCCTGGGATGTTTGATGTGATGTGATCCCAGGTGGCTGTTGGCAGGAAGAGGGTGGACCTAGCACAACACCATCCTAGCCTAGGTGACAAATGAGGAAGTGATAACAAGTACCTGAAGGAAAAAGAAATTCTTGCTACCCTCTCAAAAAAAAAAAAAGTTTTCAAATGTATAAAAAGGAGGGTCAGGAATATACAGTCGATACGTAAAGGTCTTCTTTAACAGGTTAGGTAAGATGATATTGGAAAGTGTTTATATTTCATACACATTGAAGAGATACATTTGTTTGATTAGATCAGTCTGTGCTAACACAGTATAAACTCGATTACAGATTATTTTAATAGGAAAATGCCTTATATAAAATATACAGAACAGAAACAAGATCTGCCACGTGGAATAATTATCAGGTAGTACACATCCATCCAATTGTAATCTCTATATCATGTTTAATTTAACAATTCATGTAATGGTTTCATGTGAAATAATTGTCGGCATTTGCATAAGTGTGTTTTTTGGGTTTGTAATTAATAGCACATACTGTACATGGACCATTCATGTTAATGTCTGGGTTAAAGTCTTCAGAATTATTAGAATAAGTAGCAATGTAAAGATTGTTTTCGTTTTTGGTAGTGCCACATTTACGGAACAACTCACTACTTGCAACTTATGAATTAATTCATTACACCTGTCAAAGTAAGTATTGCAAAAATATGCAAAGAGGTCTTCCATTAAAGGCCCCAATTTATAGGCAAAAGTATGTGTCCCCTCCACTAAAAAAAAAGAAAAACAATTTGGTTCAGGTGTGTTAGACTTTTTGGGGAGAAATAAAAACATTGTTCCCCTAATTTCTATATGGAGCCCAATAAACCCCATTAAATAGGGGTTTATTGGGCTCCATATAGACCCTCCATATAGGGGTCACAGTTACTTCAGTTCTCTCCAAATTCTAGTGACTCAGCAATCCTTCAACATTCCAAACAAACTGTTGTAGAGCTGAAGCCATAAAGCCAAAGATACCTGCAATCTCTATTTGTTAAATAAGAAAATGGAGGGGACACATTGTACCCATGATAAGAGTCTGAAGACAATCATTTGAATGACTTTCCAGAGGGAATCACACATCTCTAAACATAATCCATTGAGGTGGACATTGTCTGAATAGTTAGCAAATCTCTTTTAAGACAACAACTGTACCAGAGAAAAACAAACTAAGAAGTTTATATCTGTCTATTTTCAAATGTATATGATAAAAAGGTGTTCAAAATATATATCATATTCCATCTCATAGATATAGTCATGATTTCAGTGTTTTCTGGCATAATAGCATTTCTGGTATAAAATAAAAATATATTATTTTGATGTAGAACATATTAGAAGTGAAAATAGCTTTAAGTATACCAATTATTATTGTGAATGACATAGATATATCTTCTAAACATGTAAACTTAAATATGCATCCATATAGCATGTGTTGACCTAGATGCATAGTAATTATAGTATCTACAGGGGTAAAAACATTTATTCATATTCAATACTTTTGTGTGATATTATTGTGTATAATTGTACACTCTTATTGTACTGGTTACCACAGCTCCTAAATATGATAGGTATACTAACAACACTACACAGTCAGATACACATTATGAAGATATGAACATTTCTACAGAATACCACTTATAAAATATTTCAGGTTACATATTTCTGCTCTACAAAAACCCTTGGTGGTTAAAAGAAGCAGTGACAAATCAAATAATCAAATTTCCAGGAAGGTAAATTATTATCTACCTCAACCAATGGAAATGGAGTCCACCTTATGGGCTAGGTTTATGAAAATTTTAATGAGTTCATTATTCATAGTGGTATTTAAGACCACTGGCTGTGATCCAAGGGACACACACAGACCCACTTTATCCATCAACTTCATACATTCCATAAGATACATCAACTTATACACCCACTCACTCTCATGAAGATTCGTTGACGCTCATACTTCATTCTAGCCCTGCTTTTTTATTCAACTAGCCTTTTTTGGAGGTGTTCAGTCACCTTAATGTACCTTTTACTATGACACACCCAGCGCTATCAAGACTACTAATTAACCATTGAATACTTACTTTAATATTATCTTCACTGTATGGTTTTCCAGTGTCTTCTACACATTTGTGTTGTCTTTCCCCATAACGTCAAATACATTAAGTCTTTCTGATGCTCCTGAAGAAGCGCGAAGCGTGTAACATGTAGAGCCCAAGACGCCATTACCATCTTAATCAGTTACACAGCCTACATCCGGAGTTCAACAAACCGATTATGGAATGAGTGGTATTTCATCTCCAAACCATTTACACTATCTCCTATGGCTATGTACAGGATATACTGTTGAAACTTTGTTATATTGACTTGCTTTTTTGATGATATGTTTTTATATGTATTTTCTATGTTCAATAAATTTATAGCTTTTTTTATACTATATACACTTTGTGGTCGTGCCTAAAAAGTCCAAGCCTTCCAATCCAATTTTTGTCTCAAATTATAGGACATGGCACAGAGTACTTCTTTAGTATTCACAGTACCATTCTGTGGTGATACGAAATACTCTAATCATACTTCATTATCACGCCTTATACCCTAAAACTTTAAAGGACACGAGACGCAGCTCCTCCTTCAGCAGACCCCATCTTGGAAACAGCAGCCATCTTAGGAAACTCTGGTAATCGCCGTTTTGAGAAGAGTAATTATATTGTGTTGATTCTACCTTTATATTCATTTGTTTTTATTTGAAAATATTGATTATTGATTTTTTTCAACAGTCAGATAACTATTTTCATCGAGGTGATAATCAATTCATAGATTTTTCTTGAACTTAATTTCTACATTACAATTTTTGTAATTTTTTTGTATTCTCTTTCTGTTGACAGCAGACATCTATTTTATTTCATGCTGTTGATCGCTTACTTACAATACCTGCAGTATAGTAACAGTTGAGTTAGTGAATTACAGACATTCTGTCTAATCATCATATATATATATATATACAGTTGAGATAGTGAATTACAGACGTTCTGTCTAATCATATATATATATATATATATATATATATATATATATATATATACAGTGGCTTGCGAAAGTATTCGGCCCCCTTGAACTTTTCAACCTTTTGCCACATTTCAGGCTTCAAACATAAAGATATAAAATTTAATTTTTTTGTGAAGAATCACCAACAAGTGGGACACAATTGTGAAGTGAAGTGGAACGAAATCTATTGGATATTTTAAACTTTTTTAGCAATTAAAAAACTGAAAAATGGTGCGTGCAAAATTATTTGGCTTCTTTACTTTAAGTGCAGCAAACTCACTCCAGAAGTTCAGCGAGGATCTCTGAATGATCCAATGTTGTCCTAAATGACTGATGGTGATAAATAGAATCCACCTGTGTGTAATCAAGTCTCTGTATAAATGCACCTGCTCTGTGATAGTCTCAGGGTTCTGTTGAAAGCGCAGAGAGCATCATGAAGACCAAGGAACACACCAGGCTGGTCCGTAATACTGTTGTGGAGAAGTTTAAAGCCGGATTTGGATACAAAAAGATTTCCCAAGCTTTAAACATCCCAAGGAGCACTGTGCAAGTGATCATTTTGAAATGGAATGAGTATCAGACCACTGCAAATCTACCAAGACCTGGCTGTCCCTCTAAACTTTCAGCTCAGACAAGGAGAAGACTGATCAGAGATGCAGCCAAGAGGCCCATGATCACTCTGGATGAACTGCAGAGAACTACAGCTGAGGTGGGAGAGTCTGTCCATAGGACAATAATCAGTCGTACACTGCACAAATCTGGCCTTTATGGAAGAGTGGCAAGAAGAAAGCCATTTCTCAAAGATATCCATAAAAAGTCTCGTCTAAAGTTTGCCACAAGCCACCTGGGAGACACACCAAACATGTGGAAGAAGGTGCTCTGGTCCGATGAAACCAAAATCGAACTTTTTGGCCACAATGCAAAACGATATGTTTGGCGTAAAAGCAACACAGCTCATCACACTCAACACACCATCCCCACTGTCAAACATGGTGGTGGCAGCATCATGGTTTGGGCCTGCTTTTCTTCAGCAGGGACAGGGAAGATGGTTAAAATTGAGGGGAAGATGGATGCAGCCAAATACAGGACCATTCTGGATGAAAACCTGTTGGAGTCTGCAAAAGACCTGAAACTGGGACGGAGATTTATCTTCCAACAAGACAATGATCCCAAACATACAGCAAAATCTACAAAGGAATGGTTCACAAATAAACATATCCAGGTGTGAGAATGGCCAAGTCAAAGTCCAGACCTGAATCCAATCGAGAATCTGTGGAAAGAGCTGAAAACTGCTGTTCACAGACGCTCTCCATCCAACCTCACTGAGCTCGAGCTGTTTTGCAAGGAAGAATGGGGAAGAATTTTAGTCAAAACTGATAGAGACATACCCCAAGCGACTTGCAGCTGTAAACGCAGCAAAAGGTGGCTCTACAAAGTATTAACGCAAGGGGGCCGAATAATTTTGCACGCCCCACTTTTCATTTTTTTATTTAGTTAAAAAGTTTCAAAAATCCAAAAGATTTCGTTCTACTTCACAATTGTGTCCCACTTGTTGGTGATTCTTCACAAAAAATAAAAATTTTATATCTTTATGTTTGAAGCCTGAAATGTGGCAAAAGGTTGAAAAGTTCAAGGGGGCCGAGTACTTTCGCAAGCCACTGTATATATATATATATATATATATATATATATATAGACACAGTTTTTGATTCTACGGGGAAGTTTTATCATTGCTGTGTCATTTAAAAAGTACAGCACTCCCCCTTAGCGGATGTTTTAATAAATTTTCTTTATTTCATGAAGAATTGATTTCTGTCAACCAATACATATTACATTTTTTTTTCTCATAAATTTTATTGAAGGAGATGCTGCATACAAAGGGCATAAAATACATGTCACCAATTGTATAATAAGGAACCAAAGGCTATTGTTATATGAAAGTTGCATTAAAGAAAAATCGAGCCAAACATAAATGTGTTCACTTTTGATACTAATATAAGTTCCATTGGATAATTAAGAGGAAAATATTTCTAGGGTTGACTTAAAATATTTATACAGTTACTTAGTTCTATCCTTAGTGATCTTAAAAAAAAGGATGTTATTAATAACTGTAGAATAAGGTCATCTGGGATTAAGGAGAGCTAGTCTGGAGTATGTAGGTGAAGAGGGATAGAGATTGGTTGTGTACTAATCGGGACCAGGGGAGGTGAGATTAAACCAGGTGTTAACACTATGAACTTCATCTGATAATTTTGGAGTCTACAAGGTATCTATCCATTTTCTGATTAGGCTGATGTTGTCTTAAAATGTTGCCAGCTGTGCGTGTGAATTTGCATATATTTTCTTGTGATATACTGATGAGTTCTTCTATTTTTTCCATGTTATTTAGTTTGTGAAACTACTCCTTTTTCGTTGGGATGATCACCGTACGCCAATGACATACAATGGAATACAGTGTTTAGCAGCATTTGTCATTAACATCGCTAGCGATTTGAGGTAGCGTTTCTTGGGTATAGTAGTATGATGAAGTAGGTATTGAGCAGGAGAAATTTCAATGTTTTCTGAGGTAACTTCTAGTATGGTGTCATGTACAGAATTCCAGAACGGTTGAATTTTAGGGCAAGACCACCAAATGTGGAGCATTGACCTGTCTGATGTGTCACAGCACCAGCATCTGTTAGTAAATGTGTTAGAAAACTTATAGAGGAAGGCAAGGGTTCTGTACCATCTTGTGAGTATTTTAAACCCACACTTGTGTTGCTACATTTAGGGAGCCTGAGTGAATGTAGGAGCATAGACAATTCTCATATAGGGTCAGAGAGTGTTATGTCAAAAACTTGTTCCCAAGCTTTAAATGATGCATTTGTCAAGGCTGAAGATTCTCCAAAAAAAGACAGGAGTAAATACCTGAGATGTGGTGTCTTTGAGGTTTTTTTTTATACAAAGAGTTTCTAGGGCTGTTAATGGCTTTTTCCAGAGATAGGCATTCTCTCGTCTTGTTAGGAAATGTTTTATCTGCATGTATGTCCAAGAGGGGATGTGCTGAGGAGCCAGTTTGATATTAAGGTCTTCTAAGAGCAGGAGAGAACAATATCTGAAGAAATGGGTTGCCAGAACATCTCTGTAGGGCCACTCACTGGAAAGAAACCCTGGATTAGAACATAGTGGGGTTAGTGGACTAATCCAAGGTGTTGGGTTTGAGAGTTTGGCCGTAAGTCGGAAAGTTTCTAATGAAGGGCCAATGAGGGGATGAGATTTGGTCTGAGTTGAAATATGTTGTGGGTGAATCCGTGGAAGGGATTTCAAACATTGGGGTAATTATGTGTTCTAAAGTGACGCAGTCTTTAAAGTGTTACTAAACCCAGTAATATGAAAATAGTTTATCTGCCCCCCACAGTGCCCACAGCTTATAAATCTTCTTTTTACATTAAAATACTGCCACTAGATACCTTTTTGAATGTTCTGTATACCTTGGTCACATGACAAACTGCACAGTTTCTCCAGTGCCGAGAGTTCAGTTGGGAGGTGATTTCCACTTCAGCCTGTATACACGCCCACATGTGTGATGCCAATATCATGTGATCTGGCTATCTCAAGTAACAAGTAACTGTTCTCTCCAGTGTAAAAGACACAACTGAGCATGTGCAGGTTGGCTACTGCCTGTGTGTTAGCTGGCCTTCGCAAGACAGACAATGCAAGAAGGGAAGGCTCTGTGCATACAGGATAAAACAGCCTTTTTACACAATGCAGAGGATTAACCCCTTAAAGTGGTAATAAAGCTTTGATTTTTTTAAAATAACAAACATGTCATACTTACCTCCACTGTGCAGTTCGTTTTGCACAGAGTGGCCACGATCTACCTCTTCTGGGGTCCCATGGCGGCTCTTGTGGCTCCTCCCCACAAGAGCTAACCCCCTCTGGGAAGCTCTCTCCCGAGGGGGTTAACTTGCGGGCGCGCTCCCATGCCATACAATCGGCGTCCATAGCCATCGATTGTATGACTCGGCCCTGCCACCCGGTGGCCATGTCATTGGATTTGATTGACAGCAGCGGGAGCCAATGGCTTCGCTGCTATCAATCTATCCAATGAAGAGCCGAACAGGCATGGGGAGAACGACGCTGAATCGTACCCACTGAAATTCGGGGCTCAGGTAAGTAAAACGGGGGCTCGGGGGGGTGGTGACTGCAAGGTGTTTTTTCAGGTGAAAAAACACGAACGTTTACAATCCTTTTAAGTTTCACAGTGAGTATAACAAGCATGCTTCACTGCATATACAGACTGATTTTACTGTTGTGGGTTTAGTAACACTTTAACTGTGTGGTGTATGTTCCAGTCGACTATTCGGGCAAGATGACTTTCCCAGTAGTAGGTCAGGGAGGGCAATTCCCCCTTTGTTTTTCAGTAGGGTAAGGCAGTCAAATGTAATTCTGGGGGGTTTTCCTCTCCATATGAAGGATGAGCAAGCATGGCGAAATGAAGCAAAGAAAGAAAGGGGTAGTCCTATGGGGATAGTCTGCATTGCTTAAAGGAAACATTGAATAATGGTCATTTTAAGTAAGGAGGCTCTATCGAACCAGGAGACATTGAGAGAATTCCAGCGTTTCAAGTCTTCATGTGTTTGCCTTAATATTGGAGTAAAGTTATGTTGGAGGAGGTTTGAGGTAGGGATTTTAATTCCTAGGTATGTTATTGTTTCCTTGGCCCAGGTAAAAGGGATTTTTTTTTTTTAGACACAGGGAGATGATGTGCAAAGGCAATTATATATTTAGTGCATTAGATTTGGAATGGTTCATTTTCAAGTTGGAAAGCATCTGGAAGTGTTCTAAGTCCTTGAGTAGGTTTGGGAGGGAGACGTGGGGGTTTCTTAGAAAAAGTAAAAGGTCATCAGCGAAGGCTGCTAGTTTATATATACAATATTTTATGGTGATGCCTCTAATGTCATGGTTCAGGTGTATTCTGTTTAGTAGAGGTTCCAGGGTAAGGGTGAAAACCAATGGGGGAAAGGGACATCCCTGTCTAGTACTGTTATGGAGGTGGAAGGCGTTCGACAGGTGGCCATTAAGGTGTACTCTTACCACATGAGCCAAATAAAGTGCATTTATATAGGCTTGAATAATCGGTTGGCAAGAATTTTAGCGTAGATTTTTATGTCTACATTAATAAGAGATATTGGACGATAGCCTGAAACAAGTGTGGCGTCTTTAAGTTCTTTCGGAATTACCGCAATATGGGCTTCCAGAAGTTGGGGGGAGGGTACTGTTTCAAATTGAAATGAACGGAAGGCAGACAGGAATCATTTTTTTAGGACCCCTGTAAATGTTTTATAATATTGTAAAGGCAGTCCATCTGGGCCAGGTGCTTTACCAACCTTCGTGTCTCCGGGAGCCTTCTCAAATTCTATGTCTGAGAGGGGGTCATCAAGTTTACGTGGTGCTACTAGAGAATTAGGAGGGGTGAGCATATTTTTTGAGAAAGTCCTGAATGAGTTGTGATCTTTTTTCAGAGCCAAGGGGACATTTAGGGTTGGAGGGGATGTTATAGAGTGAGTGGTAGTACTGTTCAAATTGATTTGCTATGTCCTTGTTGGAGGAATGTGTTGTTCCATTGCCAACCACAGAGGTAGAACAGATATAATGACAAAGAACTTCTGTTGTGCTCCATCTGTACGTTCCTAGTCCTTCTGGGCGATGTACAGATGCAAAGTGCCCCTTATGTTCCGTCCCTCCAGCCTCACAGGGGACTTTGCAGAAAGGACATTGCTTCCCACACCCAAACACCTTCTTGAACAGTTCATCCTGAGGCTTCACTACAAGTCTGGAAAGAACATCTTCTGTACTCAGAGATTTCAGTTCTGCTCGGATCTCTTCTTCTGTATCAGTCAGACTGTCCCCCATAAATTCAATAAAATCCTTAATAGTTGCTGAATTTTCAAAAATGATTGCCTTCATTGTCTGCTGTGGTAACACCAGATCACTGTTCAATTTCTCACGCAGATGGGACAAAAAATCTGAAACCCCTCGAATGTTTAAAGTTGGGGGATTGGTGAGACTAGATCTGACCCATCCCATGATATCAGACAGAATTCTGTCTTGTAAAGTACTGATATTTTTATATTCCTCCACAATATAGTTACGGTAGTTATCCAGGATTTTACAAAGTTTTTATAGTCACTTGAGTATTCCACATAATTTTTAAAATTGTTTTTCTCCAGATGGCTCTCTAGAACAGTGAACTGGAAAAACATTCTAGAAGTATATTTTTCAGAACCTTTGCTATTTGCAATGTCATCTACCATTTCAATTCCAAGTTTTCTGTAAATATAATCAGTTAGAGATGGCTTAAAAGAATTCTTGCAGATCCGATCAGTGAGACTCTTGCTTTCATTTTTCTTCTGAAAAGAATTTTTGAATGTATCAAAGTATAATGGCTTCAATGATTCTAACCTAGCATGGGGGTCATTCTTTTATAAACAATTTGAATGCATTACTTGAAAATTGGCAAGAAGGTGTCCCAAAATGGTCAACTTCAAATCTAATTCAGAATCAGCTGTAAAACAATTATTTGCCTCAACATTTTTACAGTTTTCATCAATTATCTTCAATATTTCTCTGCAGTATGTATCATCATAGTCACCGTCTTTTTGTGTTTGATTTCTTAAATACTTTCTGCATTTATTCAACACATTCTGAACAAATACTTCATATCGGAATTCTCTTTTCTGTTTTCTAAATGTTTGATTCCAAAATGTGTGTGCTTGTGCATAAAATGATCTTTTCTGCACTTCCTCAGGTTTTGGAAAATGTTGTATCTGCTGTAATTTTTCATTAACGCCAGAACCTCTCTCTCTCATGTCCTTGGTGAGCACTAGTAACATCTCTCCCTCAATGTCACGCACTTTCCGATTACTTACTTCTAAATTTTTGGCTGCATCTTTCCAGATTTTTTCAAGTTCCTCTTCCAATTCAGCATCGCTTGGCTCATGTTTTTTCTTTCTACAATCTTCTATGAAGTTGGAGACATTCTGTTCAATTCTTTCAATGTTTTGACTATGTAAATGTTCTATCATAATTTGCTCTTTTTGAATCTGAATAGCTTTATTAAGTTTGTTGATAGAAGAATGTTCAAGATTTTTTCTCAGGTTCTGAGCACTGATCTCAAAGTCTGTTTTGTATTTTATTAGCTGGACACTATCTGTCTCTTTACTGAAATATTCATCCAACCAAACTAAAATCTTTTTCTCCTCTCTTGTGAGAATAATTTCTGCTCCCTTAAAACACTCATTGGCTTTGGCTTCCAGTGTTTCATCAGACTGATTCTTGATCAGTGTCTCAGATTTAGTGAACCATTCATGCATCACTTTACTAAATTTCCACTCGCGTTCAGAATATTTTATAGATAACTGATTGTAGGCTTTTGCTATCAAGCTGTTTCTGAAACTAAATATGAAGTTTTCATGTTTTACTGCACTCCACAAGTCAGATACCCATGAAATGAATTCATTCATGTTTTGTGTCCCATTATGCCTGTCCTTCATGAACTTTAGTAGCTTTTGTTTTAGTTCATTGACATTTTCACTATACGCAGTACTGACTGAAGCCATTGGTGGGACTCCATGCCACAGACCAGAAATGTACCAATTGTCATGTTCTAGGTCATACTCCATGATATCAGAGAAATATTTAAACTGTGTCTTTTTCTCCATAACTGCCACAGTTCTGGTCATTTCATCTAACTGGTCCATCAGCTTCTTCCTACCCCTCATGTTCAAAACGGGAGCCGAAACGTCACTCACATTCTGATGTACGAATTGGCAGTTGGGTTTTTTGCCAATTTCTTTCATCCTAAGAAAAGCATGGATGACAATTTGTAAAATATCTTTCATTTCTGTTGTATTTTCCATGAACATGTTAATTAAGGTGATGTGACTCAATCCAATCACTATATCATTATCATGTTCATAGCTGCCATCAAGAGAATCCAACTCTGGAGCTTTCTGTCCTTCTGTGTCTATCACCAAAATGAAATCACAGCTCCAATTGTCCTATAAATTTTCCTTCACTTTCAGAAGAGTCATAAAGGCTCCTCGTGTACATCGTCCGCCGGTCACCGGGAACTGCAACCCAAACATGGTGTTCAGGAGGGTGGATTTCCCTGTACTCTGCACCCCAAGAACTGTTATTACTTTCAGTCTGTTTTGTCCTTTAACTTTTTTGTCCAACTCACTTAGTACATCTTTTATCCACTGCAAGGGAATTCTGGAGGCGTCTCCATCTATCAGCTCCAGAGGAAATCCATCCAACAGGAGATCTGCAGCTATTTTAGGAAGATTTTCAAAGTTTATGTCTGTTGATTTTCCCTTTTTTCCCATGAAATGCCAGGCTTCATAGAACTGACTTACCTCTCTCAAAAAATGCTCAATACCCAGAGAACTGTCAGATATTCTCTGATCTAACTCGGTCAGCTCTTTCTGCTTGTCGGGTAAATTACATTTACCTTATATGAAGCTTGTAAAGGGTTAAGGCATTTTCTTGCCTCAACATCAAGATGAAATTTTAACCACTGTAAAAAATAGAACTTTTCAGATCTATTTGTTGAGGTGATTGCATTTACAAATTTGGATATTCCACTAGGAATGTCACATTTCCATTGGTCTTGTCTTATTAATTCACATTTTTTTCTGAGGTTAGATTTGTACTCCTCCCCATTACTATTTCCTTGTCCCTTCATTTGGCACATCTCCTTTTCTAATTTGGCCATTTCTTTCAGTGGCTTTGCTTGTAGCTTCATTGTTTTTTTCTTGTATTTCACAACGTCTTCTATTTCATCTGCTATCTCGTTTGCTATCAGTTTTGCTTTCTGACATTCTTTGAAGTCCTCATCTATCCGGATCCCGTGTCTGGAGGCTTCATTCACTATTGTTTCTAGACTGAGAGTTTTGATGTTATCCTGAACTATTGACATAAGTGATGAATGAAGCTTCAAACCAGCTGATGTCGCATTTGTACTTCTTGGAATCAACAAAATATTGTCTTGGGTTAAATTTAGCACAGGTGCCAAAAGCTTTAGTCTTTCCTGTGTGTCCTCCATCATTCGGTTGTCTGCTGGGACAATAATGAAGAGATATGTTGTATTGTAGCCATTATACTTCATTAACAGCTCATACTGGTCCTTACTGATACTTTCTGTAAGAATCACAATGACTGAGGAGATTTCTGTCAGAAAGTTAAACTGCTTCATGTTGGGAAGTGATTTCCTGTCCAACAGTGTCTACATAGTTCTAATGCCGTGTACTGTACACACGACCGGACTTTCCGGCAGAAAAGGTCAGACGGAATCATTCCATCGGACATTCCGATCATGTGTGGGCTTCATCGAACTTCTTCTTTCGAAAATTCTGACCTAGAAATAGAACATGTTTCAAATCTTTCCGACGGAATCAATTCCTATCGGGAAAACCGCTCGTCTGTATGCTATTCCGACGGACCAAAAACAACGCAAGGGCAGCTATTGGCTACTGGCTATTGAACTTCCTTTTTCTAGTCCCGTCGTACGTCATCGCATTCTAAACAATCGTACTTTGGTGTGATCGAGTGTAAGCAAGTCCATTTCAGCGGAACTCTGTCTGAACTCCGTCGAAAAAACCGTCAGAGTTCATTCCGCCAGGAAGTCCGGTCATTTGTACGCGGCATAACACCAATATTATCAGTCAGCATGAGCTGCAGAAATACATGAAGCCTGCATTCTGATAGGTATTTCATCCTACTGGCCAATGATTATGGGACATACTTTCTCCCCTTATGGACGTCAACAGCAGGGCATTTTTTATCCCGCAGATAGTGACACCAAGTAATTCTTCCTCCAACAGATATAGTCACTATTGAGGTCTTCCTCCCATGGACAGAAACACCAAGGAATTCTTCATCCCACTTACAAATGATGGGGCATTATCCTTCCTAAGACACAAATGCAGGGATATCCCTCAACTCATTGCCCATCAACCATGGGGCATTTTACCTCCCATAAAAATGCCAATGCTTTGCCACTTCCCCTACTTTTTTGATCTCTAATGGGACCCGCCAAGGCTGTCCACTCTCCCCTCTTTTATATGCCCTATGCATCGAACCGCTAGCAGCCCATATCAGAAATAACCCAAGTATTCATGGCATACCAGTCCGCACTAGAAATTTTAAGATCTCCTTATTTGCGGATGATGTCCTCCTCACTCTCACCCAACCCCACATATCTCTCCCTAACTTACAAGTGGAGCTGGAGAGATATAGCAGCCTCTCGGGTTATAAAATTAACAGTTCAAAGACAGAGGTTCTCCCTCTTAATTTATCTCCCCATACATTTTCAACGCTTTCACAAACTTTTCCATTTTTTTTTCCACTTTTTCTCTTGGCGGTCCTCTTCCTTAAAATACCTGGGGGTGCATATTACACCCACATACGATACTCTATACAAGGCCAACTTCCCCCAAATGTTCGCCTCTATCAGAGCCTCCCTAAATAAATGGAAATCTTTGAAACTGTCCCTTTTTGGTAGACTTGCAACCTTGAAGATGACGATACTACCTAGACTTCTATATTTGTTTGAGACGCTCCCTATCCCCATTCCGAGTTCACACCTAAAAAAACTTCAGGGTGACCTGATAAACTTCTTCTGGAATTATAAAAGACACCGCGTTGCTAGATCGGTTCTATATGCCCCACGTAACCAAGGAGGACTGGCGTTCCCCAATATAGCTAAGTACTATCTGGCAGCTCAACTAAGACCCATAGCCTCCTGGTGCACCCTACATGCTTACAATAGGTGGACACAGATAGAAAAGTTATGGCTAGCCCCCATACACCCAAACTCCATGCTTTGGAGATCTGATATTCCTTCGGGCAGCGTACAATTGCTAGGACCAATGGCTCTTTTATGTACATTATGGCGACGAGCCAAATTGAAATATCCACTCACCACCACGACATCCTCAGTCACTTCATTCCTATTTACACCCAATATCCCCGACAGCTTAACCTCACAGATGTCCCATTTCTGGATGGATAAAGCCATATTTCGTTATGGACAATTAATTGACCCTAAAACTAGAATGCTACGATCCTTCCAAGAACTGCAAAAGACTTTTGATATTCCCAAGCAGGCCTTTTTCAGTTACCTACAAATACGCCATTATGCACAATCACTGAGGTCGAATTTAAGATTTTATCCCCTGACAGACTTCGAAAAACTATGTTTAGAGGGTTCGTCCCCTAAAGGCATGATTTCCTGCTCCTATCAAATACTGGTCACTGATTTCTCACCAGATGGGCCGCGACATCCATATTTGGCTAAGTGGGAGCAGGCGTTGGGCACAGACTTATCCTTAAAGACCTGGCAATTTATATGGAACCAGGCTACTAAAAGCTCCATATGCACTCTTTATAAAGAGAATCAATACAAAATTCTATTCCATTGGTATCAGACCCCTGACCTGCTCCACTCCATATATCCCACAGCTGATTCTCGCTGTTGGAGATGTTATAAGGATAGGGGAACATTATTTCTATCTATTGGACCTGCCCTCTAATCATCCCCTACTGGGGTATGGTACAATCCCTACTCCAGTCCATCTTTGATACTGGAGTGCTCCTTGATCCGAGGATTTTTCTCTTAGGCCTTCCACCTGCCACCTTCTCAAAAGCATCCAAAAACTTTTAGCTCATGTGCTTACTGCAGCACGCTGTCTGGTGGCTCTAAAATGGAAAAAAAAGAGAGACTCCCTCATTGACTGAGCTACACTCCAGGATTAGGGATGTTAAGAGAATGGAATATCTTACGGCCTCATTAAATGATATTCTTGAGAAGCATAACCGTATTTGGGAACCCTGGGTTCTGTTTGAGACTCCTGTGACCCAATGATTTGTGTCATTTATGTATTTATGACCCGTCCCCCACGGACCTGTCCCGGGTCTGGAGATGGGTGGCTATCCCCCCCCCTTTTCCTCCTTTCTCTACTCTTTTCCTTCTTTTTTTTCTTTTTGTGAAGTTATATATATATGTAAAGGGTACTAATGGATACACTGTATGAGATGTATAACAATCTAGTAAACCCACTCCGTTTCATCACTAACTGTTTATATTGACCGCCCAATGTTTGGGTGATCGTGTACCAAATTGAAATGTGACACTACGATCTCTTTCTATCCCTGTACCCAATGCTATAATGCTGTAATTGTTAATTTTTTCTTTTTTGTGGAAAAATAATAAAAAATGTCAATTATAAAAAAAAAAATAAAAAAAAAATGCCAATGCATGGTCATATTTGCTTCTATGGATACCAACATCAGAGCATTCTTTCTCCCACAGACACTCTGGGAGGTCTTCTTCACTTGAACACAATCACCAATGCATTTTTACTTCCACACACACCTTTTACAGGGTATTTTTCATCCCACTGACCACAAATGATAGTGCTTACTTCCTTTCTGAAACATAAATTCAGGGGCATTCTTCATCCCACTGATCATCTAGGGCCTTCTTCCCATACTGACCACTGAAAACAGGGAGTTCCTACTCTCACAGACTCAGACATCATGGCATTCTTCCACAGATAACAATGTTGAGGCATTCTTTCCCCCCACTACAATAGGAAATTCTTTCTCCATTGGATGCAATTGCTAGGACATTTTTCATCACACCAACCACCAACACTGAGGCAAATATACCAGGCCACATGCACTCGACATGGGCGTGGTACCTTGTCAGGGGGGAACCCTGGTAAGGTGCCTTGTCCCCATGTGGTGGAAGACAAGTGCCTCTTGCTCTGCAACTCTTGCCCAATTGTGGTGGGGGTCTGCTTGCAAGAGGCTTATCAGAATTGTGAAGGCTCCTTTAAAAACCAACGGGACACCCAGATACCACCCACCACATGAAAAAGTAATGCCGCGTACACACGGTCGGACTTTTCAGCTACAAAAGTCGGACAGCCTGTCCGACATACTTCCGGCGTACCTTCGGCGGACTTGCGGCAGACTTTCTTACGAACGGACTTGCCCACACACGACCACACAAAAGTACGACAGCTTAGTACGCGGTGACGTACACCAAGTCCGACGAGACTATAAAACGGAAGTTCAATAGCCCGTACGACACCCGTTGGGCTCCTTCTGCTAATCTCGTGTTTATCTCGTGTTAGTAGAAGTTTGGTGAGAGACAATTCGCGCTTGTGAGACTCGTATTTTTCAGTTCGTTTTAACTGTTGTTCAGTCTGTGCTTGTGAGGTTTGTATCTGCTTTTCAGTGCGTTTGGTCAGTTGGCATTGAGAAATCTTTGTTTTATTGGCCGCTCGTTCCTGATTTTCAGGTCGTTCTTCACAGGCCTTGCTGTTCTTCAGTGCGTTCTGTTTAGTGCGTTCTGACCAGCCGACCGTTTTGAAGCCATGTTACCTGTACGTACTCGTCGTAGAGCTCGTGCATTGTATGTGCTTGGTGCTGTAGTTTATTCTTCAGCCCAAGACCAGTCCATGAACAGGGCGAGGAGGAGTTCATGGACCAAGAATTGGTTGCTTCAGCGTGACCAGTTCTGTCACATGCCTTTGCTCCGTGAGATCCGTGAGAATAATCCTGAGGATTTCAGGAACTTTCTCCGGATGACGGACCCCGTTTTTGACCGTTTGGTGGCTTTGCTGACCCCCTATATCAGCAGGCAGGATACCTGCATGAGGCAAGCCATCACTCCGGAGCAGAGGCTGGTCGCTACCTTGCGGTATTTGGCCACAGGGAGAAGCCTGCAGGACCTTAAGTTCTCGACAGGCATCTCCCCCCAGGCTCTGGGGATCATTATCCCAGAGACCTGTTCTGCCATCATACAGGTCCTGCAGAAGGACTATATTAAGGTAAGATATTTTTCTTTTATTAGCATCACATGTTCTTTTATGTAATCTTTGATAATGTAATGTATTTCTTGCTTCAAACACTACTTCCCATCATTGCAATATAGTGTGAATGTCCCCTTTTTATCCTCACACATGCTGGAATTTTTTCCTGTTATTTTTTGTCATGCATGTATAGTTTCCTTCAATAACCTTCCCAGCATGAAGTGATGGGAACATATCCACCTAGTCTACTCATTTTGAATGTATTTTGTTGGAGTGTATTTAGTGTGCTTATAATTAGCAATTAGCTAGATTTCACAACCCCCCCCCCACCTGAACTCACTCCAAATAGTGTGCTGCTAATTAGCAATTAGCTAGATTTCACAACCCCCCCCCACCTGAACTCACTCCAAATAGTGTGCTGCTAATTAGCAATTAGCTAGATTTCACAACCCCCCCCCCACCTGAACTCACTCCAAATAGTGTGCTGCTAATTAGCAATTAGCTAGATTTCACAACCCCCCCCCCCACCTGAACTCACTCCAAATAGTGTGCTGCTAATTAGCAATTAGCTAGATTTCACAACCCCCCCCACCTGAACTCACTCCAAATAGTGTGCTGCTAATTAGCAATTAGCTAGATTTCACAACCCCCCCCCACCTGAACTCACTCCAAATAGTGTGCTGCTAATTAGCAATTAGCTAGATTTCACAACCCCCCCACCCCCACCCTCGTTAAAATTTGCTTGAATGTTCTGTGGTGTTGATTTGTCTAAAGCAAATCTATGTTGCACTTTGCAAAATGCATGTGCACTCTACAAGTGCATTTGTTCCAGTGCTTTAGTAAATGAGCAGAAGCTCTGCTGATTTTCATCATCAAATCATATGCAAGCCTCAAAGTGTTTTCATTATTTGCCCTTGCCTGTGATTGTGTACTCCTTGCAACATGAATGCCTTTTGACATTACCTCATTTACTGTAAGCTGGTTAGCAACTGCACCTGCAGAGTGCGACAACTGCAGTCTTGTAGCCTTTTTAGTCCCTAAATTCCTGCGTGTCGTTAAAGTAATTTTTTTAGGGATTTCACAACCCCCTAAAATGTAATCAATGTTCCATCAGAGGGGGTGAGCAATCTGATAAGTGTGCCTTTTTCCATATTAGTTATTCCAGAAGAATTAAATTATTGAATGTTATACTGATGCTGGGGAATAATGTTTTTAATTGTCTAATTTTCTTGCAATGTTAGCTTCCAAATTAATTGATTTTGGTTTTCTTGTTTGATTCCCCAGTTTCCTTCAACGCCACAGGAATGGCAGACTGTGGCATCCCATTTTGCAAGCCGTTGGGACTTTCCCAATTGTGGAGGGGCTATAGATGGGAAACATGTCCACATTGTTCCACCACCCCATTCGGGGTCATACTATTTCAATTATAAGGGGTTCCACAGTATTGTTTTAATGGCGGTGGTGTCGGCACACTATGATTTTTTATATGTGGACATGGGGAAGAATGGCCGGATGTCGGATGGAGGAGTATTTGCCCAGACGGAGTTCTGCCAGCGTCTCCAGAGTGGTGGCCTGGGATTGCCACCTGATGAGGATAACGTGGAAGGACTCCCCTTTGTCTTCATTGCCGATGAAGCCTTCGCTCTCAGCAAGCACCTCATGAGGCCATTCCCCCAAAGAACCCTCACCCCGGAGAGGAGGGTTTTTAAATACTGGCTGGCCAGAGCTAGAAGAGTGGTTGAGAATGCGTTTGGAATTCTGGCCAGCCGGTTCCGCCTGTTTCAAACAGCCATTAATTTGGCGGAATACAAACTTAATTTTATCATTTTATCGTGCTGCATTCTGCACAACTTTTTAAACAAGCATTCTGCCAATTATATAGGCACAGTTGGGCCTGAGGCCGGACAAATAGAAGCCAACCTTACAGGCCTGGATACTGTCCGTACTGGCTTGGCCCCCCAAAGTTCCCGTCAAGTTAGACAGCAATATGTTTATTATTTTATGGGTAGGGGGGCCATTGCAATGGGCCAGGATATATAATTTTTTTACAATAAAAAAAATATTGCTGAAATCTGGCATTATATTTATTGCTTGCCTTTCTTTTGGGCTGTCTCCTAGGTTATGGTCAAGCAGTTGTAGTGCCAACTGTATTTGAATTTTAAAAATGTCTAAATAAGCTCCATTGCCACTGTAAACAACTTTTTGACAATTATAACCAAACTGATACTGAGCCTTGAAATAACAAACCACACATTTGTTAAAATCCTATAAGGAGATGTTTTTATTAATGGTTGTTATGCATTCAGTTCTGCATTTAGTATAAAATGTTCATAGACAAAAATATAATGGTATCTTAATAATGTAGCAAAATATAATTATATTTAAATATTTCTACCTAATCCACAAAAAAATATTTTTGGCTTTTTGATTTTCGAAAACAGGCTTTTTTTTTGTTGGAAAATCAAGTTTTGTTTTTTTTTAAAAGCAAGTTTTTTTTTTTTTTTTTTGTTTTTTAAAATCAATTTTTTTATTTTTTTTGTTTTTTAACATTAATTATTTTTCTTTTTTTTGGTGTTTTAAAATCACTTTTTTTTTTTTTTTTGGTTTTTTAAAATCAATTTTTTTTGTTTTTTGGTTTTTTAAAATCACTTTTTTTTTTTTTTTGGTGTTTTTTAGAAAATCAAGTTTTATTTTTTTGTGGATTTTTGAGGTATATACGAGAAACAGCCCTCCTTTTTGACATTAGGTTAAACAGCCATTTATGTTCTGCCAAAAAAAGAAAGAGAAGGCCCAGAATGGGGTCAGCAAAACAGGAAATGAAGGACATGATTGATGTTTTGGGGTTTAAAAAAGGGCATTTAGATTCGACCCAAAACATCAATCATGTCCTTCATTTCCTGCTGCATACGATCCAGCCGATTACGCATTTCATCCATGTCTTTATTCCAGGCCATTATTTGACCAATTAGACGTTGGGCACTTTCAGAGGTGAAATAGTCACTTCTTGTTGTTCCTAAAGTGGAATGAAACCAAAAAATGTCTTTAGAAATATGCACACATACATAGTTTACCTTACCATAAATAAAGCTGTTGTCTCAGACACTGACCTGGTGGGGTGCCCATGTAGCCTAATTCATCCACATCCTCGGGGGTGGCACTGTTGCTTGAATGAAGCACAACCAGATCCCCTAAAATAGAGTAGACAAATTCAATTAAACAAAAGGCAGCCATGCATAGATTAACGTAAGCTGGTGTGTCAGACACTCACCTGGTGGGGTGCCCATGTCGCCCACCTCTCCTTCCTCCACATCCTCAATGGGACTTGGGCTGATTGCCCAATCATGTTTTGCTTGGGGTGGACTGTCTTCTTGTGGTTGGCTGAGTGATTTTTCCCCTATGTGAAACAAAAAATTAGTAATCTAATTAGCACACAGATATTTTAGGACATAATAATTTTCCAACATTTGTAGTGAAGTGGTTTGTGTAGAGTTCCTATTTTACTTCAATATTTAAAATTATAAAGACATATCGGATAGATAGATATCAATATCTCAAAATATAGTTAATAATCTTTTGATCTCTCTCTATATCTGGAACAAAATCTCTAAATATCTAACTAAATGTAAATCCAAAAAATTAAGAGAACTTCAAATATTCATAAAGAATGTTTTACATTTCTATATCTATCTATCTACCTATCTCTATATTTCTCTCTCTCTATATCTCTCTCTCTCTCTCTCTCTCTATATATCTATATATATCTATATATATCTATATATATCTATATATATATATATATATATATATATATATATATATATATATATATATATCTATATATCTATATAGATATATATATATAGAGATATATATAGAGATATATCTAGATATATAGATATATATATATATATATATATAGATATATATATAGATCTATATATAGATCTATATATAGATATATAAAGATATATATATATATATATATATATATATATATATATATATATATATATATATATATATATATATATATATATATATATATATATATATCTATATATAGATATAGATATAGATAGATATGGATATGTAACGAGGTTTATTAAAAGATCGTTTAAAACGATGAACAAAAATCGTATAGGAAGGAAAAGCACATGGAGCAGTATACAAGGTAATAAACACAAGAGAAAAACACGACAAGTACTTACTTTTTTTAAGAACTTTCCGGATACGTCGGTATTGATCCGGCTCCCTGAGTTTCAGGTCAGACCATCTTTTTCTCAATTGATCTTTGGAGCGCTGGACCCCAAAAGATGCCTGCAAAGTCTCCACGACCTTCGCCATTATTTTGGCCTTGCGCAAATTTGGCCGTGCGTACGGCCCATAATTGCCATCATAGTCGTCTTTGTGAAGAATGGCCACCATCTCCACCATCTCTTTAAAACTCATATTAGAGGCCTTAAATCTAGGCCTCATAGATTTCGTTGACGTTCCAGCCTCCGGGCTGTCTCCACTACCTGAGGTCGTCAACATTTCAGGTGTCTCCGCCATTCTTTAACTCCACTACGCGCCGTAACAAAAAATGGGCGGAGAACATGAGTTCATTTTGAACGTCAGGGGCGGGCGACGCAGGCGGAGTTTCACACATGCGTAGTGTATAAAGAGGGGCCTTGCGCACGTGTCGTACGTACGTTCTGTGCGTCGAATTAGGGGGCGGAGAACATGAGTTAATTTCGAACGTCAGGGGCGGGCGACGCAGGCGGAGTTTCACACATGCGTAGTGTATAAAGAGCCTTGCGCACGTGTCGTACGTACGTTCTGTGCGTCGAATTAGGGGGCGGAGAACATGAGTTAATTTCGAACGTCAGGGGCGGGCGACGCAGGCGGAGTTTCACACATGCGTAGTGTATAAAGAGGGGCCTTTCGCACGTGTCGTACGTACGTTCTGTGCGTAGGTGATAGTGGACCAGGACGTTACAAAACGAAGGTAATTTGAGATATATATTTTTTTGGGGTTTATGGTCATGACTTTGTAGCAAGCGGCCTATATGGCTTGATAGATTGATGAGGCCTACATAGGGAGAAGATGATGAGGGGTTAGCAGAAACCTATAATAAGTGTTTTTGGTCTTGTGACTTTCTCTTTTCCAGATATAATGAATCCCCTAGTGAAGGATCCAGAGTTCCTTACATCTTTTATTTCAAAATATCGAGAGATGAGGAATTTGTGGGAGGTGAAACACCCTCAGTATTATGCCAAGCATGTGAGGAAGTCAACGCTGGAGAGACTTCTGTCCTTTGTCCAGGCGACCATCCCGAGAGCAACAATGGAGACAGTGCTCAAGAAAATTGGGGTCTTGAGGAACATGTATAAAAGGGAGCATAGGAAGATCCAGGAATCAAGGAGATCAGGAGCATCAGCAGATGATGTTTATGTACCCAGGCTGTGGTACTACAATCAACTCCGTTTTCTTGATGACCAGAATGAAGCCAGGGCATCACTTTCAACCCTTCCCTCCACCCTTCCCTCCACCCTTCCCTCCACCCTTCCCTCCACCCCAGCAGAGGCTGATGAGGAGCAAGCTGGGTCTTCCATCCTGGATGAACCGGATATGACCATCTGGAGTCAGGTAAATTATTTTAACAAATATTTACTGTACTAATATTAATGATGTTAACTGGATGTTATAATTGTCTAAAATAATTTTGCACTCCAAATTGTGTATACATATCAAATAATAGTAGTGGCTAAATATGTTTGGCACCTGCTTGAAATAATTAGGGTGTCTGATTAGACTCTTTTATTAAAGAGATGTATTCACATTGAATTTGCTAGTCATGAGAAGCAAACTGTGTGTCATTGATGAACCCAAAAAAATAAACTAAAACTATTGTCCTTTTTTTATACACAGGATGAGTCCATCCAGGAGGAATGTGGGGAAAGTGGCAGGCAGGAGGAGACCGGGCCCATGGACAGCCTGGAGGAGGCCGGATTCACCATCATCCTGGAGGAGGCTGGGCCCAGTGTCAGGCAGGAGGTGGCTGCTCCCAGTGAGGTGGCTGGGCCAAGTGAGGTGGCTGGGCCAAGTGAGGTGGCTGGGCCCAGTAGGAGCCTGACCCAATCCCAAGTGCCTCCCCTCCACCTTCCCAAAAAAAGGGCCAGGAAGGGGATGGTCACACAGGACGCATCCCTGCGCCTCATGCAACAGGCCACCCGTTTTTTAACGAGCCCCCCCGAAGCGGAAGAATCCTATGGCTGCTACTTAGCCAGCAGGCTTCTTCAGATGGATTGGGAGCAGCGCCTCATTTGTGAGCGCCTATTTGGGGAAACAATCCATAAGGGGCTGCAGGGCACGCTAACACAAAACACCCAACTACATGAGGCAGCTCCTCCTCCTCCTCCTCCTCCTCCTGCCACAACTGAAACACCAGAGCCACAGCCTCAAAAGAAGGCTACAGGTAAGGCTACAGGTAAGGCTGCAGGGAAGGCTGCAGGGAAGGCTGCAGGGCAGCGTGGAGGAAAGGCTGCAGGGAAGAGAAGAAAGTGATGACCTGGGTTCAGTCTGGTCTGACAGAAGACGCAGGCTGTTGTAGGACCACAGTCTGGGGACATCTAGATCATCTGCTGGTGCTGTTGATCTCTGGGATTCTTGGACCAGATTGTGCTCCCTCTTATATGGACTCCTCAAGATCCCAATTTTCTTGTACACCGACTTTTTCCAGCGTTGACTTCCTCTTTATTTTATTTTGACCATGAATAAATGGATCTTTTTTGAGTTTAGCAAAAGACTTTATGTGTTTTCTTTTAAATCATTGATTTTACACACAATGTTAAATTAACAAGGGACAACAATCTCATTGAGTTTTAAAAAAACACACCAAAAATACATTACTAATGTTAAGAATGTTCAAGTGGTAAGTCTTAAAAAAAAAAAAATATACATAAACAAAAACGGTGCTTTGGGTTAACTTTATCTAAAAAATAAAAAATAATCACTAGAAAAAAAAAAAAAAAGAATAATGGGTTCTTTGTGGTAACTTTACAAACCTAAAAAAAAAAAAAAAAATAAGGGAAAAAGTATTATTAGTATGGAAACATTGTTTATAAAAAGCATACTATATCATTCATGAGATCAAAGAGAAAAAGAATTCAGAAATCAGTTTGGGAGAACTCTGATTATGAACAGCAAAACACCTTCGTTCTTTAGAGCATTCGTAAAGAAGAAATAAAATGCGCTGCATTCAACGATCACAGATTTTGCAGCGTGATGAATGTGCTACCTACAATACGAACACTAGTTTTACTAGACCGAGTGCTTCCGTTTAGTTTTTGCTTATGAGCATGCGTCGTTTTTTTGTCCGTAGGACTAGCATACAGACGAGCGGACTTCGGGGTCCGTCGTAGTTACGACGTAAAGATTTGAAGCATGTTTCAAATCTAAAGTACGTCGGATTTGAGGCTAAAAAAGTACGTTGAAAGTCCGGAGAAGCCCACACACGATCGGATTACCAGCCAGCTTTAGTCCGTCAGCGTCCATTGGACTTTTGTAGCTGAAAAGTCCGACCGTGTGTACGCGGCATAAAAGGTACAAAATATCTTTACTAAGTCACAAAAAAAAATTAAATTAAAGTAAATAGACACACTTTGACAAGTCCTTTTTTTAAAAAAGTCCCATGATGTAAATCCATTGTCAATTATGTCCTCCAGCAATGCAGATCCCCATCAATCACAATGAAGGATTTTGACTTGTCAAAAAAAAAACAACCTTCCAATCTTGACAATTGCTTGCTGCAAGTTACAGCTCACAGTCCCCTCAGTGGAATTTAAACAAAGGAGAAGGGTATAACCGGTGATGTCATTGGTGAAACGTGGATATAGTCATATTTGATAAGTCACTGGGGACCCAGGTTGATGTAATTCACCAAATACAGTCATGACTATATTTGGTCACTGACATCTTCAGGTACTATGCACCCTTTTCTTATTCACATAGGCAGGTGTAGCATCTAAAGCCCCTTCTTTTTTTTTTTTTTTTAGAGGGAGGCTTCTACAGATCAGCCTCTCTGAGGACCCTGGGCTATAAATAGTGCGCCTGAGTTGTAGGTAAGAAACTTGTGGGGTTAATTTACTAAAACGGGAGAGTGAAAAATCTGGTGCAACTGTGCATGGGAGCCAATCAGCTTCTAACTTCAGCTTTTTAAAAGTAAAAAAATAGAAATAGCCTGGAGGATGGTATTGTCAGAGAACTCAGACAGCAAGCACCCGTCTCCATGCAGCAGCTGCCAATCCTCATTCTGCTAATGCAAAGGTGCATGCACGGAACCATAGCCAGAGGCAAATGAGATCCAGGGTGGGCATGCACAATGGCACCTCTATGCGAATGCGCACGCGCGCTAACGCGAGTACCAAAAACGCTAATATGCTAACGCACATGCGCCAATGTGCCAAAGTGCTAATGTGCTAACACGCATGTGCCAATGTGCTAGGTTGCTTATGCGCATGCGCGTACGCACGTACGCTGGCGCCAATCCTGGCACACAGCACCCTATATAAACAGAGAGTCTGCCTAGCATCAGTGCTGGATTGTCTTCAGCTTGTTCCTGTGTTCCTGTTGTTACTCTGCCTGATTGACCTTGTTCCTGAAAACCCGGCTATCTTCTGACCATTCTCTTGGATCTCCCCTGCCTGCTGAACCTGCCTCTACTTGCAATACTGACCTTGGCTTGAACTTATGATTACGGCTCTGCCTCCTGATTCTGTACCCTGCTGCCCGTCTGTTGCCAACCCCTGCCTGTTCCTGACTACGGTTTTGCCTTCTGACTTGGTACCCCGCTGCCAGCCTGTTGCCGACTCCTGCCTGTTCCTGATTCTGCAGTTGATCCTGATCTGGCTCCCGCTGAACAAGTTTGGTGATCAGTTTCCACATCTCCTCAGCAGAGGTTCCTATATCTCCAAGTTCCAGCCTCCTGCCTGCAGGCACCTGCACCCTTTCGTTGCCCTCGCACTCCCTGTACCCACCACCAGGGGTGCTTGGACCGGAACCGTGCAAAAGGCCACCCTCATCATTTCGGGCTCCGCTGTAAGGTACGTGACAGGTATGTAGTTTTAGAGCAGCCCAGTGCCATTTTGTTCTTGTGTGGGGTACACAATTAACATCTTTAGTAGACCTTTATCTAGGAAAAGGGTCTGATATAGATAAAGGGAATCCCTGGCTTTGCTGCTTTATTTATTTATTTATCTTATCCAACATGGAGGAGCCCCTGAAATAACCTTCCAGGCTCTGATAACTCCTCCAAATCCTGCTAATAATTGCTAATGTATATCTACAGTTTACAGTACATTAGTGTGATTAGGTGGGTAGAATGTAGCATCTCCAAGACTGCATTTCCTTTCTGATATCTTACATCCCTGTTAGACTTGAATAAGTGACTTTTTTTTTAAGTTATCTTTTTCAACCTTTTTTTTATTAATTAGATTAATAATACCATGTTACATTTAATTATATATTCCCCATGTTGTACTTCTGTGTTTATTAGGGTTGCACCGATACCGATACTAGTATCGGTATTGGTGCCGATACCGAGTATTTGCCCGAGTACTTGTACTCAGGCAAATGCTCCCGATGCCTGAGCCGATACCTTTGCATGAAAAGGCGGCTCCCAGAAGTCAGTGGGTGGAGCGGAGAGCGAGTCCTAGCAGTGGAGAGCGAGTCCTGGCAGGCTAGCAGCAGCGGAAGGTAAGCTGGCCGGGGGCAGGGGTGTGGATTGCTGCATCGGTGATCCGAGCCGTCATATTTGTTAATGGAATTGACAGCTCTCAGTCTCCATGGGAGATTGAACAGCGCAACACCCATCTTGGTACACCCTGCACTCAGCCTCAATAAGTAGCAGTCACAAGGCGGCAACGGACATCTTGTTACACCCAGCCCATATAGTTCACTATCTATAATAAAAAATAAACTGCGCTAATTGTCCTTTACATTATAAATCGATAGTGACATAAACGTTTGAAGTGATTGTGCAATGATATAGTCCAAATATCACTTAAAGCAAGAAAAAGCACTCCAGGTCATCCAAATGTTTCAACATGCACAAAAATGTTTCACAATCCAAAGGTCATGATAATGAATTGCCCTTACCAGAGCGCCAAATATAGTGGGCGGATGGCTTAAACCCAGCGGGGGCCTTTAAGATAAGAACCGATCAGCTCTGTCAAGATTCGGGCGTAATTCCCTCAGTTCAATACCGAAAGAAAAAAATGACAAGAAGGCTGGCCATAGTGTAGTATTGTTACACAATCATGTATGATCATACACCAGAGACCAGGTCACACACATCACTGAAGCTGCTAGCAGGATTCCCTGATACAACAATCAATCTCCCAGTGTGACATAGAGCCCAATGAATACAAAGTCTGAGAGTTGGTAAGCACACTCTACAGCTGTGGTGGTGGGATATCACCTTTTGTTTTAAGTGCACAATAGGGTGTTGGTCTCTGGTGTATGATCATACATGATTGTGTAACAATACTACACTATGGCCAGCCTTTTTGTTTTTTTCTTTCGGTATTGAACTGAGGGAATTACGCCCGAATCTTGACAGAGCTGATCGGTCCTTATCTTAAAGGCCCCCGCTGGGTTTAAGCCATCCGCCCACTATGTTTGGCGCTCTGGTAAGGGCAATTCATTATCATGACCTTTGGATTGTGAAACATTTTTGTGCATGTTGAAACATTTGGATGACCTGGAGTGCTTTTTCTTGCTTAAGTGATATTTGGACTATATCATTGCACATTCACTTCAAACGTTTATGTCACTATCGATTTATAATGTAAAGGACAATTAGCGCAGTTTATTTATTATTACTGTTATCTTGTGTTGTCACACTGTTTACTGCTGCTTTATTTTTTGTTCCAGCGCGGCATTTTTTTACTATATACTAGTTCACTATCTATATGGGCTGGGTGTAACAAGATGTCCGCTGCTGCCTTCTGACTGCTGCCTACTGAGGCCGAGTGCAGGGTGTATCAAGATGGGTGTCACAGCACTTGTATACTGGAGAAAGTTTAAAAAAGTAAACTGTTATTGTCTCTCATCATTCATTTATTGTGCCAGGCTGCCAGCAATTGCCAGTGCAATCAGTGCTGCATTTTATTGCCACTGCCTGCCCATCAGTTCCACCTATCATTGCCCATAAGTGCCACCCATAAGTGCCACCTATCAGTGCCCATAAAGCCACCTATCAGAGCCAGCATATTAGTGGCAGTGCCCATCAGTCAGTCAGTGCCACCTATCAGTGCCAGCCATCAGGGCTGCATATCAGTGCCCATCAGTCAGTGCCACTTATCAGTGCTGCAAAGATATCATTAGTCTCTATTGTGAAAACTGTCACATGACATGGAAAAAATAGTATCGGTATAGACGTGTACCTGAAAAAAAGTATCGGTACTTGTACTCGGTCTTAAAAAAGTGGTATCGGTGCAACCCTAGTGTTGATTATACTATTTTTATATAACTCACCATCTTGGATTTTTTTTCTTGCATTTTGGGATTCTTCTGGAGAAACACTGAAAAAAAGGACAAGATACTGTATTTAACTACTAGAATCCAAACTCATTTATTGATTGGGCGATTCATATGAGTGAAGAAGAAAGGTTACAGCAATTCATGACATTAAAGTAGACAATATATCAGGGGGAAAAAACATTTACAAAATATATTCAGTACACCTCTGCAATCCATGCGCATCTTCCCAATTATTCAAAATCCTTAAAGAGGTTGTAAACTCTCAGCATTTTTCACCTTAATACATTCTATGCATTAAGGTGAAAAACCTTCTGTGCCGCAGCAGCCCCCCAGAGCCCCCCTTTTTCTTACCTGAACCCATCCATTCAAGCAACGAGGATGAGCCCAGCAGCTTCAGCCACTGTCTCTTGTCCTCGTTGGATAGATTGGCTATCAAATCCAGTGACACGAGAGCGGGGGCGGGGCTGAGTCCTGCTGTCTGTGTCAATGGATGCAGCAGCGGGACTCGGGAGTGCGCCCGCACGGGTGCCCCCAGGAAAAGTGGCTTTCTGTGGGGGCACTTGATGAAGAGGCGGGGCCAGGAGCGCTGGCGGGGAACCCTAGAAGAAGAGGATCAAGGTTGCTCTGTGCAAAACCCTTACACAGAGCAGGTTAATATAACATGTTTGTTATTTTAAAAAATAAATACATTTTTACAATCACTTTAATTTTGCAAGCATCCAGTGATGAGTGTAACCGTATGTACAAAATCTCAAATAAAGAGCACTGAAGATATAAATATTTGATGAACCAGTATGTAAAAAACAATATGTTGTAATGATTAATAGGCTCCATTGTTCATGAAGATGTGACAAAGCACAGTAAATAATGTATTTAAAAATGTTGTATATGTAGCGCTGGTAGATTTTCAATCTACCGTTTATAGGTAAATTTAGTGGGCTGTTTCATACATAGTCAGATTTAGCCTCTGTTCCAGTTTGGCTTTGTTGCGTGTAGTTCCACACTGTGCCTGTGGGTGTCGTTGTCGCCATAGGTTGGTGTTGGAAAGGCAACATGTTAAAGCGTATGAGTGCTCCTCTGTCCCGGAGATAACTCAGTGGAGGTGGTTCTCCGAGTTGCATTCTGGGAGAGGGTATTTATGGGACAGATGCCATGTTTTAGGGGTCTTTCGTTCCACCTGCTGGCCCTCTTGGCCGTCAGGTATGTGTTAGGAGTACAACCGCGTGGTCCTTCAATCGGGAGGCGTGTGTTGCAGCGTGTGGGTGGGCCCAGAAGCCTGTCTGGGGCCTACCACAGCGGCGAGGGAATGGTCCTGTGCTGTCTGTCCTACGGGAAGAAGCTGGACAACTGAGAAGATCCCAGGGGAGGACCCGTCATGGAAGGATCATGCAGAGTGCTGGTATGGAGAGGGGCCTGGTGACTCAGTTGGAGGACGCATCCTAAAGTTAACCTACCATGTAGTACTGCTTTGTCAGCTTAAAGGTTCTAGTGCTGTGTTTGCTATCCATCATAAACCATTACATCCTGTGGCAGAGGATCGTATGGGTATCTATTTCATTCAAGTCTGTGGCAGAGACTTTTGTTCGTGCTGCGTACCGGCTGCTAGGTTAGTGAGAGAAACCTATCCGGGCGGGCAAAGATTCAACTCTAAAAGGAAAGTACGTTCATCTACAAGATTCCAATTCTTAATACTACATCAAGAAAAGGTATTTGAACTTCCCTGCAACTCTTCTTCTACCTCTTTCCTGCTACTTCCTTCAGTTACTCTTTATTAAAGCATTGGAAAAGATACTCAAGTGTCCGGTGCTTACACTGTTTGGTATTAAGCTCAACGGGACCCTAGACCCAGTTCTGGTGAAATTGAGGTTACACAGGTGACGGTAACAGCCCGCTTTAAACCAGCAGCTCCACCGAGAGTTATTGCTACATGTGGGGGCTCGTCTGGGATTATTAGCCGTCAACCTCCCGCAACCCTGAGAAGTATTTCACCGGGAGTTTATGTTAAAAGAGTTCTGGACTTTGTCACTTTTACCAGGAGAAGAAGGGGTTAAATTGCAGGACTTTATTTCTTTTTAACAATAATTTTTATTCATTTTTCAATATTACAGAAGATGAAAAGCCATGAAAAGTTAGTACATTACAAGTACATATTTCAATGAAAAAGAAAGAAATTCGTGGAGAAACTCTGTCCTTTTTTGTTTTTTTATCAATCTTGTACATATAACTGTTCTATAAAACGTTATCTATAACAACACTTATCATTCATCTTAACCTTTGGTTCATCCCCCCATCCCGATCGCCCCCATGGGAACTAACTGCGATCGGGAGTAAGGAACCGCCCGTTATATTTCTTCTACCATTTCTTTTTTGTAAAGTAAGTGTATATTTCCAGAAGTATGTACTTCCATCTTCTTATGTGATGGGAAATATACTGTTAGAAGATTTAACTTGGAAATGGGGAATTGTAAGAGTAAAATAAAAAAAGAATAAGAAAGGAAGGGGAAGAGGGGAGTAGGAACTAATTTCCTGAGGTTGGATTTCTTTGTTGATTTTTACTTATGTAAATTTTTTCTTTTATGATTTATGGTTTTATTTTCCCATCTTGTGTCCACTTAAAATTTGTTGTTTTGTATTTTTATTATAGGTTTTATACCATTCTATACATGGTTCCCATTGTTTAAGGAATTCTGCGTATTTCCTTTCTCTATAGGCTAGCATACTTTCATAGGTAAAGTGAGTTGTGAGTGTGCGAACTACATCTGCAATGTCCGGGAGATTTGGGGATCTCCAGAGTCTAAGTATGACCAACTTGGCTGCTAGGAATAGGTGTGTGGTAAATGATCTGAATAGGTAGGGAATATTGTCGATGCCTAGGTTTAAAATGGCCAATTCTGGTGAAAGCTGGATGGTTGATCCTGTGACTTGTTGAAAAATGATGAATACTTTGGGCCAAAATACTGCTAATTTCCCACATGTCCACAGTATGTGGAACAGGGTTCCTGGTTGTGAGCAATTCCTCCAGCATAACGGAGGTGTTGAGGGGTCAAATTTTGCCAGTCTGTATGGCGTTAAGTACCATCTTTGTGTAATTTTATGGGATAGTTCCCATAGGTTTGTACTTTTGGTGGCTGAGTATATGTATTGCAGTGCTTTGTGCCACTGGTTTTCAGTATATGATGTTTCTAGGTCTCTTTCCCATGCTATCATAGGGTTAGATTTCTCTAGGACAGATTTGTTGCCTAAAAAATCGTAAAATAGTGAGATCCCTCCCTTGCGACTCGCTGTGGAGGTAAGATAAATATGTATTTTCCAAAATAACTTGCATTGTAGGGATTTGTTATTCCTGAGAAATGAGGATATTCGTATGTAGTTAAATTGTTCAGAGGCTGGAAGGCCAAATTCTGATTGTAGTTGTATGAAAGATTTTAATCATCTTTGAATAGGTTAGATAGCCATTTTATTCCTGTAGATGACCACTTGGCTAAGCATAAGTTAGGGACAGTTATTGCTATTACCTCAATAGGTATATCAAGATGAATAATGGGTGATGGTATAGGATTGATTGCTGTTAAATTTTTCCAGTAAGCTTGTGTCGCTAGTATTGTGGGGGATAAATAGTTATGTTTTTGGACTTGGAATGGTGAGGCCAGAATGAAGTTGTATAGGTTCCCCCCTGGTATTTGAGATTGTTCTAGGGTTCCCCAAAGTGGTGTTGCATGGTTAGGAAACCACCCTCTGATCTGTGCTAATACTGCTGCCATGTGGTAATCCACAAAAATTGGAGCTCCCACTCCTCCTGCTTTTTTTGCTTTGCTGAGTTTAGAGAAGGAACTTCGTGCTTTTTTACCCTCCCATAAAAAGGTAGTTAATATACGCTGTAGATTTTTAAAAAAGGTTTTTGGTGCTGGTATGGGAATTGTTCTAAAAATATACAATATTTGAGGTGATATTTGCATCTTAAATGCTGCGAGTCTACCTGATCGTGATAGTATATGTTTGCTAAGTTTTTGTGTTCCTTCTTTTACCTTCCCTTCAACTGGTAAATAGTTTGCTTTAAACAGTTGGTCAGGGTGTGAAGTAAGGTTAATCCCCAGATAATTAATCATGTGATTGTTCCATATATATGGGTATTTAGCTTGTAGTTCTATTTTGTTTTGTTGGGATACACCTAGATCTAGTATGTATGATTTGGTATCATTTACTTTATAGTATGACACTTTGCCGTAATCCCTGAGTAGGGAACATACTTTCTCCAAGGAAGACACCGGATCAGTAAGCATCAGGATCACATCATCAGCGAAAAGGCTGATGACATGTTTTCTTTTATTGATCATAAAGCCTTGTATTTGGGGTGACTGTCTAATTTTGGCTGCTAGTGGTTCCATGAGTAAATTGAAAATGAGGGGGGACAAGGGACATCCCTGTCTCGTGCCATTTGAAATCCCGAAGGATCTAGATAACATGCCTGATGTGTATACCCTTGCTGACGGAACAGTGTACAAGGCCAGGATGGCGGATAGGATGTGTCCTGTGAATCCGAATTTCTCTAGGGTTTGTGACAGGTATAGCCAATGCACCCTATCAAACGCCTTCTCTGCATCCAAAGCTAGAAGCAGAGAAGGCGTTCAAGTTCTCCTAGCTATGTGGATTATATTTATTAGGCGTCTAGTCGCATCTGATGCTTGCCTGCCTTTTGTAAAACCCGATTGGTCTGAGTCAATTAAGGTAGGGAGTATATTTATCATTCTAAGTGCTATCATTTTGGCGTAGATTTTTAAGTCATTGTTTAGTAATGAAATTGGTCGGAAGTTTTGGGGTTGATCCGGTGTCTTCCCAGGCTTAGGTAATGTCACAATAATTGCTTCAAGCATTTCAGGAGGGAAGGAAGCAGAGGCAGCAGCTCTATCGTACACTTTAAGGAAGTGCGGACTTAAAATCGACTGGAAGTTCCTATAGTACTCGCCTGTTAGACCATCTGGTCCTGGTGATTTGTTGTTCGGGAGTGTTTTTATAGTGTTTAATAATTCTGTCAGGGAAAATGGTAAGTTAAGCGTTTGTAGTTGAGATGGTGTGAGTGTGGGAAGATCTATGTTGGAAAGGAAGTAATTTATTGTTTTTGGTGTAGGTTGCGGTGTTGTATCGTCTTTGCGGAGGTTATATAATGAGCCATAATAGTCGCTAAATGCGTCTGCGATGCCTTGTGGATCATATATTTTTTGCTTTTTGTTCGGATGTATAATGTAGGCTACCTTGGTCTTAAAGCGTTGTCCTTGTATCCTCCTTGCCAATGCTTTACCATCTTTATTGCTAGTAGAGTAAAAGGACATTTTTGATTGTTTTTCTGTTTGTTCGTATGTTTGAATTAATACTATTCTGAGATTATGTCTTAATTCAGTAAGTTTAGTGCCTATGGAGGGGGTGGGGTTGTTTTTATTAAAAGCTTCCAGAGTGTCAATTTCCTTTAGTAAATTAGCGATTTTTTGCTGCCGCTGCTTCCTGAGCCTCGCTCCTAGTTGTATAAATATTCCCCTTATATATGCCTTATGGGCATTCCATAATAGAGAAGCATCATTTGTAGATGGTGAATTGATCCGAAAATAACTGGACAAGTGGTCTTCCAGTAATTTTTTAGTTTTAGGATTTTGGATGATGAGGGAATTAGCACGCCACATATAAGCGGCGGTGGTAGGGTAAGAATCCTTTAGTGTAAGTAGAATAGGAGCATGGTCTGACCATGCTATTGTTCCTATTTTGACTTGGGACACTTTTTGTAATAGCCACGTGTCCGTCAGGATCAAGGTCAATTCTCGAGTATGTACAATGTCTATGTGAGAAGAAAGAATAATCCCTTTCACTGGCATGTAGACAACGCCAAGTATCGAATAAGTCATGTGATCGTAAAAAATTGTTTAGAGAATATGTTCTTTTAGAAGGGGCTGTAGTAGAGTCCATTTGTGGATCCGGAACAAGTCCCCGCACATTATGAGAGAGCCTTGGTGTAAGTTCTTTACTTTCCTCATGAGCCCATGTAAGAATTTAATTTGCCGTTTATTAGGTATGTAAACATTGAGTAGGGTGTATCGGATGTTGTTGATATCGCATACTATAATGAGATAGCGTCCTGCAGTGTCCGTCGTAGCTGAGATTAGATTAAAAGCGATTGTATCCTTTACCGCAATCATCACCCCTCTTTTTTTTGCTGGCATGTTGGAGAAGAAAAAATGTTGGAAAGATTTATGTGAACATTTAGGTGGTGCCTTTTGGTGAAAGTGGGTCTCTTGGACGCATAGTATATCACATTTAGATGCATCTGCCTCTCTCCACAGAGATGCTCTCTTAGCTGGGTGGTTTAAGCCGTGGGCGTTTACTGAGAGAATGTTAATTGGCATCTTGGTACTTTAAGTGGTGTGTTTGTGTCTGATGATAAACATACTCACAGTCAGGAGCAGCTGGAGGTTGGATGTGTTCCGACAATGTTCTTTTGTTCTTCTTGTGGACATTCATGTTGAGTTTGTGGGTATCTTGATCGTGGCAAGGGTGGTCGATGAATTCTTCTGGATAGAATGGTGGGTATAGTTCCTGTAAAATAGGGAAAAGTGGAAAGCAAAACAAAAGAAGAGAACCAAATAAACTAAAACTTAAAAGGAGGGTTATGTTAACCCTTGTGCAAACCATGTCTGCTCAAGCTTTGGGAGCTTGTGGTGTGGTATAAGCTCCAATAAGCGGGGCCCTATGTTGGGCTAGTGATATGAGGCCTAACATTCTAGGCTTAGGGTGGCTGCTGTCATTTGTAAGCTGCGGCTTGCTGCCAATCTGGAGGAATTTTGTTGAGGTTCCTATCGTCAGAGGAGGTGGCATGTTCATCTGAAGTGATTTTCCACTTTTGAAGCAGTTGGTATCCCTTAGATGGGGATGTGATTACATGGTTCACTCCATCTTTAGTGACTAGCAGTTTAGTTGGATAGCCCCATCTGTAGGTAATGCTATGGTTCCTTAATGCTTTGGTAATGTTGTTCAAATTCTTGCGCAGTTGCAAAGTAAATTGTGATAAATCTGCATAGAATTGTAATGCGGCGTATTCTGTGTCACGGTGCTCCCCTTTACGTGTAATTGTCATCAGGCGCTCTTTTGATTGGTAGAAGTGCATTCTGAATAATACATCCCTAGGTACGTTTTCTGGGATAAATGAGGGTTTAGGTAGTCTATGTATCCTATCTATGGACAGTTCTATGGCAGGTACTTCAGGCATAAGGGTGGTTAGCCTTGCAGTCGCATAGGTGCGCAGATCTGAAGGTTGCACATTTTCCGGTATTCCACGGATCTTAACGTTATTGCGTCTGGATCTGTCTTCTAAATCCGCTAATTTAGCTTTGATCCATGTTTGTTCTTCTTCCTCTTTATCGTGTGTGTCTACCAGGTCGTTAATGGTGGTGGCATAGTCCCCCATTCTGGTCTCAATATGATCTACTCTTTCTCCCACTGCAGTTAATTCTGTGTTAAACTTCCTCATGCATGCCATCATGTCGGTGTGCAGTGTGCTTCTTAAAGATATGAGCATGTATTTTAGTGTGGTGTCTAGCACTGGCTGGTTCAGCATGGGGAAGGAGACTATGGAGTCTGGGAGCTCTCTTGTGTCCTCTTGTGAGTCTGCATTAGATCTTACCTCACAGTTCTGTGTCCCAGAATCATCCATTCTGAAGCGTGCCTTGGCCAGACTTCTATTTAGTGGTGATGAGGGTTGTGAGGAGTCCTCCATATCAAAAGCACGTCTGTAGGCCTGGGAGTCGCGGCCCTGTGGGTGCTTGTGAGCCACGCGTTGTGATGGAGAGGAGCCGGCGCCATCTTGTCCATGAGGCCGCTGTGGCTGTGTATAGTAGTCCGTTAGCTTTTTCGGGCGGTGTTCCGCCTGTCGTTTTCTAGGCACGTTACCGGATGGTTAGGGGAGTGATCCGCCGGTATTAGAGGTTTTTATTGTGCCTCTAGTCGCTGTGAGTCGCTGTTTCTTCCCGCTGTATGCTGGAGCTCAGGAGTCACACCGCCATCTCGGTGGAGTCCAGGCCACGCCCCCTGCAGGACTTTATTTCTGACTGCGTAGGCTGTGGGTGAGAAGTAAAAGCCCGGGAGCTACGTGATCAGAAGAACATGTGGGAGGAGCCTAACTTACTTGTTACCGAGTGGGATGCGTGTGTGTGTGTTTAGCGCCAAAGGAGAAGAGAGGCCTCGTGATCGTGCTGACAGGATCAGAGTGCAGCCATGTCTTCTTTTCCATTGGTACTGTCGACTATGGGATATAAGATGTTCCCTACAAGTACCGCTGCGGGTGCTATGCTGACCGGAACCCTGCTGACAGATACCGGCATTTGTTTGAAGCCGCAGGGGCAGTTTGTGCTATACACTGTTGGAGATATTGAAGGGCTGGGCATGCTTTGCCACAAGTGTGAAGGACTGGACATACATCTCCGTCCATTTGTCCGATGTTTGCAGTGCGGAGAATACTTGTTCACAGTGGAGCAACCTACCATGTCGCCCCATGCTTATCGTGTGGATTGGGCTACAGGAATTGCCACAGTGGAAACTACTGGCATTGCTGCTGGAGAGCAACAGGCCATGATCTTGACTGCTACCGTGAGTGCTTCTGAGGAAAATGTTGCTGTTACCGCTTCCCCAGCGGACATCACCTTTATTTCTACGTCTACTACACCTATCCCCGTTGCACCTGTTCCAAGGAAGGTGGGATATGTGAAGGCTTCCCACGGCCGTGGTCGAGGCCTACCTCAGAGACTACCCGAACCGGAGCCGGAGAAATATATGGATCCGGAGAAGTCCACGTCAGGAACGGGTGAGAGATCAAAGGGGAACATATCTGGGACTCTTTGTAAATATTTGCCGGCAGAAGAGTTGAGAGACTCGGAGATAGATTCTATGTCAGATCCCTCCGGTGATGATGATTTGTTTGAAACAATGTCACAGGAACTATTGTGGGCCCAGGGTGAAGATGTTGCTTCTGCCCTTACTTTTTCAGAATGGACAGCCCTGGATTCTGGAAAGACATCACCTTGTGTGGAGCTACACAGTACTACCAAAGAGACATTGTCTAAAGTTGCTAGTTTGCTTCCGACACCTGTCGGATCTATGGTGAGTAAATCACTGAATTCTTGTGTGCCTCCTGGTTTGGGGAAAAAATAGACCTTTGCCTAAACTTGCCCGTTTACAGAGAGTGCTCATTAAACGAGTTGCCACAGAATATGGTCTGGAATTTCCCTACGTTACTCAGGAAATTATGCAGGAAATTGAGGCCAACCGGGAACAGTGGTACTGTGAAGCTGTTTGGGACTATTTGTCTGTGCCAAAACCTTTCCGGAGAACTGGGTACTCTGTTGCCATGGATGAACGCTTCAATGGATGTTTCCTACATTGGAACTATGGTCGGCACATCTACGCTGACAAAGTGGTCATTTGCAGACCTGGAAAAGATGATGTTGTGTACTTTATCACTACTGTGGATAAACTGGGAAAGAAACTGACATTGCCAGATCCAGAGATTATTGGTGATAATGAAAAGGAACTTTGGGGTGTGTAGTTAGAAAGTGTCTAGAGATCTCCGTGGTCAAGAGATAATATTCATCCCTGCGTTTTCAAATCCAAAGACTCTTTGCTAGCTGGATTTTCTTTATAGATAGGGATGGACTTTTCAAGTTACTTGTTAACTTGTCTAGTGACGATACTGTATATTTTTGTGTGTGTCTAACTTTTTTTTTTTTCAGGAACAATTGGATCTCCTATCAAGCTGTTAGGCTTTTCAGCTTAATAGATAGTGAGGGTTTGTGACATGTCTTGTGTGAATATGTTATTGTATAAATGTTGAAACTGTAATATTTCTATACTGTCTTTTCTTCTTCCTTTTCCTCATCCAAGTTTTAAGTTCAAATACCTACTCTCAGGCTTGGGAGTTATTTTGACAGACATTGAGGACAAAGTCTATTGTAGTGAGGGGAGTATGTAGCGCTGGTAGATTTTCAATCTACCGTTTATAGGTAAATTTAGTGGGCTGTTTCATACATAGTAAGATTTAGCCTCTGTTCCAGTTTGGCTGTGTTGCATGTAGTTTCACACTGTGCCTGTGGGTGTCGTTGTTGCAATGGGTTGGTGTTGGAAAGGAAACAAGTTAAAGCGTATGAGTGCTCCTCTGTCCCGGAGATAACTCGTGGAGGTGGTCCTCCGAGTTGCATTCTGGGAGAGGGTATTTATAGGACAGACGCCATGTTTTAGGGGTCTTTTGTTCCACCTGCTGGCCCTCCTGGCCATCAGGTATGTGTTAGGAGTACTACCACGTGGTCCTCCGATACATATAGATGTATGTTTGTTCGGCAGAATCCAATACAAGAGGGATTCACAGTTCTCTTGCAGCTTTCAATTAAAATCAGCCTGGGGGATTTTGGCAGTTGTCATGAACAAAAATAAGCAAAAAGTGCACTGATATAGCTTTAATACAAATAGAAGAAAGAAAAAAAAATCACTCACAAAGCCAAAAGTCAGGAATCACGCACTTGCAGCCTTGATCTATTTCAGGAGACCCCAAAGACCATGGCCAGTGGTCAAGGTAGGCTGCAGAGTATTTAAAGCGGAGGTTTGCTGAAAAAAAGATATTAAAAGCCAGTAGCTACAAATACTGCAGCTGCTGACTTTTAATATATGGACACTTACCTGTCCAGGGAGCCCGCGGTGTCGGCAGCCGAAGCCAATCCGTCCTTCACTTCCTGGTTCCCTACTGCGCATGCACGAGTCTCGCTGCATGTACTCTCAGGTACCTGCTGTATTCTGTGTCTCTCAGAATACAGTGGGGGAGGACGGGGTAGGCGGCGGAAGTGGCGTAGGTCACCGCAATCACAGCGGTGATCTATGCCAGGAAGTGGGAGTAAATACCTGTATTAGACAGGTATCTGCTCCCTCCTCCCCCTGAAAGGTGCCAAATGTGACACCGGAGGGGGGGAATCCAAACAAATGGAAGTTCCATTTTTGGGTAGAACTCCACTTTAAGCTACCTAGAGGAGCTGAAACAGATTTGCACAGCCAGTGTGATTCAGTGTGGCTTAAAGTGATACTATGGGTTTGTTTTTTGTTTTTTTAATAACAAACATATCATACTTACCTCCACTGTGCAGTTCGGTTTGCACAGAGTGGCCCCGATCGTCCTCTTCGAGGGTCCCACGGCGGCTCTCGCGGCTCCTCTCTGCAATAGTGAACCCCCTCTGGGAAGCTCTATCCCGAGGGGGTTACCTGGCAGGCGAGCTCCCGTTTCATACAATCGGCGTCCATAGCCGCCGAGTGTATGACTCGACCCCGCCTCCCGGCGGCCGCTTCATTGTATTTGATTGACAGCAGCGGGAGCCAATGGCTGCGCTGCTATCAATCTACACAATGAAGAGCCGATAAGCCATGGGGAAAGCGACGTGGGATCACGCTCACAGAGATTAGGGGCTCAGGTAAGTAAAATGGGGGGGCTGGGGGGACCAGGCACAGCAAGGTGTTTTTTCACCTTAATGCATGGAATGCATTAAGGTGAAAAAACACGAGTGTTTACAACCTCTTTAAGGCAGGAAGGAAGGAATCCTGTATACTTCCAGGTCACAAGGCATGACAACTGGGGATGAGCTTCGTGTTCGAGTCGAACCCATGTTCGACTCGAACATCGGCTGTTCGACCGTCCGTCGAATTGCGAACGTTATGGGCCGTTCGCGCCAAATTCGTGTGGCGCGTCACGGCCCATAATTCACTGCGGCATCGCAGTGCATTGCTGGCTGATGATTGGCCAAGCATGCACTATGACCCGCATGCTTGGCCAATCACAGCGCCGTCAGTAGAGAGAGCTGTAATTGGCCAAAGCCAGGGTGGCTTTGGCCAATTATGGCTCAGGGGATTTAGTACACGCCCCACACTATATAAGGCCGCCTGCACGGCGGCCCTGTGTAGTGTGTTCCGGTGTGCTGATAGAGAGAGAGACAGACAGTGTCATTTGATTTGAGTTAGATAGATTAGGCTAGATCTGTTCCTGCTATTTACATTTAGTGCAGTCAGTGCGTCCTGCTCACAGTGTTCAGCTAGATCTGTTCCTGCTATTTACATTTAGTGCAGTCAGTGCGTCCTGCTCACAGTGTTCAGCTAGATCCGTTCCTGCTATTTACATTTAGTGCAGTCAGTGCGTCCTGCTCACAGTGTTCAGCTAGATCCGTTCCTGCTATTTACATTTAGTGCAGTGCGTCCTGCTCACAGTGTTCAGCTAGATCTGTTCCTGCTATTTACATTTAGTGCAGTGCGTCCTGCTCACAGTGTTCAGCTAGATCTGTTCCTGCTATTTACATTTAGTGCAGTCAGTGCGTCCTGCTCACAGTGTTCAGCTAGATCCGTTCCTGCTATTTACATTTAGTGCAGTGCGTCCTGCTCACAGTGTTCAGCTAGATCTGTTCCTGCTATTTACATTTAGTGCAGTGCGTCCTGCTCACAGTGTTCAGCTAGATCTGTTCCTGCTATTTACATTTAGTGCAGTGAGTCCTGCTCACAGTGTTCAGCTAGATCCGTTCCTGCTATTTACATTTAGTGCAGTGCGTCCTGCTCACAGTGTTCAGCTAGATCTGTTCCTGCTATTTACATTTAGTGCAGTGCGTCCTGCTCACAGTGTTCAGCTAGATCCGTTCCTGCTATTTACATTTAGTGCAGTCAGTGCGTCCTGCTCACAGTGTTCAGCTAGATCCGTTCCTGCTATTTACATTTAGTGCAGTGCGTCCTGCTCACAGTGTTCAGCTAGATCCGTTCCTGCTATTTACATTTAGTGCAGTCAGTGCGTCAGTGCGTCCTGCTCACAGTGTTCAGCTAGATCCGTTCCTGCTATTTACATTTAGTGCAGTGCGTCCTGCTCACAGTGTTCAGCTAGATCCGTTCCTGCTATTTACATTTAGTGCAGTGCGTCCTGCTCACAGTGTTCAGCTAGATCTGTTCCTGCTATTTACATTTAGTGCAGTGCGTCCTGCTCACAGTGTTCAGCTAGATCCGTTCCTGCTATTTACATTTAGTGCAGTCAGTGCGTCCTGCTCACAGTGTTCAGCTAGATCCGTTCCTGCTATTTACATTTAGTGCAATGGGTCCTGCTCACAGTGTTCAGCTAGATCCGTTCCTGCTATTTACATTTAGTGCAGTCAGTGCGTCAGTGCGTCCTGCTCACAGTGTTCAGCTAGATCCGTTCCTGCTATTTACATTTAGTGCAGTGCGTCCTGCTCACAGTGTTCAGCTAGATCCGTTCCTGCTATTTACATTTAGTGCAGTGCGTCCAGCTCACAGTGTTCAGCTAGATCCGTTCCTGCTATTTACATTTAGTGCAGTGCGTCCTGCTCACAGTGTTCAGCTAGATCCGTTCCTGTTATCTTCTAGACTATTTACATTTATTGCAGTGCGTCCTGCTCACAGTGTTCAGCTAGATCCGTTCCTGCTATTTACATTTATTGCAGTGCGTCCTGCTCACAGTGTTCAGCTAGATCCGTTCCTGTTATCTGCTAGACTATTTACATTTAGTGCAGTGCGTCCTGCTCACAGTGTTCAGCTAGATCCGTTCCTGTTATCTGCTAGACTATTTACATTTAGTGCAGTGCGTCCTGCTCACAGTGTTCAGCTAGATCCGTTCCTGTTATCTTCTAGACTATTTACATTTAGTGCAGTGCGTCCTGCTCACAGTGTTCAGCTAGATCCGTTCCTGTTATCTTCCTACTGACAGGCAGGCTTGTCTGGTTACAGTATATAAAGCTACCTGAAGAAAATTAAAGGTGTTCTATTTGATCCTATTAGTACCACGGTCAGGCAGCTAGACTATTTACATTTAGTACAGTGCGTCCTGCTCACAGTGTTCAGCTAGATCCATTCCTGCTATTTACATTTAGTGCAGTGCGTCCTGCTCACAGTGTTCAGCTAGATCCGTTCCTGTTATCTGCTAGACTATTTACATTTAGTACAGTGCGTCCTGCTCACAGTGTTCAGCTAGATCCGTTCCTGTTATCTGCTAGACTATTTACATTTAGTGCAGTGCGTCCTGCTCACAGTGTTCAGCTAGATCCGTTCCTGTTATCTTCTAGACTATTTACATTCAGTGCAGTGCGTCCTGCTCACAGTGTTCAGCTAGATCCGTTCCTGTTATCTTCTAGACTATTTACATTTAGTGCAGTGCGTCCTGCTCACAGTGTTCAGCTAGATCCGTTCCTGTTATCTTCCTACTGACAGGCAGGCTTGTCTGGTTACAGTATATAAAGCTACCTGAAGAAAATTACAGGTGTTCTATTTGATCCTATTAGTACCACGGTCAGGCAGCTAGACTATTTACATTTAGTACAGTGCGTCCTGCTTACAGTGTTCAGCTAGATCCGTTCCTGTTATCTTCCTACTGACAGGCAGGCTTGTCTGGTTACAGTATATAAAGCTACCTGAAGAAAATTACAGGTGTTCTATCCCAGCTTAGTGTAGCTACAGGCCATTAGTATGTCTGGAAGGCCAAGAAGGAGAGGCAGACAGTCACAAGCCAATAAGAGAGGGCAAGCAGGCTCTGTGTCTAGTGCTGGTCGTGGAGACGGTGCATCCTCATCAGCACGTGGCCATGGGACACGCTTGGCCTTTTTTTTGGCAGCTGGCCGTGTTGAGCCGCAACATGCGGAAGACTTGGTCGAGTGGATGACCAAGCCGTCCTCATCCTCCTCATCCTCTCTCACCCATGCCCAGGGTGCTTTGTCTGGCAAAGCAGCGGCCTCTTCCCTCAGCTCAATGTCATCAGTGACTCCTTCCCTAGCTCCACCATGTCCTCATGAGGATTCCCTCGAACTGTTTGACCACAGTGTTGGGTACATGCTCCAGGAGGATGCCCAGCGTTTGGAAGGCTCTGATGATGATACTGAGCTCGATGAAGGCAGTAACATGAGCACGGACAGAGGGGGTGCCCAAGAAGGACAGCAATCTGGCAGTCATGCTCCCCCTGCTGCAGCATACTGCCAGGTTTGCTCCAGTGATGAGGAGGGAGGGGATGATGAGGTCACTGACTCAACGTGGGTGCCTGATAGGAGAGAGGAGGAGGAGGAGGAGGAGGAGGAGGCGGCACATCACCAACGAGGCAGGATGCCCTCCAGGGGCCAGCCTAAGGGCAGCACATTGACTGCATCACACCCCAAAGCTCCACATGTGCAGGGCGCTGCAGTCTCTGCGCGTTATTCAAAAAGTTCTTTGGTGTGGGCCTTTTTTGAGACGAGTGCATCAGATCGCACCGCTGCTATTTGCAACATATGTCTCAAGCGTATCTCGCGTGGCCAAAACATCTCCCGCTTGGGTACCACATGCTTGACCAGACATATGTTGACCTGCCATGCAGTTCGTTGGCAAGCATATCTAAAAGACCCACACCAAAGAACAAAGAGGATCTCTCCTTGCTCCTCATCAGCTGAGATTTCCAACCCCACTAGACCTTCAGTCCTCTCTGAGACCTGCAGTGAGAGGAATGAAGGTGTAGAATTAGGTGTGTCACAGCCAAGTACTTGTGGGCAATCTGCTTTTGGTACACCGACGTCAGATTGTACCAGGCAAATTTCCCTGCCCCAGCTGCTGCACCGCCGAAAGAAGTTTGCTCCCAGCCATCCACATGCCCAGCGGTTGAATGCTAGCTTGGCAAAATTGCTAGCACTTCAACTGCTGCCTTTTCAGTTGGTAGACTCTGCCCCCTTCCGTGAGTTTGTGGAATGTGCGGTTCCTCGGTGGCAGGTACCCAAACGCCACTTTTTCTCACGGAAGGCGATTCCGGCTCTCTACCGGCATGTGGAAGGCAATGTCCATGCCTCGCTGGACAGGGCGGTCAGCGGTAAGGTGCATATTACCGCTGACTCATGGTCCAGCAGGCATGGACAGGGACGTTACTTAAGTTTCACGGCGCATTGGGTGACTCTGCTGGCAGCTGGGAAGGATGCAGGACAAGGTGCAGTAGTGTTGGAGGTTGTTCCGCCACCACGCCTCCAAAATGCTGATTGTGACACACCTCTCTCCTCCACCCCCTCCTCTTCTTCTTCCTCCATGGCCTCTTCCTCGGAACCAGCGGTGCTCCGTAGGCGTTCAAGGGGCTACGCAAGTACGCAGGCCAAAAGATGCCATGCGGTGCTTGAGCTGGTGTGCTTGGGGGACAGGAGCCACACTGGGACAGAGGTTCTGTCAGCTCTGCAGGGGCAGGTTCAGAGGTGGTTGACGCCACGCCAACTTAAGGCAGGAATGGTGGTTTGCGACAATGGCACCAACCTCCTCTCTGCCCTCCGACAGGGACAACTGACCCATGTGCCCTGTTTGGCTCACGTCCTTAACTTGGTGGTGCAGCGGTTCTTGGGCAGGTACCCGGGCTTACAGGATGTCCTGAGGCAGGCCAGGAAAGTCTGTGTGCATTTCCGCCGGTCATATAATGCCAGTGCTCGGCTGACGGACCTCCAAAAGGAGTTTAACCTGCCCAAGAACCGCCTAATCTGTGACATGCCCACCAGGTGGAACTCGACATTGGCCATGCTGCAGCGGCTGCACACGCAGCAGAGGGCCATCAATGAGTACCTGTGCGACTATGGCACCAGGACAGGGTCAGGGGACCTTGGTTTTTTTTCCCCACGCCAGTGGGCCATGATCAGGGATGCATGCACTGTCCTGTCACCATTCGAGGAGGCCACGAGGATGGTGAGCACTGACAGTGCATGCATCAGTGACACTGTCCCCCTTGTCCACCTGTTGGAGCACACGCTGCGTGGAATAATGGACAGGGCACTTGAGGCAGAACAGAGGCAGGAAGAGGAGGACTTCCTTAGCTCTCAAGGCCCCCTTTATCCAGACAGTGTTCCTGCGTGCCCGCCGATCACACAGGAAGAGGACGAGGAGGAGGAGGAGGAGGAAGATTGTGTCAGTATGGAGGTGGAGCCTGGCACTCAGCATCAGCAGTCTTTAAGGGATCAGTCCCAAGGAACACATGGACTTGTACGTGGCTGGGAGGAGGTGGCTGCGGACGTTGTTGTCCTTAGTGACCCAGAGGACTCCGGACCGAATGCCTCAGCAAACCTACGCTGCATGGCCTCCCTGATCCTGCAAAGCCTGCGTAAGGATCCTCGTGTTCGTGGTATCAAGGAGAAGGACCAATACTGGCTGGCAACCCTCCTTGATCCACGTTACAAGGGTAAGGTTGTGGACCTTATCTTGCCATCGCAGAGGGAGCAGAGGATGAAACATCTTCGGGAGGCCTTGCAGAAAGGTCTGTGCAACGCGTTCCCAGAGACTGGGAGGTTACAAACTCCTGTTTCTGGACAACGTGTTGCTGAGGCTTCGGTCAGTCAAAGAAGGAGCGTTGGAGAAGGTGGCCGTCTGACCGATGCGTTCAGACAATTTTTTGGTCCGCAGCCCCAAGGTATGATCGGTTCCAGCAACCATCGCCAGCGTCTGTTTTACATGGTGCAGGAATACCTAGGGGCAAGATCAGACTTGGACACCTTTCCCACCGAAAATCCTCTGGGTTACTGGGTCTTGAGGATGGATCACTGGCCAGAGCTTGCACAGTATGCAGTTGAGCTACTGGCCTGTCCTGCATCCAGCGTTCTTTCGGAACGCACATTCAGTGCTGCTGGAGGCGTGGTAACCGATCACAGGGTGCGTCGATCGGCTGACCTTCAATAAAATGAATCAGTCTTGGATCACCACCAGCTACCAAGCACCTGATGCTGATGTAACTGAATAATTTTTTTCAGATCCCTTCAAAGACTGCCTATGCTGATGCTGAGTGACTATCCCTGAGTAATTATCCTCTTCCTCCTCAATCATCACGCTGATAGCTTGTAAGAACATTTTTGGTTCTGGGCGCCACCACCAGTGCCTAAGGCACAATTTTTCAGCCCCTGTTTAACAGGGGCGTGTAATTACAATTTTTGATGTAATACTTTGCAGCAGGGCTCGTTCCTGCATTCCAACTAGAGTGTCTGTGAGGGGTTGCAGTGTTGTGGCACCAGCACCAGTGCCTAAGGCCCAATTTTTCTGCCCCTGTCTAACAGGGGCGTGTAATTACAATTTTTGATGCAATACTTTGCAGCAGGGCTCGTTCCTGCATTCCAACTAGAGTGTCTGTGAGGGGTTGCAGTGTTGTGGCACCAGCACCAGTGCCTAAGGCCCAATTTTTCTGCCCCTGTCTAACAGGGGCGTGTAATTACAATTTTTGATGCAATACTTTGCAGCAGGGCTCGTTCCTGCGTTCCAACTAGAGTGTCTGTGAGGGGTTGCAGTGTTGTGGCACCAGCACCAGTGCCTAAGGACCAATTTTTCTGCCCCTGTCTAACAGGGGCGTGTAATTACAATTTTTGATGCAATACTTTGCAGCAGGGCTCGTTCCTGCGTTCCAACTAGAGTGTCTGTAAGGGGTTGCAGTGTTGTGGCACCAGCACCAGTGCCTAAGGCCTAATTTTTCAGCTCCTGTTCAACAGGGGCATGTAATTACAATTCTTGATCTAATATTTCACAGCAGGGCCCTGTGAGGGCTTACAGTGTTGTGGCCACAGCAACACCTAAGGCCCAAATTTCTGCTGAGTATATAGGGCAGGACCCTACTTTCAAACATCTAACTTACAAACGACTCCTACTTGCAAACGGAAGGAGACAACAGGAAGTGAGATGAAATCTACCCCTAGGAAGGGAAATTCTCTCCTGTAAGAGTTAATATGGGAAAACAATTTCTCCTTTCCACTGATGCTTTCCAATCCTTGTTCCACAAAAAAACCCAAATTTTCAAAAAACATTTTTCATTGGGACAAAAAAGTGAGGTGAAATCTTCTGAAGAGGAGGAAAGACAGCAAAACAAATGTCACAGGGGTGATAACCCTTCCCTATGTTTTCCAAAAAGCTTAAAAAAGATTTTTTGGCTGGAGCTAAACACGTTAAAAATGTACCCGTTCAAAATTACAAACAGATTCTACTTAACAACAAACCTACAGTCCCTGTCTTGTTTGCACCGCCTGTATACTGCTGTTCAGAGTATATAGGGCCTTTCCTTATTTTAATTTGGGTGCGGGGTTCCCCTTAATATTCATACAGGACCCAAAGGGCCTGGTAATGGACTGGGGGGGTACCCATGCCGTTTGTCTCACTGATTTTCATCCATATTGCCATGACCCTACATGACATTAAACCCGCAAGCAGTTTTAAATGAGATTTTTTCCTTTAAAAATGACATTTGGTGCAGGGACTGTTCTAAACATGGGAAACACGCGTCACTTTACAGGCATACTATAGACACCCCCCAGGTACGATATTTAAAGGAATATTTCACTTTTTTTTTTTTTTACTTTAAGCATCATTAAAATCACTGCTCCCGAAAAAACGGCCGTTTTTAAAAGTTTTTTTTGCATTGATACATGTCCTTTGGGGTAGGACCCGGGTCCCCAAACCCTTTTTTCGGACAATACCATGCAAATTAGCCTTTAAAATGAGCACTTTTGATTTCGAACGTTCGAGTCCCATAGACGTCAATGGGGTTCTAATGTTCGTGCGAACTTTCGGTCCGTTCGCGGGTTCTGGTGCGAACCGAACCGGGGGGTGTTCGGCTCATCCCTAATGTTGACCTGCCATGCAGTTCGTTGGCAAGCATATCTAAAAGACTCACACCAAAGAACAAAGAGGATCTCTCCTTGCTCCTCATCAGCTGAGATTTCCAACCCCACTAGACCTTCAGTCCTCTCTGAGACCTGCAGTGAGAGGAATGAAGGTGTAGAATTAGGTGTGTCACAGCCAAGTACTTGTGGGCAATCTGCTTTTGGTACACCGACGTCAGGTTGTACCAGGCAAATTTCCCTGCCCCAGCTGCTGCACCGCCGAAAGAAGTTTGCTCCCAGCCATCCACATGCCCAGCGGTTGAATGCTAGCTTGGCAAAATTGCTAGCACTTCAACTGCTGCCTTTTCAGTTGGTAGACTCTGCCCCCTTCCGTGAGTTTGTGGAATGTGCGGTTCCTCAGTGGCAGGTATCCAAACGCCACTTTTTCTCACGGAAGGCGATTCCGGCTCTCTACCGGCATGTGGAAGGCAATGTCCATGCCTCGCTGGACAGGGCAGTCAGCGGTAAGGTGCATATTACCGCTGACTCATGGTCCAGCAGGCATGGACAGGGACGTTACTTAAGTTTCACGGCGCATTGGGTGACTCTGCTGGCAGCTGGGAAGGATGCAGGACAAGGTGCAGTAGTGTTGGAGGTTGTTCCGCCACCACGCCTCCAAAATGCTGATTGTGACACACCTCTCTCCTCCACCCCCTCCTCTTCTTCTTCCTCCATGGCCTCTTCCTCGGAACCAGCGGTGCTCCGTAGGCGTTCAAGGGGCTACGCAAGTACGCAGGCCAAAAGATGCCATGCGGTGCTTGAGCTGGTGTGCTTGGGGGACAGGAGCCACACTGGGACAGAGGTTCTGTCAGCTCTGCAGGGGCAGGTTCAGAGGTGGTTGACGCCACGCCAACTTAAGGCAGGAATGGTGGTTTGCGACAATGGCACCAACCTCCTCTCTGCCCTCCGACAGGGACAACTGACCCATGTGCCCTGTTTGGCTCACGTCCTTAACTTGGTGGTGCAGCGGTTCTTGGGCAGGTACCCGGGCTTACAGGATGTCCTGAGGCAGGCCAGGAAAGTCTGTGTGCATTTCCGCCGGTCATATAATGCCAGTGCTCGGCTGACGGACCTCCAAAAGGAGTTTAACCTGCCCAAGAACCGCCTAATCTGTGACATGCCCACCAGGTGGAACTCGACATTGGCCATGCTGCAGCGGCTGCACACGCAGCAGAGGGCCATCAATGAGTACCTGTGCGACTATGGCACCAGGACAGGGTCAGGGGACCTTGGTTTTTTTTCCCCACGCCAGTGGGCCATGATCAGGGATGCATGCACTGTCCTGTCACCATTCGAGGAGGCCACGAGGATGGTGAGCACTGACAGTGCATGCATCAGTGACACTGTCCCCCTTGTCCACCTGTTGGAGCACACGCTGCGTGGAATAATGGACAGGGCACTTGAGGCAGAACAGAGGCAGGAAGAGGAGGACTTCCTTAGCTCTCAAGGCCCCCTTTATCCAGACAGTGTTCCTGCGTGCCCGCCGATCACACAGGAAGAGGACGAGGAGGAGGAGGAGGAGGAAGATTGTGTCAGTATGGAGGTGGAGCCTGGCACTCAGCATCAGCAGTCTTTAAGGGATCAGTCCCAAGGAACACATGGACTTGTACGTGGCTGGGAGGAGGTGGCTGCGGACGTTGTTGTCCTTAGTGACCCAGAGGACTCCGGACCGAATGCCTCAGCAAACCTACGCTGCATGGCCTCCCTGATCCTGCAAAGCCTGCGTAAGGATCCTCGTGTTCGTGGTATCAAGGAGAAGGACCAATACTGGCTGGCAACCCTCCTTGATCCACGTTACAAGGGTAAGGTTGTGGACCTTATCTTGCCATCGCAGAGGGAGCAGAGGATGAAACATCTTCGGGAGGCCTTGCAGAAAGGTCTGTGCAACGCGTTCCCAGAGACTGGGAGGTTACAAACTCCTGTTTCTGGACAACGTGTTGCTGAGGCTTCGGTCAGTCAAAGAAGGAGCGGTGGAGAAGGTGGCCGTCTGACCGATGCGTTCAGACAATTTTTTGGTCCGCAGCCCCAAGGTATGATCGGTTCCAGCAACCATCGCCAGCGTCTGTTTTACATGGTGCAGGAATACCTAGGGGCAAGATCAGACTTGGACACCTTTCCCACCGAAAATCCTCTGGGTTACTGGGTCTTGAGGATGGATCACTGGCCAGAGCTTGCACAGTATGCAATTGAGCTACTGGCCTGTCCTGCATCCAGCGTTCTTTCGGAACGCACATTCAGTGCTGCTGGAGGCGTGGTAACCGATCACAGGGTGCGTCTGTCCACTGACTCGGTCGATCGGCTGACCTTCAATAAAATGAATCAGTCTTGGATCACCACCAGCTACCAAGCACCTGATGCTGATGTAACTGAATAATTTTTTTCAGATCCCTTCAAAGACTGCCTATGCTGATGCTGAGTGACTATCCCTGAGTAATTATCCTCTTCCTCCTCAATCATCACGCTGATAGCTTGTAAGAACATTTTTGGTTCTGGGCGCCACCACCAGTGCCTAAAGCACAATTTTTCAGCCCCTGTTTAACAGGGGCGTGTAATTACAATTTTTGATGTAATACTTTGCAGCAGGGCTCGTTCCTGCATTCCAACTAGAGTGTCTGTGAGGGGTTGCAGTGTTGTGGCACCAGCACCAGTGCCTAAGGCCCAATTTTTCTGCCCCTGTCTAACAGGGGCGTGTAATTACAATTTTTGATGCAATACTTTGCAGCAGGGCTCGTTCCTGCATTCCAACTAGAGTGTCTGTGAGGGGTTGCAGTGTTGTGGCACCAGCACCAGTGCCTAAGGCCCAATTTTTCTGCCCCTGTCTAACAGGGGCGTGTAATTACAATTTTTGATGCAATACTTTGCAGCAGGGCTCGTTCCTGCGTTCCAACTAGAGTGTCTGTGAGGGGTTGCAGTGTTGTGGCACCAGCACCAGTGCCTAAGGACCAATTTTTCTGCCCCTGTCTAACAGGGGCGTGTAATTACAATTTTTGATGCAATACTTTGCAGCAGGGCTCGTTCCTGCGTTCCAACTAGAGTGTCTGTAAGGGGTTGCAGTGTTGTGGCACCAGCACCAGTGCCTAAGGCCTAATTTTTCAGCTCCTGTTCAACAGGGGCATGTAATTACAATTCTTGATCTAATATTTCACAGCAGGGCCCTGTGAGGGCTTACAGTGTTGTGGCCACAGCAACACCTAAGGCCCAAATTTCTGCTGAGTATATAGGGCAGGACCCTACTTTCAAACATCTAACTTACAAACGACTCCTACTTGCAAACGGAAGGAGACAACAGGAAGTGAGATGAAATCTACCCCTAGGAAGGGAAATTCTCTCCTGTAAGAGTTAATATGGGAAAACAATTTCTCCTTTCCACTGATGCTTTCCAATCCTTGTTCCACAAAAAAACCCAAATTTTCAAAAAACATTTTTCATTGGGACAAAAAAGTGAGGTGAAATCTTCTGAAGAGGAGGAAAGACAGCAAAACAAATGTCACAGGGGTGATAACCCTTCCCTATGTTTTCCAAAAAGCTTAAAAAAGATTTTTTGGCTGGAGCTAAACACGTTAAAAATGTACCCGTTCAAAATTACAAACAGATTCTACTTAACAACAAACCTACAGTCCCTGTCTTGTTTGCACCGCCTGTATACTGCTGTTCAGAGTATATAGGGCCTTTCCTTATTTTAATTTGGGTGCGGGGTTCCCCTTAATATTCATACAGGACCCAAAGGGCCTGGTAATGGACTGGGGGGGTACCCATGCCGTTTGTCTCACTGATTTTCATCCATATTGCCATGACCCGACATGACATTAAACCCGCAAGCAGTTTTAAATGAGATTTTTTCCTTTAAAAATGACATTTGGTGCAGGGACTGTTCTAAACATGGGAAACACGCGTCACTTTACAGGCATACTATAGACACCCCCCAGGTACGATATTTAAAGGAATATTTCACTTTTTTTTTTTTACTTTAAGCATCATTAAAATCACTGCTCCCGAAAAAACGGCCGTTTTTAAAAGTTTTTTTTGCATTGATACATGTCCTTTGGGGTAGGACCCGGGTCCCCAAACCCTTTTTTCGGACAATACCATGCAAATTAGCCTTTAAAATGAGCACTTTTGATTTCGAACGTTCGAGTCCCATAGACGTCAATGGGGTTCTAATGTTCGTGCGAACTTTCGGTCCGTTCGCGGGTTCTGGTGCGAACCGAACCGGGGGGTGTTCGGCTCATCCCTAATGTTGACCTGCCATGCAGTTCGTTGGCAAGCATATCTAAAAGACTCACACCAAAGAACAAAGAGGATCTCTCCTTGCTCCTCATCAGCTGAGATTTCCAACCCCACTACACCTTCAGTCCTCTCTGAGACCTGCAGTGAGAGGAATGAAGGTGTAGAATTAGGTGTGTCACAGCCAAGTACTTGTGGGCAATCTGCTTTTGGTACACCGACGTCAGGTTGTACCAGGCAAATTTCCCTGCCCCAGCTGCTGCACCGCCGAAAGAAGTTTGCTCCCAGCCATCCACATGCCCAGCGGTTGAATGCTAGCTTGGCAAAATTGCTAGCACTTCAACTGCTGCCTTTTCAGTTGGTAGACTCTGCCCCCTTCCGTGAGTTTGTGGAATGTGCGGTTCCTCAGTGGCAGGTATCCAAACGCCACTTTTTCTCACGGAAGGCGATTCCGGCTCTCTACCGGCATGTGGAAGGCAATGTCCATGCCTCGCTGGACAGGGCGGTCAGCGGTAAGGTGCATATTACCGCTGACTCATGGTCCAGCAGGCATGGACAGGGACGTTACTTAAGTTTCACGGCGCATTGGGTGACTCTGCTGGCAGCTGGGAAGGATGCAGGACAAGGTGCAGTAGTGTTGGAGGTTGTTCCGCCACCACGCCTCCAAAATGCTGATTGTGACACACCTCTCTCCTCCACCCCCTCCTCTTCTTCTTCCTCCATGGCCTCTTCCTCGGAACCAGCGGTGCTCCGTAGGCGTTCAAGGGGCTACGCAAGTACGCAGGCCAAAAGATGCCATGCGGTGCTTGAGCTGGTGTGCTTGGGGGACAGGAGCCACACTGGGGCAGAGGTTCTGTCAGCTCTGCAGGGGCAGGTTCAGAGGTGGTTGACGCCACGCCAACTTAAGGCAGGAATGGTGGTTTGCGACAATGGCACCAACCTCCTCTCTGCCCTCCGACAGGGACAACTGACCCATGTGCCCTGTTTGGCTCACGTCCTTAACTTGGTGGTGCAGCGGTTCTTGGGCAGGTACCCGGGCTTACAGGATGTCCTGAGGCAGGCCAGGAAAGTCTGTGTGCATTTCCGCCGGTCATATAATGCCAGTGCTCGGCTGACGGACCTCCAAAAGGAGTTTAACCTGCCCAAGAACCGCCTAATCTGTGACATGCCCACCAGGTGGAACTCGACATTGGCCATGCTGCAGCGGCTGCACACGCAGCAGAGGGCCATCAATGAGTACCTGTGCGACTATGGCACCAGGACAGGGTCAGGGGAGCTTGGTTTTTTTTCCCCACGCCAGTGGGCCATGATCAGGGATGCATGCACTGTCCTGTCACTATTCGAGGAGGCCACGAGGATGGTGAGCACTGACAGTGCATGCATCAGTGACACTGTCCCCCTTGTCCACCTGTTGGAGCACACGCTGCGTGGAATAATGGACAGGGCACTTGAGGCAGAACAGAGGCAGGAAGAGGAGGACTTCCTTAGCTCTCAAGGCCCCCTTTATCCAGACAGTGTTCCTGCGTGCCCGCCGATCACACAGGAAGAGGACGAGGAGGAGGAGGAGGAGGAGGAGGAAGATTGTGTCAGTATGGAGGTGGAGCCTGGCACTCAGCATCAGCAGTCTTTAAGGGATCAGTCCCAAGGAACACATGGACTTGTACGTGGCTGGGAGGAGGTGGCTGCGGACGTTGTTGTCCTTAGTGACCCAGAGGACTCCGGACCGAATGCCTCAGCAAACCTACGCTGCATGGCCTCCCTGATCCTGCAAAGCCTGCGTAAGGATCCTCGTATTCGTGGTATCAAGGAGAAGGACCAATACTGGCTGGCAACCCTCCTTGATCCACGTTACAAGGGTAAGGTTGCGGACCTTATCTTGCCATCGCAGAGGGAGCAGAGGATGAAACATCTTCGGGAAGCCTTGCAGAAAGGTCTGTGCAACGCGTTCCCAGAGACTGGGAGGTTACAAACTCCTGTTTCTGGACAACGTGTTGCTGAGGCTTCGGTCAGTCAAAGAAGGAGCGGTGGAGAAGGTGGCCGTCTGACCGATGCGTTCAGACAATTTTTTGGTCCGCAGCCCCAAGGTATGATCGGTTCCAGCAACCATCGCCAGCGTCTGTTTTACATGGTGCAGGAATACCTAGGGGCAAGATCAGACTTGGACACCTTTCCCACCGAAAATCCTCTGGGTTACTGGGTCTTGAGGATGGATCACTGGCCAGAGCTTGCACAGTATGCAATTGAGCTACTGGCCTGTCCTGCATCCAGCGTTCTTTCGGAACGCACATTCAGTGCTGCTGGAGGCGTGGTAACCGATCACAGGGTGCGTCTGTCCACTGACTCGGTCGATCGGCTGACCTTCATAAAAATGAATCAGTCTTGGATCACCACCAGCTACCAAGCACCTGATGCTGATGTAACTGAATAATTTTTTTCAGATCCCTTCAAAGACTGCCTATGCTGATGCTGAGTGACTATCCCTGAGTAATTATCCTCTTCCTCCTCAATCATCACGCTGATAGCTTGTAAGAACATTTTTGGTTCTGGGCGCCACCACCAGTGCCTAAGGCACAATTTTTCAGCCCCTGTTTAACAGGGGCGTGTAATTACAATTTTTGATGCAATACTTTGCAGCAGGGCTCGTTCCTGCATTCCAACTAGAGTGTCTGTGAGGGGTTGCAGTGTTGTGGCACCAGCACCAGTGCCTAAGGCCCAATTTTTCTGCCCCTGTCTAACAGGGGCGTGTAATCACAATTTTTGATGCAATACTTTGCAGCAGGGCTCGTTCCTGCATTCCAACTAGAGTGTCTGTGAGGGGTTGCAGTGTTGTGGCACCAGCACCAGTGCCTAAGGCCCAATTTTTCTGCCCCTGTCTAACAGGGGCGTGTAATTACAATTTTTGATGCAATACTTTGCAGCAGGGCTCGTTCCTGCGTTCCAACTAGAGTGTCTGTGAGGGGTTGCAGTGTTGTGGCACCAGCACCAGTGCCTAAGGACCAATTTTTCTGCCCCTGTCTAACAGGGGCGTGTAATTACAATTTTTGATGCAATACTTTGCAGCAGGGCTCGTTCCTGCGTTCCAACGAGAGTGTCTGTGAGGGGTTGCAGTGTTGTGGCACCAGCACCAGTGCCTAAGGCCTAATTTTTCAGCTCCTGTTCAACAGGGGCATGTAATTACAATTCTTGATCTAATATTTCACAGCAGGGCCCTGTGAGGGCTTACAGTGTTGTGGCCACAGCAACACCTAAGGCCCAAATTTCTGCTGAGTATATAGGGCAGGACCCTACTTTCAAACATCTAACTTACAAACAACTCCTACTTGCAAACGGAAGGAGACAACAGGAAGTGAGATGAAATCTACCCCTAGGAAGGGAAATTCTCTCCTGTAAGAGTTAATATGGGAAAACAATTTCTCCTTTCCACTGATGCTTTCCAATCCTTGTTCCACAAAAAAACCCAAATTTTCAAAAAACATTTTTCATTGGGACAAAAAAGTGAGGTGAAATCTTCTGAAGAGGAGGAAAGACAGCAAAACAAATGTCACAGGGGTGATAACCCTTCCCTATGTTTTCCAAAAAGCTTAAAAAAGATTTTTTGGCTGGAGCTAAACACGTTAAAAATGTACCCGTTCAAAATTACAAACAGATTCTACTTAACAACAAACCTACAGTCCCTGTCTTGTTTGCACCACCTGTATACTGCTGTTCAGAGTATATAGGGCCTTTCCTTATTTTAATTTGGGTGCGGGGTTCCCCTTAATATCCATACAGGACCCAAAGGGCCTGGTAATGGACTGGGGGGGTACCCATGCCGTTTGTCTCACTGATTTTCATCCATATTGCCATGACCCGACATGACATTAAACCCGCAAGCAGTTTTAAATGAGATTTTTTCCTTTAAAAATGACATTTGGTGCAGGGACTGTTCTAAACATGGGAAACACGCGTCACTTTACAGGCATACTATAGACACCCCCCAGGTACGATATTTAAAGGAATATTTCACTTTTTTTTTTTTTACTTTAAGCATCATTAAAATCACTGCTCCCGAAAAAACGGCCGTTTTTAAAAGTTTTTTTTGCATTGATACATGTCCCCTGGGGTAGGACCCGGGTCCCCAAACCCTTTTTTCGGACAATACCATGCAAATTAGCCTTTAAAATGAGCACTTTTGATTTCGAACGTTCGAGTCCCATAGACGTCAATGGGGTTCTAACGTTCGTGCGAACTTTCGGTCCGTTCGCGGGTTCTGGTGCAAACCGAACCGGGGGGTGTTCGGCTCATCCCTAATGACAACCCAAGCAACACATTTAAGATGATAATTCCCTTTGCCAAACCTGTTAGCGGGTATGTTTGCAAGAGCTATATAGACAGGGTGGCAAAGTAAGTATCCAGCATACCATAATACTTAGAATGTTTCCTTTATTGTAACATATACAGTATAGTCAGGGAAAGTGGGCATACCCATTAATTGTCAGAAGCACATTACATATCTTATACAAGAAAAAAAAAAGTACAGAACAAATACATTTTTGAACACTGAAAAACCTAGGTTAAATATATAAATAGCTGAGTGAATAGCCTTAAGTTTAGTAATTTTAAATCTCTGTTTAATTAACATAAAGAAAAGATCATTTAAAATTACACTAAAGGGCCGTACACACGATCGGACCTTGTACAAACTTTCCCGTGGATTTTTGTACAAAGGGCGTTGTCCTTGAACTTGTATTGCATACAGATGGTCGGACTTTTAGGCAACAAACACGAACGTAGTGACGTTACAACGTACTAACGACACTTCAAAAGAAGACGTTCAATTCTCCGGCGTCACCCTACAGGATCCTTCTGCTAATTTGTAATTAGTAGACGTTTGGTCAGTGCAGATTCGCGGTTTCCAGTTCCGTGCGTTACTTAGCGTTTCTGACCGTTTGTGGGCAACCAGCCATGTTGCGCAATCTTAGGAGAGAGCGTGCTGTTTATGGGCTTGGAGTTCTTGCTGTGACTGCAGCCCAGTCCAGGAATAATCGGAGTAGTAGTATGAGGAGTATTTGGGCCAAAACTTGGCTACTTAATCGTGACCATATGCCCTTGCTGCGTGAGCTGCAGGAGAATAATCCTAATGATTATCGGAATTATCTCCGGATAATGGACTCCTGCTTTCAGCAACTATTGTCCTTGCTGTCCACCTATATCATGAAGCAGGACACCTGCATGAGGGCTGCTATTCCAGCAGAGTAAAGGCTCATAGCCACCTTACGCTATTTGGCGACAGGGAGGAGTCTCCAGGATATTAAGTTTACCACTGGTATCTCTCCCCAGGCTCTGGGAGTGATTATTCCTGAGACATGTTGTGCTATTATCCAAGTCCTGCAGAAGGACTATATTCGTGTAAGTATTTTGCTTTAATATCACCTTCATGTTTTCTAATGTATTTTCTAAATTTTGTATTCCATCCTTCCCATTTTTGTAATATGCTGTAAATGAATGTTCTCTTTCTCCTCATGCATGCTGTAACGTTTTTGGTGGCCTACATGCATATTTTTCTTCACTAACCTCCCCAGCATGCTACCCTGGGCCCATATACACCTAGCCTAGTAACTTAACACTGTATTTTTTACGCTTCATTTTTATGTTTACCCCAAACACCCCCTAAAATGTGTCCCAATCTTATTCCTGTCCTTTAAATTAATGCAGAGTGCAAGAGTCCCTTTTTGGTGGTGCAAACACTTATTCCCCCCCTAAAAAAATAAAATAAAACAGAGTCAACCGATAGAACTACTCTATCTGCTGATTTTGATAAACGCATACCCAGTATACCTTATTTTTTTTATTTAAGATTGCTGCCTAAATTCTCGAAAGCATGTAGTGCAAGGGCCTGCCTGATTACCCTTAGAAGGTACAAATTATACATTTGTTATGATCTATTTAGCATTATAAGGGGTTCCCACCATCCCTGTGCTGTTTTTATTATGAGGGACTCCCACCATCCCTGTGCTGTTTTTATTATGAGGGGCTCCCACTACCCCTGTGCTGTTTTTATTATGAGGGGCTTCCACCATCCCTGTGCTGTTTTTATTAAGAGGGGCTCCCACCATCCCTGTGCTGTTTTCATTATGAGGGGCTCCCACCATCCCTGTGCTGTTTTCATTATGAGGGGCTCCCACCATCCCTGTGCTGTTTTCATTATGAGGGGCTCCCACCATCCCTGTGTTGTTTTCATTATGAGGGGCTCCCACCATCCCTGTGCTGTTTCATTATGAGGGGTTCCCACCATCCCTGTGCTGTTTTCATTATGAGGGGCTCCCACCATCCTTGTGCTGTGCTGACTTCCTGGGTTTTTAACTTTATCATAACGAATAATCATAATTCATGAACATTGTTATTATTTTGTCCGATGTATCTCAAAATGTGTATAGATTTGGACAATGTGCATTCTTATTTGTGTATTATGCCACTTCTTACCTGTCTACTGGCCTGACAATCTTCTAAAGATGGATGGTCAGGCAAAATTACACTTAATTTTTAATGCATTTAGCTGTCATTGAAGTGTAGAGGTTTACTTGTCAAAAACAGCTACCCATTCAATTCCCCCCCTAACATTTTTAGAATGTGCCACCAGAGGGGGTGAGGGAGCATATAATTATAACGTATCCTTTTTTTGTAAACACACATTTAAATGTTATAATATTATGTTGCCCCACAATGTTTCTGTCAAATATAGTTGCAATTTTATGTGCTCAAGTCTTATTTTTTTTTATTTGTTTGACTCCACAGTTTCCTTCAAACACCCAGCAATGGAAGGATGTGGCAGCCCAGTTTTACAATTTATGGGATTTCCCCAACTGTGGAGGTGCCATTGATGGCAAATATGTGAGGATAGTCCCACCGCCAAACTCGGGCTCATATTATTTTAATTATAAAGGTTTTTGCAGCATAGTTCTACTTGATGTGGTGTCAGCCAAATATGAGTTTCTTTATGTTGATGTTGGGATGAATGGACGCCACTCTGATGGAGGTGTGATGATGCACACAGAATTTTATGACCGTCTACAAAAAGGGACCTTACATTTGCCAAATGCTCAGGACAATATTGAGGGACTAAATTTTGTCTTTGTGGCAGATGAGGACTTTTCTTTGGGGGAACATATTCTAAAACCGTTTCCAATGAGGAACCTCACCCCCAAACAAAGAATATTCAATTATCGCCTCTCCCGTGCCCGAAGGGTCATGGTTAATGCATTTGGCATTCTTTCAAGTAGGTTTAGGCTCTTTTTAACTGCCATTAACTTGGCAGAATATAAAATGAATCATGTCGTTTTATGCTGCTGCATCCTCCACAATTTTTTAAGGAGGAATGCTTCCAGCTACATTGCCTCAGGGCAAAGTGATGAGCCTTTTTCCAGACCAGCTGAAGAGGCTGTCATGCCAGCTCTAGAAAGTGCACATGCTGGTTTGGGCTACCAGAATGCCCGTCTTGTCCGTGAACAATATATGGACTACTTTGTCGGTAGAGGGGCAGTGCCTTGGCAGCAAAATTTACTTGCTGATTAATTATTTGACTTAGTAATAAAATAATATTTCCTTTGAACTACTGTTGTGTGTGTTTACTAGCTTTGCAAATAGCCTTGATCTTTATAATTTTTGCCACTAGTGCAAACCAACCTGATGTGCAACATGAGGTGACAATCTCACTTTGAGCTAACTATTCTATTGTGCTGTGTCTCGGCTACACACATTTTAGAGTACACTGTCAATGTAACTACACCAACTTAACAAATATACTGGTATAGAGCATTGAAATAAGAAACCACACATTGTTTTGTTACATTTTTTTTTTATCTGTGCACATTCATGTGCGTTTTTTTTTTAATTTTTTAACAAACAGCCATGTTCTAAAAGAGAACTTGCATAACTGGAACTTACAAAGTTCAACTTTGACAAAATTCCACAAATCACACAGTTTTTTTTTTAATTTAAAAGCAAATATTTATAATTTTTTTATAATCAATATATATATATATATATATATATATATATATATATATATATATATATATATATATATATATATATATAAATAATTTTTTGTTTGTTTTGTTGTTTTTTTTTTTGTACAGAAATATATAGATGATTTTTGTTTTAATTATATATATATATTTTTTTAATAAATTATATATATATATTTTTTTTTAAATATTTTAAAAATAACTATATTTACAAAAATACCACACAACTAGGGAACTTACAAAGTTCAACTTAGAAAATTTTGCATGTGGACATCATCATGCAGCAGCAAATGAAGAACATGATAAATGTTTGGTGACGTAAAAAGGGTTTATATTCTACCCAAAACATCTATCATGTTCTTCATTTGCTGCTGCATTCTGTCCAGGCGATTCCTCATGGCATCGATTTCAGCATTCCAGCCCATGATCTCCCCAATTAGCCTTTGGGCGCTGTCCGACGTGAAACGGTCTGATTCTTCTTCCACAACCAGAACATCACCTAAAAATGTGTTAAACATGTATTTAGAAATATACAGGCATACATAGATTACCTGAAGCTGGGGGGGTCAGACACTCACCTGGTGAGGTACACTCTCCCACTTCCTTCACCTCCCGTTCTTCCACATCCTCTGTGACGCTTGGGCTTGTTTCACAGGGTCGCGGGTCCTGGCAGGGTTGGGTGTCTCGGCGAGGTTGGGTGTCCCGGTGAGTTTGGGGGTCCTGGCGACCCTGTTGTCTGCGTCTTTTATCCCCTATGAGAAAGAAACAAAAGGTATACTTAGCACACAGATATTTGTGGCCACAAATAGGAATATGAAACCTTACTTTCAAGTGGTGTAAAATTGTCTGTTTATGCAATACTTACCTTATTTGACCAAGTTTCTCTGTTGTCCCACACTAGTGCTCCTGAGTCCAGATGTGTAAACAGCTGCTGAGTGTCCTCTCCTTACATTCTACTGAATCTATTTAGCAATTAATTCAAATTTCAAAGACATCTAGACAACAATGTCTTAAACTTTGTTCAATCAGACAAATTATCATGTCCAAATCAGTAATAAGCCTATATCTGCTAAAATCATCGTATTTATTTGCAAACGACCCTTTTTGTCCCTGCGAACGTTATTTCATAGCTACGAACGTTATTTCCCACCTACGAACATTAAGTACAACAGCAAAAGAAAAACACATAGAGCAGCATGCAAGTGAATGATCATAAATAGGACACACGACAAGTACTTACTTTTTCGAAGTACCTTCTTAATTTTCAGATACTGATCCGGCTCCCTGTTTTTGAGGTCGGACCAGCGCTTCCTCAGTTGGTCCTTCTTTCGCCTTACATCAAATTTGCGCTCCAGAGTCCTCACGACATGAGACAGGATTTTGTTTTTGACTAAATTGGGATGGGCGTATGGACCATGTTTCCCATCATAATCCTCCCTAATTAAAATGTCCACCATCTCCACCATTTCAGCAAAGGCCATGTTGGTGGCCTTACATCTCCTCCTATTTTACAAAAAGAACGTCAGGGGCGGACGACGCCAGCGGAGTTCCACGCATGTGCCGTCTATGTCAAGTTAACACGCGGTACGAACGAATGTGTCATGACGTTCGGATAGCGGAGTTGTCATGTATAGGTAGTGTATATAAATTGAATGAGCGTGTGATGTAATGTTACGTTATGTTTAGGCGCGAGATGAACGTTGCGAGAGTACCCGTGAGAATAAGGTATGTTTAAAAATTCTGTCGCTACCGTTAGTACTTTTGTCAGTTTTTTGCTCTGGAAATGTAATTTTGCTCTCAAACTGGTTTTACATACGGGAAACATGCACAACTTTACAGGCATACTATAGACATCCACACCCCCACCCAGTTATGAAATGTAAAGGAATATTTCACTTTTATTGTTTAACTTTTAAACATTCTTAAAGTCCATGAACCCAGGTTCCCAAACTTTTTTTGGCAATTAGGGATGAGCTTAGAGTTTGAGTCGAACATCGGCTGTTCGCCAGTTCGCCGAACAGCAAACATTTTTGTTCGTTCGCGGCAAATTTTCAAGCCGCAGAACACACTTTAAAAGTCTATGTGAGAAATCAAAAGTGCTAATTTTAAAGGCTTATATGCATGGTTTTGTGATAAAAAAGTGTTTGTGGACCTGGGTCCTGCCCCAGGGGACATGGATCAATGTAGAAAAAGTTTTAAAAACTGACGTTTTTTCAGGAGCAGTGATTTTAATAATGCTTAAAGTGAAACAATAAAAGTGTAATATTACTTAGAATTTCGTACCTGGGTGGTGTCTATAGTATCCCTGTAAAGGGGTGCATGTTTCCTGTGTTTAGAACAGTCTGACAGCAAAATGACATTTCAAAGGCAAACAAGTCATTCAAAAGAACTTGCGGATATTAATGAATTGTCGGTTCAACAAAACACATAAAAGTTCATTGCTAAAAACTGTATGTGATTTCCCTACAGGGGAACCCCAAACCAAAAAAAATGGCGTAGGGTCCCCCCAAAAATCCATACCAGACCCTTATCCAAGCACGCAACCTGCCAGGCCGCAGGAAAAGAGGGGGTGACGAGAGAGTGGACCCCCCCTCCTGAACCGTACCAGGCCACATGCCCTCAACATTGGGAGGGTGCTTTGGGGTAGCCCCCAAAGTACCTTGTCCCCATGTTGATGAGGACAAGGGCCTCATCCCCACAACCCTTGGCCGGTGGTTGTGGGGGTCTGCGGGCGGGGGGCTTGTCTGAATCTGGAAGCCCCCTTTAACAAGGGGACCCCCAGATCCCGCCCCCCCGTGTGAAATGGTAATGGTGTACAAAAGTAACCCTACCATTTCACCAAAAAAGTGTCAAAAATGTTAAAAATGACAAGAGATAGTTTTGAACAATTCCTTTATTTCAAGTCTTCTTCTTTCCATCTTCTTCGGGTCTTCCTCCTTCTTTCTTCCTTTGGTTTCTTCTTCCTCTGGTTCTTGCTTCGATCCTCTACTTCTTGCTCTGGCGTTCTCGTCCGGCATCTTCCTCCGTGGCGTCTTCTTCCGTTCTTCTTCTTCTTCTTCTCGGGCTGCTCCGCATACATGATGGGAGGCTCCCGCTGTGTGACGCTTCTGCGTGACGTTAGAGGGGGGCAGGGGCACCCGTTACGTAATGGTTGATCCCCTCTGATGTCACCGGGAAGGCCACAGGGAATTCTCCATCAAGTCCCCGTGCGTCAGAGGGGGGCGGGGTCACTGGGTGGTCCCGCCCTCCGTTATTTAAGAACCGTCAAAAGATGAGAAGCGTCACACAGCGGTAGCCTCCCATCATGTATGCGGAGCGGCCCGAGAAGAAGAAGAAGAAGAAGAAGGGAAGAAGACGCCGTGGAGGAAGATGCTGGACGAGAACACCGGAGCAAGAAGCAGAGGATCGGAGCAAGAAGAAGATGGAGGAAGAAAACAAAGGAACATAGAAGAAAGAAGATGTAAAAAAGAAGACTTTAACCACTTCCCGCCCGCCCTATAGCGGATTGACGTCCGGGAAGTGGTTCCGTTATCCTAACTGGGTGTCATATGACGTCCAGCAGGATAACATGCTGCCACGCGCCCGCGGGGGCGTGCATCGCAGCGATCGGTGGAGCGGTGTGTCAGCCGGGGGAGGCTCTTTACCACGTAATCAGCCGTGTCCAATCACGGCTGATCATGCTGTCAATAGGCAGAGCCGTTGATCGGCTTTTCCTCACTCGCGTCTAATAGATGCGAGTAGAGGAGAGCCGATCGGCTGCTCTCCTGACAGGGGGGGTCTGCGCTGATTGTTTATCAGCGCAGCCCCTCTCAGATCACCACACTGGAGCACCAGGGATCGCCACGAGGACCACCAGGGAAGGGGCAACATGTGGATGGCCAGGTATGTACCCCATGGCCATCCACATGTGCCCAATGTGCCCAATCTTTGCCAATCAGTGCCCACAAATGGGCACTGATTGGCACCATTATGTTCCAGATCTGCCCAGCAATGCCCCCAATATGTTTTATCAGTGCCACCAATCAGTGTGTTCAATGCCACCTGTCATTGCCCATCTGTGCCCATCAGTTCCACCTATCAGTGCCGCCTATCAGTGCCCATCAGTGCCACCTCATTGGTGCCACCTCATCGGTGCCCATCAGTGCTGCCGTATCAGTGCCCGTCAGTGCAGCCACATCAGTGCCCATCATTGAAGAAGAAAACATACTTATTTACTAAAAATTTTCACAGAAACAAAGAAAAACTTTTTTTTTTTTTTTCATTAATAGCCGCGAGTAGTTTTAAATGACTTTTCTTCCTTTGAAATGTCATTTTGCTGTTAGACTGTTCTAAACACAGGAAACATGCGCCCCTTTACAGGCATACTATAGACACCCCCCAGGTACGAAATTTAAAGGAATATTACACTTTTCTTGTTTCACTTTAAGCATTATTAAAATCACTGCTCCCCAAAAAAAAGGCAGTTTTTTGAAAAAAAATTTTGCATTGCGACATGTGGCCTGGGGCAGGACCCGGGTCCCCAAACACTTTTTATGACAATACCATGCATATAAGCCTTTAAAATTAGCACTTTTGATTATTCATATTCGAGTCCCATACTTTAACGGTGTTCGCGTGTTCAAAGAAATTTTTTGACTGTTCGTATGTTCTGGTGCGAACCAAACAGGGGGGTGTTTGGCTCATCCCTAATGGCAATTAGCTTGCATATTATCCATTTAAATTATCACTTTTGAATTCTCCCCTAGACTTTTATAGGGTGTTCCCCGGCTTTAGCATTTGCATAAAAAAACATAAACGGTTTGCTATTTGGTGAACGGGCGAACAGCCAATGTTCAAGTCAAACTCATGTTCGAGCCGAACATACAGCCCATCCCTACTGCTTAAATAAAGGCCTATATTGTGACCAGATTATGAGCTATACGCCACCCATTATGGTTTGTCTTGTGTTCTGTTTTGCAGACATCTGATACTTGTCACCAAAATTATGAAGTCAGCTTTGAATTCACATGAATTTCTTAGCCTCCCATCATGTATGCGGAGCGGCCCGAGAAGAAGAAGAAGAAGAAGAAGGGAAGAAGACGCCGTGGAGGAAGATGCTGGACGAGAACACCGGAGCAAGAAGCAGAGGATCGGAGCAAGAAGAAGATGGAGGAAGAAAACAAAGAAACATAGAAGAAAGAAGATGTAAAAAAGAAGACTTTAACCACTTCCCGCCCGCCCTATAGCGGATTGACGTCCGGGAAGTGGTTCCGTTATCCTAACTGGGTGTCATATGACGTCCAGCAGGATAACATGCTGCCACGCGCCCGCGGGGGCGTGCATCGCAGCGATCGGTGGAGCGGTGTGTCAGCCGGGGGAGGCTCTTTACCACGTAATCAGCCGTGTCCAATCACGGCTGATCATGCTGTCAATAGGCAGAGCCGTTGATCGGCTTTTCCTCACTCGCGTCTAACAGATGCAAGTAGAGGAGAGCCGATCGGCTGCTCTCCTGACAGGGGGGGTCTGCACTGATTGTTTATCAGCGCAGCCCCTCTCAGATCACCACACTGGAGCACCAGGGATCGCCACTAGGACCACCAGGGAAGGGGCAACATGTGGATGGCCAGGTATGTACCCCATGGCCATCCACATGTGCCCAATGTGCCCAATCTGTGCCAATCAGTGCCCACAAATGGGCACTGATTGGCACCATTATGTTCCAGATCTGCCCAGCAATGCCCCCAATATGTTTTATCAGTGCCACCAATCAGTGTGTTCAATGCCACCTGTCATTGCCCATCTGTGCCCATCAGTTCCACCTATCAGTGCCGCCTATCAGTGCCCATCAGTGCCACCTCATTGGTGCCACCTCATCGGTGCCCATCAGTGCTGCCGTATCAGTGCCCGTCAGTGCAGCCACATCAGTGCCCATCATTGAAGAAGAAAACATACTTATTTACTAAAAATTTTCACAGAAACAAAGAAAAACTTTTTTTTTTTTTCATTAATAGCCGCGAGTAGTTTTAAATGACTTTTCTTCCTTTGAAATGTCATTTTGCTGTTAGACTGTTCTAAACACAGGAAACATGCGCCCCTTTACAGGCATACTATAGACACCCCCCAGGTACGAAATTTAAAGGAATATTACACTTTTCTTGTTTCACTTTAAGCATTATTAAAATCACTGCTCCCCAAAAAAAAGGCAGTTTTTTGAAAAAAAATTTTGCATTGCGACATGTGCCCTGGGGCAGGACCCGGGTCCCCAAACACTTTTTATGACAATACCATGCATATAAGCCTTTAAAATTAGCACTTTTGATTATTCATATTCGAGTCCCATACTTTAACGGTGTTCGCGTGTTCAAAGAAATTTTTTGAATGTTCGTATGTTCTGGTGCGAACCAAACAGGGGGGTGTTTGGCTCATCCCTAATGGCAATTAGCTTGCATATTATCCATTTAAATTATCACTTTTGAATTCTCCCCTAGACTTTTATAGGGTGTTCCCCGGCTTTAGCATTTGCATAAAAAAACATAAACGGTTTGCTATTTGGTGAACGGGCGAACAGCCAATGTTCAAGTCAAACTCATGTTCGAGCCGAACATACAGCCCATCCCTACTGCTTAAATAAAGGCCTATATTGTGACCAGATTATGAGCTATACGCCACCCATTATGGTTTGTCTTGTGTTCTGTTTTGCAGACATCTGATACTTGTCACCAAAATTATGAAGTCAGCTTTGAATTCACATGAATTTCTTAGCCAGTTTATTGAACAATACAGAGAGCTCCCGTGTCTGTGGCAAGTAAAAAATAAAGATTATTGGGGCGTGGCCTGGAGCGGCATGCAGTAGGACGCAACTAGACAGAGCTCCGCCGGCCATTAATCCGTTTTTCACATCCTGAGACCGTCAAACGACTTACCTCAGCCCTCACCATACCGCCGCCGAACCGGCAACTTGCAGGGGTCATGTCACCTACCAAAAAGGCATCTGCAGCGGCCGCAAAACTCGAGCAATACCGCCGGCTAGGCACAGACCCCTCCAGCCAAGATGGCGCCGCCGCGCTGGATGAAGAATCTCCTGCTGGGACTGACACAGCGAGGGTGTTGGAGGCGATCTCATCATGCCAGGAAGCCGTAACTATATGCCAGACATCCCTCACAGCGCGGATTGAAGAGGTTAAGGTGGACATTTCACTGGTAAGGCAGGACTTTCAAAAACTAAAAGGCAGGGTCACTGAGGCAGAGAACAGGCTGAGCAATATGGAGGATTCCCTCCCCCCCCTGCAAAACACAACATCTGAGCTGCAGCACCAAGTGGATCAACTGATTCAGAAACAAGATGACATCGAGAACCGCCTCAGGAGATGCAACCTCAGATTTGTGGGTCTCCCTGAGGGGTCAGAGGGGAGAGACCCCCCCACGTTTCTTGAAAATCTGCTCTGCGATACATATGGCAGAGATTCTTTTTCCCCTACATTTGTGGTAGAGCGCGCACACCGCATGTCGGGCAGACCACCACCACCTGGAGCCCCCCCACGCACGTTCATTGCGAAGTTCCTGAACTACAGGGATAGGGATGCCATACTTCGCCTCAGCAGACTGAAAGGGAACATTCCTCTGGGAAACAAAATGATAGCGATTTATCCGGACTTTTCTGCAGTGGTGCCGCGCTAAAAGGCGCACATTCATGGAGGTTTAAAGGCGCCTCCGCATAAAAAACATCAAGTACGCCATGCTTTTCCCGGCCCGCCTCCGTGTAGAGGGCGAGGACAGAGCACACTTTTTTGAGGATCCGGAAGCCGCCATTACCTGGCTGGAACAGAGGGAAAACCACGGATAAGTCTTAGCCCCATCTATACTCACCTGTATGCCTATGTGACTCCTGTGGATCCTCCATTCTCCTGTGCTCAACTCCTTCCCTGCGGATTGAATACAAGATTGAACTTTTACGCATAAACACAGGATGGACTGCCCGTCCCCACACTCCCTTCCTATTCTCCCTTCTATTCTCCAGTGACGGATACATTTCTTCTCAACTCTACAGGGACTGAACATACCCCTACACACTATGGACCATGACCACTAACCAATACCGCAGCAAGAGCATCCAGATGACAATAAACCTTGAGAACTTTCACCATATACCACCTAGTGCAACTGTTCAACGGTCATCTTGCAGCCCCACGCCACCTCAGCTACGTACCTATACTCACCCCAACAGTGTCCACACAGGCAACCGACGGAGCTAGACAACGTCTACGAAGTACTCACCAAGAGTGGTGAATAAAGTCCTAAAATGCGCAACGACACGCAGCGTATCTTCGCCCCACGCAACACAGTTCACCACCTGAAATGGAGCAAACTATCCTCGGCAACGCTATACCTGCGATTTGGGACTTCCGAGATTGTCGGTAACCCTAGTATAGCAACTGCCATTTATATATGCTTAAGCTCTAACCTTTTCTCCACAGGTAGGACAATGTTTATGCCCAGTTGGCAGTTTGGGATTGAAGCTCGCACCAGGTTTGGAAGGTGCAGAGCGGGGAGGGGGGAAGGGGTTATCAGATTATTGAATGTTTTACTATTCTACCCAATGTCTAAACCACTCAATTGCTATCACACTAACCTCATGGTATTCTTACTAACGGTCATGTTTTTCGGTGTATGTGCTAGGCTACTCGGGGGAGGGGGGGGAAATCTGAATCCTGAGGCTCAATACCACAGGTACATTTCCAAATGACTAACTTAAAATTTATAACGTGGAATATCCGCGGGCTCAGGGAGCCCATAAAAAGGTCAGCGGTGTTTTCAATCCTAAAAAAACAGAGGGCTGATGTGGTGGCTCTGGTAGAGACGCACGCTGAAGGCCTCGCACATAGAGTGCTTAAGAGACCGTGGATTGGATGGGCGTACCATTCAACACACACCACACTATCTAGGGGAGTCTCAATTTTAATCGCTAAAAGCACTCACTTTGAGCTCCAGGACTCAGTAATCGACTCACTGGGCAGGTATGTTCTACTGAAAGCTAAGATACACGGGGGCATGCTTCTCCTTATGGCGTTCTATGTGCCACCACCGTTCAGCGCGGGTGTCATTGCTGCTGGTTTCGATTTCATGGCCTTGCATCCTGGCATCCCTGCTGTGTGGCTTGGTGACTTCAATAATGTTCTAGATCCAGCCATAGACAGACTCAACACATCATCTACAGAACCAGTGGCGTCACACCCCACAAGATTCGCCAGACTACTATCTGACTTTAACCTAGTGGATACGTGGAGGTTCAGGAACCCTATCGACAAGCGGTTCTCCTGCTTCTCCACGTCCCACCGAGCCATGTCCCGAATAGACCTAATATTGGTGTCTAAAGTGCTCCTTCCTAGACTGTTAGACGCGGGCTTCTCTCCTAGGTCCCTATCAGATCACTGCCCTTACTGGGCCATACTTACCGTCCCTCACAGCCGCCCCCCGACGTCGTGGAGGTTAAACCCTTTCTGGCTGACATTATTGCCGGAGGAGGATGACCTCTCGACGGAGTGGGGAAACTATTTTCATCTCAATGAGGGATCTGCCTCAGTTCAGATAGTGTGGGAGGCTTTCAAGAAACACGCACGTATGATACTAACTAACAAAATTAATAACCTTAAAAGAGTGTCAGAATCGGCCATAATTAAGGCGGAGGGGAGCCTCCGAGATGCTGAAAAGACATTTCTCGAGACCCCCACTGCAGACAGAGCTGACAACCTTAAACTCTGCTCCAGGGTGTTGACCCAGCTGCACTATGAAAAGTCCAAAAGAAAACTTTTTTTCCATAGACAGAGGTCATTCGAACATGGGGAACGGGCGGGAAAACTCCTTGCATACTTGATACACAGCGAGGACAGACCCCCTGTGGTAATCTCACTGCGTTCATCCAGTGGAGCTATAGAAACAGAACCACATAGTGTCACAGATATCTTTAAAAAATTCTTCCACAAACTTTACACAGCAACAGCCCCACCTGACACCACTCCAATGGAAATATTCCTGGGAGAGTTGGCAATTCCCCAGCTCTCTGCAGAACAAGTTGAGGAACTAGAAGCCCCACTGACGATAGACGAGGTATCGGGAGCCCTGGGCTCGGACGGCCTACCAGTGGAGTTCTACTCCACATATTCGGAAGTACTGATCCCCAGACTGCTACAATTGTACGAGGCCATATTCAAGGACTCTAGACTACCAGCATCCATGAGAGAGGCCACCATCGTATTGATCCCCAAACCAGGGAAGGACCCACTTATTCCCGAGTCCTACCGCCCCATATCTCTACTCCAAGTAGATATCAAAATTCTTGCAAAAATCCTAGCCATTCGCCTCAACAAAGTAATCCTCTCCTTGATACACAGTGATCAAGCGGGGTTTATTCCGGGCAGAAATACATCCTTCAACCTTAGAAGACTGTTTATGAACCTACAAGCCGCTCATGACAACACAGGGTCTAGAATAATCGTCGCCTTGGACACAGCCAAGGCGTTCGATTCAGTGGAATGGGTGGAATGGAATGGGTGTACTTGTGGAGGTGCCTGGGCAGATTTGGATTCGGCCCAAAATTTATAAAATGGGTGCAACTTTTGTACCAATCTCCATCAGCAAGGGTACTAGCGAACGGATGGCCATCTGACCAATTTCTGTTATCTAGGGGCACGAGACAGGGGTGCCCTCTGTCGCCTCTGCTGTATGCATTAGCGGCAGAACCCCTAGCCGTGGCCATCTGGGCGCACCCCGAAATTAAAGGGCTTAGCCGTGGAGATGTGACCGAAAAAATCAGCACCTACGCAGACGACACCCTGTTATACCTGGATGACTCTGAGAGCTCCTTGCCCCTTGCACTGGACCTTATAGAAAGATTCGGCAGGTTCTCCGGCCTCCGGATCAACTGGGACAAATCCCAGATACTACCCCTTGACAGCTACCCGCAACCTAGGGACAGGGCCGAACTACCCCTGCAGAGAGTGGACACTATAAAATATTTGGGCATAAAAACCACAAAAGACCCAGCAGACTACGAGACACTCAACATAACCCCGCTGTTTGCAATGCTTAAGCACAAAACACAGGTGTGGGCCCGCCTTCCATTGGGAGTAATGGGACGAATCAACCTGACCAAAATGGTCCTCCTACCTAAAATTCTCTACATGATTTGGCACTCGCCAATATACCTAGTGCTTAGGCATTTCAAGCTGATGGAAGCCATCATAAAACCATTCGTATGGGGCAATAAAAGACATAAAATAGCTTGGCAGAAACTTAAAAACCCCACGGACCTGGCAGGAATAGCTGTGCCGGACTTTAATGCTTATTACATCGCAGCGCAGCTATCTCAGCTATTTTATGTGGATAAGACGGATAGGGAAAGATTTCTGCACTTAATGTGCACAAAGAGGTCCCAGGCATCACAAGATCCACTAACTGTAATAACGGGGAAAGCCACAGGGGCAGACAGGAACACCAACCGTAAAACACTACCCTACCACTATACCAAAATATGGAACCTGTCCATGCATAGACTCCAACTACCGACGATTAACGAATTCACTCCTCTGTGGCACAATTCAAATCTCCCTGAATTTGATTCGCTACCGGGCAGTGAACTGTGGAGCTCCAGAGGGATAATTTATCTACTACATATAGTACACCACGACAAGCTAAAAACGTTCGATAGGCTAAAAATAGAATACATGCTCCCAAACCAAATGCTTTTTAGGTACATGCAATTGCGTCATGCCTTTTATACACAGTTCCCCTCGGGGGAATGTCATATGGTAAGCAACCCATTAATGGAAGCAGTGAAATGCCCTGACCCAAAAAAACTAATCTCTCAGTTCTACTCAATGCTAACGACATCACAGGCTACTTCATCAGCCTACGCCCTGAAAACAAGGTGGGAAGGAGAGGTAGGCACACTGGCAGATGACGAATGGAGCGACGCTCTAGACGCATGCAAACTAGTGTCCCCCAGACTGTCAGACCGTTTGACCCAACTGTTCATTATCCACAGAGCATACCTCACGCCATTAAGACTGTCCAAATACAGGGGGGATCAGTCCACAATGTGTACAATCTGCAACCAAACTACCGGAACCTTCTTTCATTTATTGTGGCAGTGCCCCCAAATCCAGGCGTACTGGGCACAGGTGGTAAGATTCCTTCATGACACAATGGGCTCCCCTGTAACACTGCAGCCCAAACTCTGCCTATTGGGTATTTTATCAGACCCCGAAATAAATAAATTCCAAAAGGTCTTCGTGCACGAAACACTCTTCTCTGCTCGAAAAGTCATTGCTAGGGCCTGGATGAGACCTAATCCTCCGGAGCTCTCGCACTGGCTGTCTGAAGTCAACAATACATTACCCTATAAAAAATTGATTTATATACACAGAGGTTGCCCCCTGAAGTATGAACAAATATGGGACAAGTGGACACAGTCATCTGACACCTGTACTTAAGATAGCCCGGGGACCAAACCCCCCCCCCCCCCCCCCCTGGTCACGTACACTAAGATACTACAACATGACCAAGTCAAATTAGCACAACAAGACAAATTAACCTTACATGCATACCATGGGTAAGAAGGTAACCAAAAGGAAGAAAAAGATGAGACATGGGTTATAGCACTGAATACAATTTTATTCACATGTTTTGGAAAATGCAATGTTATTTTTATTTTTTTATGGTTTTCACAGGGTACACCATACTCCTTTCTTTTCTTTCTTTATTTTTTGTTAATCCTTAATAAATCTGCATTTAATGTAACAAGCTTTGACAGAACTCACCCGATTTAACTACATTGCTAGAAATATCACAACTATGTTACGGGTAAAGCCCAACAAACTGGTATAACACTCTCCCTAATGTATAACCTGAAGATATTACAATGTATTTGTTCACAATGTACCTCTGTAATTCTTTATCTTTTATGACAAATAAAAAAACTTTTCTGATAAAAAAAAAAATAAATAAAGATTATTGCAATAAAGCCAAGAGGATGGCAGCAATTGATAAACTGGTGGAATTTGCAAAGACTGTGTACCCCAGAGCAAACTGCAGTTTGATAAAGACCAAAATTGGGGGCCTCAGAAGTATGTACAACAGGGAACGAAAGAAGATTGACGATTCCAAAAAATCAGGAGCAGCAGCTGAGGATGTCTATGTTCCCAAGCTGTGGTATTTCAACAGCCTCCATTTTTTGGTCAAACTGTACCACGCAGATCTCTTTCTACACTACCCTCTGCATCAGCTGAGGCCACCGATACTGAGCCTGATCCTACACAGGATGAAGAGGAGGAGGAGCTCAGCTTGACCCAGGTATAGCATGGTTTAAAAGCTTGCCTAAAAAATATAAATGATTTAATTAGATGGTAGTAATGCATAGGAATTTGTTGTCTTAAAAAAGTGAGTTCCATATCAATAGACAGTAGTGGCCAACAAGGATTAGGACAAGAATGACAAATGCTGGAGTCAGAATGACAGTCTTTACTATTTGGACACATTCCAAATTAAAAAGTCATGACCTGAAAAGTGTTTGTGACTGATGTCCAAAAATTAAAATGATGTTGGTTTTACACACACAGGAACTTTGGAGCCAAGAAGAGCCTGGGCCCAGCAGCCAGACGACAACTGAGTGCAGGATCCCTCCCCTGCATCCTCCCAAAAAAGGGCCAGGAAGACCCAACATCTGGATGAGGCCACAGCTGAGTTCTTAACTAGGGCTACTTCTGTGATCACCACAGCACCGGATAGTGCTGAAGGGTTTGGATGTTTTACTGCTAATAAGCTCCGTGAGCTTGACGTAGATCAACGGGAGCTATGTGAGGGGCTAATCATCCAGCACTTCAGCAAGGCCAGGAAACAAGAGCTAACCAGTAAATCTCATGTGTGTGATTTGTATCACACACCTCCACCTCCTCCACAACAAGCCTACCCACCCCAGCAAACCTACCCACCTCAGCAAACCTACCCACCTCAGCAAACCTACCCACCTCAGCAAACCTACCCACCTCAGCAAACCTACCCACCTCAGCAAACCTACCCACCTCAGCAAACCTACCCATCTCAGCAAACCTACCCACCCCAGCAAGCCCACCCACCTCAGCAGCATGGTGGTCAGTGGCAAAATCAGCCCCAGGATCCACAATAAGGCCAGTGGTCTGGGGAGTTTAGGGGCTACTAATTTAGCATGTTGTATTTTTTGATTTGAGTATGATTTAATAGGCTATTTTTTTTTATTTTCTGTGTATCATTTGCTCTTTTTGTTTATAATTTATAATTTTTAATTGTGATGACAGAGAATATGTCTAATAATTTAGTAATTTTATTTGTTGTTAATGCACAATAAACCAAATCGCCAAAAAAAAGACAACATTTTTTTATTTATATCACTAGAACACAAATCCAAAGTAAAATATGTTTTCTGTACTCTGTCAGTATCACCAGCAAAGCAGATTTATTATTAAGCCATTAAAAAGAAGAAGAGAATGGTGCACTGCATTTAGAAATTTCATAATTTGACACATCAAGAATGTGCTATCTCCATTACGAAAGCTAGTTTTACAAGACCCACCGCTTCATGCTGGTCCTTGCTTCCGAGCATGCGTCTGTACTTTGGACTAAAGTCCGGTGGTTTTTGTGTACACACGATCGGACTTTGCTCCATCGGACTTTTGTTGCCGGAAAGTTTGTCCGTTCGCACAGCCAACAAAAGTCAGATGAAAACAGAAAAAGTTTGTCCGATGGAGCATACACACGGTCGGATGTTGCTCCAAAACAGCTAATTTGCATGTTTGTTGTCAAAAAGTCCGATCGTGTGTACGGCCCTTTAGGCTTCATATTAGGGATTTCTGTCTTCTGGTTTTGCAAGTTATATTTTTCTCTTCCTTCTATTTACTGTATATTCAAATTATTTCACTATCTATGCACTTTTTGTTTGTTTTTAGGTATTGTCAAAAAAGTCATGGGGAGCTGGACTCTGCAAAGGTGGACATTTAACAAAGCCAAATAAAAATTTTTAAATACTGCGCAGTGGGGAGAAAGTATTTTTATGCTCCCCAAGTGACGCATGCAAAAACTACAAATTGCATTAAAGCAGTGTGGAAAAAAATGTCCAGTAGTATTACAGTTTTAATGTTTCCCTACACAAATTAAGAGACTGCATGTGAAAAAGAAATGTATAAGTTGTCCAGAGGCAAGACAGTTCAACTGCGCAAGACTGGGTCAAAATGTACAAGAGAATACTCTGTGTCTCTTGTACATTTCAACCTAGTCTTGCTCAGTTGAACAATTGTTTTCAATCAAGAATTAAAGTGGTTGTAAACCGCAGTCATGGAAATTGAGCAAAGCACATATATCTGCGGTGTTTACTTATCTTTCTCCAAAGCTCAAAGGTGTCTGTTTATGAAACTGTGAACAGCAGTGATCCCGAGGATCTCTGCTGATCTCAGTTCATTAACGGTTTATAAAACAGAGATGATCTCTGCACACAGAGAATCTGTCATTGACAGACACAGAAACGGGCAGTTTATGAAGGTGCAATCTCAGCATTTCACTAGCGATTTCTGTCAGAATTCACCCTCCCTTATTCACCAGCTCATAGGTGGAGAATCGGGGAGTGAAGAAAGGATCCCTGGGGGAAATGAGGGGGAAGAAGGAAGATTATTGACTTCCTTCTACTTCTATCAGACCCCCCAAGACAGTAAACAAGTGCCCCGCAATGTTTGTGTGTATATATGTACAGTTTATATATACCGTGTTTATATATATGTAGGGCTGCTGATCTGGTTATTAGCAATCACCCTGCTGCCAACCCCTCATCCACCATTTTTAAAGACAATGAACAGTCATTTTGCTCTATTTTATTACTTTTTATTTTGGGGTATTTTGGGTCTTTGGAAGGTATTACCAATGTGTTATCCAGGCCAGAGATGACACGATGCATCTCCCCCCCAATGACCTGACACATGGCAATAAGTGGACTACTACTCCCAGCCAGTCTATTACTGATAATGCTGTGTTCCCCGGCCACAGCATTCTACACTGCTCTGACCAGCTTCTATTCTTTGTGAAACACTGACCTTCTCCTCCTAAAAGGCCATCCTGTGTTCCCGGTCACAGAATGCTGCTCTACTCTCCTCCATTTGACCCGGTCACAGCAGCTTGATGTCTCTTTAGAGATGAAGATCCTTATCTTTAGCTCCTTCCAAGCGGTTTCTCCATCCCTCCTGCACGCTCGCTGCATCCCCACATGGGGACGTGCGGAACAGCACCTCAATACTCCATGCTGTCTTTCTGCTCCACACAACAACTCCCTGGAAGCATGTGACCCCAGCTTATATTGGAGGCCTGCCTGCTGCCAATCCCAAGAGATAATTGGTCAGAGCTCCTCACATGAGCTGCCTGCCACTCAGGTCTCAAGTCCAACCTCTCTCCCAGAACCATCCATCTGAAAGCAGAGAAGGCCTCTCTGAGCCAGAGTACAGGTAGCCACACCCCCCATTACACTGAACACTCCAAGTTCCAGAATAAAAAACAACCAGGCCTGATAGGAAACACAGTCCTGGATAAATTTACCTGCTCCTAAAGCCCTGCACTTAGAAAAAATCCTACTCTAGCACCTACCTTTAGGTAGAGGGTGCTACATATATATATGTATGTATATATATATATACTGTATCCCACAAAAGTGAGTACACCCCTTACGTTTTTGTAAATATTTTATTATATCTTTTCGTTGTTGTGCTACATAAAGATGGCCAAGGCTATAAGAAAATTGCCAGGACCCTGAAACTGCAGTACGGTGGCCAAGACCATACAGCGGTTTAACAGGACAGGTTCCACCCAGAACAGGCCTTGCCATGGTCAACCAAAGAAGTTGAGGTCACGTGCTCAGTGTCATATCCAGAGGTTGTCTTTGGGAAATAGACATATGAGTGCTGCCAGCATTGCTGCAGAGGTTGAAGGGGTGGGGGGGTCAGCCTGTCAGTGCTCAGACCATACGCCACACACTGCATCAATTATCATGGTCAGAGACTGAAGATGTAGTACAGTCCCCTGGATAAGTAATGGATAAAGTTCGACAGGCCCTCTTACCAGACCCAGCGAAACTACAGCAGTGATCCCTCCGGCTGGACGATCGCTCACTCTGGGTTCCCCGGGGGCGACTCTGTTCAGTAGTGTAGCATGTCTGTACCCTGGAAGTGGGTCAGTCTTTCTCTCTCTGATGGCACTGGGCAGCGTGGCTCTGTCCGGTGGCACTGGGCATGGTGGCTCTCTCTCTGTTGGTGCTGGGCACTCTCTCAGCTTTTTTCCAGGCTGCAGTCTCTCAGTCTATCTCTTGATTGAGCTGTAGCCTCCTCCCTGTGGAAAATGGGGCCGCCAATCTTTGGGACTACATATCCCATGATGCTCTCCTCTCCTAGTCTCCTTTAATTGGCCCTCAGTTATGGCCAATAGAGAAGGAACGGAGTGGGCAGGAAACTGGGTGGGCTAGTGAGAGCCGCTGTCTCTTCTCCCTGACAGGAGAAAGGGGGTGAGCGGGGGAAACCTCTGACAGCCCACAGCTTGCCTTTCTCCTGTCACAGCGCCACCGAGTTCTCTGCTGGACTAAGCAGGGAAAAGAGCCCACCGTCACACTACACTGATGGGGAGGCTTGAAAGCACCTTGATGGTGTCATATATATATATATATATATATATATATATATATATATATATATATATATATATATATATATCAATCATGTGTGTGTGTGTGTATAATATATATATATATTTTGTGTAGGGGGACTAATTATTTTATTACCATGAGGTGGGCGGTCTCCTCTGAGAATGCCCTTGTACTGAGCAAAAAGAGATACATTTGTGTCGGGAGAGGGCGGGGCTTAGCAGACAGTTTGTCTATTCAGAATACAGTTCTTCTGCTATGTAGAGAGGGTGTGTGTTCCTTTCCTCCAATCAGCTCTCACACTCTGTGACAGCAATCTCCTTGCCTCATCCGCTGTGCTGCTGACAGATGAAGAAAGATTTTTAGCATGATCTGTCTTTTTAAAGGGTTGTAGGTAAGAGAAAACAGCAGATATAGATGTAAAGCTTATGTAGGGAGATTTGTTTCATCTCTCTGTATCATCTGAGGCTGTTCACTTCACTGGGTATATGTGAGGGTTTACATCCACTTTTATGGAACACAAATGTTAAAGAAGATTAAAAATTGGCCAGCAGCAAGCCTGCATAGACCGAGATATAAAACCTTTACCAGGTAAATCAGCTCTCATAGGTGTAATTCATCTTCGTGCTTAGCCATTTGCCTGGAGTTTCGTGGTAACAAAGAGTAACTATGTTATAATCTTGTACTCACTCACCTGTGTGCGGTGTTTTCAGGAGATGTATGCTCTTCATCAGAAAAATCTACACAGAGTACATCTAATGCCATTTCTATATCCATTTCACTATCACTATCGATGTGGTCCTTCACATTTTGCAGGGGTTCTGTCTGTGATGAGGTGTTGAGGTCAGGTTCAGCTTTGGGTTCCTCGGAGGAGGAGTCACATTCTGGGTGTACACACTGGTGGAGACACCGGACCGAGTGTGCAGCTGCCAGGATTTTCTAAGCCACTGAACATAGGCGCTCCACTAATTTATCCTATTGTACTGTGGTCTCTGCCAGCTAACAGCCGTCATAGACAACATCTCCTCCTGAGCCAGCACAGGGATTAACCATCTACTTTGCACTAATAGTCCGTAACACCTTGCATTTATCCTACATATACCCGATATGGTGTCTGTTGAGGGATAACCATTTTTGAGGTCTGGATAGAGATACTTTCAGTATTTATGCACCCAATAGTCTATTAGATCATTTACTATTCAGCTGATGGACGTGACACCCTTTGTGTCCGGTCACGCTCTGCTGACGGTCCTGGTCTCGTTGGTGGCGGCGCTGATGCTTGGGTCTGGACCCCGGTGGCTAACAGCCTCTTCCCTTCCCCCTCCTCAATCGGATGCCATGTGATACTTTCTTTCTATGATAGATATACATCTCACCTCCAGCCCATGAAGAAGAGGTCGTAATCAATGCAAAAACCTCGAAACGCGTTGGGCCTGCATTGTCAATTAGCTCCTGTTTGCTGTAACAGCGTTCTGTGGGTTAAGTGCAGTTCTGTTGATCTGTTTTGTATATCTGTATCATTACCAATTGTATACTGCGGCATCCATTGTGTTACCACTGTTGTCTTTTCATACAATATGTGTCATATTTTTAGTTTATTTTTAGTAAATATTTTTTATACTCTTGATATATTATTTTAGACTTCCACCCCTTAAAATCCCACCTAAGAGGAAATCTTTCGATTGTATATGAATATAGGGATGTGGGTGGATTGTCTCCTTCCATAAAGTTCCCGTCACCACCCTTTGTTCCATTCTGGGTGTAGAATGCTTTCTTGTGGACTTGCTTTGTACGTGTCAGTGTTGCTTTGCTGATGTGGAACATCTTCAGATTTCTCATTTTGGTTTTCTTCATTAGTGTCATTCTGTGATGTGACTCCAGAGTCATCAGGAATTGGGTCACATGGTGGGATGTTGCATTCTTCCATCTCATCATCTGGAGTTTGATAGAATATGCCCTATAACATTGAGATTTTGGTTGAGATAGAAACTGTTTAAAGTCAAAAATACAAACCGATGATACAAAATGTCTATATTAACCCTTTCACTGCCAGGTCCATACTTTGTACTGACCTGACAGCGGGGGGGGGGGTTACACACATTTCCAGTGGCTACAGCCACCAAAATTGTATGTAAATCTTACAAGCAGATTCCTGCCTGTCAGTTGGAAACATTTGGGTGGCTGCACTATCGCTCGATTGCTTCCATGCCCCCCCATAAAAGTGCCCCCCCGCACACCCCCGCCATGTATCCCAAGCTCCACTTGTTCATTTGCATGCTGGGAGTTGACATAGCAGGTGACGCTGGGTAGGGGGGAGGGAGCTGAGCAGACACATGCCTGCTCTTCACTAGACATGTGCAGAGCAGGAAAATTTGTTTAGTTTCGTATAGATTCATTATGCTACTAATTTGTTGAATCGGGCAAAAAATGATCGACCAATTCAAATTCTGTTTGAAGAATAGATGGCTGTTAAAGAGTGGGCTGGGAAGCCAGCCGCTGTGTCCTTAACAACCGATGGCTTGCCCGCTGACAGCTGAATGTAAATAGAATTGCCAGCAAATAAAAATTCAGAAAAAAATAGTGTGCCCCCCCTCAATCCATACCAGGCCCTTCATGTCTGCTATGAATTTTAAGGGGCACCCCAAGCCAAAATTTAAAAAATACATACCAGGCCCTTTTTCCAAGCATGCAGCCCAGCAAGCTAGGATAAGGCTGAGGAGGGAGCGCCCCCCCCCCCCCCCCCTGAACCCTCAACATGGGGGGGGGTGAATGAGTGTGACTGAATCATCGACAAGGGGACATGCTGGGTTGATGATGTCATCAGGTTGTCCCTTACTTATTTGGAGGAAACCTTCATCATTTTGTTTTCTTTTTTTGGGGCCTGCAGCCGGCGTTCATCATGGTTGACAGTGGATCTACTTTGGAGGACATTTATTTTTGTTTTGTTTTTTATTTAATAAAGGACTTGTCAAAAACTGTCTTTTTTTTTAAGATGCACTTTTTTTGGGTGAATGAGTAGGTGCTATCTGGGGACCCCCTTGTTAAAGGGGGCTTCCAGATTCTGATAAGTGACCTCTGCACCCCCACAGGGTGGTGGGGAAGAGGCCCTTGTCCTCATCACCATAGGGAACAGGTGCTTTGGGGGAGCAGAGCCCCTCCTTCCCCAAAGCAGCCCCCCCGTTGAGAACATGTGGCCGGGTATGGTTCAGGAGGGGGGCAATCACTCATCCCCTCCTTTCCTGGCCTGCGGGGCTGCATGCTCGGATGAGGGCCTGGTATGGATGTTGTGGGAGACTTCACACCATTGAAAAAAAAATTGGTGTGGGGTTCCCCTTAAAATCTATTCCAGACCCAAAGAGCCTGTTATGAATTGGGGGGGACCCCATGCTGTTTTTGTTTCAGAATTTTTACTTGCTGGCAATTCTGTTTACATTCAGCTGTCAGCGGGGAAGCCTGTTGACAGATGATGAGTGATCAGTTGTTAAGGATGCAGTGGCTGGCCCACACCTTAACAATCAGCTATTCTTCACACAGAATTCAAATCGGTCGCTCTTTTTTTGACCAATCCACATTTCAATCATTCTGAAAATTTGGACGAAACATTTAGGGGTTATGAGACACACTGCTTGTAAGTACTGGTGATTGCATCCAATAAGCTTCTTTCCCATCCATACTGTTTGGGAAAAGTAACACAGGAACCCGGAAGTGACGTTTTACAGTAAGGGTTTATACACACTTGACCTCGAAAATGCTACTTTTGCAAGCATTGGAGCTTATTTTTCTGCCTCCTTTGCAAGGACAGACCGATCGGGTCCACCTGTCAGTTTTTCAAGCTGACCCGATTGGACTTTCCATTGCTCTCTATGGAGATGGAGATGTGCCAGTTGACACCTGCCAACATCTAATCCTCTCCGCTAAAAACAGACAGATGGGGATCTGATGCTTGTCCCAGGTCTGCCAATGGGCACGTGAAGCCCGAGGGAGTGGGACGGTATGTTGTGACAACTCTCATCACTTTTATTTGTGAAAACAGACAGCTGGCTTAACTAACATACACACGTGTTTAACGTGTTTAACCACTTCAATACAGGGCACTTAGACACCTTCCTGCCCAGACCAATTTTCAGCTTTCAGCGCTGTCGCAGTTTAAATGACAATTGCGCGGTCATGCTACACTGTGCCCAAATTAAATTTTTATCATTTTGTTCCCACAAATAGAGCTTTCTTTTAGTGGTATTTGATCACCTCTGCGTTTTTAATTTTTTGCTAAACAAATAAAAAAAGACCGAAAATTTTGAAAAAAATAAAAGTTTTGCTTTTGTTTCTGTTAAAAAAAATTGTAAATAAGTAAGTTTTCTCTTTCACTGATGGGCACTGATAAGGCGGCACTGACAGGCACTGACAGGCACTGATATGGCGGCACCAATGAGGTGGCACCGATGAGCGGGCACTGACGGGCACTGACGATGGGCACTGAAATGCGGCACTGATGGGCACTGGTAGGCAGCACTGATGGGTGGCACTCATATGCAGCACTGATGGGCATTGATAGGCGGCACTGATGGGTGGCACTGAGTGGCACTGGTTGGCACTGATGGGCACTGATGGGCGACACTGATGGGCAATGAAAGGCGGCACTGCTAGGCACTGATAGGGTGGCACTGATAGGCGGCACTGCTGGGCACTGATGGGCACTGATAGGTGGCACTGATGGGCACTGATGGGCACTGATAGGCAGCACTGATGGGTACTGATGGGCACTGATACATGGCACTGATGGGCACTGATACGCGGCACTAAAATGAGGCACTGATGGGCATCCCTGGTGGCACTGGCAGTGGTAGGCATTGCAGTGGGCACTGACTGGCAGCTGCCTGGGCACAGATTGGCAGCTGCCTGGGCACACAGTGACATTTCCCTGGTGGTCTAGGGGCATACCTGGTGGTCCAGTGTGGATCGCTTCCCTGGTGATCCTGGGCGGCATCCCTGGTGGTCCTGGGTAGGATCCGAGGGGGGGCTGTGCTGATAAACAATCAGCACAGACCCCCCCTGTCAGGAGAGGAGCCGATCGGCTCTCCTCTACTCGTGTCTGTCAGACGCGAGTGAGGAAAAGCCAATCACCGGCTCTTCCTATTTACATCATGATCAGCCGTGATTGGACACGGCTGATCACGTGGTAAAGAGTCTCCGTCGGAGACTCTTTACCTAGATCGGTGTTGCAGGGTGTCAGACTGACACCCCGCAACAACGATCGCCGCGATGCGCACCCCCGGGGCAGCGGCTAGATATTCCTGATCACGTCATATGACGTCCGATCAGGAATATCAAACCACTTTGCCACCGTCATTCTGCAATAGGGCGGGCGGCAAGTGGTTAAAAAGCCCCTGATGACAAAATGCTGGAAGAGTGCAGTGCTGAAGGGCAGTACATAGTACTCAATAGTGACTATCCTGGGTATTAGTCTCCCATTTGTCTCCTTCTTCGATGCAAATTACCGTATATACTCAAGTATAAGCCGAGTTTTTCAGCACTTTTTTGTGCTGAAAATGCCCCCCTCGGCTTATTCTCGAGTCACGCACTTTTCTGCAGCAGAGAATGACATTTTCCAAACTGATTTTGGGGCCCCGTATCTTGGGGCTACTTGGTTCTGGTAACCCCAGGTTTGGATATGTTGTAGTACTAGTTCCACTGGGTTTGCACACCAAATTTGGGGTTTCTAGCACTAAGTAGCCCCAAAATCGGTCAACTTTGTCCATCTGCAGCAATGTCATTTCGGGACCCTTTGGGTCCAGAGACCCCAAATTTTGGCTGCAGCTAGGGGGAATCTAGGAACCCTTAACTATCAAGTTTGAAGTTTGGGGGACCTATGGCTGCAAATGGGCACAGTGATGCTGCAAATGGGCATTGTTGACCCACTTTTCCACTTACAGTAGCTGCGCATTTCTCACCCTCGTCTTATACTCGAGTCCAAGTTTTCCCAGTTTTTTGTGGTAAAATTAGGTGCCTCGGCTTATATTTGGGTTGGCTTATACTCGAGTATATGTGGTAAGTTGTATATAGACACCCACCCCTGCCGGTGCTGTCACTAGGTGTACGGTCTTGTACCGTTTTATGGATGAGGTGGGGTGAATGGATTTTTGCAGACATAGGTTTTTATCTAACTAAACAATTCTCATGTTTTGCAAAATTGCATATGTCCCTGTCTAGGATAGATATCTGTGTAGGAAATTCATCCATGGCCCCCCTTATCACTGGGATTCAATGTGTGTCCAATCACTCCCCCTGGTGACCTGGTTTTTATTTTTCCATTTTTTCCCCCATTTTTTTTTCTTTTTTTCGCATTTTTATTTTATTTTATATTTTTTGTCTACAATTTGGCTTTTTCCTTTGTTCTTGTTCGGATTTCATTTAGTTTCTCTTTATTGTGTGTGCTCTCAGTCTAGCTTTGTTCTTGCATTTGTTTTTTGCTACCGTGTGTCCCCAAAAATAAGCCCGGGTCTTATATTAATTTTGGCAACAAAAGACACAGTAGGGCTTATTTTCAGGGTAGGTCTTACCATGTAATGTGCTGTCTTCTCTCCCTGCCTGTCAGCAATCCCCAGTGTGAACTGAGTTAAAATGCTTGTAAAATCCTATCCTACTCTATTACAGTATTATATAATGTACAAAGTGTGTGTTTCTGTAATATAATTGTCCCAAATACCTTTGCTATAGTGCCAAACTGCGCTTCTGTGACCCGCCGGAGCTCCCTTCCCCGCAGTTATATTACAGAAACACACATATTGTACATTATATACTACTGTAATAGAGTGGATTATAGGATTTTACAAGCATTTTAAACGAAGGCTTATTTTCGGGGTAGGGCTTATATTGCAGCCCTCCTGGAAAATAACACTAGGTCTGATTTACAGGATAGGTCTTATTTTCAGGGAAACACGGTAGTTTGGTACTGAATAGATTATACAGGGTTTTTCTACATTGAGCCTGTTACTTTCTTCACATCCACTGCATTTTGTAACCTCCACCATCTGGCACAGTGTTTAAATCTGGGCAATGATGGGTTGCCATTGCGTCAGCAGGCCCACCACCCAGCGTCCTCCCGTTGCTTGGCTATGGTCGGCTGTGCTGCTCATGTGCTGCCAACGTGGTTCACTCTGATTGGATGGGAGTGGGCTTGCCTGGCAACGGCAACACCAGGCTTCACCAGTTGTGACCATTAATTGGGTGAATCTGCATATGTGAAAAATAGGGAAAGAAATTGCGCTAAGATAAATGTTAAATGGGGCTGTAACCGAAACACGGCCCCCAAAAGCTGCAACTCTCATGTAAACATAAATACAAGGAAGCAATCAGAGGAAAAAAATATAGAGTTGTGCTATCTAAAATAATATCAATAGTAAGTGAAAACCAAAGCACCTACATGTGCATATACAAATTAATAATGAAAACCCATGTGGGCTGCAATACGTTGGGAGGACCAAAATGGCCCTTCAAGTCAGGCTAAACAAACATATCGGTAACATCAGGAGAGGCTTTACGAAACATTAAGTGTCCAGACATTTTGACGAAGTGCACCATAGGGACCCCTCCAATACACTATACATGGGGATTGATAAATACAAACCCCACTGGAGGGGGAGCTCACTTGTTAGGGAAATTTCCAAGCAGGAGATGTCTTGGATTTTTCGTCTCAAAACTTAAGCACCCTTTGGGTTGAATGTGGACACTGACGTTAATGCATTCATCAACAACTCCTAGCCTGTAGCTTATGTCTCTGTCTGGTCTTATTTTTATATTTTATTTTTTATTTTTAATTTTATTTTTGGCCAGTCTCTATGAGCCCTAGGGCTCTTGTGATATTATGTGGATGTTATACTGATTTAATATTTTTTAATTTGTTATTTTCTTTTGTATGCATTTTCTACTGTGATCATGATTGACCATCATGGTTAATACAAGTGGACATTTTTGATATAAGATATCCACTGCATATATAATTTACATTGTATTTGTGAATCAATGACCTTATCAATGTTTACCAATTGTACAATTTAATAATGTATAATTTATTTATGTTTCTTGTTTTGAGTCCCCATACAATTAATATCCAACAGATGAGCGTTGTCTCATCTGCTGTTATATACTTTTTTATTTATTATCAATTAATTTTAATTTATCATAATTCAGTGTGCAACATGACAACGGTAGGATTAGGATTGGGCAATCTTTTTCGTATCCACTAGGTGTCGCCTTGCTCACAACCGAAAGTGTCACCTTTATAAACATCTGAGACACTTCCGGTGCGCAGCTTTACGAGGTGACATTTTTTATATATTTTTTATAATTTTTATATATAGTTCAGTTCTAGATGCAATTCAAGTACAGCTCTCTGTTTTAGAAGCGATGGCGAACTGGTTCATTTAGGGTTTTTATAGATTGGGTGACCAATACGGGTGTCTGCAAGCTATTCAGTACGGCGGACATCCATTTGCATCACCGCGCATGCGCATCAATGTGTTGTGACTCAGATCGAGGTTTGGTGTGCAAAACTTTAGTATATTTGGATGTGACGCAGTGCGCCACCCGTGCCCCTAGACGACGTAAGTTATTACAAAATGCATAGGGCGGAGCGACGCACTAACGCCACCTTGTACTTCGTATACCCAGAGGACGGGTTGTCTGCTTGTGTTCCGGCTGGCTGAGCAGACTTAAGGCCTGATTTTAACTGCAACATTGTGAGTGTATTTCATTTTGTTTTAACGTTTAAATAAATGATGGTTTTACACTATGGAGTTTCTATATATATCTTTCATGCACCATGGGAGTTCCACTGTGATCTGATTGGTCAGGAGGGGACCGCCCGATATTGAGGTTTTCTGTTTATCCTGAAGCCATCCAAATTACTTCTACACATGCATTCCTAGATCCTCTGTTATGGGGGATCATGGAGCTCTGGTAAGAGTCCATTTCTGTTGTTTTGGTGGTGGATTCGACTAAAACCTCTATTCAACATCTTTCCGATGATATCCAGTCTGCATCTTATGGACTTTTCATTCATATTTTCTGCTGCTTTGTCTGCAGATGTTTACCTTGTTTACCAAATAATTCTTATTCACTGTTGTTTTATTTATCATATTGTTTATGGGATTTTTTCATGAACCATTAATTTATATTCATATTTGTGTATCACAAATTATCTGCTAAAGCACAAATTTATTAATTGTTTTCATTATTAATTTGTATATGCACATGTAGGTGCTTTGGTTTTCACATCTGCAGATGTGCCCTGATAATTCCTTAATATGAATACAGGGATACACTATTTGGGGGTATGACATGCCCCCCATGCTCCCTTCCATTAATACGAGGATGTTTAAGCAGAACTCATTATATTGGAGTGTTGAATATAAAATGTTATAGGAGATGTTCATTTTGGCGGGATGATGATGACATATAACGATAGTGGGAGGGGGTGTCATTTTTATGCTATGTTTCGATTAGTGGATAGGACTTCTGAATATTGTCATATCACTGTACTTTATCACACGCCTGATGAAGGGGTCCTGCGTGGCTCCAAAATGTTACAATCGGTCCTTTGTGATGTGGTCTTTCTGCAGTAAAAGCTTTGGACAACACTTGATAATCCCTTGGTGTGCTGGTGAATATATCCATTAATCTGTCATGTGACAAATGCGCTGCAAATGCACCAAAAAGCACGGTTAAAAACGCGCCACACTTCACTCTAAAAAAGTTCTGGAGCTTCTTTGGGGCGTATATCATGCAATGGGTAGCCCATTCAGATAAATAGCCTGCCCTATGCATGGTGAGCGGAAATACTCCAAAGCGCCTCCCAAAAAAACGTGTGTGGGAACATAAGTTCCCGCTATGCAGAAATGTGAATGAAGCCTGACATCCAAGTGTCTCCATCCACTCCCTCCTATGTACTTGTAGAAAACTGACCATATACTATGCAATTTTTTTTTTTTTAACAAAACTATGGAATAGGAGAATCTACCTGAAATATCCATTCAATTTGTCTCAAATCAGACAGGACCTTGCACTATATGGCTGATGGTAGATCTAAAGGAGATTGTACACTTGGATTGTACGGTGTATGGCCACCTTAACAACTTGCCGGCCACGCTATAGCCAAAAGATGGCTACATCATGGTCGTCCAGTTCTGGGAGGGCGTCCATGGATTTAAAGCATTGCCTATAGAAAAATACAGGGTACTGAAGTTTGGTGCCTTTTTTAACATGCTTGACATGTCGGTTATCTATTTATTCAGCACAACCTCATCTTTAATATTTGACCAATAATTGGGTAAGTTATTGCATTTGTGTGCTCTGAAATGAACTTTAATTAATATCTTTACAAAACTCTTGTGTTCCCCAAACCCTTATGCTAATACTGGGTGACTTAAAACATTGAAACTACAAATATTTTATTCTCTAAGGTGTCTGCTTTTAAAAAAATATTATAATGTTGGGGGTTTTATGTAACCTTTTGGACTATTTTTTTTTTTTTATTTATTTATTATAATTCTTATTTATTCAAAAGTACTGTGCATCCATCAAAACAATATACCACATAATACATTTATTTAACTTTATTGTTATTACAAGGGTTTGTGACAACAATGACTTATAAAGCCGGTAACAGTCTTCTGTTACAGGGACATTTGTCACGATCTGTGCCATCTATCAGTGCCCACAAGTGCTGCTAATCAGTGCCCAACAGTGCCACCTTTCAGTGTCCATCAGTGCTTTCAATCAGTGCCTCATCATCAGTGTCACCTATCAGTGCCACCTATTAGTGCACATCAGTGCCTCATCATCAGTGCCACCTATTAGTGCCCATCAGTGCATTTATCAGTGTCACCTATCAGTGCCCATCAGTTCTGCCTCTCAGTGCCCATCAGTGCCGCCTCTCAGTGACTTTCAGTGTTGTCTATCAGTGCCCATCAGTGCCACCTATCAGTGCCCATCAGTGCTGCCTATCAGTGTCACCTATCAGTGCCCATCAGTGCTGCCCATCAGTGCCACCTATTAGTGCCACCTCTCAGTGCACTTCAGTGCTGCCTCAGTTTCCATCAGTGCCACCTCTCAGTGCCCATCAGTGCCACCTCCCAGTGTCCTTTAGTGTTGGCTACCAGTGCCCATCAGTGCCACATATCAGTGCCACCTCATCAGTGCCCATCAGTGTCGCCTCATCAGCGCACACCAGTGAAGGAGAAAAATTACCTGTTTGCAAAATTTTATAAAAAACTATGAAACTATGTTTTTTTTTCAATACTTTTGGTCTTCTTTTTTAGTTTCTTTAGCAAAAAATAAAAAAACAAAAAACAAAGAGGTGATTAAATACCACCAAAAGAAAGCTTTATTTGTGTAAAAAAAAGCTAAAAATGTATTTTGGGTACAGTGTTGCATGACCGCGTAATTTTCATTCAGTGTGAGCGCTGAAAGCTGAAAATTGGCGCCTGGGCAGGAAGGGGGTTTAAGTTCCCAGTAAGCAAATGGTTACATCATGCCATATATATATATGATTTGCACAATTTACTTCAGATATACCATTGACTACAATATATAATGCAGGAGCCTACTTGATTTTGTACAGAGTAAGTGGTTTAGTCATGGATGTCATCCTATTAAACAGATTTAGTAAATCTAAAAAAAACAATTTACTGTACAAAGTTTAAAGTGACAATAGTCTCTAAAACACATATTTCCCAGCCTGTCACCCAATTATACTCACCTCACCTTTACAGCCCTTGGCAGCTTCCAGGAGACTCTGTCATGTCACTAATCTGGGCAAAGAGTTTAGATGAGGAGGGTGAAGCTCTCTTGGTTAGTGCATCAGTCAAACCCCCAAATCTGTCTTCATGGAAAATATTCCTTCCAGCTCCCTCTGCAAACATAAACCTCACCTGTCTGCGAGTCCTCTGGACCGGCTTCTGTATTTTAAGAGAAATCTGATATTCTCTGTTCTGTAGAAACGAAACTAAATGAAAATGAACCAACCCTGAATACATCACAGTAAACCTAACCTCCTAATGTAGAGAGAATAGATCAAAGATTGCCAGGGTGTAGTAGGGTGACCACACTTCCAATCTGCCATTCAGGAACACCCCTCCCCCACACCCGCCCAAAAAAGATGGTTTTTGATACTTTTTTTTGCCAAGTTTTGATGACCGCCGGCCACGAATGATCGCGGGAGCGAGAGACAGAACAGGGATGTGTGTGTGTAAACAGTCACAGATTGTGTGTTCCTAATAGCTAGGAACCACGATCTGTCATCTCCTCTAGTCAGTCCCCTCCCCCTACAGTTAGAACACACCGTCAGGGAACGCAGGTAACCCCTTGATCGCCCCCTAGTGTTAACCCCTTCCCTGCCAGTGATATTTTTACAGTAAGCAGTGCATTTTTATAGCACTGATCGCTGTATAAATGTCAATGGTCCCAAAAATCTCTCCGCCATAATGTCGCAGTCATGATAAAAATCTCAGATCGCCGCCATTACTAGTAAAAAAATAAATTAATAAATAATAAAAATGCTATAAATCTATCCCCAATTTTGTAGACGCTATAACTTTTGCGCAAACCAATCAATATACGCTTATTGCGTTGTTTTTTTTACCAAAAATATGTAGAAAAATACATATCGGCCTAAACTGAGGAAAAAATTGGCTTTTAAAAAAAAAAAAAATTGGGATATTTATTATAGCAAAAAGTACAAAATGTTGTGTTTTTTTCAAAATGGTCGCTTTTTTTTGTTTATAGCACAGAAAATAAAAAACGCAGAGGCGATCAAATACCACCAAAAGCAGGCTCTATTTGTGGGGGAAAAAAGGACATCAATCTAGTTTGGGTGCAGCGCATTGTCATTGAGGGGGCAAATCCTTCCGGGACTGAAGTGATATACGCAATTCCTTAAAAGGACAATGTCAATAATGCCAAAAGCTTCTTGAGAAGATTTAACATAGCAGCAGAATTTGAAAGAAGCATGTTGCAGGCAAGGGGCACGTAACCACAAACAGCTTTGTCACGTTACAACCAAAAACGTAAATGTATTTTATAGGGATTTTATGTGATAGACCAACACAAAGTGTCACATAATTGTGAAGTGGAAGGAAAATGATAAATGGTTTTCAACATGTTTTATAGACAGGGCTTTTTTTTCATCTGGAACTTGGTGGAACTCAGTTCCACTAACTCTGGTTCAGATCTTCTGCTCACTGCTCACCACTATCACTGGTAAACATCAAAGTCCGGCTTCGGTGTTTACCAGTGATGGTTCGTCTCCCAACGACTCCCACAGATCTGATATCCTGAGCAGCTCCCACTGAGAGCAGGATTGGAACAAGGGAGATGCAGGTGTCCAGGGTCCACTGCGGATGCCGACACCCCCACTAGATGATCTACCTGCAAGTGAGAGAGGAGGGGTCACCTACATTGTGTGGGGAGGTACTAGAGCCAGCTGGGTGCTTTAGCTTAAAGTGGATGTTACATAGTTACATAGTTGGTAAAGTTGAATAAAGACACCAGTCCATCCTGAGTGAGTGTGAGTGCGTGTGTGTCTACAATTGTCCCCATCCCTGTACATTGTGTCTCATTAAGATGCTCATCTATTATAATTTTTATTTAAGGTACCCATATATCAATATACACAGCGCTCCACACATACATCGCACACTCACATCGGTCCCTACCCTCAAGGAGCCCACAATCCAAGGTCCCCAACTCACACCCATATACCAAGGCCAATTTTTGGACAGAAGCCCATTAACCTACCAGCATGTCTTTGGAGTGGGGGAGGAAACCGGAGTACTCAGAGGAAACCCACACAGGCAAAGGGAGAACATGCAAACTCCAGGCAGGTAGTGTCGTGGTTGGGATTCGAACCAATGGCCCTTTTTACTGCTAGGTGAGAGTGCTATCCACTACACCACTGTGCCGCCCGGCGTAAACCCCCAATTATTTTTTTGTTTATATCATAATGTAGAGTATAAGATTTCCTATCATTTGAGCCCAGTCTTGCCACACAGAGTTAATCCAGCTCTGAGTAATCCTCTTTTATTGTTCAGTGAGATAAAACTTGACAAACAGAGAAAAACTTTGTCAAATCCTCCCCCTTGCTGTGAGTGACAGGTGATTTACATATCTGGTGCACTAGCCTAAGACATGCATTATTTTTTAATTCCCTCCCCCACTCCTTTCTTCAGCAGCTCTGCAAGGATTGGCTGTTTCACACCTCAGCATAATTTGGCATGCTGAAGTCATGTGGTTACTTTCCTGTCTTTTCACTGGATGTTAGAGATCATAGCAGACGTTCAGCAGAAGTTCAGTGTAAGAAATACACAGGAGAAAATGCATATTGACAAGGGGAGTGTAGAGGTGGGCGGGGAGTCTACTGACATCACGACTCCACCCACTGAGCTCCAGACAACAGACCCAGCCACAGAATATGCAGTTTTTCGGATCTCATAACAGACAGAGGGGAGACATGTGACAGGTAAAGATACATGCAGGAGGCATGTAAATCCTTATAGATAAGCTCTATGGCAGTAGTTTAGAAAGGATGACATTGGGTTTACATCCACTTTAATACAGCAACAAAAGTAAGAGATGTGGAAGATGGTGGAGCTTGTAAGGGGAGGGGATGGGTGAAGTGGAGGGAGAGTCGCATGCAGAGGTCAGTGCTGAAGAGGAGTTAAAGTAAGATGTGGATGGGAGATGCAGAGGTAAGCAGCTGTGCAGGAAGGCTGAACTCTGCTCTCTGTATGCAGCGCAACCCCTGAACTCTGCGCTATGTACATAGCACACCCCAAAACTCTGCATGTAGTGCATCCCTAAACTCTGTACTATGTACCAAGCGCACCCTGGAACTCTGCACGTAGCGCACCCCTGAGGGGGGGGGGGTCGGTTTTGGGGGGTTGTGGTTGAGTTCCCGCACCTATTTTCTGAGAAAAAAAGCCCTGCATATAAATATACATACCTCTTCCTGCTGGGTACTGCACTGTAGGGGGAGACAAAGAGCACAGCACACACTGTGCTTTCACTTTAGGTCAAATCAGTGTGACCAGCTCCCTGCAGTGCCGTTCGGCTGAGGATCAGGGAGCTCAGGGTCAGCCGCCCTTGTCGCTCCTCCTATCAAGGTTGTCATGAAGCTTGGAATACTGAAGTATTTCCCTTTGATTCTATTACACAGTGGGGGGATCTTCTGCCCTGTTTTAAGGCTAACCCCGTCCAGACGGCTCCATGGTCTGGAAGGAAAGCATTGTTTTGTGTTTGACTGTTTGTTTATGTACTTTTTTTACCCCCTGGGGCTTCTCTGTGTCATTACACATATCAGTCCTCCTATTCAAGCTATCGGACCAATCCCTGCTGACCCTGTATCAAGTCCTCATTTGCATGGCCAAGAGGACCTAATTGAGGACTAAAGTGTACTTTACAATTGACCAATAGGAAAGTGGTTGTTGGGGGCGGGGTGTTGAAACTGCTTTGTATAAAAGTGTGTTGTGTGCATCCAATAAAAGTGAGATTCCTGTTTGAACTTACATACAGCCTGCCTGGTGTTTGTTCTGAGCTATCACAACTGGATTCGATTGGCACATAGCTGTAGTTCTAATCCCGGAGCATTGGATGATCGAACCATCAGATGCTGCGATCTGCAATCTGATTCTATAGCCGCAGAGGAGTGTCCGGAGAGTGGAATCGAGCGAGCAGGGGCTCGTTACAGAGGTATACAGGGCCCCCTGGAGCATGGGGCCTGGCCGCCATGGTGATCTCAGCGACCCCTATACTTCTGCCACTGAGTCATACAAGCCTAGCCTACTGGTAAGTGGCTACGTCCAGGAATGACATGTTCACTGGCTGGGAAGTAGGCCAAGAGGCAAAAAAAGGAAGGACAAAAGAGTTTCTGTGGTTCCAGGAGTGCAGTTGTCCGCAGGGGATGGTTGAGACTAGTGTTTACCAGGAACATCCTCAGTCGGACGTGTATATGGATCAGCTCAGGTGGCAGGCAGAGATATGGTCAGCAAACAGGCAAAGGATTAGTCCAAGCAGCAGGCAGACAAGTGGTTAAGAAGCAGGGTCTGTACAGGAGGCAGGAAGAGGCGGCACTGCACTGGTATGGCAATGACTAGAAACACTATTTCTGGCTGCACTGGTCTGGTGACTTTGAGACTTGGGTAGTGGCGATTAGGGATGAGCCGAACACCCCCCGGTTCGGTTCGCACCAGAACCCGCGAACGGACCGAAAGTTCGCACGAACGTTAGAACCCCATTGACGTCTATGGGACTCGAACGTTCGAAATCAAAAGTGCTCATTTTAAAGGCTAATTTGCATGGTATTGTCCTAAAAAGGGTTTGGGGACCCGGGTCCTACCCCAGGGGACATGTATCAATGCAAAAGAAACTTTTAAAAACGGCCGTTTTTTCGGGAGCAGTGATTTTAATGATGCTTAAAGTAAAAAAAAAAAAGTGAAATATTCCTTTAAATATCGTACCTGGGGGGTGTCTATAGTATGCCTGTAAAGTGGCGCGTGTTTCCCGTGTTTAGAACAGTCCCTGCACCAAATGTCATTTTTAAAGGAAAAAATCTCATTTAAAACTGCTTGCGGGTTTAATGTCATGTCGGGTCATGGCAATATGGATGAAAATCAGTGAGACAAACAGCATGGGTACCCCCCAGTCCATTACCAGGCCCTTTGGGTCTTGTATGGATATTAAGGGGAACCCCGCACCCAAATTAAAATAAGGAAAGGTGTGGGGCCACCAGGCCCTATATACTCTGAACAGCAGTATACAGGCGGTGCAAACAAGACAGGGACTGTAGGTTTGTTGTTAAGTAGAATCTGTTTGTAATTTTGAACATTTTTAACGTGTTTAGCTCCAGCCAAAAAATCTTTTCTAAGCTTTTTGGAAAACATAGGGAAGGGTTATCACCCCTGTGACATTTGTTTTGCTGTCTTTCCTCCTCTTCAGAAGATTTCACCTCACTTTTTTGTCCCAATGAAAAATGTTTTTTGAAAATTTGGGTTTTTTTGTGGAACAAGGATTGGAAAGCATCAGTGGAAAGGAGAAATTGTTTTCCCATATTAACTCTTACAGGAGAGAATTTCCCTTCCTAGGGGTAGATTTCATCTCACTTCCTGTTGTCTCCTTCCGTTTGCAAGTAGGAGTCGTTTGTAAGTTAGATGTTTGAAAGTAGGGTCCTGCCTTATATACTCAGCAGAAATTTGGGCCTTAGGTGTTGCTGTAGCCACAACACTGTAAGCCCTCACAGGGCCCTGCTGTGAAATATTAGATCAAGAATTGTAATTACATGCCCCTGTTGAACAGGAGCTGAAAAATTAGGCCTTAGGCACTGGTGCTGGTGCCACAACACTGCAACCCCTCACAGACACTCTAGTTGGAACGCAGGAACGAGCCCTGCTGCAAAGTATTGCATCAAAAATTGTAATTACACGCCCCTGTTAGACAGGGGCAGAAAAATTGGTCCTTAGGCACTGGTGCTGGTGCCACAACACTGCAACCCCTCACAGACACTCTAGTTGGAATGCAGGAACGAGCCCTGCTGCAAAGTATTACATCAAAAATTGTAATTACACGCCCCTGTTAAACAGGGGCTGAAAAATTGTGCCTTAGGCACTGGTGGTGGCGCCCAGAACCAAAAATGTTCTTACAAGCTATCAGCGTGATGATTGAGGAGGAAGAGGATAATTACTCAGGGATAGTCACTCAGCATCAGCATAGGCAGTCTTTGAAAGGATCTGAGATTTCAAAAAAAAATATTCGGTTACATCAGCATCAGGTGCTTGGTAGCTGGTGGTGATCCAAGACTGATTCATTTTTATGAAGGTCAGCCGATCGACCGAGTCGGTGGACAGACGCACCCTGTGATCGGTTACCACGCCTCCAGCAGCACTGAATGTGCGTTCCGAAAGAACGCTGGATGCAGGACAGGCCAGTAGCTCAATTGCATACTGTGCAAGCTCTGGCCAGTGATCCATCCTCAAGACCCAGTAACCCAGAGGATTTTCAGTGGGAAAGGTGTCCAAGTCTGATCTTGCCCCTAGGTATTCCTGCACCATGTAAAACAGACGCTGGCGATGGTTGCTGGAACCGATCATACCTTGGGGCTGCGGACCAAAAAATTGTCTGAACGCATCGGTCAGACGGCCACCTTCTCCACCGCTCCTTCTTTGACTGACCGAAGCCTCAGCAACACGTTGTCCAGAAACAGGAGTTTGTAACCTCCCAGTCTCTGGGAACGCGTTGCACAGACCTTTCTGAAAGGCCTCCCGAAGATGTTTCATCCTCTGCTCCCTCTGCGATGGCAAGATAAGGTCCGCAACCTTACCCTTGTAACGTGGATCAAGGAGGGTTGCCAGCCAGTATTGGTCCTTCTCCTTGATACCACAAATACGAGGATCCTTACGCAGGCTTTGCAGGATCAGGGAGGCCATGCAGCGTAGGTTTGCTGAGGCATTCGGTCCGGAGTCCTCTGGGTCACTAAGGACAACAACGTCCGCAGCCACCTCCTCCCAGCCACGTACAAGTCCATGTGTTCCTTGGGACTGATCCCTTAAAGACTGCTGCTGATGCTGAGTGCCAGGCTCCACCTCCATACTGACACAATCTTCCTCCTCCTCCTCCTCCTCGTCCTCTTCCTGTGTGATCGGCGGGCACGCAGGAACACTGTCTGGATAAAGGGGGCCTTGAGAGCTAAGGAAGTCCTCCTCTTCCTGCCTCTGTTCTGCCTCAAGTGCCCTGTCCATTATTCCACGCAGCGTGTGCTCCAACAGGTGGACAAGGGGGACAGTGTCACTGATGCATGCACTGTCACTGCTCACCATCCTCGTGGCCTCCTCGAATGGTGACAGGACAGTGCATGCATCCCTGATCATGGCCCACTGGCGTGGGGGAAAAAAACCAAGCTCCCCTGACCCTGTCCTGGTGCCATAGTCGCACAGGTACTCATTGATGGCCCTCTGCTGCGTGTGCAGCCGCTGCAGCATGGCCAATGTCGAGTTCCACCTGGTGGGCATGTCACAGATTAGGCGGTTCTTGGGCAGGTTAAACTCCTTTTGGAGGTCCGTCAGCCGAGCACTGGCATTATATGACCGGCGGAAATGCACACAGACTTTCCTGGCCTGCCTCAGGACATCCTGTAAGCCCGGGTACCTGCCCAAGAACTGCTGCACCACCAAGTTAAGGACGTGAGCCAAACAGGGCACATGGGTCATTTGTCCCTGTCGGAGGGCAGAGAGGAGGTTGGTGCCATTGTCGCAAACCACCATTCCTGCCTTAAGTTGGCGTGGCGTCAACCACCTCTGAACCTGCCCCTGCAGAGCTGACAGAACCTCTGCCCCAGTGTGGCACCTGTCCCCCAAGCACACCAGCTCAAGCACCGCATGGCATCTTTTGGCCTGCGTACTTGCGTAGCCCCTTGAACACCTACGGAGCACCGCTGGTTCCGAGGAAGAGGCCATGGAGGAATAAGAAGAGGAGGGGGTGGAGGAGAGAGGTGTGTCACAATCAGCATTTTGGAGGCGTGGTGGCGGAACAACCTCCAACACTACTGCACCTTGTCCTGCATCCTTCCCAGCTGCCAGCAGAGTCACCCAATGTGCCGTGAAACTTAGGTAACGTCCCTGTCCATGCCTGCTGGACCATGAGTCAGCGGTAATATGCACCTTACCGCTGACCGCCCTATCCAGCGAGGCATGGACATTGCCTTCCACATGCCGGTAGAGAGCCGGAATCGCCTTCCGTGAGAAAAAGTGGCGTTTGGGTACCTGCCACTGAGGAACCGCACATTCCACAAACTCACGGAAGGGGGCAGAGTCTACCAACTGAAAAGGCAGCAGTTGAAGTGCTAGCAATTTTGCCAAGCTAGCATTCAACCGCTGGGCATGTGGATGGCTGGGAGCAAACTTCTTTCGGCGGTGCAGCAGCTGGGGCAGGGAAATTTGCCTGGTACAATCTGACGTCGGTGTACCAAAAGCAGATTGCCCACAAGTACTTGGCTGTGACACACCTAATTCTACACCTTCATTCCTCTCACTGCAGGTCTCAGAGAGGACTGAAAGTCTAGTGGGGTTGGAAATCTCAGCTGATGAGGAGCAAGGAGAGATCCTCTTTGTTCTTTGGTGTGGGTCTTTTAGATACGCTTGCCAACGAACTGCATGGCAGGTCAACATATGTCTGGTCAAGCATGTGGTACCCAAGCGGGAGATGTTTTGGCCACGCGAGATACGCTTGAGACATATGTTGCAAATAGCAGCGGTGCGATCTGATGCACTCGTCTCAAAAAAGGCCCACACCAAAGAACTTTTTGAATAACGCGCAGAGACTGCAGCGCCCTGCACATGTGGAGCTTTGGGGTGTGATGCAGTCAATGTGCTGCCCTTAGGCTGGCCCCTGGAGGGCATCCTGCCTCGTTGGTGATGTGCCGCCTCCTCCTCCTCCTCCTCCTCCTCTCTCCTATCAGGCACCCACGTTGAGTCAGTGACCTCATCATCCCCTCCCTCCTCATCACTGGAGCAAACCTGGCAGTATGCTGCAGCAGGGGGAGCATGACTGCCAGATTGCTGTCCTTCTTGGGCACCCCCTCTGTCCGTGCTCATGTTACTGCCTTCATCGAGCTCAGTATCATCATCAGAGCCTTCCAAACGCTGGGCATCCTCCTGGAGCATGTACCCAACACTGTGGTCAAACAGTTCGAGGGAATCCTCATGAGGACATGGTGGAGCTAGGGAAGGAGTCACTGATGACATTGAGCTGAGGGAAGAGGCCGCTGCTTTGCCAGACAAAGCACCCTGGGCATGGGTGAGAGAGGATGAGGAGGATGAGGACGGCTTGGTCATCCACTCGACCAAGTCTTCCGCATGTTGCGGCTCAACACGGCCAGCTGCCAAAAAAAAGGCCAAGCGTGTCCCATGGCCACGTGCTGATGAGGATGCACCGTCTCCACGACCAGCACTAGACACAGAGCCTGCTTGCCCTCTCTTATTGGCTTGTGACTGTCTGCCTCTCCTTCTTGGCCTTCCAGACATACTAATGGCCTGTAGCTACACTAAGCTGGGATAGAACACCTGTAATTTTCTTCAGGTAGCTTTATATACTGTAACCAGACAAGCCTGCCTGTCAGTAGGAAGATAACAGGAACGGATCTAGCTGAACACTGTAAGCAGGACGCACTGTACTAAATGTAAATAGTCTAGCTGCCTGACCGTGGTACTAATAGGATCAAATAGAACACCTGTAATTTTCTTCAGGTAGCTTTATATACTGTAACCAGACAAGCCTGCCTGTCAGTAGGAAGATAACAGGAACGGATCTAGCTGAACACTGTGAGCAGGACGCACTGCACTAAATGTAAATAGTCTAGAAGATAACAGGAACGGATCTAGCTGAACACTGTGAGCAGGACGCACTGCACTGAATGAAAATAGTCTAGAAGATAACAGGAACGGATCTAGCTGAACACTGTGAGCAGGACGCACTGCACTAAATGTAAATAGTCTAGCAGATAACAGGAACGGATCTAGCTGAACACTGTGAGCAGGACGCACTGTACTAAATGTAAATAGTCTAGCAGATAACAGGAACGGATCTAGCTGAACACTGTGAGCAGGACGCACTGCACTAAATGTAAATAGCAGGAACGGATCTAGCTGAACACTGTGAGCAGGACGCACTGTACTAAATGTAAATAGTCTAGCTGCCTGACCGTGGTACTAATAGGATCAAATAGAACACCTTTAATTTTCTTCAGGTAGCTTTATATACTGTAACCAGACAAGCCTGCCTGTCAGTAGGAAGATAACAGGAACGGATCTAGCTGAACACTGTGAGCAGGACGCACTGCACTAAATGTAAATAGTCTAGAAGATAACAGGAACGGATCTAGCTGAACACTGTGAGCAGGACGCACTGCACTAAATGTAAATAGTCTAGCAGATAACAGGAACGGATCTAGCTGAACACTGTGAGCAGGACGCACTGCACTAAATGTAAATAGTCTAGCAGATAACAGGAACGGATCTAGCTGAACACTGTGAGCAGGACGCACTGCAATAAATGTAAATAGCAGGAACGGATCTAGCTGAACACTGTGAGCAGGACGCACTGCAATAAATGTAAATAGTCTAGAAGATAACAGGAACGGATCTAGCTGAACACTGTGAGCAGGACGCACTGCACTAAATGTAAATAGCAGGAACGGATCTAGCTGAACACTGTGAGCTGGACGCACTGCACTAAATGTAAATAGCAGGAACGGATCTAGCTGAACACTGTGAGCAGGACGCACTGCACTAAATGTAAATAGCAGGAACGGATCTAACTGAACACTGTGAGCAGGACGCTCTGCACTAAATGTAAATAGCAGGAACGGATCTAGCTGAACACTGTGAGCAGGATGCACTGCACTAAATGTAAATAGCAGGAACGGATCTAGCTGAACACTGTGAGCAGGACGCACTACACTAAATGTAAATAGTCTAGAAGATAACAGGAACGGATCTAGCTGAACACTGTGAGCAGGACGCACTGCACTAAATGTAAATAGCAGGAACGGATCTAGCTGAACACTGTGAGCAGGACGCACTGCACTAAATGTAAATAGCAGGAACAGATCTAGCTGAACACTGTGAGCAGGACACACTGCACTAAATGTAAATAGCAGGAACAGATCTAGCTGAACACTGTGAGCAGGACGAACTGCACTAAATGTAAATAACAGGAACGGATCTAGCTGAACACTGTGAGCAGGACGCACTGCACTAAATGTAAATAGTCTAGAAGATAACAGGAACGGATCTAGCTGAACACTGTGAGCAGGACGCACTGCACTAAATGTAAATAGTCTAGAAGATAACAGGAACGGATCTAGCTGAACACTGTGAGCAGGACGCACTGCACTAAATGTAAATAGCAGGAACGGATCTAGCTGAACACTGTGAGCAGGACGCACTGCACTAAATGTAAATAACAGGAACGGATCTAGCTGAACACTGTGAGCAGGACGCACTGCACTAAATGTAAATAGCAGGAACGGATCTAGCTGAACACTGTGAGCAGGACGCACTGCACTAAATGTAAATAGCAGGAACGGATCTAGCTGAACACTGTGAGCTGGATGCACTGCACTAAATGTAAATAGCAGGAACGGATCTAGCTGAACACTGTGGGCAGGACGCACTGCACTAAATGTAAATAACAGGAACGGATCTAGCTGAACACTGTGAGCAGGATGCACTGCACTAAATGTAAATAGTCTAGAAGATAACAGGAACGGATCTAGCTGAACACTGTGAGCAGGACGCACTGCACTAAATGTAAATAGCAGGAACGGATCTAGCTGAACACTGTGAGCAGGACGCACTGCACTAAATGTAAATAGCAGGAACGGATCTAGCTGAACACTGTGAGCAGGACGCACTGCACTAAATGTAAATAGCAGGAATGGATCTAGCTGAACACTGTGAGCAGGACGCACTGCACTAAATGTAAATAGCACAAACGGATCTAGCTGAACACTGTGAGCAGGACGCACTGCACTAAATGTAAATAGTCTAGAAGATAACAGGAACGGATCTAGCTGAACACTGTGAGCAGGACGCACTGCACTAAATGTAAATAGCAGGAACGGATCTAGCTGAACACTGTGAGCTGGACGCACTGCACTAAATGTAAATAGCAGGAACGGATCTAGCTGAACACTGTGAGCAGGACGCACTGCACTAAATGTAAATAGCATTAACGGATCTAGCTGAACACTGTGAGCTGGACGCACTGCACTAAATGTAAATAGCAGGAACGGATCTAGCTGAACACTGTGAGCAGGATGCACTGCACTAAATGTAAATAGTCTAGAAGATAACAGGAACGGATCTAGCTGAACACTGTGAGCAGGACGCACTGCACTAAATGTAAATAGTCTAGAAGATAACAGGAACGGATCTAGCTGAACACTGTGAGCAGGACGCACTGCACTAAATGTAAATAGTCTAGAAGATAACAGGAACGGATCTAGCTGAACACTGTGAGCAGGACGCACTGCACTAAATGTAAATAGTCTAGATAGAAGATAACAGGAACGGATCTAGCTAAACTGAATACAGTGTATATATATATATGCAACACCTGGGATGCATATATTTACACAATACACTGTAAGTGCAGCTAACTGACTGACTGTTCTGCCTAATCTATCTAACTCAAATCAAATGACACTGTCTGTCTCTCTCTCTCTCTCAATGAACGCCGGAACACACACTACACAGGGCCGCCGTGCAGGCGGCCTTATATAGTGTGGGGCGTGTACTAAATCCCCTGAGCCATAATTGGCCAAAGCCACCCTGGCTTTGGCCAATTACAGCTCTCTCTACTGACGGCGCTGTGATTGGCCAAGCATGCGGGTCATAGTGCATGCTTGGCCAATCATCAGCCAGCAATGCACTGCGATGCCGCAGTGAATTATGGGCCGTGACGCGCCACACGAATTTGGCGCGAACGGCCCATATCGTTCGCAATTCGACGGACGGTCGAACAGCCGATGTTCGAGTCGAACATGGGTTCGACTCGAACACGAAGCTCATCCCTAGTGGCGATCAGGAACACTCTTGCTGGCTTACACAGGTCTGGTGACACCGGAGACTGGTGTGGCAACAATTAGGGACACCGTTGCTCGATAACGCTGGTCTAGTGACACTGCAACTGGTGAGATGGTAATAAGGAACACTGTGACTGGCATACACTGGTCTGATGACTAGACAAGTTGCATGACGAAAAAACTTGTTTCGTTTTGTTTAGATTAGTTAATCAATTTATTTTGTTTCATTAAATTTGGTTGATTCGCTCAATTCGTATTCAGGATTCCTTTTATGTCTTCTTCAAATTTTCTTTGAATTTGCTTCTTTTTTTGTTTTTTTAGATTCAAAACATTTGAATCGATAAATTTCTAATCAGTTGAATCAAAAATTTTTGATTTTTTTTTTCGATTTGAATGAGACAAAGTGAACACACAAAAGAAAAATCTTCATCAAATTATTAAAATGACTCTTTAAATCACCTTTGGCTTAACAAGAACACCATTATTTTGAAATGGTACTAATAATACACACAGTCTTTGATTTCAGAAATATGTTTACAGCTCAAATTCGAATAGCGTTCGATGTAAAATTCAATTCAAATTTCAAATTGAATTTCAGAAATTCAGACGAAATTTGTTTAGTTATTCGGAGGATTCGGTAAACTTAGTTTATACTGTATTTCGGGTATTTGGACATATCCGAATATGAAAAATTTGTCCGAATATTTATTTAGAACAAAACGAACCGCACATGTCTACTGATGACACTGAGACTGGTGTGGCGGTGATCAAGAAAGTTGATTCCAGATACACTGGTCTGGCAACACTGTGATTGGTGTGGTGGCGATTGGAGACACTGTTGCTTTAATTTACCTACTTGGGACAAGCATTTCATCTGTATGTGGTATGTAGGGACGATGTTCGAGTCAAACTCATGCTCGACTGTTTGAGTCGAGCATGAGTTCGACTCGAACATCGGCTGTTCAATTGTTTGACAAAGATCGAACATTATGGGGTGTTCGCTCCAAATTTGAGCGGCGTGTCATGCCCCATAATGCACTGCGTCATAATAGTGCATTGCTGGCTGATGATTGGCCAAGCATGCACTATGACCCGCATGCTTTGGCCAATCACAGCGCCGTCAGCAAAGAGAGCTATAACTGGCCAAAGACAGGGTGCCTTTGGCCAATTATGGCTCAGCAGGTTAAGTCCACGCCCCACACTATATAAGGCCGCCTGCACGTTGGCTCTCTGTAGTGTGTTCTTGGTGGAGAGAGATATAGAGTGAGAGAGAGAGAGTGTCATTTCATTGACTTTGAGCAGGCAGTTTATTCAGTTAGCGGCAGTGTATTTAGTATATATACATATATATATATATATATATATATATATATATATATATATATATATATATATATATATATATATATATATATATATATATTATATATCTTATATGGACAGGTGTGTGGCTTTCCTAATCAAGTCCAATTAGTATAATCAAACACAGTTGGACTCAAATGAAGGTGTAGAACCATCTCAAGGATGATGATTCATAAAAAATTCTACAGGTTGCATGTTTTGCATTATAGAGGAGGTCTAGGGCTAGAATTATTGCTCTCGCTCTAACAATCACAGTGATACCTCACATGTGGGGTTTGACCACCGTTTTCATATGTGGGCGCTACTCACATATGCGTTCGCTTCTGCACACGAGCTCGGCGGGATGGGGCGTTTTAAAAAAATATATATATATATTTTTCTTATTTATTTTACTTGATTTTCCTTATTTTTACATTGCTTTAAAAAAAAATGTGTCACTTTTATTCCTATTACAAGGAATGTAAACATCCCTTGTAATAGAAAAAAGCATGACAGGTCCTCTTAAATATGAGATCTGGGGTCAAAAAGTCCTCCGATCTCATATTTGAATTTAAATGCAATTAAAAAAAAAATGACATTGAAAAAACGTGGCTTTAAGACGTATGGGCAGAAGTGACTACCGAGAAAAGTGATCTCGCGGCAAATACGCCGCAGAGACCACCTTTATCTTGTAGCCGACCGCCGGCCGAAAACACGATACCAGGGTTATGGCAGCTAGCTACTGCCATAACAATGATATCCTCCCCCAAAGTAAGGACGTATATGTACATGCGGTGGTCGGCAAGTGGTTAAGGACAGTCAACCGACTGCATCACATGTGCAGGGCACTGCTGACTCGTGTTTTTCCAAAAGTTCTTTGGTGTGCAGCAGATCGCACCGTTGCTGTTTGCAACATACTTCTGAAGCATATCAAGCATGGCCAAAACAGCAGCTGCTTAGGCACCACATGCTTGACCACACATATGTCGAGCTCCCATGCAGTCTATTGGCAACAGTACTTAAAAGACCCACACCAAAGAACAAGGTGGACCTCTCCTTGCTCCTCATCAGCTCGGATATACAATCCCACTATACCTTCAGTCCTCTCAGAGACCTGCACTGAGAGGAATGAAGGTGTAAGATTAGGTGTTCCAATCACCTGCGGGCAATCTGCTAGTGGTACACCTAAATCCGATTGTAGCAGACAAATTTCCCTACCCCAGTTGCTAAACCGTCGAAAGAAATTCGGTCCCAGCCATCCACATGCTCAGCGGCTGAATGCTAGTTTGGCTAAATTGCTGGCACTCCAACTGCTGCCTTTTCAGCTGGTAGACTCTGCCCCCTTTCGAGAATTTGTGGAATGTACGGTACCTCAGTGGCAGGTTCCCAAATGCCATTTTTTTTCTTGGAAGGCCATTCTGGCTCTCTACTGGCATGTGGAAGGCAATGTCTGACTCAGGGTCCAGCAGGCATGGACAGGGACATTACCTTTCTTTTACGGCGCACTGGTAACTCTGCTGGCAGCTGGGAAGGATGCAGGACAGGGTGCAGTAATGTTGGAGCTTGTTCCACCACCACGCCTCCAAAATGCTGGTAGTGGTGATTCTGCCACACCTCTCTCCTCCACCCTCTCCTCTTCTTCTTCCTCTGTGACCTCTTCCTGTGCAGATTTGTCCTCAGAACCAGCGGTGCCCTGTGGGCGTCCTAGGGGCTACGCAAGCACTCGCATGGCAAAAAGATGCCATGTGGTGCTTGAGTTGGTATGCTTTGGGGACAGGAGCCACACTGGGGCAGAGATTCTGGCAGCTCAGCAGGGGCAGGTTCAGAGGTGGTTGATGCCACGCCAGCTTAAGCCAGGAATGGTGGTTTGCGACAATGGCACTAACCTCCTCTCTGCTCTCCTACAGGGACACTTGACCCATGTTCCCTGTTTGGCTCACGTCCTTAATTTGGTGGTGCAGCGGTTCTTGTGCAGGTACCCGGGCTTATAAGATCTCCTGAGGCAGGCCAGTAAAGTCTGTGGGCATTTCCCCTAGTCATATAATGCCAGTGCTCGGCTGGCTGACCTTCAAAAGGAATGCAACCTGCCAAGAACCGCCTCATCTGTGACATGCCCACCAGGTGGAACTCAACGTTGACAATGCTGCAGCGGCTGCACACGCAGCAGAGAGCCATCAATGAGTACCTGTCATGAAGATCCTGCCAGTAACCGGCGATCCAGGCGCACGGGAACATGGCCACGGGTCCCACTGCGCATGCGCGCGCGTTCACGGGTGCGGTCACGCACGGGCAAGCGCGCGCGCACTCCCGCTGGTGTCAGGCGGGCTATTTAAACTGGTCTGTAACACTCTATCCCCACTGTCTGCTCTACAGCATTCCGTGTGTTTAACCTGATCTGATCTGTGTATCCTGTTATCTGACCCGGCTTCCTGTTTGACCATCCTGCTATCCGCCTGCACCAGACCCTCTTGGCTTGCCTGATCACCCCTCTGAATTATCCCTGGTACCTCTGCTGCCTGACCGATACCGACCACCAGCTTGTTGACCTTCCCGTTGTGTATACCTGCATCCAGGCTCCTACCTGCTGTTGTTCCTGGTTCCAGTCTAGCGTTCCAGGCTCCTACCTGCTGCTTGTTCCAGTCCAGAGTTCCAGGCTCCTACCTGCTGTTGTTCCTGGTCTCAGTCCAGTGTTCCAGGCTCCTACCTGCTGCTTGTTCCAGTCCAGCGTTCCAGGCTCCTACCTGCTGTTGTTCCTGGTTCCAGTCCAGTGTTCCAGGCTCCTACCTGCTGTTGTTCCTGGTTCCAGTCCAGTGTTCCAGGCTCCTACCTGCTGCTTGTTCCAGTCCAGCGTTCCAGGCTCCTACCTGCTGTTGTTCCTGGTTCCAGTCCAGTGTTCCAGGCTCCTACCTGCTGCTTGTTCCAGTCCAGCATTCCAGGCTCCTACCTGCTGTTGTTCCTGGTTCCAGTCCAGTGTTCCAGGCTCCTACCTGCTGTTGTTCCTGGTTCCAGTCCAGCGTTCCAGTCTACTACCTGCTGTTTGTTCTTGGTTCCAGTCCAGCTCTCCACTATCCAGCTTGCTTACCTGCTGGGTTCCTGGTCCTTCCTGCATTCCAGTCGCAGTCTTCAGTCTTCTCTTCGGCCTCAGGTTCCAGAGGGTGCCACCACTACTGAACTTCCAGCGACTGTTGATCCTGCCAAGCACCCATACCACTCTTCACTCCTGGCCCTCTGTCTCCATTCCAGGGGAATGGGAGTGGGAGCTGTAAGGGAGGTCTATCTCTGCGCTTCAGGCTCAAAACCTACCAGGTACGTGACAGTACCTGTGCGAGTATGGCACCAGGACAGGGTCAGGGGAGCTTGGCTTTTTTCACCACACCAGTGGCTAATGTTTAAGGATGCATGCACTGTCCCGTCACCATTTGAGGAGGCCACGAGGATGGTGAGCAGTGACAGTGCATGCATCAGTGATACTGTCCCTCTTGTCTTCCTGTTGGAGCACATGCTGCGTGGATTAATGGACAGGGCACTTGAGGCAGAACAGAGGGAGGAAGAGGACTTCCTTACCTCTCAAGGCCCCCTTTATCCAGACAGTATTCCTGAAGGCCCGCCTATCTCACAGGAAGAGGAGGAGGAGGATGAGGATTGTGTCAGCATGTAGGTGGAGCCTAGCACTCAGCATCAGAAGCAGTCTTCAAGGGATAGTTTTCAGCCCCCAGAAACCCATGTACTTGTACGTGGCTGGGAGGAGGTGGCTACCGATTATGTCGTCCTTATTGAACTAGAGGACTCCGGACCGAATGCCTCAGCAAACCTATGCTGCATTGCCTCCCTGATCCTGCAAAGCCTGCCAAAGGACCCTCGGTTTCGTGGTATCACGGAGAGGGATCAGTACTGGCTGGCAACCCTTCTCGATCCACGTTACAAGGGTAAGGTTGCGGAACTTATACAGCCTTCACAGAGGGAGAAGAGGATGAAACATCTTCAGGAGGCCTTGCAGAAAGGTTTGTGCCATGCTTTTCCAGAGCCTGGGAGGTTACAATTTCCTGGTCCTCCTGGACAACATGTTGCTGAGGCTTCGGTCAGTCACAGAAGGTGCGGTGGAGAATGAGGCTGTCTGACCAATGCATTCAGACAATTTTTTAGTCTGCAGCCCCAAGGTCTGATCGGTTCCAGTAACTATCACCAGCATCTGATTTACATGGTGCAGGAATACCTTGGGGCAAGATCAGACTTGGAGACCTTTCCAACCAAAAATCCACTGGATTACTGCGTCTTGAGGATGGATCACTGGCCAGAGCTTGCACAGTATGCAATTGAGCTACTGGCCTGTCCTGCATCCAGCGTTCTATCAGAACGCACATTCAGTGCTGCTGGAGGCTTTGTAGCCGATCACAGAGTGTGCCTGGATCATCAGCTACCAAGCACCTGATGCTGATGTAACCGATTCATTTCTTTATGAATGTGAGATCCCTTGAAGACTGCCTATGCTGATGCTGAGTGATTATCCTGTTATGCTGAGTGACTATCCTATTCCTCCTCAATGTTCATGTTGATAGCTTCTAAGAACATTTTTGGTTCTGGGCACCACCACCAGTACCTAAAGCCCAATTTTTCTGCCCCTGTATAACAGGGGTGTATAATTACAATTTGTGCTGTAATATTTTGCAAGAGGGCTCATTCCTGCACTCAACTAAAGTATCTGTGAGGGGTTGCAGTGTTGTGGCACCAGCACCAGTGCCTAAAGCCCGATTTTTCTGCCCCTGTATAACAGGGGTGTATAATTACAATTTTTGCTGTAATATTTTGCAGCAGGGTTCATTCCTGTGCTCAACTAGAGTATCTGTGAGGGGTTGCAGTGTTGTGGCACCAGTGCCTAAAGCCCCATTTTCTGCCCCTGTTTAACAGGGGCATGTAATTACAATTTTTGCTGTAATATTTTGCAGCAGGGTTTGAAAAGTATGTTACACAAAGTGTGGAAGGATTCAGGAGTACGTTATGTACAGTGTGCAAAGTTCAGGAATGTGCTATGTACAGAATGCAAGGTTTAGGAGTGCGTTATATACAGAGTGCGAGGTTCAGGAATGCGTTATGTACAGAGTGCGAAGTTCAGGAATGTGCTATGTACAGACTGCGAGGTTTAGGAGTGTGTTATATACAGAGTGTGAGGTTCAGGAATGCGTTATCTACAGAGTGCGAAGTTCAGGAATGCGCTATATACAGACTGCGAGGTTTAGGAGTGCGTTATATACAGAGTGCGAGGTTCAGGAATGCGTTATGTACAGAGTGCGAAGTTCAGGAATGCGCTATGTACAGACTGCGAGGTTTAGGAGTGTGTTATATACAGAGTGTGAGGTTCAGAAATGCGTTATGTACAGAGTGCGAAGTTCAGGAATGCTCGATGTACAGACTGCGAGGTTTAGGAGTGCGTTATATACAGAGTTCGAGGTTCAGGAATGCATTACGTACAGAGTGTGAGGTTTAGGAGTTTGTTATGTACAGAGTGCAAGGTTCAGGAATGCGTTATGTACAGAGTGCAAGGTTCAGGAGTGCGTTATGTACATAAAGTCCATTGTTACCCTATGCATACAGGAACTTCTCATTTCCCTGCAACTCAGGATATGCTGGGAGTTCCTGGTCATCCTGACCACCTTGGGAGTTGTATTCCCCCTGTCACTCAGGCAATGCTGACAGTTGTAGTCCCCCTGTCACTCAGTAAATGCTGGGAGTTGCAGTCCCCCTGTCTTTTAGTAAATGCTGGGAGTTGTAGTCCCCCTGTCACTTGGTAAATGCTGGGAGTTGTAGTCCCCCTGTCACTCAGGCCATACTGGAAGTTGTAGTCCCCCTGTCACTCAGTAAATGCTGGCAGTTGTAGTCCCCTGTTACTACAACTGTCAGGAGGAGAAGCAGGGTGCTACTCTCTAGTGGCCTAAGTCAGGAGGGAGGGCTGGGTGCCCCTCTGTGGTGGGTGGAGTCAGAAGAAGGGGCAGGGTGCCAGTCTCTGGCAGCTGGAGTCTGGTGGAGGAGCAGGGCGGTGCTAGTGTGGTAGGTGGTGTCAGGGAGGGGCAAGGTGGCGCTCTGTTTGTGGGGTGGAGTCAGGAGGCTGAAAGAGAATATCAGCCCACCCATCCCGACATCAGAGACTGAATCTGACAGCTGCACTTTCCTTCATTGCAGCCTTACCCCTGCCGGCTCGCCCACCAATCCCTGGGTTGCCCACCAATCGCTGGATGTGCTAGATCTTACAGCATACTGCTGCAGGTTCTGCTCTGCATGGAGTAATGCGGGACAAAGGCCCTGTACTCCGGGACCGTGGGACAAAGGTGTCAATGCGGGAAAGTCCCGCCCAATCTGGGACTGTTGGGAGGTATGCTTACAGTGTTGTGGCAACACCACCACCAAAGGCACAATTTTTCTGACCCTGTTCAACAGGGGCATGTTATTACAATTCTTGATATAATATTTCACAGCAGGGCCCGTTCCAGCGCCCACCAAGAATAACTGTGAGAGCATACAGTGTTCTGATACCACCAACGCCTCAGGCCCAAATTTCTGCAGAGTATATAGGGCAGGCCATATAGTATATACAGACGGTCCCCTACTTTCAAATATCCGACTTAAAAATGACTCCTACTTACAAACGGAGGGAGACAACAGGAAGTGAGAGGAAATTTACCCCTAGAAAGGGAAATTCTCTCTTGTAAGAGTTAATATGGGAAAAGGTATCTCCGCTTTATCACCAATCCTTGTTAACCTAAAAACCCCAAATTTTCAAAATCCAACTGTCATTGGGACAGAAAGTGAGGTAAAAATCTTCTGAACAGTGGCACAGACAGCAAAACAAATGTTACAGTGATGATAACCCTTACCTATGTTATCCAAAAAGCTTAAAAATTGATTTTTTGGCTGGAGCTACACTTACAAAATGTACCTGTTCCAAATTACAAACAGATTCTACTTAAGAACAAACCTACAGTCCCTGTCTTGTTTGTAACCCGGGGACCGCCTGTATACTGCTGGCTGGGGGGTTACTCATGCCATTTTTCTCAATAATTTTCATCCATATTGCGGGACCCAACATTACATTATAGCTGCAAGCAGTTTTAAATGACTTTTAATCCTTTAGAAATGTCATTTTGTGCAGGGACTGTTCTAAACACGGGAAACACGCACCACTTTTTCACTTTAAGCATTATTAAAATCACTGCTCCTAAACTTTTAAAACTTTCTTTTGCATTGATACATGTCCCCGGGGGCAGGAACCGGGTCCCCAGACCCTTTTTAGGACAATAACTTGCATATTAGCCTTTAAAACCCACTCTTTTGATTTCTCACGTTCATGTCCCATAGACTTTAACAGTGTTCGAATGTCCGCGCAAACTTTCGGGCCATTCGCATGTTCTGGATGTGAACCGAACCGGGGGGGTGTTCGGCTCATTCCTAGTGGTATGAAACTGAATGATTTTCATGAACAGGGTCAGTGACATCATATTCTAGCATCACATAGTTTGTGTAAATGATTTTTTAATTTTACAAGTAGCTTGGCTTAAATACATTCTGGATCATTATACCTTGAAAAAAGTATTTTTAGGTGAGTTTGGTTGTGACACCTGTATTTAATAGGTTTGAATTGAATAATGGAAGTATCAGCCACAACAGATCTAAAAGCTAAAGGAACGTTTATTAAAAAAAAAAAAAAAAAAAAAAGCTAAAGCCCTCAGCTTTGTACAAATTGGCCATTGGCACAACAGTTTAGCTGCTTCCCACCCGGCAAATGTACATAAACGGCCGGGTGGGAGCTTCCCTGTTCTGAGTGGATGTACCTGTACGTCGCTCAGAATGGGAAGCTGCACAGCGGTGCAATCCTGTGATGGCTGTGATCTTCAGACACGTTTCTCTATGTCGGCTCTCCCCGCTGAGCTCAGTATGGGGGGGAGCGGGTGATAATGCAGCCCTTGTGACAGCTCTGTGTAATTGATGCCTTTAGTGTTCTGTTACACGGAGATCACACATACTGCAGCCATCCCCACACGGTACACTAGGGATGAGCCCAATGTTCGAGTCGAACGTAAGTTCAACTCGAACATTGGGTGTTCACCTGTTCACCGAATAGCGAACAATTTGGGGTGTTCGTGGCAAATTCGAAAGCCGCGGAACACCCTTTAAAAGTCTATGGGAGAAATCAAAAGTGCTAATTTTTAAAGGCTTATGTGCATGGTGTTGTCATAAAAAGTGTTTGGGGACCTGGGTCCTGCCCCAGGGGACATGTATCAATGCAAAAGGAAGTTTTAAAAATGGCCATTTTTTTAGAAGCAGTGATTTTAATAATGCTTAAAGTGAAAAAATAAAAGTGAAATATTCCTTTCAATTTCATACCTGGTGGGTGTCTATAGTATGCCTGTAAAGTGGCGTGTGTTTCCCGTGTTTAGAAAAGTCCCTGCACAAAATGAAATTTCTAAATGAAAAAACGTCATTTAAAAGTAATAGCGGCTATAGTGAATTGTCGGGTCTCGGCAATACAGATAAAAGACTTTGAAAAAAATGGCATGGGATCCCCCCAGTCCATTACCAGGCCCTTTGGGTCTGGTATGAATATTAAGGGGAACCCGAACCAAAATTTAAAAAACAAAATTGTTGGAATGGTATGCTGGTATGGAATTAAGGGGAACCTTGCGCCAATTTTTTTTTTTTAAATGGCACAGGGGTCCCCCTCAAAATCCATACCAGACCATTCAGGTCTGGTATGGATTCTAAGGGGAACCCTGTGCCAAAATTAAAAAAAAATGGCATGGGGTCCCCCCAAAAATCCATACCAGACCCTTATCCGAGTACGCAACCTGGCCGCAGGAAAAGATGGGGGGACGAGAGAGCACCCCCCCTCCTGATCCGTACCAGGCCACATGCCCTCAACATGGAGAGGGTGCTTTGGGGTTGACCCCCAAAGCACCTTGTCCCCATGTTGATGGGGACAAGGGCCTCATCCCCACAACCCTTGCCTGGTGGTTGTGGAGGTCTGCGGGCGGCCTTCCTCCCTGTGTGAAATGGTAACGGGGTACAAATGTACCCCTACCATTTCACAAAAAGTGTCAAAATGTTAAAAAAGACAAGACACAGCTTGGGGACAAGTCCTTTATTAAAAAAAAAAAAAAATGTCCCACGAAGTCCATTCATCTTTTTCTCTCGCTCCGCCGATTGACCGAAAAAGAAAAAAAAAGCCGCGACTGACACGCCATATGGCGAGTCTTTGCTTTGACAGTTCTTATATAACTGAGGGCGGGGCCACACAGTGACGTTCCCGGGTGACCCCGCCCTCTCTGACGCACGGGGACTTCCCCATGGCTGATCCCGGGAAAGCCATGGGGAAGTCCCCGTGCATCAGAGGGGGGCGGGGTCACCTGGGAACGTCACCAGGTGGCCCCGCCCTCATTTATATAAGAACTGTCAAAGCAAAGACGCGTCCTGCGGCGGGTGCCTCCCATGAAGGCGGGTCAGTCGCGGCTTTGTTTTTTTTTTCTTTTTTGGTCCGTCGCAGAGCGAGACAAGAAGATGAATAGACTTCTTGGGACATTTTTATTTTTTTATTTTTTAATAAAGGACTTGTCCCCAAGCTATGTCTTATTAGAGTTATTAAACTCTCCAGTATGTGTTTGTGCTTATTAGCACTATCCTTCCTGCAAGATGGTTGGGAATGGCAGAGATGTCTTTTCCTCCTCCCCCCCCCCTTCTGAGAGGTGGCGTTGGGAGGGACTCATTTGGAGCTCTGGATTAGGATTAGTCCTGCGTGCTCTCCTCTGTGGTCGGCTACATTACTCCTTGCTCCTTATCAGCATGTCTTATCATGGTAGGTTACTTTCATTCAATATCTTTCCTTTTCACCCATTTTACATGTCACTATTCAATTTTCCTTTGTCAGCGATCCTGCACCACTGAGATAGACCATTTATATCTAGGCATGGTCCAACTGAGCTGTACATATATATATTTTTTTACTTGGAACATACGTCACGTGGTTTTGCACCCAATTCAGCAGGTCATTCACACTCTCCATTTCCCGTGGAGCTTTACTGTTTTCCCTTTTGTGGTACTCATCATTTTTTGCACACGTTTTCATGTATGTATACATACATCCCACATAATCCACACATATCATTTTTTTAGTTTTTTTTTATTGCCAACACTTAAGTGTTAGTTTTGATGTTATGCATACCAACACATCTTTCACAGCCATCATGGTGGGGGACTGGTTGGATTGCTCTCCATGCCTGCCTTTCTATCTTGTCCTGTTTGCACTGCTGGGCCCACACCCACAGTTCCCAGGTCAGACATTTCCAGGAGACCACCATGAGGTCATGAGCATGTGATGTCGTGCAGATTTGTAAGTATGGGTCCCCCTTTGGTTGATATTCAACGTTTACATCAACAGAATACATTTTATAATGTGTGTTATATATTCCTAAACTATTTCTACTTTTTAGACAATTGTGTGTGCATCAACCACCGAGGAAGTGATGCCATGTTATGAAACACGTCGGGTTACTTGGATGCAAATTCACACCTATTATTGAGCAATTTTTGTAACATTGTACCTGGCTATGGAATTAATATGTATATATTGACTAATCTGCTTAACTATATGGCATTTGAAAATGTCAACGTATGACGAAACGCGTCTGGGAAGGACGTGCTGAGGTCACCACGTCGCCCTGTTGAGGACGGGAGTTTGTCTGAGTGCCGGCCGGCATCGCTTTTACCTTTCGTTTTTATTGCAAGTGTTATTTTATTTAAATAAATTTTAGTTTGATACAGTATCACACTATTGGCTGCTTCTTTATACATTATGCACTGCTGAGCTCGGGACAAGGTTGCCAGGACGTATCCACGCTGCTCCTGCCAGGAAGTTCGGTCTGTGTTTATGATAATCTGCTCACTTATATTTGACATCTGGTAAGCAGGATTTTCATAAGGTTCGCTGTAATTTTATACCCCTTTGTCACTCCTTCTGGTGTAAAGTCTTCAGCTGTGTGGAATCTGCTCACAATAGTTTGCCATCTGGTAAGCAGGATTTTTATGTGGCTTGCTGCACTTTGTGGGATTTCTTTCCATGCCTTCATCTGTGGGATAGTTATATGCTCACTTGTCTTTAATATCTGGTAAGCAAATTCTTTGTAAGGTTCACGTACCTTTTTCTCCCATTTGGGAATATACACTCTATTGCATGATTGCATGGCACTCACTTAACGATCCTATGTGTGTTTATGACACTGGTTGTCCTTATGAATATATATGATTTTATTTTTTGTTGAGTGTTGTATTCTTCTCCCTTTTTTTGAGTTTTTATTTTGTCAGTATTACGCTATGTTTTTCAATATATTTTTTGGGTAATCCTTTGTGGATCTGAATACACGGTACGAGTGTGATTTATCCTGTCTCATTGGGATCATTCTTCTTAAAGGCCCAGGCTGGGTTTTAAGCCACTCGCTCGTTTGGCTTACTTTCTGGTAAGCATTTCACCACATAGATGTGTTTAATTTGAATTTTCACACTACAACATATGAACTATTGAAGAACTTCACGTTATTCACCGTATGATTGTTGGACGTTTCTCTGTATAGGACTATACACTTTCACGATTTTGTATAATATTTTATAGCGCGTTTTTTTTTATTTTTCTTTTTGTATTGGTGTACCTCACTTATAACCGCAGCTTTTACCTTATTTTCCAAGCGCAGTTTTTATTTTTTATTTTTATATCATATGGCATTTGTCACTGTTGATCTGTTGTAATTTTATTTACAAATAAACCTTTACCTTATTGATTTTACAATTGAGTGTGTTGTGCCTCATATAAAGTCCCACGGGCTATTTATGTTCTTATGTGTATATCTGTACCCGTGTCCCATCAACATCTGTACCATTGCAATGTCAACATTTGTCCGTTTGGTGTCAGTATGTGTAAAAAAAAACAAAAAAAAAACAATGTTTTTTCTTTCTTTTTAACATTCTGTCACCACAGTGACACTGTACTACTCGGGGCGGAAGGGGGGGGATTAAGGATTTTTTTTGTACACTATGGTTACTGTTACAGTGATTATCACTGTAACAGCAATCAATTTAACTGGTATGAATGACAGCTTGCTTTCTGTTGACATGCTGTGATTGGCTACACCTAATCACATGGTACAGGGTGCCAGATACCATGTGATAGCTGTAGGCCAACCACAACATCACATTACAGTCATGAATGGAAGCCATTTATGACTGTTTTGTTGACATTGTAGTCATGTGACCCAGTGGTCATTGGATCGTACTACTGTGCACCCAAGGGGGAACGCTAGTGCGCATGTGGTAGACGACGTACCAGTACGTCTCCTAACCTAGCTTTGCAGCCTGTCTGCAGTAAATGTACTCTGGGCGGGCAGCAAGAGGTTAAACAAATTCCATCACTTTGACCTTTCGGGAAAAGTGACATGATCATAGTTACTAACTAAAGATCAACCCCCAGCCCACCACTCACTTATGCTCACCTTCTCAGCCCCAAACCACCAATCACTACAGAAAGCACAACTGTTGTGAATGAAACTCGTTCAAAACAGTTGTGTACACATTGAGATAATGTGATCCCCCGGCCACTTTGTACTGCAAACCGTAATCTGCTGTTATGGGTTTACGTGGTTTCAGGAGTGTTGTGCTGAGTGCCCCACGGGGGGGGGGGGGACCAGTATGCATGTAAAACTATTGTGGATGGTCTTAAGGTGGTTAAGGTCCACTTTAATAGGCTATAAAGGTGAACTACACAGGCACCAGAATGTACACCGCTAAATCCAGAAGGTTACTCTAGATGATGACTGGGGAACACCGGTTCTCTCCTTCTGGATAGAAAAGCAGATGAAGGCATTGTCAGGGGGGGGGGAGTTCTGTGATCTCTGTGGAAGGTAAGAAATACCTAGAAGTGTTACATTGACACATTACTCAGCAAGTACAAGGGTGGTGTAATGGTGTTGGATGCATCACAGAATCTCGGTGGTTCAAAAAAGAAGCAAAAAGGTATTGCTGCCCTCTGAGGTTGGGGGGGGAAACCGAAAAACAAAGAAGAAAAGGGTGAACCAACCTAGCGCATTGCCCAAGTGGTATCTTAAATAATGTATAAAAAGAAGTATACTCACAAACACATAAATGATAGAAGCATATCAAAGTCCATAGTAGAGACAAAGCGACAAGGTCACCCAGACTATTCCCAGCAAGTAGGAGGACTTTCCAGATGGCTGTCGCGTTTCAAGGGGAGATCCCCTCTTCCTCAGAGCCACATTACTCAGCATGCTGCAGTGAGCATGAAGATCTTTCTAATGCTAGGTCCACTATAAAGATGAACTTCCCTGCTGACTTTTAAAAAACATTTATTCTCCAGCCCAAAAAGTCAAGCACCGTCTTCTTTCAAGTCTTCCCCACAATCTTTGTTCTTGTTCTGCCATCCTGGATTCAGGATCTGGCTGCAGCTAACTGATCAATCACTGCCAGACCCCGACTGTGTGATGTGATGTGATCCCAGGAGACTTCTGGTGGGAAGGGGGACCCAGCACACTACTATTCTAGCCAATATGAGGAAAGAGGATGAGGAAACAAGTACCTGCAGGAAAAAAGTACTTGCCTCCCAAAAAAGTTTTCAAATGTGTAAAAAGGAGGAGCACGATTATATAACTGGTAGAAGTTGAGCAAAGGTCCACTTCAACAGGTCATAAATGTATTGAGAAAAAAAGTCATACATGTATACTGTATATTGACGTGTCTTTATATTTCATACACAGGGAATAGATATATTTGTATGATTATATCAGTTTGTGCTAACACATGCTCAGCTGTAAATACTCAAAGAAAATATAGAAAATACACTGTAAATTCTTAGCACAGAAACAAGAACTGCCATGTCGTTTAGCGATCGGCTAGTACACACATATCTATTTGTAATCTCATATTATGTTTTGATATAATAATTAAAGCAAGCACAGAAATCATTGTCAGCATTTGCATAAGTGTGATCAGTTGATGTATATTAACCACTTGCCGACCGGCTCACGCCGATATATGTTGGCAGGAGGGCACGTACAGGCATATTAACGTAACTGTACGTGGCCCTTTAAGAAGCGGTTTCTGTAATCAGGAGTGGCAAAAAGTGTTGTGTCACACATAACCCCTCACCCCCACAGTTAGAATCACTCCCTAGGACACACTTAACCCCTACAGCACCCCCTAGTGGTTAACCCCTTCACTGCCAGTCACATTTACACAGTAATCAATGCATTTCTAATCGCACTGATCGCTGTATAAATATGAATGGTCCCAAAATAGCACCAAAAGTGTCCGATCTGTCCGCCATAATGTCGCAGTCATGACAAAAAATACTGATCGCTGCCATTACTAGTTAAAAAAAAATTATAAAAATGCCATAAAACTATCCCCTGTTTTGTAGATGCTATAACTTTTGCGCAAACCAATCAATAAACACTTATTGTGTTTTTTTTTTTACCAAAAATATGTAGAACAATACATATCTGCCTGAACTGAGGAAAAATGTTTTTTTTTTATATTTTTTGGGGATATTTTTTATAGCAAAACGTAAAAAATAATGCGTTTTTTTCAAAATTTACACTATTTTTTTGTTTATAGCGCAAAAAATAAAAACCGCAGAGGTAATCAAATACCACCAAAAGAAAGCTCTATTTGTGGGGAGAAAAGGTCATCAATTTTGTTTGGGCACAACGTCGCACGGCCACGTAATTGTCAGTTAAATCGACGCAGTTCTGAATCGCAAAAAACTCTCTGGTCTTTTGCCAGCCAAATGGTCCGGGGCTTAAGTGGTTAAAAGCAAATACTGTATGTAGACCATTTATGCTAAAATCAGAATCAAAGTCTTCATAATTGTGCTAGCAGCTATGTAAAGGTTTCTTTAGTTTTTGGTAGTGCCACATAAACTGAACAACATAGTAAAGTGCTTTAAAAAATATCATGCAGGCGCGTGCGCGGGGCTCGCAAGATGGCCGCTAAAGCCTAGAGCTCCGCTCCCTCACGACACACCGGCGCCCACAGCACGGACCACAGCGCACCACCTCTCCGCTAAAACACCTGGAGACGTTCCCCAAGGTCTCCGCTACACCCCCATATGACCGGGGCCCCGGTAAAACGGAACCTGTGGCTGCATTTGGAGACAACAAAAACGGCTGGGACTCCCAAGATGGCCGCCACTACACAGGCACAGCCACAGCCTCAGACTCTCTGCTCCACAGGCCCGGCGGACTACAGGTCAGAGCAACCCCACACTCCCCCTCACTTCACCCCAGGAAGAGAACCGGGATACCCACCTCTGCTGACCCCTTCTCCAGCCTCTACAGGATCCCTGCAGGATCGCCCCCTCTGTGAAGGCCCTCTGTCCCCCCTGGGATCTATCTCAGGTCACTCAGGCCTCCCTCCATATGCCTTCCCTGCCAATGACCATGCATCTCACATGGACTCCCTCTTCCACAGATTCTCTGAACTATTGGACAGAGGCCTGGCTCAAACGGCAGCTAAAATTACCGGGGACCTGAAGGCAGACTTTATTAATTTAGGGGCCCAAATCGATACGATCGAACACAAAATGGAGGACACTATAGCTATCACTAACCAACACTCGCAGCACATCAGCACTGTGCAAGATCAATTGGACCTAGCAATGGCTCGTATTGATGAACTTGAGAATAAGTCAAGACGATATAACATCAGAATCCGCGGCCTACCGGAAACGATTCACAATGTTTCAGAAGCAGTCCAGGACCTGATTAAACATCTAATCCCTAATATCTCCTCTCAACGCCTTGAATTGGACAGGGCACACAGAGCCCTAGGGCCCCCCAGAAAAGACGGCACCCCAAGAGATATTATCGCTAAGCCCCACCACTACACAGTTAAGGAGGAAGTGATGAGACAGGCCAGGTCCTCTCACTCAGTGCAGTGCATGGGACACCCAGTACAGATCTTTGCAGACCTCTCACCCTCTACGATCCAAAGGAGGAGATCATTGAAGCCCCTGCTTCTCGCTCTCACCCAAAGAGACATAAAATACAAGTGGGCCTTCCCGTTCGCGGTTAAATTCTCCGTCAAGGGGAAACAATACGCCTTCTCCTCCCTCCCAGAAGGTGAAAAACTGCTCCTGCACCTGAAAATCATCTCCCAGAAAGCCGAAATGGACACCACCAATGCCGGGACCAACTCCAACAAACGACAGACCCCCACCAGCCCTCAATCTCCCCTGTGGTCAACAGGAAAAGCAAAGAAGGCCAAAGACAACAACCAAACCTGAAGCTAGAGATGATGTGAACTGCATATCTGCTATCCCGATTCTGAAGTTGGGACTGATTTGATCATCCCCTGGAACATGAGAGATCCCGCGTGCCTAGTCATTAGGCAGGCTAGCCAACCGGGCATCGTTTTCTGACTTTTCAGATCTTTTTGTTTTTTGTTTTTCTGGTTCCAAGGGGGGGGGGGGTTTGGGTTATTTGTTCAAATTTTCCCTCTTAATTTTTTTGCTGCTTTTAACTGGCCCAATGTCATATCTATTACGCTCAAGGGAGCTGTGCCTCTCTGGATTGAGAGGGGCTGCATCCTCATGCCTATCCATGAAGGGGGGGAGGGTTCTTAACCCCCATGATTAGGGATTTTATTCAGGTCTAGTTTATGGACGCTCTGCTGTGATAGCGAATGAATAGAGACCTAGGAGGTTACTATAATGGGCGGAGGATTAGGGCCACTAGCTAGTCACACTGTTGAGACAACCCGGTATACACTGGTATTAGTTTCAAAATTTTCTTTGTTTTTTCTTCCATGTTTTTTTTCCCTTAAGGGAACAAGTTTTCTGTTGGGCGTTCGGTTTCGCGAGGAAACACGTGCGCACCCACCTAACCCTTAGACACCCGTAGGTCTCTAGGGGCTAGGCTGTTTGAGCCCAGATGGGCCAGACATACTCTGATTTTTTTCTAAAAGACATAGGGGGTTTCTCCTTCCCTACGTCTTTTCTTTGTTTTCTAGGAGACCTTTTCTTTTCTATCCTGCACCCCCATCCCTCCTCCCCGATCACCACAATGTGCCTAACCACATCTTGTGTTTCAGATACCACACACACACCCATGGAAGTTCCTGAAATCTTTCCACCAAGAAGAATGAATGACCATCATCCTACAGTCCAGGTTCCCACACACCGAAGGGTAAGTGAGGACCGTTGCACTTCACTCCTACTGCTCCATGGCTAACGACCCTACAGCTGAACCCCACATAGCCTCCCACAATGTACATGGAATCAATTCCCAGATTAAGAGGAGAAAGGTCCTCGATTATTAAAAGCATCTCAAGCTAGACATTGTTATGCTGCAAGAAATGCACTTCCCCTCCCGGTATAACCCTAAGTATCTTCACCCTCACTTCCCACAGTTTTTCTTAGCGAGTGCTGACAACAAAACTAAGGGAGTTGCTATCATCGTCTCCAAACATCTTAAATTTGTAAAGATCTCTGAATTCGCTGACCCAGAGGGCAGGTTCATCATGGTCAAAGGCACAGTGGGGGACCACCTGTATTCCCTGGTCTCCTACTATGCCCCAAATAGAGGACAAGCAAATTTTTTTGATTCCCTACTGCGCAGCCTCGCTCAGAAATTGGAGGGAATGGTCATCTTTGGCGGAAACTCGAACGCAGCGTTCGATCAGGGATTGGATAAATCGAAACCCTTACCGACTCAACTAACACGACCCACCAAAGAGAGCCTCAGGATCGCAAAGATAATCAATGCACACGGCTTAGCTGACACTTGGAGGGAGCTTAACCCCAACAAAAGGGACTATACCCATTACTCCCCCCCTCATAACACCTATGCGAGGATTGACCACATTTTAACTTCATCCTCCCTACTCCCTTTGATCCACAAAGCTCAAATCAGGGAGTCGGCCCTCTCGGACCACTCCATAGTCACCATATCAAAACAGGCCCCCTGGGCGGACCCAGGGGACATTGGAGACTGAATGAGTCACTATTATCTGACCCCATCAGAGTCATTGAACTTGAAAAAGCCCTACAAGAATACTTTAAACTCAATAAATCAGAGGACATTTCTCCAGAAATGGTATGGGCTGCACATAAAGCTTTTATAAGAGGTAAACTCATCCAGATTGCCACTCAAACCAAACGAGCACAAAAAGCAGACCTAATTAGGTTGGACAAGGAATATACCACTCTGAAGGCTTCCCACAAAAAAGACCCCTCCAAGATCCCTGTTTCCCTTTTCGATAAAGCTAGACTTGATCTCAATCTAGCACTCACATCCATGGCCGAAAAGGCCAGTCGCTGGAATGGACAAAAATTTTACACTTAGGCAGACAAAATAGGTCCCCTCCTAGCTAAAAAACTGTCTCCCCCCATCAGGACCCATGCCTTCCCCAAACTCAGAATAAATGGTCAACCCCCCACAACCAACCCATCAAAGATACTAGACGCCTTTCAGGGTTTTTACTCTAAATTATATAGCCAAACAAATATGCCAAACGTGAACTTAATCCCTCAGTTTCTGGAGGATATCCCCCTACCCTCCCTAAAAATGCCCATAAACAAAAGATGGAAACACCCATCACAGAGGAGGAGGTTTTGGGGGTCATAAAAGATCTTAGAAGGGGATCGGCTCCGGGTCCTGATGGTCTCTCTGTAGCATACTACAAATCTTTTGCAGCCATTCTGGCACCTCACCTGACCTCCTTCTTTAACTCCAAAACCAATGGAACCCCCCTAGACATCCACCTCAATACCGCTTTAATCACAGTCATACCCAAACCTGACAAAAACCACAAAGACGTTAGCAACTACAGACCGATCTCACTCATAAACAATGACCTAAAAATACTCACCAAAATAATGGCTAACAGGTTGTCATCCTTTATTACTCAATATATACATAAAGACCAGTTAGGATTCATACCCGGGAGACAGGGTCCTGACCAAATAAGGAGGGCGATAGATATCACCTCAATTCTTCAAACTAACTGGGCAGGGGGGCCAAACCAATCGGGATTCCTTCTATCTTTAGACCTGCAGAAGGCCTTTGACACGGTCTCCTGGCAATACATCTTGACAGTGCTGGAGAGATGGGGATTTGGCGACCGCTTTCTGGGACTTCTGCATGCTCTCTACTCACATCCAAAGGCCCAAATACGCCTCCAAGGTCATTACTCCAAACCAATAGACATTTTACGTGGCACTAGGCAAGGGTGCCCTCTATCCCCCCTAATTTTCGCAATAGCCATAGAAACCCTAGCGATCGCAATTCGACAAAACCCGGATATACAAGGGGTGACCTGTGGAGACCAGACGCACAAATGTGGGTTTTTCGCCAACGACATCCTCCTTTTCCTGACATCCCCCCTCACTACACTACCTAATCTCTGCTTAGTGTTAAGGAACTTTGCTAAAATTTCTGGACTCGAGGTTAATTTTGCCAAATCTCAAGCTCTTAATGTTTCCTTACCACCACAAACAGTTGACTCTCTAAAACAATCCTTCCACTTCAAATGGAGCGACACATCCATTAGCTACCTAGGTATCACACTGACGGCCACGACGGAAACTCTATATGCACAAAATTATCCTTCACTCTTCAGGAAACTGGAGGCAGACCTTACTATATGGTCAAAAATGAGCTTTCCTGGCTGGGTCGGATCAACTCCATTAAGATGACCTTACTCCCCAGGCTCCTCTACTTCTTTTGCTCCCTCCCTATCCCAATCAGAAAAGATCACCTGAGAGCTTTACAGAGTAAAATACTCCAATTTATTTGGGGTAAGAAAGGACATCGTATCCCTCAGAGCACACTTTTCCTACACAGACGCAAGGGAGGGCTGGGTCTTCCAAACCTATATAAATACTACTTGGCTGCTAGACTAGCCCAATTGTCCTCAATTTACTCACGCTATGAAAAACCAGACTGGGTGAATATTGAAAGACAGGCCATCCCTAAACATACGCTAGACTACATACTTTGGTGCCCGACTAAATCTAGACCGTCCATCCTATCACCCACTTTATCCCACTCCTGCGCCCTTTGGGACTCCCTCCGGCACTCCACAGCCCTGGTCTCCACGGGTCGTCCCTAGCTCACCTGTTCCACAACCCTGACTTTCCACCTGGACTTGATATCTCAGCATTCAAATGGTGGCTGGACAAAGGGCTATACCGGATAGGGCACTTCTTCACCCCCAATGGACCAATCACCCTCAAATTCTGTATCAAACACCTGGACCTCCCGGAATCGGAACGATTCCGCTTTCACCAAATCGCCCACTTTCTCCACACTATTTGGCAGGAGAAACCGCTTCCTCCTAAATTTACTGTATACGAACAATGGTGCGGTCAAGCCATGGAGCAGAGGGGAGGCATATCAGTGATATATTCGGCCCTCACTTGCCCTACGGACAAAACCACATATATGAAGGCTTGGGAGGCTGACTTCCGATGCTGCAGGGACATAGAGATTTGGCAAGCAGCCCTAACTAAATCCTTTAAGGGGATCCAGAACATCTCCTTGAGGGAGGCAAGAATAAAATTGATAACTAGATGGTACCTGACCCCTACCAGGTTGGCAGCAATCTATCCCTCAGCGAACCCCTTATGTTTCAGAGGTTGCCAACACCTGGGCACAATGTGGCCACCCTGTGGTCTATTTTATGTGGGGCGCACTATCCGGCCACTACGGAAACGGTTTGGTGAACACCGCCACTTTATCGAAGGTGGACTAGATAACCACAGTGTCCCCAAACACTATCTTCACGTCCATGATAAGTCCACTAGCGGCCTCAGAGTATGGGTTATTGAGGCAATGCCAAAAGATCTCCCCCAGCTGAACGCTACCGATGACTATGCCATAGAGAAATGTATTGGATATTCCTATTAAATGTTTTAGCCCCTGGAGGGTTAAACGAGGATTTTGAAGTTAGTGCCATACTTTGACAATACATTCCTTTTTCATATTTATCTAGGCTCCCCTCCTCTTTTTTAGAATTATTTTTATATATAAAAAAAGATGTTTTATTATCACTATTACTCCTCAATTTTAACATACTCCTTTTTTAATTTTAATTTATGGGCGTTTTTACGTCATATTTTATATACACTCATACGATGATATTTTGATGTTACCAATGTCATGCATGCCCCCCCTCCTTGTTAGGCATTTTAAACACCAATATTATCTTGCTTGCCCCATTTGCTGATAATCTGTTATGTGCATGCACTTTTCATGATCTGTCAGTTCTATACATTAGACACTCTGATCGTCATACAGATCGTTTTTAAACTTCTATTACTACCATCCTTGACTTTATTTTCTTTTCTTTTATTGTTCTGTTTTTTAGTATGCTGTTGCAGGTATTTCGCTTACATTTATATGCATCCACTAGACTTATTGTTATTAAATCTTGTTGCCTTCGCCCCCCGGCCAATCCACTGCCAGTGTGCTTGTATATATCCTCCCCAGCCATCAGTGTAGTCCGAGGTTGAGAAAGGAACGATTGACGGTTCCGAAACGCGTCCCTCATTGATGACATCACATCCCCTCTCTGGCCTTTCGTTTGCGGTTCAGGCTGGTCACAGAACCGCTCAGCGGATGACATCACTTCCGGGTTCGCAGCCCTCACACGCTGACGACGCCGGCTTCACAGCGGCTCCCTGTGCTTTACACCGCTGCTGACAGTGACTACATCCATCCTCCTGAAGGCTTCCTCTGATCGTGACCCCTTCCAATGCAGCCTCACCCACGATGTGCCTGTTTACCACTCCTATTTTGTAAGTGTTTTTAACCCAGTTGGGGTATTAAAATTGTTTATCTTCTGCACTTAGAGGCGCCTTTGTTTGTTTTTAATGTTATTTTAGACCCTGCTTCAAGTCTTTTAAAGTTGCAGCCCTTTTTGCTGAAGATTACCATCCTTTCATCCTCATCATCCTTACCAACCAACATTTTTTCCTGTTCATTTTGGACTGCCTATCCTTAATAGAGACATTATTTGGACTACGTTAGTCCTGTGCGCCCTATACTACTTTTTATTTACATTGTGGGAAATGAACAGGAGTGTGTGCCGCGGTACTGTGTGATCCCAGAGTGAATTAACCCCAAGTTCTCTTCAAAACTGCCTTACTTTTTAATTGTAAACCGAATTCACCAAAGGGAAATTATGGATGAATAGTGGCGCTGATCCCCAGGTGGGGAAATGCCAGACACTCCTATCCAGCCAGTGAGCTGAATACAGACGTGACTAAATCAAAAGTAGAGGGTGGCGTGGCTTGGCAGCGGATGTAGTCAATCGCACGTCTTGTGAGCTCCGCAGAAAATCTGCTTAGAAATCCTGCAAATCTTTGCTGACCGCCCGAACCTGGCACCAGATACACCAGCTACGATCGCCCGCTCTCAGCGATACTCCAGCATGGCTACAAAACAACCTAGACGCGGCTCCATGGCCCGCTCTGCTTCGGACCATGAGGCCCAAGATGGCGGCGCGGCATTAAAGTCGGCTGCAGCGAAGCACAGGGAGGCCGTGCAGAAGCTTTTCCCCCAGTCTGACATATGGGACTTACCAGAAACTAACGGCAATGGAGCGGAGAGTCGAAGCGGCTCGCAATCAGAGGCAGATGACACTGTTCCCCTGGAAGATCCGCACGCTGCTCTGCTGCCCTGGGATACAGTGAGTAATTTACCTATACCCCAAAGATCACATAAGGCCCAAACCACGAGCTCGTCTGAACAGGAACCCACACTGAGGGATATCTTTTCCGCTGTTACCTCATGCAATCTCTCTATTACTGCACTTGCATCAGAGGTTAAAGAGATGAAGGCAGAGATGTCTTTCCTGCGTCAGGATATGCAGAAATTAAGGGATCGGACCTCGGCCATTGAGGGACGTATTAGCACCATAGAGGATGAATGGGCCCCCATGCAAAGAGACACACATGCTCAACAAATAATGGTGGCTAAACATTCTGCCAAGCTCGATGATTTAGAAAACAGGCTTCGCAGAAATAACGTCAGAGCTGTTGGCATCCCTGAAAAAATGGAAGGCAGGAATCAGGTCGATTTTATTGAAAAATGGCTGCTGGATAAATTTGGGAAAGACTCATTCTCCCCCATGCTTGCAGTGGAGCTGGCGCATCGGGTTCCGTCTAGGCCCTTGCCCCCAGGCAATCCCCCTAGAGCATTTCTCTTTAAAATGCTCCATTATAGAGACAGAGACATAATTTTGTCAAAAGCCCGTACCTTGGGAGATGCCCTGGTGATTGATAATTCCAAAATATCACTGTTTCCAAACTTTTCAGCTGATGTACAAAAGCAGAGGGCCCAGTTTAATGATATTAAAAAGAGACTCCGCTCTCTGGAATTACAATATTCTATGCTCTATTCGGCTCGTCTTCGTGTGGTAGCCAGGGATGAGGTACATTTCTTTGAGAGGCCTGCGATGGTGGTGCAGTGGCTGGACAGAGAGGAAAAATCCTTATGAGAAGATTTGGGCAGACGGCGCAGAAATACCTGAAGATCAACGTTTTTCCCCCTTACCCTGAAAAATTTTCTTTTACCTAAGCAATAATGGTGCAACTATTATCCGCTTATAATAGTTCTGGTCACAGGATGGCAATCTTCTTTCCAAGGCGGAGGATACCGCTTGCACAGTTTGTCAATGGTATCTACGTTTATGCAAGTAAAACAAGGCCTGTTGCCTATTGGCTCTTCAAAGCCGGCTACTGAATTTAGCCCCCCAGTTGCGGGTCCTTCGTGGACACTACAGTTTCTGTTTTTTTCCGTTGCTTTCTTTTTGTTTTTTGTTCCCTGGGACTCAGTTAATTCATTGGTCCTGGTATTGCCTAATCTACTCTCATCTGGATCTAAGAATTTACACCAAAGACTGCCTAATGCTTACGGTCTTGCTAGACATTATAATTGTGGCTCTCTGGAGCATTCTCTCTGTGCCTTCTACAGCTTAACCTCATTTACTTATGCTTTAATGTTTTATGGCTAGACAGATAGTGCTTACTAGTTGGAATGTTAGAGGACTGGGAGACAGAGTGAAACGCCTAGCTGTACTCCATATGCTTCAACGCATGGGATCTTCAGTAGTGTGTCTTCAGGAGACGCATATATCACCTGCTCAAGAATCCCCATTTTCTACCAAATTATTTAGCGTTCAGTTCCACTCTGTCTTCTCTTCCTATGCCAGAGGTGTCAGCATTCTGATAGGTAAAAATATCAGCTTTACTCATACACTATCGGTTGTTGACCCTTATGGTCGTTATGTTTTTCTAGTGTGCTCATTAGATGGTTTACAATGCATTATCGGAAATATATTTATACCACCCCCTTTTTCGATAGAGGTCGTCAAGACGTTGGCCTCCTTTCTCTCACAACACCCGGGGATCCCAGCACTTATTGTTGGAGATTTTAATAATTATTTGGATGCCGAGCTAGATAAGATGACCAAAAAATCCCTTCGGGTGGGATGAGAGGGAGACAAACTTCCTTTGCTCGCCTCATTGTGGAATTGGGATTGAGGGATGTCTGGAGGATTAGCCACACACAAGTAAAATGTTACTCATGTTTTTCTGCTACACACAAGGGCCTCTCCAGGATTGATCTCGGTCTGGATAATGATTTGATGCTATCATTAGTAACTTCCACAAACTATGAAGCAAGAACTGTCTCTGATCATTATCATTCTCCCCTATGTATAGAGATTCTTACATCAGGTGTCTCCAAGAGGAATTACTGGAAACTCAACCCGTTTTGGTTGTCATTGTTTCCTACGCCTGACCCCATTTTTGATAATTTAGAATCTTTTATTCGGTTTAATAAACCTTCATCTCGCCCTGGCATTTTTTGGGACACATTAAAAGCATTTTTGAGAGGTAATTTATTAAATCTATTAATACCATTAAGACCGAGACCAAGAGCTGGGAGCAAACTGTCTTAAAAGAGGTTAAGAGGGCTGAATCTGCTTTTATCGAATCCCCCTCAGAAAGCACCGAGAAAACCACAGGCCATATGCTTGCCATGATGATACGCTCACAAAAAGGCTCATCTCACATAGAAGCAATCACTGGTTTATCAGGCACTTTGGTTTCTTCCCATGCAGAGATATTGTCCACGTTTAGAGATTTCTATGCTGATGTGTACTCTTCTAAGGTCAATCCCACCCTGACAGAAAGTAACTCTTTTCTAGATCAATGCCAATTACCGCAGCTCCCGACTCAGGATGTAGTACAGTTGAACGCCCCCCTTAGGGCTGAGGAACTCTTGGAGGCGTTGGCGCTTTCCTCTCCTGGTAAGTCTCCGGGTTTGGATGGCTTGCCGGCGGAGGTATATAAGCGCTACTCTGAAACTTTATTATTACACTTAAAGGAAGTATTTGAAGATGCCAAAAAAATAGGAAGTTTACCTCAATCCATGAATGAAGCTATTATTGTCCTTCTTTTTAAACCTGGTAAAGAGGCCCATCTACCAGACTCTTATAGACCCATATCGTTATTAACAACAGATGTAAAACTGTTAGCAAGGGTGCTGGCCACAAGACTAGCTAAAGTCATCCACAAGGTGGTCCATAAGGACCAATCCGGGTTTATTCCATCGAGATCCACAGCCCTTAACATAAGACGACTTTTTCTCAACCTCCAGATCCCTGTTGACAATCCAGGCAGAAGAGCAATACTATCATTACATGCTGCCAAGGCTTTCGACAGTGTTGAATGGCCTTATTTATGGGAAACTTTGAAGCGTTTTGGCTTAGGAGGCAATTTTATTCAATGGGTTAAACTGCTGTACTCGGCCCCTACGGCTATAATCCGCGTAAATGGTGATCTTTCAGATTCGTTTCCCCTTTTTAGGGGTACGAGACAGGGGTGTCCACTTTCACCCCTGCTATTTGCACTAGCCCTTGAGCCACTGGCAGAGGTGGTAAGATCCTCACAGTCTATTGTGGGTTTTATCAGAGGATCAGTATCTGATAAGATCTCTCTTTATGCGGACGATACTTTACTTTACCTGGGGGATGTGGAGGCCTCACTTACGAATGTGATGCAGATAATACAGCACTTTGGTTCATTATCGGGATTCTCCATTAACTGGAGTAAATCCGTCATTCTCCCAGTGGATGAGCCAATGGTTACTTTGCCGGACAGTGCAAGGCCGCTTAAAGTGGTCTCCTCATTTAAATATCTAGGAATACAAGTGTCGGTCAACCCAAAAAAATACTTAGAAGATAATCTACTACCCCTTTTTAAAAGACTTCAAATGACATGCAATACTTGGTGTAAACTCCCCTTATCAGTAATTGGTAGAATAAATTTAATTAAAATGGTTTGGGGACCTCAACTTTTGTACATTATGCACAATTCTCCACAATGAATACCCCGTAGGTGGTTTAATCGTATTGAGACACTGTTTAGATCCCTGATATGGAGGAAAAAAGTTGCTAGAATAAGTCTTTCCATCTTGCAGTCTGGTAAAGATCGGGGAGGAGCTGCGGTTCCCAACCCTAAACTATATTTTTATGCCTCTCAATTACAACACTTGAGTGGTCTTGGGTTGCTAAGTGATTTTGACTCGGTTGAAAGCATGCTGCGAACTGGAACACTAAATAAATCAGTGCTGGCGAATTTGGAGGCAGGATTGTTACACCTGCCACAAACGGCCCCCACCATAGTTCTCAAAAAATTATGGTCTACGGTCAAATCTAAATTAAAAATTCTGGGCTTTCTAGCAGAAACCCCTCTGTGGAACAATCCGAATTTAGCAGAAGTCTATAAACTCCAATTGTGGAGGAATGCCGGAATTCATAATATTTCTCAATTATTTCACCAAAACATTTTAAAATCTTTTATGGAGCTGCAATCGGAATTTGGGCTTCCTAGACATCAATTTTACCGGTACCTTCAGTTACGACATGCTCTTCAGATTCAAGGCCGGTCAGCTGTTCTCTCACTTGTTACTCATCCCCTAATAAATAACATTTTCTTTGGGCAGGAAAAAAAGGGCCTAATATCTCACATTTACTCACATTTGCTTTCAGCTATACAAGACATTACAACTTTACCATGTAGATGTAGATGGATAGAGGACCTGGGGGAGGTGAGTGAAGACACATGGGACATATGCCTTCAGACAGGGCCATTAACTTCTGTATCACAAACGCATAGGCTTTCACATTTATTCTTGCTACATAGAGCTTATCGTACACCAATACAACTACATCGATGGGGTAGCAGAGATTCTTCCTTGTGTCCTAAACGTTGTGGAGAAGAGGGGTCACTGATTCATTTGATGTGGCACTGCCCCAAGTTACATCCTTAAGGGGGCGATGTTACCGAGATAATTTCATCGGTATTCCAAATTAGGGTCCCCCTGGATCCCCTGATATGCATTTTAGGAGCGATTGATGAAGAAATATATCCCCCTCCCAGTAATATAGCAATAATCAGATTATTATATCTGGCTCGTAAGCTGGTGGCCAGATTCTGGCTATCAGTAAATGTTCCAACCAAAAAACAATGGATAGAACAGGTAAATTATATCCTTATCAGAGAACATCTAACATATCAGCATAGAAATGCATCTCGGAAATTTAATTCCATATGGCAACCCTGGTTGGACTCTCCGGGATTGGCACCCCCACAACTAATTATGCACAGGATTTTTCAAGTTTAAGAGAGTACTGCTTGTCTAACAGGTGTAACAATTGGTGTATTCATATTTTGTTTCCATGAGATTGTACCTATTTGTGCAGACCAGGAACAAGGTTTACGGTTAGATGACCAGTTGGTCGTCTGGTAGCTGTGTTGGGTTGGAGAATTTTTACTCTCTTACACAACACGGTTTGTTTTTATATTAATGTAAAATCTATTTGATGCCACGGCTGTAACAATCTTTAATTACTTTAAATACACATAGTCAAGATGACATTTATTGTTCTGAGATTACAATCTATACAATGTCATTTTTAATGCTCGGATGTATGTTATGTAATTTGTCTTTTGTGGCTCAATAAAAGAATTTTCTGATTTAAAAAAAAAAAATCAAAAGTGGAAGATTGACATATATTACATCAATGATCCCTAGTGCCCCAAGAAAATTAAAAACTATTATTAGATTAAAATAAACTATTAAATAAAATCAATATGAGCTAATAGAAATTATATACATAACACTCAGGGAAGGTGATATACAAATATATAAACCCAAGGAAAAAAAATATTCATAAAAAATGAAAAAAAAAATTATATATATAAAGTCCAGAAATCAATCAATCGTGAAAAATTGAAGAAAGTCCAAAGAGATGTGAGTGTGACTCCAAAAAACTGCTCAGCTGTGTTTTAAAACATCCACCACACCTCTGTGACGTAAATTCACTCCCTTCTAAAGTTCAAACTTACCAGCTTTTAAGGCCTCTCACTCTCGTGTTTAGCCTGACAAAGCCTCTAACCCACCTTCTTGGGGGTTAACATGCAAGCATACACATCCACTGCTCCATAGGAAAACCGCTTTTCTTAGGTTGGTAGTAAGACATATAAATAAAAAAAGAAGCTCCAATAGTGTAATCCCGTTTAAAAGATTTAATCACACATAAAAAAAAACTTGCAATAAACTCACATTTGGAATAAAAACAACGCACAAATCACTTCACAGCAAATGGAGATATCCCACAGCACAGCATGGGATGGCAACTAAAATAACAACAGGCGGCCACGGCGAACCCAGGAAGTGTGTGCTTACATTCTTCTCACCCGTCTGCAACACTCATCCCTTCACCGGAGCTCCGCTCTGTCCCCCTTCACTCCCTCCTCTAGCACTCGTATACGATCGCTGTGTAGCCACGCCCGACATGTTTCGCCATGATTAAGTCCTTATGACGAAACATGTCGTGTTGTTATTTTAGTTGCCATCGCATGCTGTGCTGTGGGATATCTCCATTTGCTGTGAAGTGATTTGTCCATTGTTTTTATTCCAAATGTGAGTTTATTGCAAGTTTTTTTATGTGTGATTAAATCTTTTAAATGGGATTACACTATTGGAGCTTCTTTTTTTATTTATATGTCTTACTACCAACCTATGAAAAGCGGTTTTCCTATGGAGCAGTGGATGTGTATGCTCGCATGTTAACCCCCATGAAGGTGGGTTAGAGGCTCTGTCAGGCCAAACACGAGAGTGAGAGGCCTTAAAAGCTGGTGAGTTTGAACTTCAGAAGGGAGTGCATTTACGTCACAGAGGTGTGGTGGATGTTTTAAAACACAGCTGAGCAGTTTTTTGGAGTCACCCTCACTTCTCTTTGGACTTTCTTCAATTTTTCATAATTGATTGATTTCTGGACTTTATATATATAATTTTTTTCATTTTTTATTAATATTTTTTTTTCCTTGGATTTATATACTTGTATATCACCTTCACTGAGTGTTATGTATATAATTTCTATTAGCTCATATTGATTTTATTTAATAAATTATTTTAATTTAATAATAATTTTTAATTTTCTTAGGGCACTAGGGATCATTGATGTAATATATGTCAATCTTCCACTTTTGATTTAGTCACGTCTGTATTCGGCTCACTGGCTGGATAGGAGTGTCTGGCATCTCCCCACCTGGGGATCAGCGCCAGTATTCATCCATAATTTCCCTTTGGTGAATTCGGTTTACATATACTTTATTGTTAAGTGGCAGCTTTGGTAGGGGTCTGACATTTATAAACATAGCGCAGAGGTGGTAATACAGGGCTGGGGCGACGTTGTTTGTACCTGTTTATTTCCAGTTTTCCTTACTTTTTAATTGCCTTGCTAAGTTAGCACCCAAAAATAGTCAGTTGTGCCCGGTGATCTTTGATTTCTCCCATGTTGTTAATGTAGATCTTCACCACTCTAAGGCTGCCTACCCCTGCTGTAAAATCCCTAATAAAAATGACAATTACAAAAAATACATTTTGACCAGTTTGTTGTGGAGAAACTTGGGTGTCCTGCATAGAGCCCTGACCTCAACTGAACACCTATGGAAGGAATTAGAATGCCAATGGTGAGCTAGGTCTTCTCATCAACATCAGTACCTAACCTCACTGATGGCACACATTCCCACCCTCTAAAATCATGTGAATTTTTCCTAGAAGGAGGGGAAAGGGGGCAACTTCTTATGAATTCAGGGCCAGTGCTACCACTATGGCTTCCAGCCATTGGTGTTCCTACTCTCTTCTCTCTGCAGCAAGCAACTAAGTCTCAGCATCAGCAGGCAGCCGCTGCTTTGTTCGCACATAGTGTCAGAGGCACAGCGGCAGAGGACTGTGTCCCGACTCCTGAATAGATGGAAGCAAGCAAACATTCATTGATGGGCGCTGGTGTGGCTGCATTTGATGGGCGCTGGCAAGGCTGCATTTGATGGGCGCTGGTGAGGCTGCATTTGATGGGCGCTGGTGAGGCTGCATTTGATGGGCGCTGGCGAGGCTGCATTTGATGGATGCTGGTGAGGCTGCATTTGATGGGTGCTGGTGAGGCTGCATTTGATGGGCACTTCATTAAAATGGTGGGGTATACATGGGCAGGGCAAAGGAGGTGGAGTCAGGGGTGGAGCCGGGGGGGAACCAAAATGAGGTTTTGCCTAGGATGTCAAAAATCCTTGCTCCAGCACTGTATGAATTCTCATGGTGTTGTAATAGGATGTCCAACAAGCCAATATTAGGTGAAATGATCAGTAGACCACAAACTATTGGCCATATAAGGTTTAAATGGGCAAAAGAAAAAAAAAACATAAAAAATGAAGTAGAAAGGAGCACTAAGTGAAACACAATGAAAACATAAGTCTGATGAGCCTGAAGTAGATTTTTATTCATGTGAATAATCCAATTAATGTTATTATGGCTTTCTTCATAACAGAGGCATTGCACATACATTAGATGAGAGACATACATTTCATTGTCTTGTTACATATTGAAGATTTTCTGGAGACTTTTTTTTGCCATCTCTCTGGTCAGACTGTTCCATTCTTCAGGATAGTCAGCTGGTTTAGCATTATACTCTGCTGCAAACTGCTTATTGTACTCTTTGAGAATGAACTTCCAGTAGTCAGAAGCTTCAATACTCTCATCAGGTTGAATTTTCCAGTCTGGGTAGAAATCTTTATAATCCTTGTAGGGATGATTTTTCCCTTCTGTGAGCTTATTTCTAAACGTTGAATTGCCAACCACAGAGGTAGTACAAATATCATAACAAAGAACTTCTGTTGCGCTCCATCTGTAACGCCCTAGTCCTTTTGGGCGATGTATGGATGCAAAGTGCTCCTTATGGTCCGTCCCTCCAGCCTCACAGGGGACTTTGCAGAAAGGACATTGCTTCCCGCACCCAAACACCTTCTTGAACAGTTCATCCTGAGGCTTCACTACAAGTCTGGAAAGAACATCTTCTGTACTCAGAGATTTCAGTTCTGCTCGGATCTCTTCTTCTGTATCAGTCAGACTTTTCCCCATATATTCAATAAAATCCTTAATAGATGCCGAATTTTTAAAAATGATTGCCTTCGTTGTCTGCTGTGGTAACACCAGATCACTGTTCAATTTCTCACACAGATGGGACAAAAAATCTGAAACATCTTTAAGGTTTAAAGTTGGAGGATTGTTAAGGCTAGATCTAACCCGTCCCATGATATCAGACAGAATTCTGTCTTGTAAAGTGCTGATATTTTTATATTCCTTTACAACATAGTTAGTTATCCAGGCGTTTACAAAGTTTTTGTAGTCATTTGAATAGTTCACATAATTTTTGAAATTGTCTTCTTCCAGGAGGTTCTCTAGAACAGTGAACTGGAAAAACATCCTAGAGCTGTATTTTTCAGAACCTTTGCTATTTGCGATGTCATCTACCACTTCTATTCCCAGTTTTCTGTAAATATAATCTGTTAGCGATGGTTTAAAAAGGTTTTTACAGACTCGTTCAGCGAGGCTCTTGCTCTCATTTTTTTTCTGAAAAACATTTTTGAATGTATCAAAGTATAGTGGTTTCAGGGAATTGAGCCTAGCACGGGGGTCATTCTTTTGTAAAAAATGTAAATGCATCGTCTGAAAATCATCAAGAACGTGTCCCAAAATGGCCAACTTCAAGTCCAATTCATGATCAGCTGAAAAATAATTCTTTGTATCATCATTTTTACAGTTTTCATCAATTATCTTTAATATTTCCCTGCAGTATGTGTCATCATAGTCAGCCTCTTTTTTTGTTTGCTTTTTTGAATAATTAATACATTTATGCAACACATTCTGGAAAAAATCTTCATATTGGAAATCCCCTTTCCATTTCTTAAATGCATACATTAACAAATTCCATGCTTGTGTTAATAATGATGGTTCCTGTTGTTTTTTGGGTTTGGGAAATTGTTTTGTCTTCTGTATTTTTTCATTAACACCAGAACCTCTTTCTTTCATGTCCTTGGTGAGCACTAGTAACATCTCTCCCTCAATGTCACGCACTGGCCGATGACTTACCTTTAGATCTTTGGCTGCATCATTCCAGATTGTTTCAAGTTCCTTCTCCAATTCAGCATCACTTGGCTCATGTTTTTTCTTTCTACACTTTTCTTTTAAGTCGGAGACCTTCTGTTCAATTCTTTCAATTTGCTGACTGTATACATTTTGTACACGGATGTTATCTTTTTGGATCTGAATCGTTTCATTAAGTTTGGTGATTGAAGATGTTTCAAGACTTTTTCTCAAGTTCTGAGCACTGATCACAAAGTCTGTTTTGAATTTTATTAGCTGGGCACCATCTGTCTCGTTACTGAAATACTCTTCCAGCCAAGCTAAAATCGTTTTCTCCTCTCTTGTAAAAATACATTCTGCTTCCTTATGACATTCATTGGCTTTGGCTTCCAGTGTTTCAGAAGACTGATTCTTGATCAGTGTCTCAGAGTTGGTTAACCATTCACACATCAGTTTAGTGAATTTCCACTCACATTCAGAGTATTTTATAGATAACTGGTTGTAGGCTTTTGCTATCAAGCTGTTTTTGAAACTAAATATGAAGTTTTCATGTTTTACTGCACTCCACAAGTCAGATACCCATGAAATGAATTCATTAATGTCTTGTGTCTTATTATGCCTGTCTGGCATGAGCTTTAGTAATTTTTGTTTTAGTTCATTGACATTTTCACTGTATGCACTGTTGACTGAAGCCATTGGTGGGACTCCATGCCACAGACCAGCAATATAACAATTGTTCTGTTCTAGGTCATACTCCATGATATCAGAAAAACATTTAAACTGTGTCTTTTTCTCCATAGTTGCCACAGTTCTGGTCATTTCATCTAACTGGTCCATCAGCTTCTTCCTACCCCTCATGTTCATGGAAGGAGCCGATACATCACTCACATTCTGATGTACAAATTGGCAGTTGGGTTTTTTCCCAATTTGTTTCATCCTAAGAAAAGCATGGATGACAATTTGTAAAATATCTTTCATTTCTGCTGTATTTTCCATGGACATGTTAATTAAGGTGATGTCACTCAATCCAATCACTAGTGTAGCCAACTCATTATCATGTTCATAGCTGCTCTCAAGAGAATCCAACTCTGGAGCTTTTAATCCTTCAGTGTCTATCACCAAAATGAACTGACACATAAAATAACTCTGGAAATTTTCCTTCACTTTCAGAAGAGTCATGAAGGCTCCTCGTGTACATCGTCCGCTGGCCACCGGGAACTGCAACCCAAACATGGTGTTCAGAAGGGTGGATTTCCCTGTACTCTGCACCCCAAGAACTGTTATTACTTTCAGTCTGTTTTGTCCTTTGGTTTTCTTGTTCAACTCACTCAGTACATCTGTTACCCATTGTAAGGGAATTCTGGATGCATCTCCATCTATAAGCTCCAGAGGAAACCCATCCAACAGAAGATCTGCAGCTATCCTTGGAAGAGATTCAAAGTTTATGGTTGTTGATTTCCCCTTTCTTCCCGTATAATGCCAGGCTTCATAAAACTGACCCACTTCTCTCAAAAAGTGCTCAATACCCAGAGAACTGTCAGATATCCTTTGATCCAATTTTGTCAGCTCTGCCTGCTTGTCAGGCAAATTACATGTTTCTTTATATTGAGCTTGTAAAGGGTAAAGGTATTTTCTTGCCTCAACATCAAGATGAAATTTTAACCACTGTAAAAAATAGAACTTTTCTGATGTATTTATTGAGGTGATTGCATTTACAAATTTGGATATTCCACTAGGGATGTCACATTTCCATTGGTCTTGTCTTATTACTTCACATTGTTTTCCGAGGACAGCTTTGTATTTCTCCCCATTACAATTCCCTTGTTGTTTCATTTGGCACATCTCCTTTTCTAATTTGGCCATTTCTTTCAGTGGCTCTGCTTGTAGTTTCATTGTTTCTTTCTTGTATTTCTCAAGATCTTCTATTTCATCTGTTATTTCTTTTGCTGTCAATAGTGCTTTCTGACATTCCTCAAAGTCCTCATCTATTCGGATCCCATGTCTGGCGGCTTGTTTTGCCAGTGTTTCTAGACTGAGAGTCTTGATATTATTTTGAACTATTGACAGAAGTAATGAATAAAGCTTTGAAACAGCTGTTGTCTCATTTGCATTTCTTGGAATCAATAAAACATTGTCTTGGGTTAAATTTAGTACAGGTGCCAAGAGCGTTAGTCTTTCACATGTGTCCTTCATCATCCTGTTGTCGTCTGGGCTAATTATTAAGAGATATTTAGTATTGTTGCTTTTATACTTCATTAACAGCTCGTATTGGTCTTTACTGACACCGTCTGTAAGAATCACAATGACTGAGGAGATTTCTGTCAGAAAATGAAACTTCTTCATGTTAGACTCAAGTTTTCCTCGAAGATTTGTAAAAGCCACTGGCTCTGGAAATTTACCTTTACCACCAGGAAAATACCAGGAAATTTCCACCAACCCATCTGATATTTTCCTTACAGCATTTCCACCTTCCATATCCCTGTGGATGAAATGTTCATGTTGGTGTTGTGATGTGCCCAGAAGCTGATTTAAAATTTTTGACTTGGATAGCCTACAATTCCCCAGTCTTACAAATGAGATAGTTGGCATCTGGACATTAACCAAGCTGTCCTCTATAAATCCTTTGCTGTCTGCTAATGACTGAGGTCTCCATTTCTTTACTATGCCCCTCATTGCCCACAGCATGAAGGTGCATTCTGGGCCATCAACATCAGGCAGCAGCAGAGGGACAGCAAACTGACACATTGACATTTTAGATATCATTTCTTGCTGCAGGAAATGGTCTGAGCAATGAAAGGCAGCAGAAACCACATCAAGAGGGTGGATATCATTTTGTAAATCAACAAGTAATATAAAGCTGCCATCCTTATTATCCTTATTATTATTCTCAATCTCCTCTGGTTTAATAAAAAGCTTATTTATGTTTCTGGCATCCCCATTTAGTGACATCAACCTTCTTACAAAATACCATAATATGTTATCATCAGAAGGCTTGTCTGTCATTAAACTTTCTGGACCAATTTCAAGAACATTCTGTAGAGTCAGTTTTGAGGTTTGTTTAGTGCCAATCTTCATCTTCTCCAACAGCTCCTTGAACATACTTTCTTTCTCTGGAAATAGATGTAATTATCTTCAATAAAAATAACATCAGAAACACATTTGTACACATTATTATGAGTTGTAGGTTGGTATTTATTAAATGTAATCAATAAAAAATAAATGAGTGTCCCAGGATTTCATTACAACTCTGGATCCAATAGACCGGGGCTGTTTTCCAGTTGATTGAGGGGACCTGTGCCAGCACTGTCAAACAGAGCGATCTCCTGTAACTATCTCTACACCCGTCTGATACCTACATCATCAGTATTAGCTGCAGCAACGTATACATGGAGTGTGACAGGTGAAGTTGCCCTAGCTAAGAAAGGGTTCCCCACTGACACCAACACCTAGACATTCTTTCTCCCAAGGACACCAATGGCAAGGTGTTCTTTCTACCATGGATACCATTCCCCAGTGTCTGTGTTTGTGGGAGAAAGAATACCCTGGCAACAGTGTCCATGTCAGGAAAAATGCTCTTCCTTCATGGTCAGTGTAAGAACAATGCCCCAGTCTTGCAGGTCAATGGGATGAAGAATGCCTGAGCAAATCTGTTGGAAGGCCAAAGAATGCCCTAAAGTAATGGAATTGTTAATGAAAATTGTTCCATAGATGCCAACTGCAGTGCAGGGCATACTTCCTCCCACAGACATCAAATCCAGAAAATTCTTCCTCCCACAGACACTGACTCTGGGTAGTTCTCAATCCCATGATATTAGAGCATTCTTTGCCTTCTGACATTGATAGAGCACTCTTCATCCAACTGACCCACAACACTGGGACACTGTTCTACACTGACCATTCAGGACAGGGCAGTTTTCCTACGATGGACACAATGTCAGGGCATTCTTTCTCCCATAGACATAGACATTGGGCATTTCTTCCTCCCCAAAAGGCACCAGCACCAGAGCATTCTTATTTTCACAGACACTGATGCCAGGGCATTTTTCATCCATGGATACAGTTAACCAGGACATGATCATTGGGTCATTCGTCCACCCACATAAACCATACCAGGGCCTCAAACTTAATCTTTCTAAAACTGAGCTTGTTATATTTCCTCCTTCACGGTCCCCCTCCTGTGACTTCACCATTAATATCAACAACACAACCATTGGTCCCTCCACACATGCCAGAGTCCTGGGTGTAATCCTTGACTCTGACCTCTCCTTCAGCCCCCATATCTAATCACTGGCTAAATCCTGCCGCCTTAACCTCCGCAACATCTCCAAAATTCGACCCTTTCTGACTAATGACACTACAAAACAACTTATTCACTCTTTGATTATTTCCCGCCTCGACTATTGCAACTCTCTCCTTAATGGCCTACCCTTAAGCAGGCTATCCCCCCTTCAGTCTATTATGAATGCTGCTGCTAGACTAATACACCTCACTAATCGATCCGTGACTGCTGCTCCTCTCTGCCAATCCCTTCACTGGCTTCCCCTACCCCACCGTGTAAAATTCAAAATGCTAACCATAACATACAAGGCCATTCACAACATCGCCCCCATCTACATCACCAACCTCATCTGCAGATATCGCCCAAATCGCCCCCTCCGCTCCTCCCAGGACCTCCTGCTCTCTAGCTCCCTTGTTACCTCCTCCCATGCTCGCCTTCAGGACTTCTCCAGAGCCTCTCCCATCCTCTGGAATTCCCTGCCCCAGTATGTCCGATCAGCCCCTACCCTGTCCACCTTTAGGAGATCCTTGAAAACTCATTTATTCAGGGAAGCCTATCCCACACCCACATAACTGTCCCTGAGCCACCCCCATCAAATCATTCTTTGCAGCTATTACCTTTTGTACCACCACCCCCTCCCTTTTAGAATGTAAGCTCTACGAGCAGGGCCCTCCTGTACCTTTTGTATTGTACTGTAATTGTGTTGTCCCCCTTATACATTGTAAAGCGCTGAGTAAACTGTTGGCGCTATATAAATCTCGTATAATAATAATAATAATAATAATAATTTATCAGCCACTGACCACCAATGATAGGTATGTTTTCTCTCTCATATACAAATGCAGAGGCATTCCTAATCCAATTGAACAACATTAGGGCAGTTTTCCTTCCAAAGATACCGATGGCAAGGCAACATATCTCAGACAGCAACGCCCCCGAGGGTCAGTCTTTCTTCAGACACAAATGCAGGGGCATGTATTTGGGGAGGACTCTAAACATTTTTTTTGTTCTTGCTGTAAGATGTGCTACAGAAAAATTGTTTTCAGGTACGCCATTCAGCTGCAGCGCGGATTTATTCATCTTGACACCAACAGCATTTGCTCCCATGATACATAAAGCCGTGACTCCAGCGCTGTCGGAGGTGATTTCACCACCACAGTTAAAAAAAAGAGCATATATGCCGAATCATGGGGGCAGCAGGGGCGGAGGAGTGATTTGCTCCTACCTTTTGCGGGCGGATGCCCCCATACTTCGGCATATATATATTTTAGTCACAGGTTGCGTTAAAAAATGTTTTATTTTTTACTATTTTTTTTTGTATTTGCTTTGCAGGTGTGGTATGTCTTACTGTTATACTGTAATGTTACTTTGTTTTATTGTTAACCATCATTTGCTTAGCAGGTACGCCATTCAGTTGCAGCGCAGATTTATTTATCTTGACAGCAACAGCGTTTGCTCCCACGATACATAAAGCCGTGACTCCAGCCCTGTAGGAGGTGATTTCACCACCACCACAAAAAAGAGCATATATGCTGAAGCATGGGGGCAGCAGAGGGCGGAGGAGTGATTTGCCCCTAACTTTTGGGGTGGATGCCCCCATGCCTCGGCATATATGAATGGTGCATGTATGCCCATCATTAGAAGTGGGTGGATGAAGGGAGGTATTCTAATGGTGGGCATGCCCACCGATCAATCTCTTTTTTTCATTCAGCCCACAGGCTGTATGAAAAAAAAGATTACAATATATGCCCAACAAGGACAAGCAACGTACTGGTATGTTGCTGGACTTTGAGTGGTTATACCAGAATGATGCCTGCAGGTTTAGGTATCATCTTGGTATCATTCTTTTTAACCAGCGGTCGGCTTTAATGGAAAAGCAATCCTAGAGACTAATTAGCCTCTAGACTGCTTTTACAAGCAGTGGGAGGGAATCCCCCCCCACCGTCTTCCATGTTTTTCTCTGGCTCTCCTGTCTCAACAGGGAACCTGAGAATGCAGCCGGTGATTTGGCCAGCTCACCATAGAGCTGATCAGAGACCAGAATGGCTCCAATCATCTCTATGGCCTAAGATACCAGAAGCTACGAGCATTTCATGACTTCGATTTAACCGGATATAAACAGCGCCATTGGGAAATTGGGAAAGCATTTTATCACACTGATCTTGGTGTGGTCAGATGTTTTGAGGGCAGAGGAGAGATCTAGGGTCTAATAGACACCATGTTGTGTTTGGTATTCATGTACTCGGCTTAAGATCATCTTTTTTGTTTCATCAAACATTTGGGCAATATAGTGTGTTTTAGTGCATTAAAATAAAAAAGTGTGTTTTTTTCCCCCAAAAAGCGATTGAAAAATTGCTGTGCAAATACTATGTGAAAAAAAATAAACACCCACCATTTTAATCTGTAGGGCCTTTGCTTTAAAAAAATATATAGTGTTTTGGGGTTCAAAGTAATTTTCTTGCAGAAAAAAAATATTTTTTCATGTAAACAAATAGTGTCAGAAAGGGCTTTGTCTTCAAGTGGTTAGAAGAGTGGGTGATGTGTGACATAAGCTTCTAAATGTTGTGCATAAAATGCCAGGACAGTTCAAACCCCCCCCCCCCAAATGACCCCATTTTGGAAAGTAGATATTTGCTAAGAGGCATGTCGAGTCCATGGAATATTTTATATTGTGACACAAGTTGCGGGAAAAAGACACATTTTTTTTTGCACAAAGTTGTCACTAAATGATATATTGCTCATACATGCCATGGGCATATGTGGAATTACACCCCAAAATACATTCCGCTGCTTCTCCTGAGTATGGCGATACCACATGTGTGAGACTTTTTGGGAGCCTGATTGGTTTTCAGGGCCCCGTATGCAGCTAGGCTCCCAAAAAGTCCCACACATGTGGTATCCCCATACTCAGGAGAAGCAGCGGAATGTATTTTGGGGTGTAATTCCACATATGCCCATGGCATGTTTAAACAATATATCATTTAGTGACAACTTTGTGCAAAAAAAAAAAAAGTTTGTCATTTTCCCGCAACTTGTGGCAAAATATAAAATATTCCATGGACTTAACATGCCTCTCAGCAAATAGCTTGGGGTGTGGGGTGTCTACGTTCCAAAATGGGGTCATTTGGGGGGGGGGGGGGTTGTGCCATCTGGGCATTTTATGGCCTTCAAAACTGTGATAGGTAGTGAGGACTGAAATTAAAAATTTACGCCCTTAGAAAGCCTGAAGGCGGTGATTGGTTTTCGGGGCCCCGTACGCGGCTAGGCTTCCAAAAAGACCCACACATGTGATATTCCCATACTCAGGAGAAGCAGCTAAATGTATTTTGGGGTTCAATTCCACATATGCCCATGAAATGTTTGAGCAATATATCATTTAGTGACAACTTTGTGCAAAAAAAAAAAGTTTGTCATTTTCCCGCAACTTGTGGCAAAATATAAAATATTCCATGGACTCAACATGCCTCTCAGCAAATAGCTTGGAGTGTCTACTTTCCAAAATGGGGTCATTTGGGGGGTTTTGTGTCATCTGGGCATTTTATGGCCTTCAAAACTGTGATAGGTAGTGAGGAGTGAAATAAAAAATTTACGCCCTTAGAAATGCTGAAGGCGGTGCTTGGTTTTCGGGGCCCTGTACGCGGCTAGGCTCCCAAAAAGTCCCACACATGTGGTATCCCCATACTCAGGAGAAGTAGCAGAATTTTTTTTGGGGTGCAATTCCACACATGATCATGGCCTGTGTGAGCAATATATAATTTAGTGACAACTTTTTGTAAATTTTTTTGTTGTTGTCATTATTCAATCACTTGGGACAAAAAATAAATATTCAATGGGCTCAACATGCCTCTCAGCAATTTCCTTGGGGTGTCTACTTTCCAAAATGGGGTCATTTGGGGGGGGTTGTACTGCCCTGCCATTTTAACACCTCAAGAAACGACATAGGCAGTCATAAACTAAAAGCTGTGTAAATTCCAGAAAATGTACCCTAGTTTGTAGACGCTATAACTTTTGCGCAAACCAATAAATATACGCTTTTTTTTTCTTTAAATATACATTTTTTTTACCAAAGACATGTGGCTGAATACATTTTGGCCTAAATGTATGACTAAAACTGAGTTTATTGGATTTTTTTTTAAACCAAAAGTAGAAAATATCATTTTTTTTCCAAATTTTCAGTCGTTTTCCATTTTTAGCGCAAACAATAAAAACTGCAGAGGTGATAAAATACCATCAAATTTGTGGGAAAAAAAGACGCAAATTTTGTTTGGGTACAGCATTGCATGACCGCGCAAAAAGCAGTTAAAGAGACGCAGTGCCAAATTGTAAAAAGTGCTCTGGTCAGGAAGGGGGTAAAACCTTCCGGGGCTGAAATGGATAAGGAGATATGCGCATGTTTTGCACCCGGTGATGTCACTGGCACGTGCACACTGTGCTCTGAATGGATGACATACTCGAGTATGCTGTCCATTGAGAGTGCTGTGCCAAGACTGTGACTCCCATGCGCATGCGCGGGAGAAACATCATCGCTCGGCCATTCAAGTGGCTGGAGCCCACAAACCCAGAAGGAAGACTGGGTGAAGATAACAGCCCTGGCAGCAGTGACAGCGTGCCGCCGAAGGCCTTTGTTTTAAGGTAAGTCTTTCATAATGTTCTGGTATGCAATGCATGCTAGCACATTATGACGTTTACTTGCGGGGGAACAGATTTTTTTTTTCTTATATTTTGAGTTTACTACTGCATTAAACTGTACCCAGGGCAGTTCAGCTCATTCCTATTGGTAATGATAAGTTGTTGGACTTGTAAAACTTTGATTTCCTTTAATTGAAGACCTAATTTACCATAATGGCTCATTAGTATATTGACTAAGCATTTAAAGCATCAGCAGACCTATTGTTGGCACTTATGAACATTAGGATCCAGAACCTCACCACCCTATTTCTGTATTTATTCTATATAATCAGGCACCTCCAGGTGATTGTACATCCTTTCTGATTTTTTATAGAGTCTTTAGGGCTTGAATAATAGTTTTTTAAGTTAACTGGTATTTTTTTACTTTAATAATTATATTCACAAATTATACCATATTATTATTTTTCATCAACTATTCTGTATTTTGTAGTTCTGTGTTGATTTCATAATTATTTATAACTCACCATTTTTAATTCCTTTTCTTGATTCGTTTGAAAAAACACTGAAAAAAAAGGACAAAGTATTTAATTACGATATCCGAAAACTATCTGACAAAATTGTTACTGAAATTTTGGACCTTAAAGTGTATAATGTGTCAGGGGCAACATGCACGTCTCCCACAAATTTAGTATGGTGAAAATTACTAAATATACAGACAAAATGCCTGCAAATCCCTGTAGAAATCCAGTGTGCTCTTCACTTCCTGTTTGAGCTGAAAATGCTGCCTCTGATGAACTGCAATCCCAATCTGTGGTGTCAGCCCTGACAGTTCTCCCTTGTGGGATTACAAAACACATCCTCCCTATATATTCTATAAAAAACTACAGCACCATGGAAAATATTTGGGAAATGAGTCACATATTTGTCATATTTTGATGAAATACCAAAAAACAATATAGGAAAAAAGGAGTGACACAACCACTTGTGGAAGAGAGTTACACATCCTTATTGCCCTGACAGTGAAAAACCCTGCACAGCTTAACTTTAAACCGCTTCTACTCCAATCTCATTGTGTGTCCCCGTGTCCCCCTGAGACTGAATAGCTTTTTTCCTACGCTGGGATCACCATTGAGGTATTTGTAAATCGCAATCATGTCCCCTTCTCAAGTGTCTCTTCTCCAGTGAGAATAAATTTAGTGCTTGCAGTCGTTCCTCGTAATTGAGGTCCTCCAGTCCCCTAATTAATTTAGTTGCCCTTCTTTGGACTCTCTCCAGTTCAAGCATGTGGTCTAACCAGAGTTTTATAAAGTGGTAGGATTATGGTTTTATCTCTGGAATATATCCACTTTTTTATGCGTGCTAATATTCTGTCGGCTTTGGTAGCTGCAGCTTGACATTGCATGCTATTGCTCAGTCTGTCATCTACTAGGATCCCCAGATCTTTCTCCATTCTTGATTCCCCCAGAGTGAAACGAAAGAGCCGGCACTACTGGAAAGTCCATCTGTGATCTTTATTGAATCATAACCAAGTTTAAATGACAGCTGTCATTTTAACTTGGTTATGATTCAATAAAGATCGCAGATGGAACTATCAGTAGTGCCAGCTCTTTCGTTTCACCATACAGGATACAGTCTTTGGATATAGGAAGGTCATCCTGAGCCTTGGAGCACCTGGAATCAGGTGTGCCATTTCTCTAACGCTTCACAGTGGGCTTCTTGTATCTCTCTTGTATTTGTTGATTCCCCCAGAGGTTCTCCACTCAATGAGTAGTTTTCGTTTATGTGCTTGGCCCCCAAGTGCATTATTTTACATTTCTCCACATTAAATCTCATTTACCTTGTGGTTGCCCACTCCATTATTTTGTTCAGGTCTTTCTGAAAAATGTTTATATCCTGATGTGAAGTTATTGCTCTGCTTATTTTTGTGTCATCCACAAAAACAGGGACTGAGCTTTTTATCCCATCCTCTGTCATTTATGAATAAATTAAACAGAATTGGTTCCAAGACAGAACCTTGGGGTACCCCACTTACTACTCCAGACCAGTTGGAATACACGTTATTTATCACTACCCTTTGGACGCGCTACTGCAACCAGTTTTATAAAAGAAGGGGTGGAGAAAAACTATGGAGAGGCTAGTCCTAAGATAGTATAACACTAATAAATGTAAGTTATACTTTGTCACGGACCCCCGTACTCAGCGTAAGTCTGTCCGCCGTACATGGTTCCTTTGTTCGGTACCAGCACGATCCAAGACCCCTTAGCTCTCCAATTCACTTGTCAAAGCAGCAGTGTAGGGAAGCAAGACTGTTTATTCAAACACATGTAGAGAGAGATATACACTCAGAGGACAATCCCCCCTTCTATGCATAATGACACAGGGCAGGGTAAACTTTACATCTCGTAACAAGAGATACACAGGTACATTCAACTTTTTAACAGTAGACCACCTTATCAGCAGGGGGGCTGTTGGAGGAATTCCCCCTCCCTTCTCACAGCTAAACTACATAGACATATACATCTCATAATAGGTTGCTCCCAAGGCAGACACCCACAATAGAACATTGGGATACAGCCACACCTCAAACGATCTAGAAAAATGTCCACAACAATCCATGAGACCAAGCTCATAAAATATATCAACAGTTGGAAAGGTGAAAATATTTATCTTGATATATTTCCCGAGAGATATTGTTCAGAAATATCAATGTCCCAAGTGAAAAAGCCCCCTCACGCTTTCAGCACAAACCACACACACAGAATCCAGGAGAACAGTGTTAAAAGGAAATACTGAGTCTGGTGTTGTTGTACGGTGAGTTGGGTTAAGCAGAACTGACTACAGTTCTAGGTCACCCTGTGCCCCTAAAAGACACAGGGTAACTTACTCATAGGAGGGGCTGGTGGAGCTGGACAAGGAGCTTCCAGTGCTCTCCAAGCTAAGTTGGGTTCCACAAGCCCCCCGCCCAAAGTGACTCCAGTCACACATCCCCCCTTTCGGCAGAAGACTGACACAGAGGAGAACCCAAACAGGTTGACTTCAAAGTTAGTCCATAGTTCCAGCCCCCCAATGCCCGTATCCACACAGTATCCCAAAAACATGTCTCAAACAGAGCATTACTCACCCAGCCAACTTTTGCCTCTCTTGTAGAATATACCCACTGCTGGGGAGAAGTTTGCACTGGTCCTTCCCCCTGGAGTCCTTTCAGCCCCTGGAGAGAAGACAGGGTGGCTGGGTTCACTCCATCACGCTGTTGGGGATCTGGGCCGACTGCCCAGCATCTCTGGGGTATACAGGTGGAGACTGAAGTTCCATCCACTTTTACTAGATGAAAATCTCCCAGTGCTTGCAAAACATGGCTGAAATCCTCTTGTCTCAGTGCTGGACAATTTTCTGGGGTTGTGTTAGTGGAGAGGAGAATTAAGTCCCATCCACTTTCACAGGAAGTCCATCTTCTGTTAGTTGAGGGCAGAGGCCAGCAGCACTCTGCCCTGTTGCCAGCCCTTCTGCTGGGTTGCTGTCAGTGGAGACCGCAGTCCCATCCACCGTCACCCGCTCAAGCTGAAGTTGGGAGGTGCCAATTGCATTACCTCCCTGGAGCTCCTGCAGAGTTGATTGTTGAGTGCAAAGGCCAGCAGCACTCTGCCCTGTTAGCTCTTCAGCTGAGGACCCCACATCATCCACTCCGGCTAACTGTTGGGGAGAGAAGACAGTTCCTCTGCTGTGGCTGACTGTTGGGGAGAGAGGCTGGCTTCCTCCACTCCCAGACTGTGGATCTGCCACTGAGGAGGGACCATTACCTTCTCACCCTGGGCCTCTGGAACTGTCACGGGTGTGGGGCAGAGGTCTTGGACCCTCTGTCCGGTTGTCAGCACTTCCACTGTAGAAGCTTCTTGTAACTCTACAGATACTGCTGGCAGGAAATCCCATGTCTCTGTCAGTGTTGTGGGAGAAAGGCCGACTGCCTCTTCTCTCAGGTAGACCGAAACCGCTATTTGTACTGGGCAGAGCTCAGTGATGTTTGACCCTGATGTCAGCTCTTCTGCTGGAGGCTCACTAGGTTGTTCCTCCTTAGCAGAAAAGTCTTTTAAATCCCCAGTCTCTGCAACTGGTGTCTGGGGATATAGGTTCATCATCTCTTGTCCATAGAATGAAGAAGATGTTACTGGTGCTGGGCAGAGCTCAATGACATTTGGCCCTGATGCCAGCTCTTCTGCTGGAGGCTCACTAGGTTGTTCCTCCTCAGCAGAAAAGTCTATTAAATCCCCAGCCTCTGGAACTGGTGTCTGGTGATAGAGGTTCATCATCTCCTGTCCGTGGAACCCAGAAGATGTTATTGGTGTTTGGGCAGAGGTAAGCAGAGCTCTGCTCTGTTGTCAGCAGTTCAGCTTTGGGGAAGGCCATCTCCAGAGTTTCTGCTGCAAAATCTAGGGCATGCTGCTGAAAGTGTTCTAGCAGTTTCCTGTATGCCCTTTCCAGATGCTGTTCTTTCCTTAGCAAATAGTCCAGATCAGGTTTAAGCTCTGAGACTCCTGCGAGACCAAGGATAGCCATTCTCCATTCTCGCAGGTCCTCAAGGGTATATTCCCCTTCATCGCCAAACACAAAGCCATCTGTAAGGCTCTCCCACAGCAATCCAGGGCCGCCAAAGTCATATCCCTCTGGAGAGCATTCTGTTGTCTCCCCTAAATATTCCTGCTCTGTGTGCCATTGCAGAGCTGGATATCGTTTGTCCATCACTATCTCCTGCTGGACCAGCCTGTTCAACTTGGACACCCATTGGTCCTGGAGCCACTCTCCCAGGAATTGCATTCGTAACTCCACTTGGTCACTGGCTCGTTGCTCTGGGGTTGGAAAGCACTTACCCTGGTGTCTACCAGCAACCTGGAGGGCTCCAATCCAGACCTTCACCTGAATCTGCTGCCTGATCTCCAGGTACTGATCCACAGACACAGTCCTGGGGATTTCTGAAAGGGCGCTCCACAGAAGCCCTTGCAACTCTGATGTCAGATCCATATCTCTGCTGGGACAACTAAAGTCTGCTATCCTGCCCTTGGATCCTGGTGGTGGTTTGGACATGTTCACAGCCAGGAAGCACAATCCCACCACTGCCAATCAATGTCAAGGACCCCCAAACTCAACATGTGTCTGTCTGCCGTATATGCTTCCTTTGTCCGGTACCAGCATGATCCAAAGCCCCATAGCTCTCCCATTCACTTGTCGAGGCAGCAGTGTAGGGAAGCAAGACACATGTACAGAGCGATATACACTCAGAGGACAACCCCCTCCTCTTTGCATAATGACACAGGGAGGGGTAAACTTTACATCTCGTAACAAGAAACACACAGGTACATTCAATTTTTCAACAGTAGACCACCTTATCAGTAGGGAGGCTGTTGGAGGAATTCCCCCCTCCCTTCTCACAGCTAATCCACATAGACATATACATCCCACAATAGGTTGCTCCCAACGCTAAACAATAGAACAATGGGATACAGCCACATCTCAAATGATCTAGTAAAAAGTCCACAACAGTCCATGAGACCAAGCTCATTAAATATATCAACAGTTGGAAAGTGTCAGGGCTGGGCTCAGCCCTTCCTTCTCTGAGCTGGCCGCTCAGCTGTCAGCTAATTACCAGCTCCCATCTCTCTCCACAGTTACCCAGCTGTTGTTGATTCTGCTCATCAGTCCTGCCTACTTAAAGCCATCCAGCTCACTTGATCTCTGCCTTCGCCTTGGTCACATCACAAGAAACCATCTCCTGCGTTCCTGTTTAAAGACTGGCTTGCTGACATCCCTTCTGGCTCCTTATCCTGCTTGCTGTTCCTCTACTTGGATCCCTGACTTCTGGCCTGGCTGATTACCCGATCTGGTTACTGAACTGTGGCTCGGCTAACTACCTGATCCAGTTACTGGACTCTGGCTATGCTTTGACTACACTTACTCTATTTACCTTTTTATTTTTATTAATAAACTAGTGTGATTTTACTGTACTTCTGTCTCAGGCTGATTCATGGTTTCTGACAGAAAGGTAAAATTATTTATCTTGATATATTTCTGGAGGGATATTGCTCAAAAATATCAATGTCCCAAGTGAAAGAGCCCCCTAAAGCTTTCAGCACAAACCAAACACACAGAATCCAGGACAACAGTGTTAAAAAGAAATGCTGAGTCCAGTGTGATTGTATGGTGAGTCGGGTTAAGCAGACCTGATTGTGGTTCTCGTTCACCCTGTGCCCTTAAAAGACACAGGGTAACTTACACATAGGAGAGGCGAGGGGAGCTGGACAAGGAACTTCCAGTGCTCTCCAAGGTAAGCTGGGTTCCACAAGCCCCCCGCTCAAAGTGACACCTGCCACATACTTTCTTCTGGTGGTATATATGAGGGTTCTTTAAAAAGATTCTGCACTTTTTTCAACTCTATTAAATATAAAAACGTGCAGAAACTTTTTGAAGACCCCTACATATTACAATAACCCCACCCATTCAAACCAAGTTGCTATGTTTGTAAATTATGAAATACAATACAATGAATCAATACAATGCAACTCAGAATTAAATAAAATAACACAAAATCCTTAAACCATTTGTGGACACCCAGTCTGCCAATCTATAACACATCAAAAAAAAAACTGCAAAATTAAATAATTGATGAACCATTGATGAATATTATGTTCCAATATTGTCCAACATGCGGACACTATTGTCTAAAGAGCAAATCTTTCCAGGTTCAATTTGCCAGGGTTTCAGCGGATCCTGTTAGAAATGTGTTGAACACAAATGTAGTAAGCAAATACCACTGAAGCCTATGGGGGGGGGGGGGGCGGTCTTGTTCATAAACGTTGGCTATTTGTTTTAGAGCTAATAGACTAACTATTGCCAATTAAGGCATGGAAGGCCCTGCCACAGGGGACATGTAACAATGGCAGTTTTTTTTAGTTTTTAGTTTTCTTTACAGCAGAGAGAAGGCCCTTTTCATGCAGCTTTGAAGACAAACTGGAAAAGACACAAATCTTTTCACTTATAGACTCAATGGATGCCTGAAATTTGTACGAAGTGTTATAGAACACTTTGATTTTCAGCCTCAGGATCAACTCTGAAGTGCATAGTTGGCTGTGCAATTTATTTTTTTCTTGTGTCTTTAGTTTGACACCAGAACAGTAGAGGAGAAATGTTCCATTGGGAACACTAGTTCTGGTGACAGCCTGGGATTCCCTCTCTTTGGAGGGATTTCTTCTCACTTCCTGTTTTGCCTATGGGACAGGAAGTGAATGAAAATCTCCCCTATGGGACACATATGACAAATAAACAGTATTAACCACTTGACGACCGCCTCACGCCGATGTACGTCGGCAAAGTGGCACGGACAGGCAAAATCACGTACAGGGTACGTGATTTGCCTTCCGCGGGTGGGGGGTCCGATCGGACCCCCCCCCGGTGCCCGAGGCGGTCGTCTTTTGTCCAGCGGCGATCGGTGATGAGGGGGAGACCATCCGTTCGTGGCCCCCCCCTCGCGATCGCCGCCGGCCAATCGAATCATTCCTTTGCTGCTGTATGCTAAACAGCAGCAAAGGAAATGATGTCATCTCTCCTCGGCTCGGTAATTTCCGTTCGGGCCCGAGGAGAGAAGACAAGTGAGTGAGTGCACCAACACACACACATCACAGTAGAACATGCCAGGCATACAAAACACCCCGATCCCCCCCCCCGATCCCCCCCCAATCACCCCCCCCCTGTCACAAACTGACACCAGCAGTTTTTTTTTTTTTCTGATTACTGCATAGTGTCAGTTTGTGACAGTTACAGTGTTGGAACAGTGAGTATTACCCCCCTTTAGGTCTAGGGTACCCCCCTAACCCCCCCTAATAAAGTTTTAACCCCTTGATCACCCCCTGTCACCAGTGTCGCTAAGCGATCATTTTTCTGATCGCTGTATTAGTGTCGCTGGTGACGCTAGTTAGTGAGGTAAATATTTAGGTTCGCCGTCAGCGTTTTATAGCGTCAGGGACCCCCATATACTACCTAATAAATGTTTTAACCCCTTGATTGCCCCCTAGTTAACCCTTTCACCACTAATCACCGTATAACCGTTACGGTTGACGCTGGTTAGTTCGTTTATTTTTTATAGTGTCAGGGCACCCGCCGTTTATTACCGAATAAAGGTTTAGCCCCCCGATCGCCCGGCGGTGATATGCGTCGCCCCAGGCAGCGTCAGATTAGCGCCAGTACCGCTAACACCCACGCACGCAGCATACGCCTCCCTTAGTGGTATAGTATCTGAACGGATCAATATCTGATCCGATCAGATCTATACTAGCGTCCCCAGCAGTTTAGGGTTCCCAAAAACGCAGTGTTAGCGGGATCAGCCCAGATACCCACTAGCACCTGCGTTTTGCCCCTCCGCCCAGCCCACCCAAGTGCAGTATCGATCGATCACTGTCACTTACAAAACACTAAACGCATAACTGCAGCGTTCGCAGAGTCAGGCCTGATCCCTGCGATCGCTAACAGTTTTTTTGGTAGCATTTTGGTGAACTGGCAAGCACCAGCCCCAGGCGTCAGGTTAGCGCCAGTACCGCTAACACCCACGCACGCAGCATACGCCTCCCTTAGTGGTATAGTATCTGTACGGATCAATATCTGATCCGATCAGATCTATACTAGCGTCCCCAGCAGTTTAGGGTTCCCAAAAACGCAGTGTTAGCGGAATCAGCCCAGATACCTGCTAGCACCTGCATTTTGCCCCTCCGCCCGGCCCAGCCCAGCCCACCCAAGTGCAGTATCGATCGATCACTGACACTTACAAAACACTAAACGCATAACTGCAGCGTTCGCAGAGTCAGGCCTGATCCCTGCGATCGCTAACAGTTTTTTTTGTAGCGTTTTGGTGAACTGGCAAGCACCAGCCCCAGGCAGCGTCAGATTAGCGCCAGTACCGCTAACACCCATGCACGCACCGTACACCTCCCTTAGTGGTATAGTATCTGATCGCATCAATATCTGATCCGATCAGATCTATACTAGCGTCACCAGCAGTTTAGGGTTCCTAAAAACGCAGTGTTAGCGGGATCAGCCCAGATACCTGCTAGCACCTGCGTTTTTCCCCTCCGCCCGGCCCAGCCCAGCCCACCCAAGTGCAGGATCGATCGATCACTGTCACTTACAAAACACTAAGCGCATAACTGCAGCGTTCGCAGAGTCAGGCCTGATCCCTGCGATCGCTAACAGTTTTTTGGTAGCGTTTTGGTGAACTGGCAAGCGCCAGCGGCCTAGTACACCCCGGTCGTAGTCAAACAAGCACTGCATTAACACTTGGTGACGTGGCGAGTCCCATAAGTGCAGTTCAAGCTGGTGAGGTGGCAAGCACAAGTAGTGTCCCGCTGCCACCAAGAAGACAAACACAGGCCCGTCGTGCCCATAGTGCCCTTCCTGCTGCATTCGCCAATCCTAATTGGGAACCCACCGCTTCTGCAGCGCCCGTACTTCCCCCATTCACATCCCCAACCAAATGCAGTCGGCTGCATGAGAGGCATTTTTATGTCCTCCCGAGTACCCCTACCCAGCAAACCCCCCAAAAAAGATGTCGTGTCTGCAGCAAGCGCGGATAAAGGCGTGACACCCGCTATTATTGTCCCTCCTGTCCTGACAATCCTGGTCTTTGCATTGGTGAATGTTTTGAACGCTACCATTCACTAGTTGAGTATTAGCGTAGGGTACAGCATTGCACAGACTAGGCGCCATTTCACAGGGTCTCCCAAGATGCCATCGCATTTTGAGAGACCCGAACCTGGAACCGGTTACCGTTATAAAAGTTAGTTACAAAAAAAGTGTAAAAAAAAAAAAAAATATGAAATAAAAAAAAATAGTTGTTGTTTTATTGTTCTCTCTCTCTCTATTCTCTCTCTCTATTGTTCTGCTCTTTTTTACTGTATTCTATTCTGCAATGTTTTATTGTTATTGTTATTGTTATTATGTTTTATCATGTTTGTTTTTCAGGTGTGTAATTATTTACACTTTACTGTGCTTTATTGTTAACCATTGTTAACCATTTTTTTGTCTTCAGGTACGCCATTCACGACTTTGAGTGGTTATACCAGAATGATGCCTGCAGGTTTAGGTATCATCTTGGTATCATTCTTTTCAGCCAGCGGTCGGCTTTCATGTAAAAGCAATCCTAGCGGCTAATTAGCCTCTAGACTGCTTTTACAAGCCGTGGGAGGGAATGCCCCCCCCCCACCGTCTTCCGTGTTTTTCTCTGGCTCTCCTGTCTCAACAGGGAACCTGAGAATGCAGCCGGTGATTCAGCCAGCTGACCATAGAGCTGATCAGAGACCAGAGTGGCTCCAAACATCTCTATGGCCTAAGAAACCGGAAGCTACGAGTATTTCATGACTTAGATTTCGCCGGATGTAAATAGCGCCATTGGGAAATTGGGGAAGCATTTTATCACACCGATCTTGGTGTGGTCAGATGCTTTGAGGGCAGAGGAGAGATCTAGGGTCTAATAGACCACAATTTTTTCAAAAAAGAGTACCTGTCACTACCTATTGCTATGATAGGGGATATTTACATTCCCCGAGATAACAATAAAATGATTAAAAAAAAAAATATGAAAGGAACAGTTTAAAAGTAAGATTAAAAAAGCAAAAAAATAATAAAGAAAAAAAAAAAAAAAACACCCCTGTCGCCCCCTGCTCTCGCGCTAAGGCGAACGCAAGCGGCAGTCTGTCGTCAAACGTAAACAGCAATTGCACCATGCATGTGAGGTATCACCGCGAAGGCCAGATCGAGTGCAGTAATTTTTCCAGTAGACCTCCTCTGTAAATCTAAAGTGGTAACCTGTAAAGGCTTTTGAAGGCTTTTAAACATGTATTAATTTTGTTGCCACTGCACGTTTGTGCGCAATTTTAAAGCATGTCATGTTTGGTATCCATGTACTCGGCCTAAGATCATATTTTTTTTTCTCATCAAACATTTGGGCAATATAGTGTGTTTTAGTGCATTAAAATTAAAAAAAGTGTGTTTTTTCCCCAAAAAATGCGTTTGAAAAATCGCTGCGCAATTACTGTGTGAAAAAAAAAAATGAAACACCCACCATTTTAATCTGTAGGGCATTTGCTTTAAAAAAATATATAATGTTTGGGGGTTCAAAGTAATTTTTTTGCAAAAAAAAAAAACTTTTTCATGTAAACAATAAGTGTCAGAAAGGGCTTTGTCTTCAATAGAAGAGTGGGTGATGTGTGACATAAGCTTCTAAATGTTGTGCATAAAATGCCAGGACAGTTCAAAACCCCCCCAAATGACCCCATTTTGGAAAGTAGACACCCCAAGCTATTTGCTGAGAGGCATGTCGAGTCCATGGAATATTTTATATTGCGACACAAGTTGCGGGAAAGAGACAAATTTTTTTTTTTTTTTTTTTTTTTTGCACAAAGTTGTCACTAAATGATATATTGCTCAAACATGCCATGGAAATATGTGAAATTACACCCCAAAATACATTCTGCTGCTTCTCCTGAGTACGGGGATACCACATGTGTGAGACTTTTTGGGAGCCTAGCCGCGTACGGGACCCCGAAATCCAAGCACCGCCTTCAGGCTTTCTAAGGGCGTGAATTTTTGATTTCACTCTTCACTGCCTATCACAGTTTCGAGTTTCGGAGGCCATGGAATGCCCAGGTGGCACAAAACCCCCCCAAATGACCCCATTTTGGAAAGTAGACACCCCAAGCTATTTGCTGAGAGGTATAGTGAGTATTTTGCAGACCTCACTTTTTGTCACAAAGTTATGAAAATTGAAAAAAGAAAAAAAAAATGTTTTTTCTTGTCTTTCTTCATTTTCAAAAACAAATGAGAGCTGCAAAATACTCACCATGCCTCTCAGCAAATAGCTTGGGGTGTCTACTTTCCAAAATGGGGTCATTTGGGGGGGTTTTGTGCCACCTGGGCATTCCATGGCCTCCGAAACTGTGATAGGCAGTAAAGAGTGAAATCAAAAATTTTCACCCTTAGAAATCCTGAAGGCAGTAATTGGTTTTCGGGGTCCAGTACGCGGCTAGGCTCCCAAAAAGTCCCACACATGTGGTATCCCCATACTCAGGAGAAGCAGCTAAATGTATTTTGGGGTGCAATTCCACATAGGCCCATGGCCTGTGTGAGCAATATATCATTTAGTGACGACTTTTTGTAAATATTTTTTTTTTTTGTCATTTTTCAATCACTTGGGACAAAAAAAATAAATATTCAATGGGTTCAACATGCCTCTCAGCAATTTCCTTGGGGTGTCTACTTTCCAAAATGGGGTCATTTGGGGGGGTTTTGTACTGCCCTGCCATTTTAGCACCTCAAGAAATGACATAGGCAGTCATAAACTAAAAGCTGTGTAAATTCCAGAAAATGTACCCTAGTTTGTAGACGCTATAACTTTTGCGCAAACCAATAAATATACGCTTATTGACATTTTTTTTACCAAAGACATGTGGCCGAATACATTTTGGCCTAAATGTATGACTAAAATTTAGTTTATTGGATTTTTTTTATAACAAAAAGTAGAAAATATCATTTTTTTTCAAAATTTTCGGTCTTTTTCCGTTTATAGCGCAAAAAATAAAAACCGCAGAGGTGATCAAATACCATCAAAAGAAAGCTCTATTTGTGGGAAGAAAAGGACGCAAATTTCGTTTGGGTACAGCATTGCATGACCGCGCAATTAGCAGTTAAAGCGACGCAGTGCCAAATTGGAAAAAGACCTCTGGTCCTTAGGCAGCATAATGGTCCGGGGCTCAAGTGGTTAAAGGGGGCTTCCAGAGGTAGCCCTTGTCCTCGTTAACATGGGGTCAAGGTGATTTGCCAGGGAAGGGGGTCCCAACTGCTGAGGGCAGGAGAGCATGTAGCCTGATATAGTTCAGGAAGGGGGGGGCGATGCTCCTCCTCTCCATCCTTTTCTGGACAGCTAGGCTGCATTTTTGAAATAAGGGTCTGGTATTGATCAGTGGCAGTAGTGGTGGTGTGGGGGGTATCAGTGGCAGTAGTGGTGGTGTGGAGGGGGGTATCAGTGGCAGTAGTTGTGGTGTGGAGGGGGGTATCAGTGGCAGTAGTGGTGGTGTGGAGAGGGGGTATCAGTGGCAGTAGTGGTGGTGTGGGGGGGATCAGTGGCAGCAGTGGTGTGGGGGGGATCAGTGGCAGTGTTGATATTGAGGGATGGGTGCCACTCACTTGCCGATCACTTGGTTCCCCCTCCTTGCTCCGTCTTGTTTGGGCGAGCAGAGAGGATGGGCGGGGCCTGTGAGTGAAGGCGGAGCCAGAGAAGATGGGCGGAGCGGGCGGGGACTGTGCCCGTGAGTGCAGGTGTGACAGAGAAGATGGGCGGAGCGGGCGGGGACTGTGCCCATGAGTGCAGGTGTGACAGAGAAGATGGGCGGAGACTGTAAGTGAAGGCTGAGCCGGAGAAGATGGGCGGAGCTGGAGAAGATGGGCAGAGCGGGCGGGGATAGAGACGATGGGCTGGGACTGTGTGGGAGGAGAAGATGGGTAAAGCGGGCGGGGACTGTCCCCGTGAGTGAGGGAGCAGAGGATGGGCGGAACAGCAGGAGAGGATGGGCGGAGCAGACCGGGACACCGGGACTCCATGTGATTGACTATCTCCTGGGCGGCGGCGGGCCCCCCCACAGTGGCAGAACTCAAGGGCCCAGTCGCAAATGCGACTGGTGCGATCCAGATAATTCCGCCACTGCTTCACAGGAAGGATTAGGACACCCCCAGGCATGTTATTTAAAGGAAATGGATATTTTTTTCCACTTTTGGCTTTTAAAAAAATCACTGCTTCTGGTCTTATGGACCTTTTACACATGTATTGCACTGTTTCATATTCCTCAGGGTAATGCTTAACCACCATGCTATTTTTGGACTCCCCCCTGACCATTAGCCCAGAAAATGGCATTTTTAATTTGTCAGATTTATCTCCCATTGATTTCAAAGGGGGGTTAAAGCTCAGCATCCAAACTTCTGCTTCTGCTGTGGCATCCAAACTTCTGCACCTAGGGCAGTTTGGTTCATCACAAATGGTGAGAGGCCGCTGGCCAAAACTTCCTGCATGCTGCTTAAAGAGACAGTGTCACCTATTTTCAGGATATAGTTTGGGTACTTACACCTAGTATTGCGGGCTTCACTCAAGTCTAGGTGCTCCAACACTGGAACTTTGGGCCCCAATGTCCAGTGGGAGGGGTTTGGAGATCCCAACAGACCTTTCATTTTTAGAACCACTCCTTAGTTAGGATATGCCTGGTTTTAGGGCTTATGGGTAGAGACATTTGGTCTTCCAGGTATCTAGAGAGTTACCCAATATTGGTATCTGTTATTATACACTTTTTCTGTTATTTTCATTGTCTTTATTAATTTGCTGTGTGCATTGCACAAATAAATATTCTCTCTTCAGCCTTGGTGTGGTGGGGCGTGTGGAATTGCTGGAAGGGTCAATGTAATTCGGAGTCAGGGCATACAAGTCTTTTGGTAAGTAAAACAGCTCCAACATATGTATATCATCTTTGTCTTTGTCTGGAATTCAGGTTTTATTTATTTATTTATTTTTTGCCACATCAGCGAGAGGGTTTTCCCCGGGAATACATTTTTCAATTATTTAGAATTCAAAATTTTCCCGTCTTATCATCACATCATAGTGGCCATATAGTTCCATTTGATAGACTAAACCGACATAATACAAAAAGTATTTACTCAACAAGTTGCAATTGCCTCCCTCTTGAGAACTCTCCCCCCACCCCCCCAAGACCGTACCCCATCTATTTCCCCCCACTCTTCTCCTCCAGCCTCCTCCTATCTCTTCCTATCTGCCCCCACTTTAGATTCCCCTCTATATCTTTCACTGGAGCCAAACCCCCACTCTGATCTAAGTGGTCCACATCTCAAATGCTTTTGAGGATTCTTTGAATTTTACCCATTCTCTCCACTTTGTTTCAGAGGCCCCCATTTTTATCCCTTCACCAAACCTTAAGTACTCTAGACAATGTATCTCATTAATTTTATTGAACCAGTCCCTCATCGTGGGTCTTTCTTTCTTTTGCCAATACTTAGGGATTAGGCTTTTGGCCGCATCGATAAGATGTGGCAAAAGTGTTCTAAGGTATGTTTTAGTGGGCATATTGTTAGGGAAATTCGGCTGCACACAGAGCACACAGCCAAATCTCCTGTTTCTAATCATAATAACAATTTTGTCTAATGATATAAATGCATCTCACCTTTTGATCATATGTCTTTCCTCTGGTGTAGCTCATCCTCTGGTGTGTGCCTCATGCTTACAAATAATCACATCCTCATGCTTCCGGTCCAAGAACACACTCCCAGCCAGCCTGCCTCTCAGCTGCGAGTGAGTCACTTTAATAGCATATCAAAAGGAAGTCCCAAAGCTCGAGGGTTGGGCTTCCAACAGCCAAACACCTCTTACAAAGCTTGTGACCTCACAAGAAATGGACACAGGATATGACCTCACAGGATGTGAATGGCCATATAAGGATTTAACAACACAATACATACATACAACCAAATGACGATGACTAGAGTTCCTCGTGCATGGGAGATTATCTGCAGGTGTACGTCATGGCACCCCAAACATGTTGATCAGGCATACCAGGGGTGACAAGAGCAAACCACCGCTAAACCGATAATGTCTTTGCAGACTGAACGCATCCCTACCAGATGATCGTTCTGTGCATTGCACAGGGGCCCTTTTGCTGGCGGACATGCGCTCTCTCCGCAAACACCTCTCTCCAAACACCAGGAAGTTTTCCACTACCTAACAGGTCTCAACCAGCGTCGGTCTGCCCCAGTCAGCTCTTTAGAGCAGCCTGCGATTGAACACACACTGGGAGACTTATGACAATACATTAATATAAAATTTTCCACAACAGTCCCTCCTCTTGTCATGTGATCCCATGTGTCCCTCGATGAACTCTGATCTTCTTCTTAGCCCATAAAAAGTAAAACACGGCTTGACATGTAGACTTTGTTGGAGATGACGTGGTGAGCTGTAGTAGTCGCTTCTCGGTCTGGGATCCTCTGTGTCTTGTACGTGGGTCGGGCTTCGGGGTATCTCATCAGGGAAGATGTGGTCATCTGCTTAGGCTCTGGTCACACATCCAATCAGGCAACAGGAGCACCTCATCATGGCATATAGAAGGAATAGAGACAAAAACAACATGAGTATATACAGTGGCTTGCGAAAGTATTCGGCCCCCTTGAACTTTTCAACCTTTTGCCACATTTCAGGCTTCAAACATAAACATATAAAATTTTTATTTTTTTTGAAGAATCACCAACAAGTGAGACACAATTGTGAAGTGGAATGAAATCTTTTGGATTTTTGAAACTTTTTTAACTAATAAAAAAATGAAAAGTGGGGCGTGCAAAATTATTCGGCCCCCTTGCGTTAATACTTTGTAGAGCCACCTTTTGCTGCGATTACAGCTGCAAGTCGCTTGGGGTATGTCTCTATCAGTTTTGCACATCGAGAGACTGAAATTCTTGCCCATTCTTCCTTGCAAAACAGCTCGAGCTCAGTGAGGTTGGATGAAGAGCTTTTGTGAACAGCAGTTTTCAGCTCTTTCCACAGATTCTCGATTGGATTCAGGTCTGGACTTTGACTTGGCCATTCTAACACCTGGATACGTTTATTTGTGAACCATTCCTTTGTAGATTTTTCCGTATGTTTGGGATCATTGTCTTGTTGGAAGATAAATCTCCGTCCCAGTTTCAGGTCTTTTGCAGACTCCAACAGGTTTTCATCCAGAATGGTCCTGTATTTGGCTGCATACATCTTCCCCTCAATTTTAACCATCTTCCCTGTCCCTGCTGAAGAAAAGCAGGCCCAAACCATGATGCTGCCACCACCATGTTTCACGGTGGGGATGGTGTGTTGAGTGTGATGAGCTGTGTTGCTTTTACGCCAAACATATCGTTTTGCATTGTGGCCAAAAAGTTCGATTTTGGTTTCATCGGACCAGAGCACCTTCTTCCACATGTTTGGTGTGTCTCCCAGGTGGCTTGTGGCAAACTTTAGACAAGACTTTTTATGGATATCTTTGAGAAATGGCTTTCTTCTTGCCACTCTTCCATAAAGGCCAGATTTGTGCAGTGTACGACTGATTGTTGTCCTATGGACAGACTCTCCCACCTCAGCTGTAGTTCTCTGCAGTTCATTCAGAGTGATCATGGGCCTCTTGGCTGCATCTCTGATCAGTCTTCTCCTTGTCTGAGCTGAAAGTTTAGAGGGACAGCCAGGTCTTGGTAGATTTGCAGTGGTCTGATACTCCTTCCATTTCAAAATGATCGCTTGCACAGTGCTCCTTGGGATGTTTAAAGCTTGGGAAATCTTTTTGTATCCAAATCCGGCTTTAAACTTCTCCACAACAGTATTACGGACCTGCCTGGTGTGTTCCTTGGTCTTCATGATGCTCTCTGCGCTTTCAACAGAACCCTGAGACTATCACAGAGCAGGTGCATTTGTACAGAGACTTGATTACACACAGGTGGATTCTATTTATCACCATCAGTCATTTAGGACAACATTGGATCATTCAGAGATCCTCGCTGAACTTCTGGAGTGAGTTTGCTGCACTGAAAGTAAATGGGCCGAATAATTTTGCACGCACCACTTTTCAGTTTTTTAATTGCTAAAAAAGGTTTAAAATATCCAATAGATTTCGTTCCACTTCACAATTGTGTCCCACTTGTTGGTGATTCTTCACAAAAAATTTAAATTTTATATCTTTATGTTTGAAGCCTGAAATGTGGCAAAAGGTTGAAAAGTTCAAGGGGGCCGAATACTTTTGCAAGCCACTGTATACCCCTACTTCCTTCACTATGATCCGCTGCAAGATAAAAATTAAATCCCCAACGATTCCCAAACCCTTAAAAAGGATTCCAACCTTCACTATCTATAGCTCTGGCTTTGCCTTGCAGGGATCTAAACCTTATCCATATGGGCCTGAACTTTGTCACTACTATCCCCGATCCAGATATAACAATCTTTACTTATGAATTCCCAGAAACAACCCTTGGACTGTGTGAACTTCCTTGTAGCTTCAACAGTTACATGAAAATATCCCATCCTCAATGGATGAGAAATTGTTCAAGCGTTTCATAAGCTCAAGCCCCCACCGTGTACAAGCAATTCCCTTCCAGCTGTCCCTGCCATTCTTACCTTCTCTCGCACCATCAGATCCTCACGATCGGCCGCAAAATAAGATGCTGGGACAAGTTTCACCAGCACACATGAGCCTCTTGCCTTATGGGAAATTACCTTATAAGCTGTAGATCCGCATTAATACCAAACTACAGTTGAAGCACACTTGTGGGCTACCTAGTTATCCCGATACCAAAGCTGGCAAGAACCAGAGCTATTTTTAAAATTATAATTAATTTTACCCTCTAGAAATGTTTTGTTGTTCTTTTGACAGGTGTCTGTTTGGATTTTACTAGTCTGTCAAAACTCCTCACACCAATATAAACGTCACATATAGCATGTACCGCCGTCATCGCTGGGGCACTAATACCCGACCATGTGTCCTGTTTTATTTCTTAGCTAGTTGGGATGCTTTTTATCATTACCCTTGCCAAAATTTATTAAACAAAAAATATAAATTAACGAAGATACTTCTCTACTCTTTGTGGTTGATCCGGTTCTTGCAGTGGCCGACGTGGTCTCATCCCTCAAGCTTCTTTACAATGACCCAGTCACCTGGTTGGAAAGAATGTGAACTGGTTATTGTGTCAGGGTCCAGGATGGACTTGTGAACCCTGTGGTGGACCTTTTGAAGTTCATGTTACAGTGATTGCACCCACCCCATCAGCTGAGAATGTAGGTGACAGCTAATGAGGAAAGTACAACTCTGTTTTTGGTTGACCTTCAAACAAACCTCATGACAATAATCCAGACATCGGGACTGTGGTCACTGCATAACCTGTGCGTGGCTTACCATCTGGGGTGTAATACCTGGAACCAGTGACAAAAAGGTTCTTAGCATCTGGGATGGGAGCCTCTTTCACCAGACTGCTGCTTGCTGATTCAAATTCCATCAAAGAAAGACAGTCTTGGCACAAAATTGGTTAGAATTACAAAGGTTAGTATTGTTGGTTTGAAAATGTGTTATTCTCACCACTCTCATCCCCCCTTTTCTTCCTCCTCATTACAAACTGGAGGAAGACATGCAGGGTTTAGAATGGTGCAGAATAAAACAGTGAAATAGCCTATGATACTTTTACCTTCTTATACACCTGTACACACAATTTCAGAAACTCTTTGGCCCTGAAAAGATACTTATAAACAAAAGTTATTACTCTATCCTTCAAAGAATGCTAAACAATACAACATTCATGTACATTGGTAAATTGTCACTGACATTCCACAAAACCGATAATAACTAAACCCTCTGTAAATCTTACTTTCACGTTTTTTTTTGTTTTTGTTTTTTTTTTCCTAAAATACAACAGCCGCGACACGCAAGAGGGCTTTCACGGGAGGTTCAAACATCTTGTTACCACATACAAACAATGAAACAAAGACAAACATTTAGATACAAATGTGGGGGAGATATTTCATAGTTCCCAAAAACGAAAAATGAAAAAATAAAAATGACCAGATGGAATGCTTCCTTCACTCTTTTAGCGATAGAAAAAGAATACAATTTGAAAGGCACGAGAGCATTTCAAAATCTTTGCATGGACCAGCCACACAAAGATCAAAAACAAGCCTGTATTTTTTTAATCACACAAACGTGTATTACGCATCCATCAACTCACTCAACATTACAGATTTCTGAAGCCGCAGTCGCGCTACATAAACTCCAGAGGGATACCCAAAATAGTATCCTTGGACCACCTATGTCAATCTTTCTGGGGTTTAATGGCTTTTTTCCTCAGAACTAGACTCCACATGCTCTTGTGCATCCGTCTGACTGTGGGAAGCCTCGCATTCCTTCCCTTGCACGGACTGCCATTGCCCATTGCGATTCAAATCGGCTTATTGTCTTATCCCTGCGTCCAGGGAAAACCCTTGCACCAATTTCGGAGACCACCACCCGGTGTCTTCTTACACGTTGGATTGACGGACTACAAATTAGTCACTCAACTAGAAACACTAAAACGAGGCATCAACTCTATGGCTTGTTGTCCCAACACTTTTGGCACGGAACTACAGAGTACCACTCTTTTAACAACCAAATTATTAACTATGTCAAATGATTTGACAACAACCACAGATCAACCCTCGAATTATGTCTCAACCCCTCACAGTGTATGCATACACAAGCGCATTGCGCTGTACGACTGTACACTGCGTCGCCAGACGAATATACACAGAGCACTTTTGCCTGCTTTTTTTTTTTACAAAACACTGCGGCTTCTCTCTGTACCTCGATATTACAACAATAACATGGATGCCTCCTGTTTGCTCTCTACCCAAAACTGTATTACAGTATAAACCTTAATATAATTTAAAAATAAAAATGATTTCGTCCTTCCAAACACAAGTCAAAAGACCTCAAGCCCCTCCCACCAACTTCCTGTTGCACATCTGAGTAGGAAGAGGGAGGGGGAGGGGAAGCCTCAAATAGCTTCGTATTTTGTCTATCAAGACATTAGAAATCTTCACTAGAAACATAAACTTCTTTAAAACAATTGGAATTAAATTTAAAACACTTTCAAACGCCAGTATTTTCCCATTGTCCTTCCAAGCACAAATCTCATTTGCTTGTGTGATACTCCAAGCTCCCCCCCACCAACTTCCTGTTGATACGTAAAATGCTTCATGCCCAGCTCTAAAACCCCTCAAACTGGTTTATTTACATATCAATGTACAGGAAAAGAGAGGGGAGGGATACTGTAGGCTAACAAACCTTAGCTTAAAGCGATAGAAGCCCCAAAACAATGAATTGCCCTCTGAGAAACTCCCAAAACATTAAAAAATTTAAATAACACACACCGCTGCGTACCAAAACTCAGTTAAAGCTAGTCTTGTTATCCATTGAAATTCAGTGCAAAGTAGAGGTTTCATTCAAAACCAATATTCAATACAGAAAACGCAATAGTTTCCTTGAAAAGTATGTAAACAGTAGAAAAATAGAATTCACAAAATGGTGCCTAAAAGCCAGATTGTAGCTTAAAGCACATGGCTTTGCACACACAAAGGAATACACAATGGAGCAGCTTCCCCTATAGGAAGGCTCTCAGGTCTTCAAAATGGCCGCCGATGCACACGGTGACCACAAGAAAGGCCAGACCCCAACAAAATGGCGCATTTTCCAGCCAAAACTGACCAAGATGGATAAACATTTTAAAGTTCACACACAAAAAAAATGGCCGACCGTAGTCACATGGCAGACAACAAAAGGAAGTAGCAGACAAAAACCATTTTCCTGCCAAAATCAAAAATTTCTCCCCAAAAACGTACACATTTGAGATACTACATGAACGCTTAGACAAACATTTAAAAGTGTTAAAGTTACAAAAAAACACAACTTAGGAACACATGCTATCCAATGAAACAACCAAGCCACATAACCCACAATTGCACGGCTGTAACATACCCTAAAACTCAGTTCACATCAGCTTTCACAGGAACAAAACATTGAGAGATACAGACAGTGAGTGCTGGCAATGTCTGTTCAGAACATTATAGTTCCCTTCCCCCAGGGCGTAGCCCCTTTCAATACAAAAACAACAATGCCTGCCCCTTCACTAAACTCATGGCATCTTTACAAACAGGTTCAGCTACTTGCAAAACTACTCAGCCACATACACACATTGCAGGCTGCAAATAATATCAATTCATACATTTCTATTTCTCATATGCATTACAAACTTGTTACACAGCATCAGTCACTTACACACAGTCTCCTTACACAAAGATTCGAGATACAAATCACACACACACGCAGGCACACACCAGACATACAATCAAACTTCCAGCATTATTTCAAAAGACGAAAAATGTGTTCTTTTGCAGAGCAGAGGCTCCCCAACACATCGGAAAGAAATGTCCTAGACTGGGATTCCGTTCTCCCCCCTTTTCTCACTGATGTGGACGGGGGTTCTGTCTGCTCCATAAAGTACCTGGCCCGCCATTCTGATATAGAAATTTGGCTGCACACAGAGCACACAGCCAAATCTCCTGTTTCTAATCATAATACCAATTTCATCTAATGATATAAATGCATCTCACCTTTTGATCATATGTCTTTCCTCTGGTGTAGCTCATCCTCTGGTGTGTGCCTCATGCTTACAAAAAATCACATCCTCATGCTTCCGGTTCCAAGAACACACTCCCAGCCAGCCTGCCTCTCAGCTGCGAGTGAGTCACTTTATTAGCATATCAAAAGGAAGTCCCAAAGCTCGAGGGTTGGGCTTCCAACAGCCAAACACCTCTTACAAAGCTTGTGACCTCACAAGAAATGGACACAGGATATGACCTCACAGGATGTGAATGTCCATATAAGGATTTACCAACACAACACAATACATACATACAACCAAATGACGATGACTAGAGTTCCTCGTGCATGGGAGATTATCTGCAGGTGTATGTCATGGCACCCCAAACATGTTGATCAGGCATACCAGGGGTGACAAGAGCAAACCACCGCTAAACCGATAATGTCTTTGCAGACTGAACGCATCCCCACCAGACGATCGTTCTGTGCATTGCACAGGGTCCCTTTTGCTGGCGGACATGCCCTCTCTCCGCAAACACCTCTCTCCAAACACCAGGAAGTTTTCCACTACCTAACAGGTCTCAACCAGCGTCGGTCTGCCCCAGTCAGCTCTTTAGAGCGGGCTGCGATTGAACACACACTGGGAGACTTATGACAATACATTAATATAACATTTTCCACAACAATATCGCTCAGATGAAATAAGCATACCCAAGGGTCGTTGGGTATGTCGATACTTGTGATCTCTTTGATATACTTTCTTACTTCGTCCCAAAATATTCTCATTTCCGGACAGAGACACCAAATGTGAGCCATTGTCCCTAGTTCTTTACAGCCCCTCCAACAATACTGTGACGTTTCCTTTTGAAAATTATGTACCCGATCCGGGGTCAGATACATTCTAGTCAGACACTTAAAGTTTAGCTCTAACAATTTACTGTTAACAGATGTGGCCGAGACTCTCTTTAATATCAATGAAACTTCTGGAGCTGAAAGTGTTCTCTCTAGTTCCTTTTCCCATTTCCCAATAAAGGCCGGAGTGTCTGGACTTCCCAATTCAACTAAGACTTTATAAATCCGAGAGAAGCCACCCTTCCTCTCTTTGTTGGTACATGTTTTCTCTAGTGGCAGTAGATTATCTGATGATCTAATTGGTCGCAGGAGAGAATCTATAAAATGCTTTAGTTGGTTATAGCGCCACGTGTTAATGACTATCATGTTTTTCTTATCTTGAAGCTCTTGGAGTGAACATATTCTGCCCTGGCACATTACATCTTTTAGTTGTGTATTTTCTTCCAGTAACCACTTGCCAAACCACTCCTCTTTCCCTGGTGCAAAATGGTCTAAATCTTTAAGTGGCATTAACCACTTGCCGACCGCCTCACGCATTTATACGTGAGCAGAATGGCACGGGCAGGCAGAATCACGTACGTCCGATCGGACCCCCCCTTGGTGCCAGCGGCGGTCGGCATTTGTCTGGGAGCATTCAGAGGCGAGGGGGAGGACATCCTGTCTTGGCCCCCCCCTCGCAATCGCTCCCAGCCAATGAGAAACATCCCCTGCCTGTGTATAGTACACACAGGCAGAGGATGTGATGTCATCTCTCCTCCGCTCGGCAGTTTCCGTTCCGGAGCCGAGGAGAGAAGACTTCACAGTGAGTGAACACACACACACACAGTAGAACATGCCAGGCACACATAACACCCCCGATCCCCCCCGATCGCCCCCCCTGATCGCCCCCCAATCACCCCTCCCCCCCTATGTCACACTGACACCAAGCAGTATTTTTTTTTTTTCTGATTACTGCATGGTGTCAGTTTGTGACAGTTAGAAGTGATAGGGCAGTGAGTGTTAGCCCCCTGTAGGTCTAGGGTACCCCCTAACCCCCCCTAATAAAGTTTTAACCCCTTGATCACCCCCTGTCACCAGTGTCGCTAAGCGATCGTTTTTCTGATCCCTGTATTAGTGTCACTGGTGACGCTAGTTAGGGACGTAAATATTTAGGTTCGCCGTCAGCGTTTTATAGCGACAGGGACCCCCATATACTATCTAATAAATGTTTTAACCCCTTGATTGCCCCCTAGTTAACCCTTTCACCACTGATCACCGTATAACTGTTACGGGTGATGCTGGTTAGTTCGTTTATTTTTTATAGTGTCAGGGCACCCGCCGTTTATTACCGAATAAAGGTTTAGCCCCCTGATCGCCCCGGCGGTGATATGCGTCGCCCCAGGCAGCGTCAGATTAGCGCCAGTACCGCTAACACCCACGCACGCAGCATGCGCCTCCCTTAGTGGTATAGTATCTGTACGGATCAATATCTGATCCGATCAGATCTATACTGGCGTCACCAGCAGTTTAGGGTTCCCAAAAATGCAGTGTTAGCGGGATCAGCCCAGATACCTGCTAGCACCTGCGTTTTGCCCCTCCGCCCGGCCCAGCCCAGCCCAGCCAAGTGCAGTATCGATCAATCACTGTCACTTACAAAACACTAAACGCATAACTGCAGCGTTCGCAGAGTCAGGCCTGATCCCTGCGATTGCTAACAGTTTTCTTGGTAGCGTTTTGGTGAACTGGCAAGCACCAGCCCCAAGCAGCATCAGGTTAGCACCAGTACCGCTAAAACCCATGCACGCAGCATACACCTCCCTTAGTGGTATAGTATCTGAACGGATCAATATCTGATCCTATCAGATCTATACTGGCGTCCCCAGCAGTTTAGGGTTCCCAAAAACGCAGTGTTAGCGGGATCAGCCCAGATACCTGCTAGCACCTGCGTTTTGCCCCTCCGCCCGGCCCAGCCCAGCCCACCCAAGTGCAGTATCGATCAATCACTGTCACTTACAAAACAATAAATGCATAACTGCAGCGTTCGCAGAGTCAGGCCTGATTCCTGCGATCGCTAACAGTTTTTTTGGTAGTGTTTTGGTGAACTGGCAAGCACCAGCCCCAGGCAGTGTCAGGTTAGTGCCAGTACCGCTAACACCCACACACGCAGCGTACACCTCCCTTAGTGGTATAGTATCTGAACAGATCAATATCTGATCCGATCAGATCTATACTGGCGTCCCCAGCAGTTTAGGGTTCCCAAAAATGCAGTGTTAGCGGGATCAGCCCAGATACCTGCTAGCACCTGCGTTTTGCCCCTCCGCCCAGCCCAGCCCACCCAAGTGCAGTATCGATCGATCACTGTCACTTACAAAACACTAAACACATAACTGCAGCGTTCGCAGAGTCAGGCCTGATCCCTGCGATCGCTAACAGTTTTTTTGGTAGCGTTTTGGTGAACTGGCAAGCACCAGCAGCCTAGTACACCCCGGTCGTAGTCAAACCAGCACTGCAGTAACACTTGGTGACGTGGCGAGTCCCATAAGTGCAGTTCACGCTGGTGAGGTGGCAAGCACAAGTAGTGTCCCGCTGCCACCAAAAAGACAAACACAGGTCGTCATACCCATAATGCCCTTCCTGCTGCATTCGCCAATCCTAATTGGGAACCCACCGCTTCTGCAGCGCCCGTACTTCCCCCATTCACGTCCCCAACCAAATGCAGTCGGCTGCATGAGAGGCATTTTCTTTATGTCCTCCCGAGTGCCCCTACCCAACGAACCCCCCCAAAAAAGATGTTGTGTCTGCAGCAAGCGCGGATATAGGCGTGACACCCGCTATTATTGTCCCTCCTGTCCTGACAATCCTGGTCTTTGCATTGGTGAATGTTTTGAACGCTACCATTCACTAGTTGAGTATTAGCGTAGGGTACAGCATTGCACATACTAGGCGCACTTTCACAGGGTCTCCCAAGATGCCATCGCATTTTGAGAGACCCGAACCTGGAACCGGTTACAGTTATAAAAGTTACAGTTACAAAAAAAAGTGTAAAAAAACAAAAAACAAAAAAAAATACAATAAAAAATAATAGTTGTTGTTTTATTGTTCTCTCTCTCTCTATTCTCTCTATTGTTCTGCTCTTTTTTACTGTATTCTATTCTGCAATGTTTTATTGTTATTATGTTTTATCATGTTTGCTTTTCAGGTATGCAATTTTTTATACTTTACCGTTTACTGTGCTTTATTGTTAACCATTTTTTTGTCTTCAGGTACGCCATTCACGAATTTGAGTGGTTATACCAGAATGATGCCTGCAGGTTTAGGTATCATCTTGGTATCATTCTTTTCAGCCAGCAATCGGCTTTCATGTAAAAGCAATCCTAGCAGCTAATTAGCCTCTAGACTGCTTTTACAAGCAGTGGGAGGGAATGCCCCCCCACCGTCTTCCGTGTTTTTCTCTGGCTCTCCTGTCTCAACAGGGAACCTGAGAATGCAGCCGGTGATTCAGCCAGCTGACCATAGAGCTGATCAGAGACCAGAGTGGCTCCAAACATCTCTATGGCCTAAGAATCCGGAAGCTACGAGCATTTCATGACTTAGATTTCGCCGGATGTAAACAGCGCCATTGGGAAATTGGGAAAGCATTTTATCACACCGATCTTGGTGTGGTGAGATGCTTTGAGGGGAGAGGAGAAATCTAGGGTCTAATAGACCCCAATTTTTTCAAAAAAGAGTACCTGTCACTACCTATTGTTATCATAGGGGATATTTACATTCCTTGAGATAACAATAAAAATGATTTAAAAAAAAATGAAAGGAACAGTTTAAAAATAAGATAAAAGCAAAAAAATAATAAAGAGAAAAAAAAAAGCACCCCTGTCCCCCCTGCTCTCGAACGCTAGCGTCGGTCTGGCATCAAATGTAAACAGCAATTGCACCATGCATGTGAGGTATCACCGCGAAGGTCAGATCGAGGGCAGTAATTTTAGCATTAGACCTCCTCTGTAAATCTAAATTGGTAACCTGTAAAGGCTTTTAAAGGCTTTTAAAAATGTATTTAGTTTGTCGCCACTGCATGTTTAGTATCCATGTACTCTTTTTACTTCATCAAACATTTGGGTAATATAGTGTGTTTTAGTGCATTAAAATTTAAAAAAGTGTGTTTTTTCCCCAAAAAATGCGTTTGAAAAATCGCTGCGCAAATACTGTGTGAAAAAAAAAAAATGAAACACCCACCATTTTAATCTGTAGGGCATTTGCTTTAAAAAAATATATAATGTGTGGGGGTTCAAAGTAATTTTCTTGCAAACAAAAATTATTTTTTCATGCAATCAAAAAGTGTCAGAAAGGGCTTTGTCTTCAAGTGGTTAGAAGAGTGGGTGATGTGTGACATAAGCTTCTAAATGTTGTGCATAAAATGCCAGGACAGTTCAACCCCCCCCCAAATGACCCCATTTTGGAAAGTAGACACCCCAAGCTATTTGCTGAGAGTCATGTCGAGTCCATGGAATATTTTATATTGTGACACAAGTTGCGGGAAAGAGACAATTTTTTTTTTTTGCACAAAGTTGTCACTAAATGATATTGTGCTCAAACATGCCATGGGAATATGTGAAATTACACCCCAAAATACATTCTGTTGCTTCTCCTGAGTATGGGGATACCACATGTGTGGGACTTTTTTGGAGCCTAGCCACGCACGGGACCCCGAAAACCAAGCACCGCCTTCAGGCTTTCTAAGGGTGTAAATTTTTGATTTCACTCTTTACTGCCTATCACAGTTTCGTAGGCCATGGAATGCCTAGGTGGCACCCCCCCCCCCCAAAATGACCCAATTTTGGAAAGTAGACACCCCAAGCTATTTGCTGAGTGGTATAGTGAGTATTTTGCAGACCTCACTTTTTGTCACAAAGTTTTGTCTTTCTTCATTTTCAAAAACAAATGAGAGCTTCAAAATACTCACCAAGCCTCTCAGCAAACAGCTTGGGGTGTCTACTTTCCAAAATGGGGTCATTTGGGGGGGGGGTTGTGCCACCTGGGCATTCCATGGCCTCCGAAACTGATAGGCAGTGAAGAGTGAAATCAAAAATTTACACCCTTAGAAATCCTGAAGGCGGTGATTGGTTTTCGGGGCCCCGTACGCGGCTAGGCTCCTAAAAAGTCCCACACATGTGGTATCCCCGTACTCAGGAGAAGCAGCTAAATTTATTTTGGGGTGCAATTCCACATATGCCCATGGCCTGTGTGAGCAATATATCATTTAGTGACAACTTTGTGTAAAAAAAAAAAAGTCACTTTCCCGCAACTTGTGTCAAAATATAAAATATTCCAAGGACTCAACATGCCTCAAAGCAAATAGCTTGGGGTGTCTACTTTCCAAAATGGGGTCATTTGGGGGGGGTTTATGCCATCTGGGCATTTTATGGCCTTCAAAACTGTGATAGGTAGTGAGGAGTAAAATCAAAAATGTAAAAATGTACGCCCTTAGAAATCCTAAAGGCAGTGATTGGTTTTCGGGCCCCGTACGCGGCTAGGCTCCCAAAAAGTCCCACACATGTGGTATCCCCATACTCAGGAGAAGCAGCTAAATGTATTTTGGGGTGCAATTCCACATATGCCCATGGCCTGTGTGAGCAATATATCATTTAGTGACAACTTTTTGTAATTTTTTTTTTTTTTTGTCATTATTCAATCACTTGGGACAAAAAAATGAATATTCAATGGGCTCAACATGCCTCTCAGCAATTTCCTTGGGGTGTCTACTTTCCAAAATGGGGTCATTTGTGGGGGTTTTGTACTGCCCTGCCATTTTAGCACCTCAAGAAACGACATAGGCAGTCATAAATTAAAGGCTGTGTAAATTCCAGAAAATGTACCCTAGTTTGTAGGCGCTATAACTTTTGCGCAAACCAATAAATATATGCTTATTGACATTTTTTTTTATCAAAGACATATGGCCGAATACACTTTTTGGCCTAAATGTATGACTAAAATTGAGTTTATTGGATTTTTTTTAGAACAAAAAGTAGAAAATATCATTTTTTTTCAAAATTTTCGGTCTTTTTCCATGTATAGCGCAAAAAATAAAAACGGCAGAGGTGATCAAATACCATCAAAAGAAAGCTCTATTTGTGGGAAGAAAAGGACGCAAATTTCGTTTGGGTACAGCATTGCATGACCGCGCAATTAGCAGTTAAAGCGACGCAGTGCCAAATTGTAAAAAGTGCTCTGGTCAGGAAGGGGGTAAATCCTTCCGGGGCTGAAGTGGTTAAAGGTGAGTTGAACTCCCAGTGTTCCCTTTTGTGCAATGTGTCCCATATTTTAAGTGCGTGTCTGGTGATATCATGAGTTTCAGTGCTATATTTTCTCAACTGAGGTGAAAACCATATTACTTTATTCAATTTAGTATCACTAATTTTATTTTCCATTTCTACCCAGTGTTTTTCTTTATTTTTAACCCAATCTACAACCCTAGCTAGTGCAATAGCATCATAATATTTCCGTACATCTGGTGCTCCCCATCCCCCTTTACTTTTAGCATTTGTCAGTTGGGTGAATTTTAGTCGAGGTGTTTTCCCTCTCCAAATAAATTTTAAAAACATTGAGTGTAAACTTCTAAGGTATGTTTGTGTCAACGTTATTGGGAGCATTTGCATTTTATATGTGATTTTTGGCAGTAAAACCATTTTATAAATATTTATTCTTCCCGCCCGAGATAATTGTCCCTGGTGTATTCTATTTAGTTCTGACTTTACCTCATTCAAGAGCGGTATAAAGTTCGCTTGATATAATGTTTCTGTTGATGTGGTAATTTTAACTCCTAAATAATTCAACTCTTTTTTTCCCCACACAAAGGGGAAGTGCTTTTGGAATGAGTGGTCCCTCGCTTCACTAAACTTTATATCTAATGCTTCAGATTTCGTCGGATTTACTTTAAAGTTGGATAACTTCCCATATTCTGTTAGGGTGGCCATAACATTCGGGAGGGAGATCCTTGGACGTGTTATATAAAGCAAGATGTCGTCTGCGAAGGCAGCAAGTTTGTATTCAACGTTACCTATCACTACCCCACTGATATCCGTGTTCTGCCTAATCTTCGAGAGAAGGGGTTCCAATGACAGTAAGAAAAGCATAGGGGAGATTGGACACCCCTGTCTCGTGCCGTTATACATGTCGAAAGGCTCAGGTAGGGTCCCATTTATCTTCACTCTCGCTGAGGGCCTAGAATATAAAGCCCCTATCCATTTACGGATCCTCTCCCCAAAACCAATTTCTTCAAGCGTGCTCATCATAAAGTCCCAGTCTACTCTATCAAACACTTTTTCCATGTCTATTGAAAGAAGTAGACCTGGGACTCCACTCTTTTTGATATCCTGGGCTACCAGGAGGGTTTTGATACTATTATCTCGTCCCTGCCTACCCGATACAAACCCCACCTGGTCCGGGTGGATGATCCTGTTTATTGTTTGCTTCACTCTTTCCGAAATCACTTTTGCGAATAGTTTTGTATCCACATTTAAGAGGGAGATAGGCCTGTAGCTGGAGCATAATGTAGCATCTTTGCCTTCTTTATTAGGGATGAGCCGAACACCCCCCTGTTCGGTTCGCACCAGAACATGCGAACAGGAAAAAAATTCGTTCGAACACGCGAATGCCGTTAAAGTCTATGGGACACGAACATGAATAATCAAAAGTGCTAATTTTAAAGGCTAATATGCAAGTTATTGTCAATAAAAGTGTTTGGGGACCCGGGTCCTCCCCCAGGGGACATGAATCAATGCAAAAAAAAGTTTTAAAAACGGCCGTTTTTTCAGGAGCAGTGATTTTAATAATGCTTAAAGTAAAACAATAAAAGTGTAATATCCCTTTAAATTTCATACCTGGGGGGTGTCTATAGTATGCCTGTAAAGGGGCGCATGTTTCCTGTGTTTAGAACAGTCTGACAGCAAAATGACATTTTGAAGGAAAAAACACATTTAAAACTACCGCGGCTATTGCATTGCCGACAATACACATAGAAGTTCATTGATAAAAACGGCATGGGAATTCCCCACAGGGCAACCCCGAACCAAAATAAAAAAAAAAAAATGATGTGGGAGTCCCCCTAAATTCCATACAAGGCCCTTCAGGTCTGGTATGGATATTAAGGGGAACCCCAGCCAAAATTTAAAAAAAAAATTGACGTGGGGTTCCCCCTAAATTCCATACCAGACCCTTCAGGTCTGGTATGGATTTTAAGGGGAACCCCGCGCCAAAAAAAAAAAAAAAAACGACGTGGGGTCCCCCCAAAAATCCATACCAGACCCTTATCCGAGCACGCAACCTGGCAGGCCGCAGGAAAAGAGGGGGGGACGAGAGTGCGGCCCCCCCCCTCCTGAACCGTACCAGGCCACATGCCCTCAACATTGGGAGGGTGCTTTGGGGTAGCCCCCCAAAACACCTTGTCCCCATGTTGATGAAGACAAGGGCCTCATGCCCACAACCCTGGCCGGTGGTTGTGGGGGTCTGCGGGCGGGGGGCTTATCGGAATCTGGAAGCCCCCTTTAACAAGGGGACCCCCAGATCCCGCCCCCCCCCCTGTGTGAAATGGTAAGGGGGTACTTACCCCTACCATTTCACTAAAAAACTGTCTAAAATTTTAAAAATGACAAGAGACAGTTTTTGACAATTCCTTTATTTAAATGCTTCTTCTTTCTTCCTTCATCTTCTTCTGGTTCTTCTGGCTCTTCTGGTTCTTCCTCCGGCGTTCTCGTCCAGCATCTTCTCCGCGGCGTCTTCTATCTTCTTCTCCTCGGGCCGCTCCGCACCCATGGCATGGGGGGGGAGGCTCCCGCTCTTCTCTTCATCTTCTTCTCTTCTTCATCTTCTTCTTCATCTTCTTCTTCTTCTTCATCTCTTCTTCCTTCTTCTCTTCTTCATGTCTTCTCCGGGCCGCTCCGCAGCCATGCTGTGGCATGGAGGGAGGCTCCCGCTGTGTGACGGCGTCTCTTCGTCTGACGGTTCTTAAATAACGGGGGGCGGGGCCACCCGGTGACCCCGCCCCCCTCTGACGCACGGTGACATGACGGGACTTCCCTGTGGCATTCCCCGTGACGTCACAGGGAAGTCCCGTCAAGTCACCGTGCGTCAGACGAAGAGACGCCGTCACACAGCGGGAGCCTCCCTCCATGCCACAGCATGGCTGCGGAGCGGCCCGGAGAAGACATGAAGAAGAGAAGAAGGAAGAAGAGATGAAGAAGAAGAAGAAGATGAAGAAGAAGATGAAGAAGAGAAGAAGATGAAGAGAAGAGCGGGAGCCTCCCCCCCCATGCCATGGGTGCGGAGCGGCCCGAGGAGAAGAAGATAGAAGACGCCGCGGAGAAGATGCTGGACGAGAACGCCGGAGGAAGAACCAGAAGAGCCAGAAGAACCAGAAGAAGAAGAAGATGAAGGAATAAAGAAGAAGCATTTAAATAAAGGAATTGTCAAAAACTGTCTCTTGTCATTTTTAACATTTTTGACAGTTTTTTAGTGAAATGGTAGGGGTAAGTACCCCCTTACCATTTCACACAGGGGGGGGGCCGGGATCTGGGGGTCCCCTTGTTAAAGGGGGCTTCCAGATTCCGATAAGCCCCCCGCCCGCAGACCCCCACAACCACCGGCCAGGGTTGTGGGGATGAGGCCCTTGTCTTCATCAACATGGGGACAAGGTGTTTTGGGGGGCTACCCCAAAGCACCCTCCCAATGTTGAGGGCATGTGGCCTGGTACGGTTCAGGAGGGGGGGGGCGCACTCTCGTCCCCCCCTCTTTTCCTGCGGCCTGCCAGGTTGCGTGCTCGGATAAGGGTCTGGTATGTATTTTTGGGGGGACCCCACGCCGTTTTTTTTTTTTTTTTCGGCGCGGGGTTCCCCTTAAAATCCATACCAGACCTGAAGGGTCTGGTATGGAATTTAGGGGGAACCCCACGTCAATTTTTTTTTTAAATTTTGGCTGGGGTTCCCCTTAATATCCATACCAGACCTGAAGGGCCTTGTATGGAATTTAGGGGGACCCCCACATCATTTTTTTTTTTGGTTCGGGGTTGCCCTGTGGGGAATTCCCATGCCGTTTTTATCAATGAACTTCTATGTGTATTGTCGGCAATGCAATAGCCGCGGGTAGTTTTAAATGAGTTTTTTCCTTCCAAATGTCATTTTGCTGTCAGACTGTTCTAAACACGGGAAACATGCGCCCCTTTACAGGCATACTATAGACACCCCCCAGGTACGAAATTTAAAGGGATATTACACTTTTATTGTTTGACTTTAAGCATTAATAAAATCACTGCTCCTGAAAAAACGTCCGTTTTTAAAACTTTTTTTTGCATTGATCCATGTCCCCTGGGGCAGGACCCGGGTCCCCAAACACTTTTTATGACAATAACTTGCATATAAGCCTTTAAAATTAGCACTTTTGATTTCTCCCATAGACTTTTAAAGGGTGTTCCGCGGCATTCGAATTTGCCGCGAACACCCCAAATTGTTCGCTGTTCGGCGAACTTGCGAACAGCCAATGTTCGAGTAGAACATGAGTTCGACTCGAACTCGAAGCTCATCCCTATTCTTTATGAATGATCGCTATATTGGCTGCCAGTGCTTCTCTACTCATTTCCCCTTTATCCCCTATGTCATTCATGTAGGAGCACAATTTTGGTATTAGGTAGTCTTGATATTTTTTATAATAGAGCACCGTCAGCCCATCTGGGCCTGGGCTCTTACCTACTTGCGTGTCCCTAATCGCCTTTCTCACTTCGGTCTCCGTAATGGGGGCCTCCATGGAAGTTCGTTCCCTTCCAGTTATTTTGGCCATTCCGACCTCTTTTAAATAGTTTTTAATTTTCACTTGTTTTTGTTCCCTCACCTTACTCGTGTCGTTTTTATTTATAGAATATAACTCCCCGTAAAATTCTTGAAACGTCTTTGCTATATCTGTATCTTTATAACTGATCTCATCTGTTCTGGTCTTTATCTTGTCGATATATTTGTTGTTTTTCTTTTTACCTAACACCTTTGCCAGGAGTCTACCGGGTCTGTTACTACCTATGTATCTTTCCTTTTTTACGAGGTTGTACGTCTTTCGGTTTTCTTGTTCGATTAGCTGCCGCATAGCCTCCCTACTCCTATCTAATCCTTCCAATATCTTTCCATCCCCCGATATCTTATGCTGTTGTTCTAGTTTAATAATTTCCTCTTGTAACACACGAAAGTTCCTTGCCTGCCCTCTCTTTTTCTCCACTCCCGCCTTTATTATAATAGCTCTGATTTAAGCTTTGTGAGCCTCCCAAATTATTGCTTCTGATGTCTCCTCTGAGGTGTTAATTTTAAAGTAGCATTCTAGTTCTTCTTTAACCACTAAGCCACCGCCCACCATCATATGATGGCGGGACGAGGCTTCTCTTGTTCTGGGCGGATGTCATATGGCGTGATCGCCCTCCTGTGCCCGCTGCGTCGCTCGGGACCCGGTGCGCGTGCCCGGCGGCCGCGATATCCACCGGGCACCCGCGATTGCTGGGTAACAGAGCAGGACCATGGATCTGTGCATGTAAACACAGATCCACGTCCTGTCAGAGAGGAGAGGAGACCGATGGCTAGGGATGAGCTTCGTGGTCGAGTCGAACCCATGTTCGACTCGAACATCGTCTGTTCGCCTATTCGCCGAATTGCGAATGATATGGGCCGTTCGCGCCAAATTCGTGTGGCGCGTCACGGCCCATAATTCACTGCGGCATCGCAGTGCATTGCTGGCTGATGATTGGCCAAGCATGCACTATGACCCGCATGCTTGGCCAATCACAGCGCCGTCTGAACAGAGAGCCGTAATTGGCCAAAGCCAAGGAGGCTTTGGCCAATTATGGCTCAGGGGATTTAGTACACGCCCCACACTATATAAGGCCGCCTGTACGGCGGCCCTGTGTAGTGTGTGTTCCGGCGTTCATTGAGAGAGAGAGAGAGAGACAGACAGACAGACAGTGACATTTGATTTGAGTTAGATAGATTAGGCAGAACAGTCAGTCAGTTAGCTGCACTTACAGTGTATTGTGTATATATATGCATCCCAGGTGTTGCATATATATATATATATATATATATATATATATATATATATATTTACACTGTATTCAGTTTAGCTAGATCCGTTCCACAGTCAGGAAGCTAGACTATTTACAGTTAGTGCATCCTGCTCACAGTGTTCAGCTAGATCCGTTCCCGTTATCTTCTTACTGACAGGCAAGCTTGGCTTGTTACAGTATATACAGCTACCTGAAGAAAATTACTGGTGTTCTTTTGATCCTATTAGTACCACAGTCAGGCAGCTAGACTATTTACAGTTAGTGCAGTGCGCCCTGCTCACAGTGTTCAGATAAAACTACAAGTTAGTGGGGTGCGTCCTGCTCACAGTGTTCAGCTAAACCTACAAGTTAGTGGGGTGCATCCTGCTCACAGTGTTCAGCTAAACCTACAAGTTAGTGGGGTGCGTCCTGCTCACAGTGTTCAGCTAAACCTACAAGTTAGTGTGGTGCGTCCACCTCACAGTGTTCAGCTAAACCTACAAGTTAGTGGGGTGTGTCCTGCTCACAGTGTTCAGCTAAACCTACAAGTTAGTGGGGTGCGTCCACCTCACAGTGTTCAGCTAAACCTACAAGTTAGCGGGGTGCATCCTGCTCACAGTGTTCAGCTAGATCCATTCCTGTTATCTTCTTACTGACAGGCAGGCTTGTCTTGTTACAGTATTTACAGCTACCTGAAGAAAATTGCTGGTGTTCTTTTGATCCTATTAGTACCACAGTCAGGCAGCTAGACTATTTACAGTTAGTGCAGTGCGTCCTGCTCACAGTGTTCAGCTAAACCTACAAGTTAGTGGGGTGCGTCCACCTTACAGTGTTCAGCTAAAGCTACCTGTAGAAGGTTGGTGGTGTTCTCATAATACAGGCAGGCAGTTGATTTTGCTAGCTGCAGTATCAGTACAGATGACGAAGCCATCCTTATCCTCCTCATCCTCTCTCACCCATGCCCAGGGTACTTTGTCTGGCAAAGCAGCGGCCTCTTCCCTCGGCTCAATGTCATCAGTGACTCCTTCCCTAGCCCCACCATGTTCTCCTGAGGAGTCCCTCGAACTGTTTGACCACAGTGTTAGGTACATGCTCCAGGAGGATGCCCAGCATTTGGAAGGCTCTGATGATGATACTGAGCTCGATGAAGGCAGTAACATGAGCACGGACAGAGGGGGTGCCCAAGAAGGACAGCAATCTGGCAGTCATGCTCCCCCTGCTGCAGCATACTGCCAGGTTTGCTCCAGTGATGAGGAGGGAGGGGATGATGAGGTCACTGACTCAACGTGGGTGCCTGATAGGAGAGAGGAGGAGGAGGCGGCACATCACCAATGAGGCAGGATGCTCTCCAGGGGCCAGCCTAAGGGCAGCACATTGACTGCATCACACCCCAAAGCTCCACAGGGCGCTGCAGTCTCTGCACGTTATTCAAAAAGTTCTTTGGTGTGGGCCTTTTTTGAGACGAGTGCATCAGATCGCACCGCTGCTATTTGCAACATATGTCTCAAGCGTATCTCGCGTGGCCGAAACATCTCCCGCTTGGGTACCACATGCTTGACCAGACATATGTTGACCTGCTATGCAGTTCGTTGGCAAGCGTATCTAAAAGACCCACACCAAAGAACAAAGAGGACCTCTCCTTGCTCCTCATCAGCTGAGATTTCCAACCCCACTAGACCTTCAGTACTCTCTGAGACCTGCACTGAGAAGAATGAAGGTGTAGAATTAGGTGTGTCACAGCCAAGTACTTGTGGGCAATCTGCTTTTGGTACACCGACGTCAGATTGTACCAGGCAAATTTCCCTGCCCCAGCTGCTGCACCGCCGAAAGAAGTTTGCTCCCAGCCATTCACATGCACAGCGGTTGAATGCTAGCTTGGCAAAATTTCTAGAACTTCAACTGCTGCCTTTTCAGTTGGTAGACTCTGCCCCTTCCGTGAGTTTGTGGAATGTGCGGTTCCTAAGTGGCAGGTACCCAAACGCCACTTTTTCTCACGGAAGGCGATTCCGGCTCTCTACCGGCATTTGGAAGGCAATGTCCATGCCTCACTGGACAGGGCAGTCAGCGGTAAGGTGCATATTACCGCTGACTCATGGTCCAGCAGGCATGGACAGGGAAGTTTCACGGCGCATTGGGTGACTCTGCTGGCAGCTGGGAAGGATACAGGACAAGGTGCAGTAGTGTTGGAGGTTGTTCCGCCACCACGCCTCCAAAATGCTAATGATTGTGACACACCTCTCTCCTCCACCCCCTCCTCTTCTTCTTCCTCCATGGCCTCTTCCTGTGCTTTGTCCTCGGAACCAGCGGTGCTCCGTAGCCATTCAAGGGGCTACGCAAGTACGCAGGCCAAAAGATGCCATGCGGTGCTTGAGCTGGTGTGCTTGGGGGACAGGCGCCACACTGGGGCAGAGGTTCTGTCAGCTCTGCAGGGGCAGGCTCAGAGGTTGTTGACGCCACACCAACTTAAGGCAGGAATGGTGGTTTGCGACAATGGCACCAACCTCCTCTCTGCCCTCCGACAGGGACCAATGACCCATGTGCCCTGTTTGGCTCACGTCCTTAACTTGTTGGTGCAGTGGTTCTTGGGCAGGTACCCGGGCTTACAGGATGTCCTGAGGCAGGCCAGGAAAGTCTGTGTGCATTTCCACCGGTCATATAATGCCAGTGCTCGGCTGACGGACCTCCAAAAGGAGTTTGACCTGCCCAAGAACCACCTAATCTGTGACATTCCCACCAGGTGGAACTCAACATTGGCCATGCTGCACACGCAGCAGAGGGCCATCAATGAGTACCTGTGCGACTATGGCACCAGGACAGGGTCAGGGGAGCTTGTTTTTTTTCCCCACGCCAGTGGGTCATGATCAGGGATGCATGCACTTTCCTGTCACCATTTGAGGAGGCCACGAGGATGGTGAGCAGTGACAGTGCATGCATCAGTGACACTGTCCCCCTTGTCCACCTGTTGGAGCACACGCTGCGTGGAATAATGGACAGGGCACTTGAGGCAGAACAGAGGCAGGAAGAGGAGGACTTCCTTAGCTCTCAAGGCCCCCTTTATCCAGACAGTGTTCCTGTGTGCCCGCCGATCACACAGGAAGAGGAGGAGAAGGAGGAGGAGGAGGAAGATTGTGTCAGTATGGAGGTGAAGCCTGGCACTCAGCATCAGCAGCAGTCTTTAAGAGATCAGTCCCAAGAAACACATGGACTTGTACGTGGCTGGGAGGAGGTGGCTGCGGACCATGTCGTCCTTAGTGACCCAGAGGACTCCGGACCGAATGCCTCAGCAAACCTACGCTGCATGGCCTCCCTGATGCTGCAAAGCCTGCGTAAGGATCCACGTATTTGTGGTATCAAGGAGAAGGACCAATACTGGCTGGCAACCCTCCTTGATCCACGTTACAAGGGTAAGGTGGCGGACCTTATCTTGCCATTGTAGAGGGAGCAGAGGATGAAACATCTTCGGGAGGCCTTGCAGAAAGGTCTGTGCAACGTGTTCCCAGAGACTGGGAGGTTACAAACTCCTGTTTCTGGACAACGTGTTGCTGAGGCTTTGGTCAAAGAAGGAGCGGTGGAGAAGGTGGCCATCTGACCGATGCGTTCAGACAATTTTTTGGTCCGCAGCCCCAAGGTATGATCGGTTCCAGCAACCATTGCCAGCGTCTGTTTTACACGGTGCAGGAATACCTAGGGGCAAGATCAGACTTGGACACCTTTCCCACCGAAAATCCTCTGGGTTACTGGGTCTTGAGGATGGATCACTGGCCAGAGCTTGCACAGTATGCAATTGAGCTACTGGCCAGTCCTGCATCCAGCGTTCTTTCGGAACGCACATTCAGTGCTGCTGAAGGTGTGGTAACCGATCACAGGGTGCGTCTGTCCACCGACTCGGTCGATCGACTGACCTTCATAAAAATGAATCAGTCTTGGATCACCACCAGCTACCAAGCACCTGATGCTGATGTAACTAAATATTTTTTTTTTAAATCTCAGATCCCTTCAAAGACTGCCTATGCTGATGCTGAGTGACTATCCCTGAGTAATTATCCTCTTCCTCCTCAATGATCACTCTGATAGCTTGTAAGAACATTTTTGGTTCTGGGTGCCACCACCAGGGCCTAAGGCCCAATTTTTCAGCCCCGTGTAATTACAATTTTTGATGCAATACTTTGCAGCAGGGCTCGTTCCTGCGTTCCAGCTAGAGTGTCTGTGAGGGGTTGCAGTGTTGTGGTACCAGCACCAGTGTCTAAGGCCCAATTTTTCTGCCCCTGTTTAACAGGGGCGTGTAATTAAAATTTTTGATGCAATACTTTGCAGCAGGGCTCGTTCCTGCGTTCCAGCTAGAGTGTCTGTGAGGGGTTGCAGTGTTGTGGCACCAGCACCAGTGTCTAAGGCCCAATTTTTCTGCCCCCGTTTAACAGGGGTGTGTAATTAAAATTTTTGATGCAATACTTTGCAGCAGGGCTCGTTCCTGCGTTCCAACTAGAGTGTCTGTGAGGGGTTGCAGTGTTGTGGCACCAGCACCAGTGCCTAAGGCCCAATTTTTCAGCCCTTGTTTAACAGGGGCGTGTAATTACAATTTTTGACGCAATACTTTGCAGCAGGGCTCGTTCCTGCGTTCCAACTAGAGTGTCTGTGAGGGGTTGCAGTGTTGTGGCACCAGCACCAGTGCCTAAGGCCTAATTTTTCAGCTCCTGTTCAACAGGGGCATGTAATTACAATTCTTGATCTAATATTTCACAGCAGGGCCTGTGAGGGCTTACAGTGTTGTGGCCACAGCAACACCTAAGGCCCAAATTTCTGCTGAGTATATAGGGCAGGACCCTACTTTCAAACATCTAACTTACAAACGACTCCTACTTGCAAACGGAAGGAGACAACAAGAAGTGAGATGAAATCTACCCCTAGGAAGGGAAATTCTCTCCTGTAAGAGTTAATATGGGAAAAACATTCTCCTTTCCACTGATGCTTTCCAATCCTTGTTCCACAAAAAAACTCAATTTTTCAAAAAACTTTTGTCATTGGGACAAAAAGTGAGGTGAAATCTTCTGAAGAGGAGGAAAGACAGCAAAACAAATGTCACAGGGGTGATAACCATTCCCTATGTTTTCCAAAAAGCTTAAAAAAGATTTTTTGGCTGGAGCTAAACACGTTAAAAATGTACCCGTTCAAAATTACAAAGAGATTCTACTTAACAACAAACCTACAGTCCCTGTCTTGTTTGCACCGCCTGTATACTGCTGTTCAGAGTATATAGGGCCTGGTGGCCTCACACCTTTCCTTATTTTAATTTGGGTGCGGGGTTCCCCTTAATATCCATACAAGACCCAAAGGGCCTGGTAATGGACTGGGGGGTACCCATGCCGTTTGTCTCACTGATTTTCATCCATATTGCCAGGACCCGACATTACATTAAACCCGCAAGCAGTTTTAAATGAGATTTTTTCCTTTAAAAATGACATTTGGTGCAGGGACTGTTCTAAACACGGGAAACACGCGCCACTTTACAGGCATACTATAGACACCCCCCAGGTACGATATTTAAAGGAATATTTCACTTTTTTTTTTTTTACTTTAAGCATCATTAAAATCACTGCTCCCGAAAAAACGGCCGTTTTTTAAAAGTTTTTTTGCATTGATACATGTCCCCTGGGGTAGGACCCGGGTCCCCAAACCCTTTTTAGGACAATACCATGCAAATTAGCCTTTAAAATGAGCACTTTTGATTTTGAACATTCGAGTCCCATAGACGTCAATGGGGTTCTAACGTTCGTGCAAATTTTCGGCCCGTTCGCAGGTTCTGGTGCGAACCGAACCGGGGGGTGTTTGGCTCATCCCTACCGATGGCGTGTCCCTTGTACATAGGGACACCGACCGGTCACCTCCCCCAGTCAGTCCCCTCCCCCCACAGTTAGAATCACCTCCCTAGGTCATACATTAACCCCTCGATCGCCCCCTAGTGGGTAACCCCTTCCCTGCCAGTCACATTTACACATTAACCAATGCAATTTTATAGCATTGATCGCTGTATAAATGTGAATGGTCCCAAAAATGTGTCAAAAGTGTCTGATATGTCCGCCGCAATATCACAGTCACAATAAAAATCGCAGATCGCCGCCATTACTAGTAAAAAAAAAATAAATAAATAAAAATGTTATAAATCTATCACCTATTTTGTAGACGCTATAACTTTTGCGCAAACCAATCAATATACGCTTATCGCAATTTTTTTTACCAAAAATATGTAAAAGAATACATATCGGCCTAAACTGAGGAAAAAATTTGTTTAAAAAAAAAAATTGGATATTTATTATAGCAAAAAGTAAAAAATATTGTGTTTTTTCAAAATTGTCACTCTTCTTTTGTTTATAGCGCAATAAATAAAAACTGCAGAGGTGATCAAATACCACCAAAAGAAAGCTCTATTTGTGGGGAAAAAATTATAAAAATGTCATTAGGGTGCAGTGTAACATGACCGCGCAATTGTCATTCAAAGTGCGACAGTGCTGAAAACTGAAAAATGGCTTGGGCAGGAAGGGGGTGAAAGTGCCCTGTATTGAGGTGGTTAATAAGCTTATCTATTTTTCTATCATGAAGGAGATCCTCATTTAATCTCCAATTATTACGCAATGGTTTGTGTTTACTTAGTTTTATTCGTAGGCTCACAGGGGCGTGATCTGAGAACGTCATCGATCCTATATTTGTACTCTCCACCTCTTCCATATACCAATGCTCCACAAAAAAGAGATCAAGCCTAGAGTACGTCGCGTGTACGGGGGAGTAGAGGGTAGAATCTCTTACACTCTGGTGTTGCATCCTCCATACATGCACCAGTTGGCATTGGCGCAACTTTTTCTTAAGTTTGTTCATCCATATACCTCCAGTCCCCCGGGCACGCGACGTACTGTCTTTACCTGACTCAAGGCATATATTGAAATCTCCTGCTATAATGGCCCTCCCCTTCTTAAAGTCTTTAAACTTTGAGAGAACTCACATTAGGTACCTTCCAGGGTTAATGTTTGGACAATATACGTTAGCTAATGAACATTCCATCCCATTAAGTTTGCCTTTTAGGAACAAAAAACGACCCTCGGGGTCAGTTATTCTCTCCTCCATCGTGAACCTAACATCCTTTGCAAAACCGATCGCAACTCCTTTTGCTCCCCTTGTCAGGGAGTCTCCATAAATCCAACAACGGGAAGTCTCTAGAGATTATTCTCTGGCTCCTACCAAGATACAGGTGCTTCTCCTGTAGGAAGGCCACCTCTGCTTTAAGGGATTTCAATTCGCCCATTATGTTCACACATTTTATGGGGGAATTTAGGCCCCTTACATTATATGTAATTAAATTTATCCCGGACATCATATTGTTTTTACCATGGGTGGGCCTTTGCATAGCCTTACAGAGCTAAGTAGTGGGAAACATTGAGGTATAGACTGGTCTCACCCTTCCCTTACTCCCCCCCTCCCTCACCCTTCCCTTGCTCCCCACCCCTTCCCCGCTCTCCCCACTCCCCCACTTGGGGGTAATGGACCACCCCATGACCCAGTTAACCGTGGCCCCATTAACTCCACCCGGCCCTATGGTTGACCCCCTGGAGGTTGAGCTCAGTGGAGCAATCCCTGGATCCAATAGCCTCCCCTGGATTAAAGCCAGGCCCCTCCCCCCTCTCCCACCCAAAGTCTTCCTTTTATCCCACCAAATCAAAGGGACCTTACTTGGAAGCTTTTTATAGGATTGTGTTTGCGGATTTTCAAGAACTTTGTCAAAAACCAGTTAAAAAATATAGTCAGCATAATTTAACTTCTGGAGAATTAACTTCCCTAAAACAATTTTTAGATAACCCAGATCTTGTAATCAAGCAAGCTGACAAGGGTGGAGGAATTGTCATTCTAGATAAATCCGCCTATGTAGCTGAAGCTGTGAGGCTACTCTCTGACAGTAAAACCTACAAAAGATTGCCTTGTGACCCCCTACCCTCCTTTCGCATAGAAGCTGAGCTCCTCATCACACACGCTATTACTGATCGTGTTCTTGATAAAAATGAGGCCGCCTTTATACGTAAAGAATTCTACAGCACGCCCTATTTTTATCATTTACCTAAATTGCATAAAGACGCACAAAATCCACCTGGTAGACCCATTGTGGCCTCCATGAACAGCATCACTAGTGGGTTTTCTCTATATGTAGACTCCTTTCTGCAACCCTTCGCTCAGGCTCTACAGTCTTATATGCGTGACTCCACACATTTGATGGAGCTTCTATCTCCCTATACTTGGACTAATAGCTATTCCTGGTTATCCCTTGACGTAAACTCGTTATATACGTCCATCCCACATGATGTGGGGCTATTGGCAGTGCAGAATTTTTTATTAACAGACCCCATGCTCTATACCAGACAGGCTGCCTTCATTCTGGATGCAACGTCATTCTGCCTCACTCATAACTACTTTCATTTTGAAGACCAGTTCTACCTACAGACCCATGGTACTGCTATGGGTGCCAATTTTTCCCCATCTTATGCCAACTTGACCATGGGTCATTGGGAGAATTTGTTCATTTGGAATAACAATCCCTTTGCCCAACACATAGTCTTTTTCGGTCGTTATATCGATGACATCGTCATCATCTGGGATGGTTCCCCCTCCCGGATTGATGACTTTGTCATCCATTGTAACACCAATGACCTTGGGCTCTCCTTTTCAGCAGTCTGGAATAAGGACACCTTGGCCTTCCTTGATCTAGAACTCAACCATCAAGGCGATAGAATCTTTTATCGCAATTACACTAAGGCCACTGCGGGAAATTCTTACCTGCACTATGACAGCTGCCACCACCCATTGTGGAAGAACAATATTCCGAAAGGACAGTTCTGCAGACTCAGGCAAAACTGCACAAGAGTTTGCGATTATGTTACTCAGAGCACACATCTCAAAAATAAATTTACAGAGAAATTTTATCTCCCACCATTGATAGAGCAAGCGTACAACCAGTATCTTCCAGGCAAGAAACCCAAGACTATTAAACCCCTGCAAGAGTCAGAGGTATGCTTTATTACAGGGTTCCATAGTCAATACAGAAAGATGGAACATATACTCCATAAACATTGGAACATTTTAAAGCAAGACCCCCATTTGAATACTACCTTGCGCCAAAGACCTAAGGTCACCTACAGAAGGGCCCCTACATTGAAAAACAAAATAGCACCCAGCAAGCTAGAACGCATAACTAAAGATAATCCTCTCTGCCTTATTCCTCTAGTAGGAATGTACAGGTGCAATAAACCACTGTGCCTGACTTGTGGTTTTGTCAATCATGGACAAAAGAGTTTTACCCATAAAGGTAGACTCTTCTCCTTTGACAAATTCCACAATTGTTCTAGCGATTATGTGGTGTACTGCCTCATATGCCCCTGCAAGCTCTTATATGTAGGCCGGACCATCTGCCCATTAAGACAGCGTTTTGGCAAGCATCGCCGTTTGGTGGAACTAGGTTGCGATAAACATAGTGTGCCACGCCATTTTTTAAAGTATCATGCTCGCTCCACAATAGGCCTTCGAGTCTGGGTCATCGAATCCATACCTAAGGGTCTAGCTGAAGCTGAGCGATTTTCGCGATTATGCGAACGCGAAACATTCTGGATCTATACCCTTGACACGCTTCCCCGTAATGGACTCAACGAGGAACTTGAAATTAATACCATCCTCTAAATGCTCTGAATGATTTTTCCAGTGTTTATTCTTTGTTTATGTTGCCTGTTAAAATTGGTGATTTAGTAATGTTTATCAATATCCCTATTTACGCACCTTCGTGATACTACTTGTGTGCATGCGATTATGGTTGCATGCATACGTCGCATTTTCTGCAGAATCAGTACATATCATATACGTCCCGTACTAACTACCAGCGATACCATTTATGTGCGTGATATCTAGTATATTGTGCACATTATGTATAGCGTTTTTGACCTTTATTTAATTACGTGCATATGCAATTTTTTATTTTTTTTATTTTGTCATTCTATCTCATTATTATCATTATTATCCTTATATTTTGCTATGTTGGTCATTTACCATCCCTTTTCTATAATTTACTATCATAATAGTGTAATTTATGGTAACAATTATGTTTTTAGTCACTAATTTTAAATAATTTTAATTTTTGTGTTTGGTAGCCTCTTTAGGGTTTCCTTCATAGAATTATCTGAATTTTTAGTATAACACGTATTTTTAGAGAACATATATACACATGAATATAGATTTTAATACAATTTTTGTATGCCACATACATATATCTTTTATATACTTAGAGTTTCCTGATTACACATTATGGTCTAGGTTACACCCACCGCTGGTTAATCCATCAGCTGTGAGTGTTTCTCAGTCGGCAGATGCCTGCTATAAATAGCTCCTTGCTTCTCCCCTACCTTACACTTGAAAAAGGAGCGCGCATGTGCCGTACGGACCTTGCGCAAGCTCGGAAACGCGTTGTGTTCTTCTCCACCACTATACATCACCAGCTGCTTCCTGGGTTGCTGCTCCGCTCCTCTGCGCAGACAGACTGTGTTCCGTCCTGGCTTCCTCTTACCTTCCTACTTTGGAATGTACCCTCTTGCTGCACATACCGTATTTACATGTAAGTGGATACTTTTATTTGTCAATTGTTAATAAATCAGCCTACTTAGCGGCGCTCCTCTCCTCTTGTTTTTTGTCTTTGATGGATCTGAGCTGACTTCACTCCAGAGAAGAGCTGCCCTTCGTGAACTTTGGATACAGTGTCCCACAAGATAAATTTCATATCCGGTGTCTTCCACATACTGTTTATTCCTTATGGTTTTTTCCCTGAACTATGGACTGCTTCCCAGCACCTGTCAATGTCGATTGACATCTCTCATGCTACACCGGTATTGATTCAGCATATGACTTTTTATGACTTTTTAATTATATATTTTTTTATTTTAATTGCTTCACTGCCTCTGAGCGCCAGTTCATCTTGTTTTTTACCGCCCACCCCCCGGATACCTCAAAGCGCACCGGCATCCCCCTCCCCCCCTGCCCCTCCAATCATGAGAATTCAAAGCCCAGTGTCTGTATTTACTATAAGTCACATTCTAATTAATTTTACTTTGTTTGTGGGCCTCTCATTTTAAAGACTGGTTTCCAGCTTTGTGGTTCCTCTGCAGTGTCTTGATTTACTATTTTTTCCCACCATCCTGGAATTTCCAGTAGTGGCACATCTAAGCGCTGGCAGAATTTCTGGGTCTCTTCTGGGAATCTCAATGTTACTGAGCGACCATCTTTACGCCCAATTAGACAGGCTGGGAAACCCCAATAATATTGGACATCGTGGGCTTTAAGTTGTGCCAATAATGGTTTAAGTACTCTTCTCCTGGATAGCGTCTCACCAGCCAAGAATAAAAAGATCTGCAGGCATGTCTCTCCATATTTCGCTGGCTGATTCTTTTTCAGACTTGACTTGATCGTCTCCTTATCTTGATAGTTATGGAATCTCACAATTACATCCCGTGGAGCATCCTCACTAATCTCAGCTGGTTTTCTTATCCTATGAGCTCTGTCCAGTTTAATTTTATGACTGTTATCAGATGGATCTAACAGGCCTCCAAAGATTTGGTCAATTTTTTCCTGTAGGTTCATTCTTTTTCACCCTGTACCTCTGGAAGACCTCTAATCCGTAGATTTTTCCTCCTATTACGGTTCTCCTGGTCTTCCAGTCTGTACCGAAGGTTTCTCTGCTCTCGCTGAATCTCCTCCATCTGACATTTGACATTTTTTATCTCTATTCCTTGCCTTTCTATTGTTGTTTCAGCCTCTTCTACTCTTCTTAGGATGTGGCTCATATCTTCCCGTACTGTTTCAATTTCACCTTTGATCGATGTTTCCAATCTAGGGAACATTTCTGCCATCTCACTCTTTGTTGGTAATTGTCTGTCCTGCTGGGGATCGTTTGGGGCTTCTTCTATAATCTCAGGGCTTATAGTATGGGTTTCCATTTTCGCTAGCTGTCTTCTCTTGCTAATTTTGGGTGGGCAATCAGGGGTTTTGCTTTTAGGGCCAGTTACCTTTCCCGGGCTTTCATTAGTATTTTCATGGACCATGTATTTCCTAATGGTGCCCGGGCTAGCACTTGTTCTAGTAGTGTTAGCTGTGGCCCCCTTCCCTGACTTTCCCCTCATTTTCTCCCTTCTTTCCCTTCCCCTTCTTATATAGTCCTGCTCTGAATGGGCTACCGGGTATGATGTGAGTAAGGGATATGTAATGTGGGACCCCCGCGCCAGAAGGGTCCCCCAGCAGGGTGGGGAGTCAGGCTTGTTAGACTCTTTACGGGCTATACTGGTGACCTTGACTATGTCAGTTGTTATATATTTGAGGGATCCTTGGTAAGCTATGTAGAATATCTCCAGGGAGTCCCAGTTAGGTCCCCCTTCCACATGCCATTTATACTATTAGACACTGACCCTGTATAAAAAGGTTACACCCAGAATACGCAATTCACCGTCCAAATCTCTTCAGGAGTCCAAAGCTGCAGTCCCCCTTGCAATTCTGACTACAGTCCTGGTTTTGGGGCTGCGCCACCGACTCCGCCCGCCGCTTACAAAAAAAAAAAATTCTGAGCCGCCGGCACATCTGCACAGTCAGTTCCTGTACCTGTGTATAGCATACGCGTCAGGTTTCAGTTTACACCTGTAGTTTAGTTGAACTTTGACCCCTTAGCCATGAAAATACAAATTAGGGTATCCAGCAAGGGGTGAGAGCACATAGTCTCTATTTATGTAGTATCAAAAAAACTCTTAAAGTCAGTTCCATTGCCTATGTATAGCATATACATCAAGTTTCAGTTTGCACATATAATATAGGTGAACTTTGACCCCTTAGCCAAGAAAATACAGAAAATACAGATGAGGGTATCCAGCGAGGGAAGAGATCACATAGTCTCTATTTTATGTAGTACCAGGGTGGGCTGGAAGCAGTTATATACCAGTATGAACATATGAAATAAATGCATTCCTGTCGCATAATCTAGTAGTCCCACCATAAGGGTATCAGCCTCAATACCAGCCCGCACTCTGTCCACGGTTATCTTAACTCTTGAAACTACACTTCAAGATATACTTAGCAACCAAGAAAGAAAAAAAACAAAAAACCAAAAAAAAAAAAAAGAAGACCCAAGGTTCATTTAAATTGTCTTAGGTAGGTAGAGATAACATAAGCGTTTGAGCAGAGACTACCTGTTCACCCTCCTGTCTCTTCTCAAGAGCGAAGTGAGAGGTGTTCCCGCATGGACACTTAGTGTGAGACACTTACCCCTTCAGCCGGACTCGTTCTTACCAGCCTTTCACTCGTCAGAGGGTTTAGTATCGTAATCCTCCCCAGCGTGTCTCTGGCCCCAGAATATCTGATGGCGGGGTGGCGGGATTGTGACCTCCTTATCCCCGTCCTGAACTGGCAATCACCGCTCTCCGCGTCTGCCTCCAAAGAGAGAGAGAGTGCCGTGCAGTCCAGTGCTCGCTTCCACCTGGATATCCTCGGGAAGACACTCTCCTCATTTGCTCCAGAAACACAGCGCATTTGCTAAGGGTGCTCGAGGGGTGGGGGGCGAGAACGCCAGACCGGGGGGGTCGGAGCCCGAGGGTTCTGAAGAAGTACGCGGAGGCGTACGAAACGTTAATGCAGCCCCTGCAGGGCTTGTCAGCAGGCCTTCAACATGCTTCCCTTTCCAGCAATGTAAAAGGGTTTCCCTGTGATTTGCATACAGCACCATACTTCACAAGCTATTTCCGCATCAGCAAGTGAATGCAAAGTTCCTGGTTCCTGGTCTTTTCCTAACCATGTGACCGGTCATGTGATCACACAGTCTGCAGTGTCTACTATTGAGGAGAATGGTGTGCTGTGACTACACACTGAATGTTGCTCTGAACTGACTGTGAGCCGCTCTATGCCAAACAGCAAGACAGCAGAGTCTGAGGACATCTCTAGTAATTGAAAGTGGTGAGAGCCCAAAGGGCAGTTTCTCTTTCCCTCCTTATCTGCTTATCAATAGTCTTTGCATCTGTTTGCCATTCACCCTCCTGCATGGATTGACACACTTGAAACTGATGAACTGTGAAAATATCATTCTGGTCTAGATTGGAAAAGAGACTAAGCCCTTTCTTTGGAGTGATCTGTCCTTTGCTCCTTATATGCTGCATTGAAGAAATAGTGTTTGTGCACTGGACATACCCAGTAACATGAACGCTGGTCTTTCTATTTCCAAAACAACTGGTGTATACACACATTTAGTGCACTGAGGTTGGAAGCTGCTTGTGGAGGATTTCTTTCTAACAGAGGGTTAAAAAACCCCACCTAATTCAGCTATGTAAGGTCTTGTCTATGTGGATATATGTAGTTTCTTTTCAGTACTGCTCAATCTGATGCACAGTCAATACTAGACCACATAAGACTCGATATCCCATCAGTAGCTTACCCCAAGTAATGTTTGGTGCTATACTTTTTTCTTTGGATTCAAATGGACACTGCATGCGTTTTTGGCCTGCAGGCACGCTCTGCAGTTTTATTCATCAATGTTGCAGCATGGTTTTTAATTTTGGTTAAGAGCCCTTGCACACTGGGGCGGGGGCGGTGTCGGCGGTAAAACGCCGCTATTATTAGCAGCGTTTTACCGTCCGTATGCGGCCGCTAGCGGGGCGGTTTTACCCCCCGCTAGCGGCCGAGAAAGGGTTAAATACCACCGCAAAGCGCCTCTGCAGAGGCGCATTGCCGATGGTATAGCCGCGCCGTCCCATTGATTTCAATGGGCAGGAGCGGTAAAGGAGCGGTGTACACACCGCTCCTTCACCGCTCCGAAGATGCTGCTGGCAGGACTTTTTTTACCGTCCTGCCAGCGCATCGCTCCAGTGTGCAAGCCCTCGGGGCTTTCACACTGGGATGACAGCAGCGGCACTTTCGGGGCGGTTTTCAGGCGCTATTATTAGCGCAATAGCGCCTGCAAACCGCCCCAGTGTGCAAGGGCTCTTAGTGTAGTGAGACAGACTGTGTTATTTAGATACATTGTTTATCTTACATATATTTGGAATTTTTTGTATATGTAAATACCCCCACCCCCCCACCCTTAATAAAGCCTTTTTGCATTTTTGTACCATAAGCCGTAGTTGACCATTCCCTTTTTTTGCTTTCTGGGGACTCCCTTGTCTCCTCTTCCTGTTGTTGATACGGTCCACGTCTAGCCTGCAGCCGCAGCCAGACTCACGGGAGGAGAGACGCCCAGCTTCCCAGGGCCAGCGACAGGATCAGCTAGATGCCCACATCCGGCTCCTCCCTCCCCTGTCTAGAATTCAGGTTTAACACAGAAGAACCAGCTTAGAATCTTGAAATTGCTCACCTGTTTGTGGAAGTCTCCCAGGATAAAGTATTGGGGTCAATAGCAGGTTCTTTATGATCTGTTGAATCCTTAGCTGCATTCTGTAGTTGTATAATACATTCACAAGAGGTATGCTCTTCATTAAGAATGAACTCAGAGGAACAATCTACAAAATCTTCATCTGAAGACATCTCTGTATCACTTTCACCGTCAAGGTCACCGTGGCCCTTGTCATTTTGTGGGGGTTCTTTCTTCAATGACGTGTTAAAGTCTGGTTCAGCTTTAGGCTTCTCGGTGGAGGAGTCATGTTCTTGGTGTAGAACACTACCATGTGGCCTTGCTTTGTATGTGTCAGTGTTGCTTTGTTGATGTGGAACTTCCTCAGTTTTCTCATTTTGGTTTTCTTCACAAGTGTCATTTTGTGATGTGTTATCAGGAATTTTGTCACCTGGTGGGATGTTGTATTCTTCCATCTCATCATCTGGAGATGGTTGGGACATGTCCTGTAATATGAAGATTTTGGTCAGATATAAACCTTTTAAAATCATTATAAACATATAAAACATAGACACATGGCATCAAGAGGCTAAATAGTGGGACTTTGAGGGCACAACCATAATAAACTACAGAAAATATATAAAAAACTTAATTTTTATTAATAGCGTAAAAAACACAGAGAATAGACATGAAGGTTAAAAACACATCAGATATAGGCATACAACTCAGTTACATACACCATAATGAATCCTATCCTGCAGTCTCCTAGATAATTCTCTATAATTATGTATAAACTGTATAACCAGTAGTTACGGGTAGAATAAAGGGTACACTTCCCCTGTAAAGTTGAATTTGAGAGAATGCTGCAGGTCTGGTGTTCCAAAAGTGGTGTAGTCTCTAATTGCTCTACATGTTTCACGTTGACAAAGAACGCTTCTTCAGGAGCTAGAGGTTCAAATGGATATGAAGAAAAGAAAAATGCTCACAATAGTGAATCTAATCAATGCATCGCTGTCAGCGATCAGAAGTAAATATATATATCTGAAAGGAAGTCGGATGGACAGCAAACAAGGAGCAGAGGCCTCCCAAATGTGTATCACATCTGATGGTTAAAGGTAAGCGGGTTAGCTTGTATGGGCTGCAGTTCCCACAATAATAGCACAGGAGTCTGGAGGTGTTCCGTCCTCCTGGAATGCTGCCAGGTTGTATGTTGTATGTTGCTAACATAGACACATGGTCGAGATTTACTAAAACTGGAGAGTACAAAATCTGGTTCAGCTCTGCATAGAAACCAATCAGCTTACAGTTTTTTTTTGTCAAAGCTTATTTGAGCAAGCTGAAGTTAGAAACTGGTTGGCTACCATGCACAGCTGCACCAGATTTTGCACTCTCCAGTTTAGTAAATTAACCCCATGATGACTAGTAATCTAATCTTTTTAAAAAGTTGTATACAATATTAACAAAGGTCCATTTAGGCAGTGAAGTTCTCTAGTTCGGTTGTCACTTCCCTGTAAATACCTAAATCTGTTGGGTCTTCCTGGAAAATATCTCTCCAGACATTTTGTATTCAACTTCTGCAACAAACATAAACCTCACCTGTCTGCAAGTCTTCTGGAGTCCATCTGAAGCCACTTCTTTGTCACCTTCTCTGCCATTGTCACAGAGGGCCTTGTCATTTTGCATTTCAATCTTTGATGATGTGTTCAGGTCTGGTTCAGCTTTAGGTTTCTCGGAGGAGAACTCACATTCTTGATGTAGAACGCTATCATGTGAACTTGCTTTGTAGGTGTCAGTGATGCTTTGTTGATATGGAACTTCCTCAGTTTTCTCATTTTGGTTTTCTTCATAAGTGTGCTGCAGTGATGTGACACGGGAGTCATCGGGAATGATGTTACTTGGCAAGATGTTGGGTTCTTCCATCTCAAAATCTGGAGATGGGTGAGATGTGTCCTGTAATATCAAGTAATAATTTACATAGTAGGTGAGGTCAAAAAAAGACATAAGTCCATCAAGTCCAATCTATATGTGTGATTGTATGTCAGTATTACCTTGTATATCCCTGTATGTTGTGGTCGTTCAGGTGCTTCGTTAATAGTTCCAGTGCCCCCCACTGAGACCACCGCCTGTGGAAGGGAATTACACATCCTTGCCGCTCTTACAGTAAAGAACCCTCTATGTAGTTTAAGGTTAAACCTCTTTTCTTCTAATTTTAATGAGTGGCCACGAGTCTTGTTAAACTCCCTTCCGCTAAAAAGTTATATGCCTATTGTGGGGTCAACAGTACGGTATTTGTAAATTTAAATCATATCCCCTCTCAAGCGTCTCTTCTCCAGAGAGAATAAGTTCAGTGCTCACAACCTTTACTCATAACTAATATCCTCCAGACCCTTTATTAGCTTTGTTGCCCTTCTTTGTACTCGCTCCATTTCCAGTACATCCTTCCTGAGGACTGGTGCCCAGAACTGGACAGCATACTCCAGGTGCGGCCGGACCAGAGTCTTGTAGAGCAGGTGAATTATCATTTTATCTCTGGAGCTGATCCCCTTTTTAATGCCAATATTCTGTTTGCTTTGTTAGCAGCAGCTTGGCATTGCATGCCATTGCTGAGTCTGTCATCTACTAGGACCCCCAGGTCCTTTTCCATCCTAGATTTGGCCAGAGGTTCTTCCCCCAGTGTATAGATTGAATTCATATTTTTGCCACCCAAATGCATTATTTTACATTTTTCTGCATTGAACCTCATTTGCCATGTAGTTGCCCACCCCATTAATTTGTTCAGATCTTTTTGCAAGGTTTCCACATCCTGCGGAGAAGTTATTGCCCTGCTTAGCTTAGTATCGTCTGCAAATCCAGAGATTGAACTGTTTACCCCATCCTGTCTAGGTGCACTGTGATGAGGATTTGTGTTCCCGAGGTATCCTGAGAGATATTTCACCAGACGTGTGTGACTCTGTAGTGGTGTCCATATCGTGAGAACCCAGGAGGAGGCCTGTCTTGTTCAGGAACACCAGGAGGAGGACAGGTTTCCCCGAGGCATCCTGAGAGATATATATTTTTTTTTAAATCTTTATTTATCATTTTCCAGTACAAAACATTTCCCAACGGGGGCATGCCGGAAATACCAATTCTTCTATATATTAAAAAAAAAATAAAAAATAAACCAGAAGGCTCCACAAGCACACCCTCCATCCCCTCCACCTGCCCCCCCACCCATTCCCACCCCCCCCCAATCCCAACGCCCTCCCCTGCGGGATGTATTTCGATGGGGGCAAATCTCATCTTGCCCGCTCTCTCCTCCGTAGTCAACCCATACTTATTGTACCCTTTTTATATTATCTCCCTTAAATAGGACCATGATTTTTTAAATTTAAGCCAGCCTGCCCATTTCCCCCTATACTCCAGATCCTCATCTGGTTCCATTCCCCGCCGATCTAAACACTCAACGTTGAAAATTTCGTTAAGATCGAATAGCCAATCTCGCGTTTTGGGACTTAGAGGGTTCAACCAGTTTAGAGTGATCTGTCTCTTGGCTATATCTAATATTATAGGGATCAGGGAGGTTTTGTAGCTCTTGACTGTATCCTGGGTACCGTGGAAGAGGCAAACCCAAGGGTCTTCCTCGATTTCCCTCCCCGTAAATTCCTTTGTCAGAGACAGAATATTTTTCCAGAAGACCTTTATGATAGGGCATTCCCACCAGATATGGGCCATTGTGCCTGTGATTTGGCATCCTCTCCAACAGGTATTTCCCTTTGTCCCATCCATCCTACTTACTCTGTCCGGGGTGGCATACCATCTTGCTAAAACTTTATAATGGATTTCCGTTCTCCTATTGTCTAGTGCTGAGTAGTGGACCAGATTCAAAATTTTACCCAAAGTGTTACTATTACAGGGTGACCCCAGTTCCTGCTCCCACCTTTTGATGTAAGGAGGCGTCTTACCCTCTTGTTCCGCCCCCAGTATTCTATAAATTTGGCCTATAACACCCCCTGGGTGCTCCGTCGTGCAGGGTTTCTCCAGGGGTCTTAGCTCTTCCATGCTTCTTAGGGGCTTTGGTAGTTTGCCTATAAAATGGGAGAGCTGGAGATACCTCCACCTATCCATCACCCAAAGTTCTACTTCTCTACTCAATTCCGTGAAAGTGCGTATTTTCCCCCTACTAATAAAATTTTTCAGTTGAAGGGCGTCATCTTTTAACCAATTCCCGCCCACTGTCCGCATTCCTGGTTCAAAAAATAAATTATTTTTCATATATATTAATGGTGAATTGTGCGACCATTTGTGCTGAGTGTGGATTTTATCCCAAAGTTTAAAAGTGTTTTGTGTTAACGAAGAAATATTAGTGCTGAATATTCTAAATTTTGGAGGATTCCATAGTGAGTGTGCCAAGTTATTGTTGCTTAAGGAAAACTCAATGTTCACCCAACGCTTATCTGTCCCTTTCTTACTCCATTCTATAACCCGTGAAAGCACTACAGCAATATAGTACCTATTAAAGTCTGGTGCTGCTATTCCCCCTTTTTTTTTCCCTCTACTCAATGTTACGTAGGAGATGCGAGGTTTATTGCCACCCCAGACAGCCTCGCTGATTAATTTCCTTAAAGCCCTCAGGAAATACCTTGGTAAAGGGATCGGTAGCAGTTGAAATTTATACAAAATTTTGGGGGCGATCATCATTTTAACCGCATTCGCTCGTCCAAACCAAGAGAGCGGCCTCGACCGCAATCTCCTTGCCTCTTGCCTGATTTTGTCTAATAATGGGATGTAATTACTTTGAAATAGCTCTTTAATAGAGTTGGCTAGCTTGATACCCAGATAGTTGATCTCCCTTCTCCAGGGGAAGGGGAACACAGAGGCCAGATGAGCTTCTTCCTGCTTCGTGAAACTGATGTTTAAGATTTCGGATTTGCCGGGGTTGATTTTAAAATTGGAGACTTCTCCGTATAGCCTAAGGATTCGAAACATATTAGGGAGGGTTATTCTGGGATTTGAGACAAAAAAAAGTATGTCATCGGCAAATGCTGCCAGTTTATGCTCCTCTGTTCCCACCCACACCCCATTACAGTCGGGACTGTTCCGGATGGTGGCCAGGAGAGGTTCGAGGGACAAGACAAACAGGAGGGGGGAGAGAGGGCACCCCTGCCTGGTTCCGTTTTCCATTCCAAAAGATTTTGATAAGGACCCGTTCACCCTTACCACTGCAGTTGGACTACTATATAGGACCTTAACCCAAGAAATAAACCTGGGCCCGAACCCCATTGCTTCCAACGTGTACAGCAGGAACCCCCAGTCTACCCTGTCGAAGGCCTTTTCGGCATCTATCGACAGGAATAGAACTGGGGGTCCCCTGCATCTACAGTGCTCCGATAACAGCACCGCCCGTACCCCGTTGTCTCTGCACTGTCTTCCTGGGATAAAGCCGGACTGGTCCGGGTGTACCAGGCCTGCCATAAATCCCTTTAGTCTGTTTGCCAGGACCTTAGCGTACAGATTTAGATCCGCATTGAGCAGAGATATAGGCCGGTAGCTTGAACACATCCTAGTGTCCTTCCCTTCTTTTAATATTAGAGTTATCGTAGCGACCAGGGCCTCTCGTTCCATCGCACATCTGGTGCCCAGGTCGTTCCAATATTGGCAAAGCCTAGGGACCAGTATGTGTTTCATTTTCATTAGGTAGATGGAAGAGAAACCATCCGGACCTGGGCTTTTGCCCTTCGGGGTGTCTCTTAGCGCTGCCAAGATTTCCTCCTCCTCAATAGGTTTGTCCAGGAGATCTTTGTCCTCCCCAGATAGTACCCTTAGACCTGCTTCTTTTAGGAAATCTCTGCTCCTGGCCAGCCGAGCACTAACCTCCCCTTCCTTTTGTCTAATTGAGTACAGATCGGCGTAGAATTTTCTAAACTCATTGGCCATATCTTCGCTTGACACAATCTCTTTCCCACCCGCACCGTTTATTTTCTCAATAAAATTCCGCTCTCTTTTTTTCCTGATTAGTCTCGCCAGATGTTTGCTGGATTTATTGGCCCATAGATATTTATCTCTGGCTATTAAATTAGTGGCTCTCTTAGCCTCCTGCTCCATCATATCCCTCAGCTCCTCTCTCCCAGCGACCATTGCACAATAGCAGTCCAGATCCTGCCCTTTGGACTTTTTATGTGATTGTTCTAGGTGGAACAGGTCCGCTATCAGTTTTTCCCTTTTTTCCTTCCTTTTCTTTTTTAGACCCGCTCCTATGGATATGAGGATCCCCCGGATGTAAGCTTTATGCGCCTCCCAGAGAATAGAGGGTGATACCTCACCCGTGTCATTTACAGTGAAGAACTGATTCAGCTCGTTCTGGATCCGGTCTAATACTTCTGGGTCCTTGAGCAGGTCCTCATTCAGCTTCCACGAAAAAGAACTTCGCCCCGACTCTGGGAGCTTCAGCCTCATCGTGACCGGCGAATGATCTGAAAGGGTTGTTGTTTAAATTCTAGTTTCTACGACCCCCTCAAGCAAGCTATGGTCCACAAAAATATAATCCAGCCTGGAGTAGGTCACGTGCACAGGGGAGTAGAAGGTGTAATTCCTCTCTTTAACATGTTGTACTCTCCATACATCCATTAATTGGCTGTGGAATAATTTCCGCCTGATAGCTCCTAATGACACCTTCTTGATCCCCTGGGCAGGGGACGTGCTGTCCAGGGCCGGGTCCAAACAAAAATTTAAATCCCCTGCCAGGACCATCTCCCCCTCGCCAAATCCCAATAGTTTCTCTAGCACTTGTCCCAGGAAGGTAGTAGGGCTTCTATTCGGGCAGTACACATTGGCCAACGTGAACCTTCTAGTGCCTATAGAACCCTTCAGGAATATATAGCGACCTTCCGGGTCTATTAATCTGTCCCGTACTGAGAAGTTCACTGCTTTAGACAGCCCTATAGCTACTCCTTTAGACCCCCTGTCAGGGGAATCCCCGTAAAACCATTGAGGGATCTTTGGGGAAAACAATCTGACCCCTGTATTAAGGGTCAGGTGGGTCTCCTGCAGGAAGACTATGTCCCCTCGTAGATGACACAGTTCCCTCAATATTTTATGTCTTTTCCTGGGAGAGTTCAACCCTTTTACATTGTAGGATATAAATTTAATATCGGGCATCTTTAAAAAATATTCGTGTTAACCTCCATACTCTGCTCCCCTCGAACACAGCCCGCCCCCACCCTCCCCCCTCCTATCCCCTCCCTTCTAAGGGCCCTCCCTCCCTCCTTCCCTCCCCCCCTTCCTCTTCCCCCCAACCACCTGACCACCCCCTCAACCTTGCCCCACCCCCTTCCCACCGCCACCTGCCACCCACCTCCCCCCCTCCCCCCCATGGCGTCAACTACGCCCAAAGCCCGCCCGTATGGAAATACACTCATTCCACACTGCGGTGCTTCTCCCTCAGGGGATGAGCTCCTGCGCCGGCGTCCAGCGCCTGCCCCTCCCATTAGAGGGAGAGACAGGAGATGGAGACTCGGGACATCCCCGCCCCCAATCGTGCCCTCCACCTCCCCACAGTCCTCCCCACAAACTCAATGCAGATTATATTAAATAGATGGAACCCTGTTACCCTCCGCCCTCCCTCCAGCTACATTATATTTGCAAGTGACTTGAGTCCATAGTACCTAAGTCCTCGTGCTCCGAGGGCAACTGCCCCCCTAATGGGCCGAGAGGAGCGGCAGGGCGGGGGGAGGGAGGAGACGAGAGAGAGAAAAAAAAAAAAATTCTCTCCCCGCTCTCTCCCCCCCTAACCCACACCCCACCCCACCGCCCACCCCCGGCACCTATAGCAGATCAGGGACAGGAATGCCCAAGCTGCTGCAAAAGTCCTGCATTTCTTCCATGTATCTCATTCTGAAGGATCTGCCATCCCTAATAACTATCAGGGATGTTGGGAACCCCCAGCTGTACTTTATGTTAGCCTTCCTAAGTTGGTCCAGGATTGGTCTCATCTGTCTTCTCCTCTCCAGAGTCCCTGCTGAGAGGTCGGTAAAAATCTGCAGGTCCTTATTTTCAAATTTTAATGGAGGGGCCCCTTTTAATTTTTTCCAGATTTTTTCTTTGTCCTCGTATTGATGGAATTTAATTATAACGTCTCTGGGGGTGTCTTGCTTTATATGGGGGGGCTTCCTTATTCTATGGACCCTATCGATCCTCAGCACTTCGTCTTCCTGCCTGCCCAGTAGGGGATTGAAAATCTTCCTCATCTTCTCCCCCAGGTCCTCGTTTTGTTGTTCCGGGATTGATCTAATGCGTAAATTTTGTCGACGGCTCTGGTTCTCCTGTTCCTCGAGTCTAAACGCCAGCACGCGGTTTTCGTTCTGCACCCTCTTGACTTGTTCTTTTAAGACTGCTATGTCCTTAGCTTGGTTGCTGGAGGCCTCTTCCGCCTCCTCGACCCGACGGAGAAGGTGCCCCATATCAGAGCGGACGTTTAAGATCTCCTCTTTTATAATGCTTTCTAGTTTTTTTTCCAGTTTAGCGAACATTTCACTCATATCTGTTTTACTTGGTACTTGGGCCATAATTCTCTGCTCCTCAGCTGCATTATATGCTGGCGTCCCCTCCAGGTCCAGCTCTTCATGAGGCCTGTCACCCTGTCCCCCCTTTTGTTTCTGTTGCTCCTTTTTCTTAGTACCTGAATGTTTCGCCTCCATTCCTGGGCTCTTTACACCTGCTTCTTTTAGATATTTTTGAATGGAGCTAGTGTTTAAACTCTCTCTTTGGTTATTGGGTTCCACTAATCTCGATGACCGGCCTCTCATGTTTTCCTCTCTTTCCCGGTTTTCCCTTTTTGTGGTTTAGCGAGACGCAGACTCACGATGCCAGCTCTCTATGCTTTTCTGTTTGATAAACCGCAGCCCCCCTCGGACCGTTAGAGTGGGGGGTTAATAGTGTCCCTGGAGTTTATATAAGGTCACAGAGGTGAATGTCCTGTTTTGTTCCCCCTTCCAGACTCCAAATCAATGGGGAGGGTTGCTGATGACAGCGTACCTTATCAGTTCCAGCTCCAACCTGTGAAAAGTGCCCGGGGCTGAGAGACTAAGCCCTTACTGGCTAGGTGCTGACTTAGGCCGGGCAGTCACTGCGAGGGGGCATAGATGGCAAATGCTATCCCATTCAGCAGAAGATTCCAAATCTAACTGGAAAACATGAGGGGGGGGAGAAACCAAAGCGGCCTCAGTGCTTCAATCCCTTTTAAACTGTCCTTGGAGGGATAGTCATGCCCCCTGAACATATGCTTTTTCCAGACCCCCCCTAGCAACCACTTAGTACTCCAATATAAGCTAATCAAGATCGTGACCCGGAGTCAAAGTTATTGGATGGTGGCATCGGCAGTAGAAACTGTAAGACGTCTCCTACCTGTTTCTTTCATCCAGGCCATTGAACTTAGGAGAGGGTCTGCTGCTACTCCCTAGTCAGGACTCTTAGGGAGATTATCCTGCCGGTGATTCACCGTTCCAGACGGAGCGCATTAGGGGGGATGCACCAGGGACAGCCTTTACTGGGTCCGTAACGGGTCCGTGACAGGAGGACGCTCCGGGATCGCTGCTGCAAGTTGTGGTGGTAGGGGGGAGCAGAGCAGGTGGGTAGCCGGGCGTTCGAACCTACACCGGCCGCTCGTGGTCTCTCACCCCACGAGGCATCACCTCGGCTTGTCGGCGTCCCGTCTCGCAGCTTCCTGGAGCCGGCGCAAGGCTCCTCCCCTGTGCTGACGTCAGCCGCACATCACGTCAGCCCCCCGGTTGTGATCCTGAGAGATATTAATACAGGCGTGTGTGACTCTGTAGTGGGGTCCATATTGTGAGAACCCAGGGTGGAGGTGGATGAGCCTGGCAGCAGCGTTCATGATAGACTAAATAGTGGATAGCCTATTTAAAGGTAAAGTAATGAGGAGGGAGTTCCAGTAGTCAAGGCAAGAGAGAACCAGGGAGTAAATTAGGGGCTTTGTGGTGCCATTGTTTAGGAAGGGGCTTATTTTGGAGATTTTGTGGAGGTTGAGGCAGCAAGCTCTGGACTGTGATTGGAACATGGGGCCAAAAGGAGAGTTCAGAATTCAGGATAACACCTAGCAACCTGGCATGAAGAGATGGGTTTATGGTTTTGCCATTGATCTTGACAGTGAAGTCAGGGGAAGAGGCACATGGCAGAGGAAATATTATCAGCTCAGTTTTAAGTTGAGAGTGGTGTGACATCCAGGCTGAAGAAGCTCATTAGAGAGCGTAACGCTTACCGGTGCAAGGTGCCGCTATTCAGGAAGTTTTTTCTGTTCTCATCATTATTGATGATATGCATGTTTTTTACATTTGTATGTGAGTATTTTATGCCTGAGTTAAGTTTTATTAAAGTTTTATTAATTGTTATTAGCAGAGAGCACTATGGTTTGCCTTTGTTTTATATGGCTACACATGACTGAATGAGATCCCGGAGGAGGTCTGAGCTGTCTAGATGCACTGATGAGGATTGATGTTCTCGAGGTATCCTGAGAGATATTTCATCAGGAGGAGGAAGGGTTTCCCCAAGGCATTCTGAGAGATATTACTACAGGCGTGTGTGACTCTGTAGTGGGGTCCATATCGTGAGAACCCGGGGGAGGTCTGTCTTGTCCAGGAACACCAGGAGAAGGAAGGCTTTCTCCGAGGCATCCTGAAAGGTATTACTACAGGCATGTGTGACTCTGTAGTGATGTCAAGTTTGGGAGGTGAGCAGGCATTCCAGCTAGAGGTGGTGGTCACTGAAGTCACTGGATATCCATGAACTGTCACTATAAGATGCACTACGGTGGAATTGTGTCAATATTTGGACTTGTTTTTATGAGTTTTTTGGTTGCGCTACACTATATATTTTGTTTCTTATCCAGGCTGATATGTTGGTTAGTAAATTAGTGATGCTTACAGGGATGGACTGGCCATCGGGACTACCGGGAGTTTCCCGGTGGGCCGAATGGCTCAGTCGGCCAGTTTCAGCGGCTGCCTATTGTGTCTACGATTTACCCATCAATCACCGACAGCTGGCGTCTGACGGGTAGATCGAGATGCATGCAGAGTAGCGCAGGCAGCCTCTGTAGTAAGTTCTCTCTCATGTCACGCTGCTGCTGCTCCCCCCGGCGGCCCCTCCTCCTCCTCTCTTCTCGTCTATCTCCAGTTGCTTGTGACATCATCTGGGATGGACAAGAAGAGAGGAGGAGGAGGGGCCACCGGGGGGAGCAGCAGCAGCGTGACATGAGAGAGAATTTACTACAGAGGCTTCCTGCGCTACTCTGCATGTGAAGAAAACAAGTAAACGCTGTGCCCTTATTGTACCCTATGAGCCCTGAATGTGCCCTGATGTGCCCTGAATTTATCCCATGTGCCCTGAATGTGCCCTGAATGTACCCCATGTGCCCTGATTGTACCCTATGAGCCCTGAATGTGCCCTGATTGTACCCCATGTGCCCTGAATGTGCCCTGAATGTGCCCTGATGTACCCTGATGTACCCCATGTGCCTGATGTGCCCTGAATGTGCCCTGAATGTGCCCTGAATTTGCTCTGAATGTGCCCTGATGTACCCCATGTGCCTGATGTGCCCTGGTGTACCCCATGTGCCTGATGTGCCCTGAATGTGCCCTGGTGTACCCCATGTGCCTGATGTGCCCTGAATGTGCCCTGATGTACCCCATGTGCCTGATGTGCCCTGAATGTGCCTTGATGTGCCCTGAATGTGCCTGATGTGCCCTGATGTACCCCATGTGCCTGATGTGCCCTGAATGTGCCCCATGTGCCCTGATGTTCCCAGAATGTGCCTGATGTGCCCCAAATGTACCCTGATGTACCCCATGTGCCTGATGTGCCCTGAATGTTCCCTGAATGTGCTCTGATGTGCCCTGATGTGCCCTGAATGTGCCCCATGTGCCCTGATGTGCCCAAAAATGCCCTGATGTGCCCAAATGTGCCCTAATGTGCCCCATGTACCCTCATGTGCCCCATGTACCCTCATGTGTTGTACCCTGATGTGCTGTGTTCAGTTGCCCCGATGTGTGCTGTGCCCCGATGTGTGATGTACCCTGATGTGCTTGTACCCTGATGTGCCCTGATGTTCCCTGAATGTGCCCTGATGTGCCCTGAATGTGCCCTGATGTACCCCATGTGAATGATGTTCCCTGATGTACCCCATGTGCCTGATGTGCCCTGAATGTGCCCTGATGTACCCCATGTGAATGATGTTCCCTGATGTACCCCATGTGCCTGATGTGCCCTGAATGTGCCCTGATGTGCCCTGAATGTGCCCTGATGTGCCCTGATGTACCCCATGTGCCTGATGTGCCCCGAATGTTTCCTGAATGTGCCCTGATGTTCCCCATGTGCCTGATGTGCCCTGAATGTGCCCCATGTGCCCTGATGTGCCCTAATGTGCCCCATGTACCCTCATGTGCCTGATGTGCCCTGAATGTGTCCTATGTGCCCTGATGTTGCCTGAATGTGCCCTGAATGTGCCTGATGTGCCCTGATGTACCCCATGTGCCTGATGTGCCCTGATGTGCCCTGATGTACCCCATGTGCCCTGATGTACCCCATGTGCCTGATGTGCCCTGTGTGCCCTGATGTACCCCATGTGCCTGATGTGCCCTGAATGTGCCCTGATGTGCCCTGGGCCAGTCTGGATAAAGTCCAGGGCCACATTTTTGTCCCAGTCCAGCCCTGGATGCATATTAATTAGGGTATATCAAGGCAATGGTTAAACTCTCTTCACTAATAGAGAAGTCACTTTCATTTAAATCCCTCAAACTTTTGGTTCTTTCTGGAAAATGTGTTTCCAGACATTTTGTATTTAGTTCATGCAAACATAAACCTCACCTGACTGTGAGTCCTCTGGAGTCCATCTGAAGCTATCTCTTTGTCACCTTTTCTGACATTGTCACTTGGGCCCTTGTCATTTTGTGGGGGTTCTGTCTTCAATGAGGATTTAAGGTCACCTTTAGTTTGCTCAGAGGAGGAGTCACATTCTTGATGTAGAACGCTTTCATGTGGACTTGCCTTGTATGTCTCAGTGTTGCTTTGTTGATGTGGAACCTCCTCACTTTTCTCATTTTGGTTTTCTTCACAAGTGTGGTGCTGTGATGTGACTCCGGAGTCATCAGGAATTGTGTCACATGGTGGGATGTTGTATTCTTCCTTCTCATCATCTGGAGATGGATGTGACATGTCCTGTAATATCAAGATTTTGGTCATATATAAACCTTTTTAAACCACTGTAAACATACAAAACATAGACACAGAATGGTTGATTTACTGTAAAAATGTTTCCAAACTCTAGTTGTTGGTCTCACCATTTTACTGAGAGGAGGAAAAGAAAAAAACTATTTACTGAGCAGACTATAGGGAAACATTATGTTACCCCTCTTACCTGTCAATTAAGGCCCGAGAGGATAAAATCTATCATCTACTGTATCCCAACAATCACCCAAATGTAGTAGGTAAAAGAGGGAGTCCACAAACAAACTAAACTGTATCATTTCCCCTACAGTGCCCTCTAGTGACAGAACTGCACATTTCTCTTGTTTGAGAACTGTATTCAGAAGTACAGTGTTACTTGAGTTATATTCCAGGGTTTGCCTGTCTTCAGCTGAGAGAGCTTGCAATAATTTAATATTTTACATAAAATCACAGATATCTTTTATTAAGGTCTTCATGCTATATAGTTTGAATATTATGTCATAGATATATTATTTATCAATGTAAAAGAACAAATGCCACACTCTTTTCTTTTTTTCCAATTTTTCCAGAAAACAAAAAACGGTTTTGAAAAAAGTGGAAAAAAAAAGTTTTTCCCTCACAATTTTTCAGTTTGTTTCCAGGCCTTCCAATCTCTATGCAAACATAAAACTTACCTGTCCGCAAGTCCTCTGGAGTCCATCTGAAGCAACCTCTTTGTTATCTGCTCTGTCATTGTCACCGTGGTCCTTGTCATTTTGCAAGGGTTCCATCTTTGATGATGTGTCAACATCAGATTCCTCAGAGGAGGAGCCACATTCTTGGTGTAGAACGCTTTCATGTGGACTTGCTTTGTATGTGTCAGTGTTGCTTTGCCATTGTGGCACTTCCTCAGGTTTCTCTTTTTGGTTTTCTTCACTAGTGTAGTGCTGTGAAGAGACTTTGGAGTCATCAGAAATGTTGTCACATGGTGGGATGTTGTATTCTTCCATCTCATCATTAGTAGGTGGATGGGGCATTTCCTGTATTGTCAAGATATTGGTCAGATATAAACCCTTTTAAAACCTTTATTTATATATATATATATATATGAAAAGCAGTTTTAAAGACCCATGGCTGGGGATAAGAGCCACAGGCATTCACGATCTCCTTAAACAAGAGATCAAAAAAGCTGGTAAGCGGCATTGATATCATTGGTGGAGGAACTTTCCTGTCGCACTTTATCACATCTCCCATGGTGTTGTGGATGCATGTCACCAACGTTTGGAGGGCTATGATATCACCACTTGGAAAATCACTATGATCTGCACATTCAGTGGGATTTTTATCCAATAGCCCATTGGGCGGGACTTTACTATATACACTTTATATGTATACAATAATCCCTTTATATATTCATTATATATTTTTTTGTTATAATTTAGCACATTTCATTTGTGATTGTATTTAACTGTTAGTGTGACACAGGGAGTTGTCCATGCTAGATGAACACAGGTGTACAGGAGTCCCTAATAAATAGAATGGGGAGTGTATATTTTTGTGTTATGTATTTTGCTCTTTAATAAATATTAGTCAAATGACTGGGAGATCAGTAACCAGAAACCCTGGACCTATGTAACTTATTTATAAACATACACAGAAAGCTGTCCAGATCTTCCCAGATTGTTGGCATCTGAGTTTTATGCCACTTTTTTTGTTTCTGTCACATGACTGTAGGAAACCAATTCTTCCATTTTCTTTACCCGTTGGCTTGTCACTAGGTAACTCTGTTCCCAATATAGTATAATAAAGGGAAAGTGGTAATTGGGTGTTAGACACCTTTAAGAGAAAACCTTCCTCTAGTGATGTAATTGGTGGAGCTAGTGCCTATAAAAGTGTCAAGATAGGAGGGGCCTCGAGAGACGGGGGATGGGTCCAAACACCTTAGAGCTATGTGGATGTAGTCATTCACTGCTCATGGGCCCTCTACAGGGCTGAAACCCCAGGTGAGGTAGTACCAAACTCAGTAGGAACAGCTGTAGTAGCTCTGACTCATTTTAATGGTCTGCTATGGGTCATGAACACGGTGCAAAAGGCCTTTTGGGCCATGCCGGAGTCCGCTGATGTCAGTAGTGATGAAGCCTGGGAATGTGTGTACCATCTGGAAGTGTGCCCCACTGGGCAGAGCTATGGAAGGGACATTGAGAGAGACTGCTATACTAATGAAGGCACCTTGGTTATACTCGGTGAAGAAAGCTAAATGCTGTGCACTTAGTATACAGGAGGAAGTGGTCCAAACTCTGTGGTGCTCCCAAGGGGAGGATGTGCAAGGTGAAGATGGCTTACAGATTTTGTTTGGTGTTTGGTGCCTAAATGACAGCAGAAGAATGTCTTCTCCTGTGCATGGTGTTCCACGCCAAAGAAATCTTTTAGTATGTCAAATGTGAAGTTAAATGTCACGGCTATCTTTGAAAAGATACAGTAAAGTGTAGAGAATGCATTTCTTGTGTGGGCATTATTTAGTCATGAGTAGTCCTACAGCCAGGAGCTTGACACAATATGGTGGAGGGAACCATCATCGACAGTTGAGTTGTTGTCCTATCCTAGAAGAAGCTGGGGAGAATTTTAAAGTTTTGTGCCAAAGTCTAACCAATCACAAGTCAGTTTACAAACTGACTTTTACTTTTCCTTCAGCCAACTTATTTATAAACTTGAGCTTCCCTATTCCAGGAATGTAGTATTGCTGGAAAATGAAGATGTAGAACCACTGTGTGATCTGGCTCCAGGGCAGACTGCAGGGAAAGTGAGGGTGAGAGCTTTGGGAGACGGATCAAGAAACATTCTGGTGTTTGATATGACCATCAACTGAAGCTTATGATCTGTACCTTTATGATTTAATTTATTGTGCTGCTGCCCCATTATTGGCTGATTAGATAATTGCATGAAAAACAGATGTACAGGCGTTCCTAATAAACATTTTGAAGAGGAGTGTACATTTTTGTATTTTTTATTATGTTATTTTATAAATATTAGCTGAATGGCCAGGAGATCGGCAGATAACTCCCTTATGAACAGACACAGAAAGATGTCCAAATCTCCCCAGGTTGTTGGCATCTGAGTTTTGTGACACTTTTTGTTTCTGTCACATCACAGAAGGAAATTGATTCTGCAATTTAGTTTAATTTAATTGACTTTTACTTTGCATTCAGTCAACTATTTTGTAAAGCTTTTTTCCAGGAAGGTTCAGTAGTATTGCTTGAAAATGTCACCTTTTCTGTGTATCTTTGAATGTGAGTTAGGGACCTTAGATTGTAAGCTCCTTGAGGGACAGGGACTGAATGTATAATATATATGTAAAGGACTGCATAAATTGACAGCGCTGTACAAGTACCTGTAGTAAAATAAAATAATAAATTATAATAAAATAATATGTAAAAACCAGTGAATGATCTGGCTCTAGGGAGGACATTAGGAAAGGTGAGGGTGAGTGATTTGGGAGACCTATCAAGAGACTCTGTTACTTTGTTCTGAATGGGCAAAATATCAGGGTATATTAAGGAAATGGTTAAACTCTCTTCACTAATAAAGAAGTCGCTTACATTTAAATCCCTCAAACTGTTGGGTTTTTTCTGGAAAATGTGTATCCAGACATTTTGTATTCAGTTCGTGCAAACATAAACCTCACCTGTCTGTGAGTCCTCTGGAGTCCAACTGAAGCTACCTCTATGCCACCTTTTCCACCATTATCACAGAGGACCTTGTCAGTTTGTGGGGGTTCTGTCTTCAATGATGTGTTAAGGTAATGTTCACTTTTAGTTTTCTTGGTGGAGGAGTCATGTTCTTGGTGTAGAACGCTCTCATGTGGACTTGCCTTGTATGTGTCAGTGTTGCTTTGCTGATGTGAAACTACTTCAGTTTTCTCATTTTGGTTATCTTCACAAGTGTTGTGCTGTGATGTGACTCCGGACTCATCAGGAATTGTGTCACATGGTGGTATGTTGTATTCTTCCATCTCATCATTTGGAGATGGATGGGACATGTCCTGTAATATGAAGATTTTGGTCATATATAAACCTTTCAACATTATTATAAACATACAAGACACAGACACATGATGACTAGTAATCTAATCTTTTTAAAAAGACATATGAAAAACAATAAAAGTCCATTTAGGCAGTGGTGAAGTTCTCTTCTCTAGTGCAGTGGTCACTTAATACTTAATACTTAAATTTGTTGGGTCTTCCTGGAAAAAATCCCTCTAGACATTTTGTATTGAACTTCTGCTGCAGACATAAACCTCACCTGTCTTTGAATCCTCTGGAGTCCATCTGAAGCCATATTGGTGTCACCTTCTCTGTCATTGTCACAGAGGCCCTTGTCATTTTGCATGAGTTCTATCTTAGATGAGGTGTTAAGGTCAGGGTTAGCTTTAGATTCCTCGGAGGAGGAGTCCCATTCTTGATGTAGAACACTCCCATGTGAACTTGCATTGTAGTTGTCAGTGTTGCTTTGATGATGTGGAACTTCCTCAGATTTCTCATTTTGGTTTTCCCCACAAGTGTGGTGCTGTGATGTGACTCCGGAGTCATCAAGAATTGTGTCACATAGTGGGATGTTGTATTCTTCCATCTCCTCATCTGGAGATGGATGTGACATGTCCTGTAATATGAAGATTTTGGTCAGATGTAAACCTTTTAATATCTTTAGAAACATAAAAGACATGGATACGTGATGCCTATATGATGTGAATATTCTGTCGCAATGAATATTTAAAAATTTTCAGGATGTAAAGCTCAATCACTGCAGCCTCCTCTTTCTGTTCTTGACTGATAGGAACCTGACATGGTCTTCTACTGTGTATACCCGTCCTCCTCAAGGTGTGACATGCTGTGTATTCTGAGATGCTTTTCTGCTCACTACAGTTGGACATTTTTGATTATCTGAATGAATGCAGCCTTTCTGCCAGCTACAACTAGTCTAGTCATTCTTATCTCTTCCATTTTTAGTACTGGTGCACTGTGGATTTTCTTTGTCTTTCGCACCATTTTGATTAAACTTTGGAAATTATTGTGTATACAATTCTCAGCAAATGAACAGATACTAAAATTTTCAAACTGGCCCATCTGGCACTAAACATCATGTCACAGTTAGAATAACTGAGATCATATTTGTTCACATTCTGGTGTTTGATGTGACCATCAACTGAAGCTTCTGATATGTACCTTCATGATTCTATTCACTGTTCTGCTGCCTCATTATTGGCTAACTAGATAATTGCATGAAAATAGATGTATAGGAGTTCATAATAAATAGGTAAATGGAAAAATGCAGCGCATGTACAAATGAGCATAAGTCTTTAGAATGGTGAAACAGTAAGGAAATCAATAATTAACCACAGGTGCCTTGAAACAAAAACGTCCATAGATGGATGTGAATGTCCAACTGCACAGGAGGTGTAAGTACTCCAAGGGGTGGTGGTGATCTGATGGTTGTCAGAAAGCACCAGGCATCTTACAGCGACTTCCCAACCGAGAAACTGGGTTCCAATGGGTCATTCAGAGAAAGTGCAAAAAAGCCTCTTACCGGATCCTGTGGATTCCCATGTCAGCGACAGGGAATCGCATGCGCAGTTTGTCAACAATGACGTGGTATATGTACCCGACACGTTTTGACCTAGGGGTCTTCAACACGCGTCGGGTACATATACCACTCTCCCTGTTGCCCATTTGTTTTTATCCACCGTGATCACGTTTTTATTTGTTTATGGTCGTTTTTGTCAATAAAAACACCCTTTTTTATCTACACCATGTGGAGGCATATTCCTTTTGTTTCCACATTTACCGCATGAGACCCAGTCCCTCCAACTGCTCCTTTTGGGGACCGTTTGTGAAACTTCTGATGCACGCTGGGATGGTTCGGTGTAAGGACGGTTCATTGTGAGGACCCATTCGGTTGCCGGCAGAGATCCGTACAGACCACAATCCAAGGGATTGGCGATTCCTGATCTCCCATTCCACGTCATTGGTGACAAACTGCGCATGCGATTCCCTGTCGCTGACATGGGAATCCACAGGATCTGGTAAGAGGCTTTTTTGCACTTTCTCTGAATGACCCATTGGAACCCAGTTTCTCGGTTGGGAAGTCGCTGTAAGATGCCTGGTGCTTTCTGACAACCATCAGATCACCACCACCCCTTGGAGTACTTACACCTCCTGTGCAGTTGGACATTCACATCCATCTATGGACGTTTTTGTTTCAAGGCACCTGTGGTTAATTATTGATTTCCTTACTGTTTCACCATTCTAAAGACTTATGCTCATTTGTACATGCGCTGCATTTTTCCATGTACCTATTTGTTGTTTTTGTCAGACTGTATGCAGCAGCTTCCATTTATTTCACTGGTTAGCGCAGTGTTTTCCATTTAGATTGATGAGGAGTGTAAATGTTTGTATTTTGTTCTTTGATAAATATTAGCTGAATGATAAGGAGATCAGCAGCCAGAACTCCTGGACCTATGTAACTCCTGTGTAAACATACACAGAAAGTTGTCCAGATCTCCCCAAATTTTTGGCATCTGAGTTTTGTGACATGTTTTTGTTTCTGTCACATCACAGAAGGAAATTGATTCTGACATTTCATTTTTCTCAACTGACTTTTACTTTGTCTTTAGTCAACTATTTTGTAAATCTCCATTCCAGGAAGGTACAGTAGACTTGATAGAACATTAAGATTTAAAACCAGTGAATGATCTGGCTCTAGGGAGGACATTAGGAAAGGTGAGGGTGAGTGATTTGGGAGACCTATCAAGAGACTCTGTTACTTTGTTCTGAATGGGCAAAATATCAGGGTATATTAAGGCAATGGTCAAACTCTGTTCACTAATAGAGAAGTCACTTCCATTTAAATCCCTCAAACTGTTGGGTCTTTCTGGAAAATGTGTTTCCAGACATTTTCGTGCAAACATAAACCTCACCTGTCTGTGAGTCCTCTGGAGTCCAACTGAAGCTATCTCTATGTCACCTTTTGGTCAGGTATAAACCTTTTAAAATCTAAAGAAACATACAAGACATGGATACATGATGCCTATATGATGTGAATATTCTGTTGCAATGGATATTTTACATTTGTCAGGAAGATGTATAGCTTAATCACTGCAGCCTCCTCTTCCTGTTCTTGGCTGATAGGAACCTGACATTGTCTTCTGCTGTTGTAGCCCATCCTCCCCAAGGTGTGACATGATGTGTATATTAAGGCAATGGTCAAACTCTGTTCACTAATAGAGAAGTCACTTCCATTTAAATCCCTCAAACTGTTGGGTCTTTCTGGAAAATGTGTTTCCAGACATTTCCGTGCAAACATAAACCTCACCTGTCTTTGAGTCCTCTGGAGTCCAACTGAAGCTATCTCTATGTCACCTTTTCCGCCATTATCACAGAGGACCTTGTCATTTTGTGGGGGTTCTGTCTTCAATGATGTTTTAAGGTAATGTTCACCTTTAGTTTTCTCAGGGGAGGAGTCACGTTCTTGGTGTAGAACGCTCTCATGTGAACTTGCTCTGTAGGTGCCAGTGTTGTTTTGTTGATGTGAAACTTCCTTAGTTTTCTCATTTAGGTTTTCTTCACTAGTGTGGTGCTGTGATGTGACTCCGGACTCATCAGGAATTGTGTCACCTGGTGGGATGTTGTATTCTTCCTTCTCATCATCTGGAGATGGGCCGGACATGTCCTGTAATATCAAGATTTTGGTCAGATATAAACCTTTTAAAACCATTAAGAAAACATACAGACACTTGATGACTTGCAATCTCAACTTTTTTAAAAAGTTGTATACAATAGTACTAAAAGTCCATTTAGGCAGTGGCGAAGCTCTCTTCTCTAGTACAGTGGTCACTTCCCTGTAAATACCGTATTTATCGCAGGCGTATAACACACACCCCAAGTTTAGGAGGGAATTTTAAGGAAAAAAACTTACATTTAAATGCCCATCAATGCAGCCTTATCAGTGTCCATCTGCATGCTTGCCCAGTGTCATTTGCAGCCTTATCAGTGTCCATCTGCAGCCTTGTCAGTGACATTTGCAGCCTTGCCCAGGCTGCAGTTAAACTGCAGTGACTTGTCAGTGTCACTGCAGTTTGAAAATGGCGCTGCCGGGATACACAGAGCCGGTCCTCAGCTCTTCTCGGCTCCTCTTGTAACCCCGTCCAGTCCCGCCCTATGATGGACATAACACAGGTCCAATGGCGGGACTGGGCGTGACTGTGAGTTGAGCCAAGCGCCGCCCATATACATACATAGCCGAGTGTGCTCAGCTAGGTTCGGCTAGCTCCGCTCACAGTCATGCCCAGTCCCTGTGTTATGTCCATCATTTGCAGGACTGGGCGTGACTGTGAGCGGAACTAGCCGAGCCTAGCTGAGTACACTCGGCTATGTATGTATATCGCTCGCTCCGCTCACAATCAGCGGGGGGATCGGCGGGGATCGACGTATAACACCCACCCGCGATTTTCCCCTCATTTTAAGGGGAAAAAAGTGTGTGTTATACGTCGATAAATATGGTACCTAAATCTGTTGGATCTTCCTGCATAAAATCCCTCCAGACATTTTATATTCAACTTCTACTGCAAACATAAACCTCACCTGTCTGCGAGTCCTCGAGAGACCACCCAAAGCCATATCGGTGTCACCTTCTCTGTCGTTGTCACAGAGGCCCTTGTCATTTTGCAGGAGTTCTATCTTTGATGAGGTGTTAAGGTCAGGTTTAGCTTTAGTTTCCTCGGAGGAGGAGTCACATTCTTGATGTAGAACACTCCCATGTGAACTTGCATTGTAGTTGTCAGTGTTGCTTTGATAATGTGGAACTTCCTCAGATTTCTCATTTTGGTTTTCTTCACAAGTGTGGTGCTGTGATGTGACTCCGGAGTCATCAGGAGTTTTGTCACATGGTGGTATTCTGTATTCTTCCATCTCATCACCTGGAGATGTTGGGGACATGTCCTGTAATATCAAGATTTTGGTCAGATATAAACCTTTTAAAATCTAAAGAAACATACAAGACATGAATACATGATGCCTATATGATGTGAATATTCTGTTGCAATGGATATTTTACATTTGTCAGGAAGATGTATAGCTTAATCACTGCAGCCTCCTCTTCCTGTTCTTGGCTGATAGGAACCTGACATTGTCTTCTGCTGTTGTAGCCCATCCTCCCCAAGGTGTGACATGATGTGTATTCTGAGATGTTTTTCTGCTCACTACAGTTGATTATCTGTATGAATGCAGCCTGTCAGGTCCAAACAGTCTAATCATTCTTCTCTTATCTCTTCCTTTCTTAGAACTGGCACTTACTGGATTTTTTTTCGCACCATTCTGAGTAAACTCTGGAATCTGTTGTGTATAAAATTCTCAGCAGATGAACAGATACTGAAATAATCAAACTTCCCCATCTGGTCCTAATAATCGCGCCGTGGTTACAATAACTGAGATCACATTTGTTCCCACTCTGGAGTTCAATATGACCAACAACTGAAGCTTCTGATCTCCACCTTCATGTTTCTTTTCACTGTTCTGCTGCCTCATTATTGGCTGATTAGATAATTGCATAAATAGCAGATGTAAAAGAGTTTGTAATAAATAGATCAAGGAGGAGAGTACATTTTTGTATTTTGCTTTTTAATAAATATTATCTGAATGACCAGGAGATCAGCAGCCAGAACTCCTGGACCTATGTAACTCCCTTATGAACATACACAGAGAGATACCCAGATCTCCCCAGATTGTTAGCATCTGAGTTTTGTGACACTTTATTTCTGTCACATCACAGAAGGAAACTGATTGTGCCATTTCATTTTATTAAACTGACTTTTACTTTAGTCAACTATTTTGTAAATCTGAGCTTTTCTATTCCAGGAATGTAGTATTCCCTCATCAACACAGTTAGTCAATTTCTCCTGCAATGCTAATGTGTTCTGTTGGTGGAGAACCTTCACTCCCGAAGGACCCAGTGAAATTACTACTGGCGGCTATAGCCACCACCAGTGTTTTTTTTGTGCAAAACAAGAGAGGTGATTGCTAAAGCTACAGGAGGTATCTTTATTATTATTATTTGCAAAGATATTGGTTACTTTGTGTATATGAGCATAAAAATCTGAGTGAATAGTGCTGTGTTAAGATAGGAGGGGCGATTGCTAAAGTCGCAATTGTTCTATAAAGAGACTATGTCACTTTATTCTGAACAGGCAAACTTTCAGGGTCTATTTAGTCAAAAGTCAAGCTCTCTTCTGGTCACTTCCCTGTAAATATCTAAATCTGTTGGGTCTTTCTGGAAAATATCCGTTCAAGACATTTTGTATTGAGTTCATGAAAACATAAACCTCACCTGTCTGTGAGTCCTCTGGAGTCCATCTGAAACCACCTCTTTGTCACCTTCTCCGTCATTGTCACAGTGGTCCTTGTCATTTTGCAAGAGTTGTATCTTTGATGAGATGTTAAGGTCAGGTTCAGCTTGAGATTTGTCTGAGAAGGAGTCACATTCTTGGTGTATAACATTCTTATGTGGACTTGCTTTGCATGTGTCAGTGTTGCTTTGCTGATGTGGAACCTTTTGAGTTTTCCCATTTTGATTTTCTTCACAACTGTCATTCTGTGATGTGACTACGGGACCATCAGGAATTGTGTCACATAGTGGGATGTCGGGTTCTTCCATCTCATCATCTGGAGATGGATGGGACATGTCCTGTAATATCAAGATTTTGGTCATATTTGAAATCTTCTACAACCTTCATAAACATACAAGGCATGGGTGCCTACACAAATTCACATGCTGTGGCAATGGATATTTTATTTTTTCAGGAATATGTAAATCTCTATCCGACTATTCAGAAAGAACATGCTGCTGATATTGGAGCACAGATCTATGGTAGATTTACTGAGCAATTTATTGGGAACATTATATTCATACTGAGTTAGGCCTCCCTTAGTTCTTCATGGCGTGGATTCCACATTTCTCCAATATTTATTTGAGATTCTGCTACATGGTAACACAATTTCTGTAGATTTGTCAGCTGCACATTCATGTTGGGAATTTCCTTTTCTACCATTGTGTATACATTTCCTAGCAGATCAACAAATACAGAAATAATGAAACCAGCCCATCTGGCACTAACAATCACACCACGGGTAAAATAACGGACATCACATTTCTTGCCATTCTAGTATTTGATATGACCATCACCTGAAGTTTCTGATAAATACCTTCATGATTTTATTCTTAGTGCTGCTGCCTCATTGTTGTCTGATTTGTGAAAGTCAGGTGTACAGGAGTTCCTAATAAATACTGTAGATTGCGAAGTGTACATTTTTGTATTTTGCATTTTGCTCTTCAATAAATATTAGCTGAATGATCAGGAGATCAGCAGCCAGAACTCCCCTATGAACGTACACAGGGAGATGTCCAGATCTCCCCGAGTTGTTGGCTTCTGAGATTTAGGACAGTTTTTTTTCTGTGACATGCCAAAAGGAAAGGATTCTCCAATTTTGTTTTACTCAATTTACAGACATGCTACACCCAGGTTTAAAGCCCACCTTCTGGATGTTGTATATTATTATTATTATAATACAGGATTTATATAGCACCAACAGGTTGTGCAGCGCTTTACAACATCAGGGAAGGCAGTACAGTTACAATACAATTCAATACAGGAGGTATCAGAGGGCCCTGCTCGTTAGAGCTTACAATCTAGAAGGGAGGGTCAAGTGGAACAAAGGGTAGTAGCTGTGGGTAATGATCAGATGGACAAAATGAAAATACAGTTGTTAGATGTGGGTGGGATAGGCTTCTCTGAAGAGGAGGCTTTTCAGGGATCATCTAAAAGCTAATAGAGTAGGAGATAGACGGACAGATTGGGGTAAGGAGTTCCATAGGCTTGGAGAGGCTCTCGAAAAGTCCTGCAGGCAAACATGGGAGGAGGTGCTTAGAGAGCTAGAGAGCAGGAGGTCTTGAGAAGAATGAAGAGAACGATTAGGATGGTATTTTGAGACTAGGTCAGTGATGTAGCTGGGGGCAGAGTTGTGGATGGCTTTGTAGGCAGTTGTTAGTATTTTGAATTTACTTTTTTGGGTTTGCGGAAGCCAATGGAGGGATTGACAGAGAGAAGTGGCAGACACAGAGCGATTGGTGAGGTGGCTGAGTCTGGCAGCAGCATTCATGATGGACTGAAGGGGGATAGAGTATGCAGAGGTAAGCCAATGAGGAGGGAGTTGCAGTAATCGAGGCGAGAGATGACCAGGGAGTGAATGAAGAGCTTTGTTGTGTCATTGGTTAGAAAGGGGCATATTTTGGAGATGTTGCGGAGGTTGAGGCTGCAAGATTTGGACAGTGATAGGACGTGGGACTTAAAGGAGAGTTCAGAGTCCAGGACTACTCCTAGGACCTTGGCCTGTGGGGATGGGCTGATAGTTGTGAGAGATCAGGGGAAGAGGCACGTGGGGGAGGAAAATTTATAAGTTCGGTTTTGGATAGATTGAGTTTGAGAAAGTGGTGTAACATCCAAACTGATATATCTGATAGTAAATTAGTGATACGTAAGGAGACTAAAGGAGTGGGTTGAGGGGTAGAGAAATAGAGTGTCGCTAGCGTAGAGATGGTATTGGAAGCCATGGGATGCTATTAGCTGACCCAGGAAGGAGGTGTAGATTGAAAATAGGAGAGGTCTAAGAACAGAACCTTGGGGGACCCCAACGGAGAAAGGAAGAGGAGAGGAGGAAGTAGAATTGTAAGTAACGCTAAAGGTGCAGTTGGAGACAGTCATGGAGAACAAAGGCGTGGAGTTTTTTGAGGAGGAGGGAGTGGTCAACCATATCAAAAGCAGCAGAGAGGTCCAGAAGTAGGAGTACAGAATAGTGTCCCTTAGTTTTGGCCGTTAGTTGATCGTTTTTGTTAGTTTTAGGAGAGCAGTTTCTGTGGAATGTTGAGGACGAAATCCAGACTGAAGGGGATCAAGAAGGCTATTATCAGCGAGGTGGACGCTTAGTTGGTTGTAGACTAGACGTTCAAGGAGTTTGGATAAAAAGAGGAGCAAGGAGATGGGGCGTAGGTTAAGATTATGTGTCTATGGGAATGTTTGACCATTCTTCCAGAAGCGCATTTGTAAGGTCAGGCAATGATGTTGGATGAATGTGGAAGAAGGTGCTCTGGTCAGATGAGACCAAAATGTAACTTTTTGGCCTAAAAGCAAAATAATAAAGGAACAGGATATATTGCCAATGATGTTATTATTACTATATTTTACCTCTATCTCTATGTTTATATTTAGATTTATTGTTCTCATGATGAATCAATATGAATGTCAATAACAGATTTTTGTTTTTTAATTTTATTTTCATATTCATTTTCTTGTGTCATGTATTAATAGGATACCATATTTAATTGCTGTAAAATTGTATTCTACCTATATAATTAGTTCTATCTGCCTATTAAAATTTGAAGCTTTAATTATTTTTTCCCATTAGATGGGAGCACTAACATAATATAAATACAGCACATACAGCCTTTGTTCTTGTTAGCTTGAAAAAGAAACGTGCATTCCTCCCACCACCAGGGTGCGCCCACTCGGAAATGCGCCACGAGCACCCCGGTAACATCATTCCAACCAGTGCTGCGGTTCAGGGAGCGTTCCAAGCCTCAGCTACGGCTTTCCTCCATCACATCACCCTTTGCATAGATAGAGAACCAACATGATGGATTATTACGGTGCCAGAGAGGAACTATTTCACAAAATACTTTAGAATAAATTTATTATACAAAAAATTCATACATAGAAAAAACAATAAAATCATCCAATTGATTGTAAGGTTCAACAAAATAGTTACAAAAGATATCACAGAGAAGGTTGATGCGTTAAACTTATTAGCTTCTTCAGAACCGATTACTCAGTGATTTGCAACAAAGAACCTTATATTGAAGACCTGGGAGAAAACAAATAACATTGAGGATAGTTTCATGTCATGTATCAGATAGGTAGAGTGCACATATCTCATGTAGGAGAAATTATAATAATAATCATAGTATACTCAAAAGAAAGATCTTTGCTTTGTTTAACATATAAACTTACATAAGATAGCTTCACCCACAACACCTATAGAACAATCGATATGCCCATATCAAACGAGGAGGATAGATGACTGAACAAATACAGAGATGTTAGTTCACTGTAGCCCCTAGGTGAGAACAGTAACCAATATAATATTCCAAGATAATTTCACTCCATCCAAAAAATATTTATAACATAAAATATGTGAATACTTACTACTGTCCTCTGCTACATAAGATATAGTGGTTCAATGTAATTAATTGGCAGGGTCCCAGCCCCGAGAGGATAACATTTTCTTGACACCTAGATAATCCACAAGGTAGCTCATATTAGATATTTAAATATGTACTCCCAAACATCACAAAAGAGAGGAATGGGCAGATAACAAAAATTATTAATATACTTGTATAGGTTATCAAAAGGGACAACTGCTATCATCAAAACAAGACGTCCTGCACACAAACAGAGCCAATCTAATTCAAAGGAAGTCATACAGCTAGTGCATATGGGTTCAGCGGGGACAGCAACAAATCATTCCTGCTAGTAATATCCAGCTAGGAGAAAAAAAAAACAATACACAATAGGCCAGGTATATGAAGACTCAAACGAAATGACTCCAACTGCCAACAACTGTTATAATATTAGCCTACAGACTCACCATTGGTATCTCTACACAGCAGAAAAGGCACAGCTCACCAGACCACACCGCCAATACTGACTAAATAGTCAGTTTGGTGCCAAAAAACGGCATACTAGCTGATTACCCACATCTACATCAGTTGGAGCTGTGTTGAGACCGGAAACAGGATGCAGAGTTTACACCATCCATAGAGGCACCGTCATACACAAGCCATTACACCCAGCAAAACCGAAACCGAAACCAAATACATGCGCCAATGGCACAGCCACCATACCATACAACAGGCTCATAGGCAGCACCACACATATATATATCAGCCTATAATCACTAACATTTCATAGACAGATGCTGGTACCCTGTTACACTAAATCATGTCATCACCATATTAGCAGTAATGAACGGCAGAAATCCCCCCGATGCCTCCACCTCAGCTCCACCACCATGGTCCGGCCAAGGAAGCAAATATAGCAACCTTGCCCCCAGATGATTACCATGCTAGGTGGGACCTGCCATATCATAACTAGGGATGAGCTTCGAGTTCGACTCGAACATTGGCTGTTCGCAAGTTCGCCGAACAGCGAACAATTTGGGGTGTTCGCGGCAAATTCGAATGCCGCAGAACACCCTTTAAAAGTCTATGGGAGAAATCAAAAGTGCTAATTTTAAAGGCTTATATGCAAGTTATTGTCATAAAAAGTGTTTGGGGACCCGGGTCCTGCCCCAGGGGACATGGATCAATGCAAAAAAAGTTTTAAAAACGGCCCTTTTTTCAGGAGCAGTGATTTTAATAATGCTTAAAGTGAACCAATAAAAGTGTAATATCGCTTTAAATTTCGTACCTGGGGGGTGTCTATAGTATGCCTGTAAAGGGGCGCATGTTTCCCATGTTTAGAACAGTCTGACAGCAAAATGACATTTCGAAGGAAAAAACCCATTTAAAACTACCCGCGGCTATTGCATTGCCGACAATACACATAGAAGTTCATTGATAAAAACGGCATGGGAATTCCCCACAGGGAAACCCCGAACTAAAATAAAAAAAAAAAAATGATGTGGGAGTCCCCCTAAATTCCATACCAGGCCCCTCAGGTCTGGTATGGATATTAAGGGGAACCCCGGCCAAAATTAAAAAAAAATGACGTGGGGTTCCCCCTAAATTCCATACCAGACCCTTTAGGTCTGGTATGGATTTTAAGGGAAACTCTGCGCCAAAAAACCCCAAAAAAACTGTGTGGGGTCCCCCCAAAAATCCATACCAGACCCTTATCCGAGCACACAACCTGGCAGCAGGAAAAGAGAGGGGGACGAGGGTGCGCCCCCCCCCCTCCTGAACCATACCAGGCCACATGCCCTCAACATTGGGAGGGTGCTTTGGGGTAGCCCCCCAAAACACCTTGTCCCCATGTTGATGAGGACAAGGGCCTCATCCCCACAACCCTGGCTGGTGGTTGTGGGGGTCTGCGGGCGGGGGGCTTATCGGAATCTGGAAGCCCCCTTTAACAAGGGGACCCCCAGATCCCGCCCCCCCGTGTGAAATGGTAAGGGGGTACTTACCCCTACCATTTCACTAAAAAACTGTCAAAAATGTTAAAAATGACAAGAGACAGTTTTTGGCAATTCCTTTATTTAAATGCTTCTTCTTTCTTCTATCTTCCTTCATCTTCTTCTTCTTCTGGTTCTTCTGGCTCTTCTGGTTCTTCCTCCGGAGTTCTCATCCAGCATCTCCTCGCGGCGTCTTCTATCTTCTTCTCCTCGGGCCGCTCCACACCCATGGCATGGGGGGAGGCTCCCGCTCTTCTCTTCATCTTCTTCTTCATCCTCTTCTCTTCTTCCTTCTTCTCTTCTTCTCTTCTTCATTTTCTTCTCCGGGCCACTCCGCATTCATGCTGGCATGGAGGGAGGCTCCCGCTGTGTGACGGCGTCTCCTCGTCTGACGGTTCTTAAATAATGGGGGGCGGGGCCACTCGGTGACCCCGTCTCCTCTGACGCATGGGACATGACGGGACTTCCCTGTGGCATTCCCCGTGACAGGGAAAATGAAGAAGAGAAGAAGAGAAGAAGGAAGAAGAGAAGAGGATGAAGAAAAAGATGAAGAGAAGAGCGGGAGCCTCCCCCCATGCCATGGGTGCGGAGCGGCCCAAGGAGAAGAAGATAGAAGACGCCGCGGAGGAGATGCTGGACGAGAAAGCTGGAGGAAGAACCAGAAGAGTCAGAAGAACCAGAAGAAGAAGAAGATGAAGGAAGATAGAAGAAAGAAGAAGCATTTAAATAAAGGAATTGTCAAAAACTGTCTCTTGTCATTTTTAACATTTTTGACAGTTTTTTAGTGAAATGGTGGGGGTAAGTACCCCCTTACCATTTCACACAGGGGGGGGCCCGAGATCTGGGGGTCCACTTGTTAAAGGGGGCTTCCAGATTCCGATAAGCCCCCCGCCCGCAGACCCCCACAACCACCGGCCAGGGTTGTGGGGATGAGGCCCTTGTCCTCATCAACATGGGGACAAGGTGTTTGGGGGGTTACCCCAAAGCACCCTCTCAAGGCAGGCATGTGGCCTGGTACGGTTCAGGAGGGGGGGGCCGCACTCTCGTCCCCCCCTCTTTTCCTGCGGCCTGCCAGGTTGCATGCTCGGATAAGGGTCTGGTATGGATTTTTGGTGGGACCCCACGTCATTTTTTTTTTAAATTTGGTTCAGGGTTTCCCTGTGGGGAATTCCCATGCCGTTTTTATCAATGAACTTCTATGTGTATTGTCGGCAATGCAATAGCCGCGGGTAGTTTTTAAATGGTTTTTTTCCTTCAAAATGTCATTTTGCTGTCAGACTGTTCTAAACACGGGAAACATGCGCCCCTTTACAGGCATACTATAGACACCCCCCAGGTACGAAATTTAAAGGTATATTACACTTTTATTGTTTGACATTAAGCATTATTAAAATCACTGCTCCTGAAAAAACGGACGTTTTTAAAACTTTTTTTGCATTGATCCATGTCCCCTAGGGCAGGACCCGGGTCCCCAAACACTTTTTATGACAATAACTTTCATATAAGCTTTTAAAATTAGCACTTTTGATTATTCATGTTCGTGTCCCATAGACTTTAACGGTGTTCGCGTGTTCGAGCAAACTTTTTTCCTGTTCGCATGTTCTGGTGCGAACCGAACAGGGGGGTGTTCGGCTCATCCCTAATCATAACTACAGTGATAACAGCCCCGCATTAAATCAAATCCATACCATTATTCCAACCTAGCTATGAAGGCTGGGAGAGGGATCCCCATTTGTGTGAAAATTAATCATAGGTATCGATTTTATTAAGACACTTCACATCACTCAATATCATTTACTTCTTCCATATTCTATTCACATTTCTTTAAAGAGAATTTATTATATACAATATATACATTCCAGTTTCAATATACATACATTGTCTCAGGTTTAACATACCAACAGACGGAAATAAGCGGTATCTATAATAGAGAGAAATGTAAGAGTAAAAAATCAACCTATACCTTCCATTGTTCTTATTGCTATTATAAAAACGGTCTAAAACTCAAGGAGTCATTTAGGCCCGGTGCATGTATAGTATTTAACCTATAAATCCATTTAGCTTCGCGCTGAAGCAATTTCTGGTAAACATTTCCACCCCGTGGATCTTCTCTGATCTTTTCAAGAACAGTGAAGCAGACCATTGAGGTATCATTTTTTATGCTTCACTGCAACATGCCGACCAATTGGTGTATACAGTAGATTTTTTCTAATATAGTATATGTGGTCGTACATTCTCCTCCAGAAATTTCTGAAGGTTTTACCAATGTAAAATGAACCACATTTACAAAATATTATATATAACCCCCTTGGTTTGACAATCTGCATAAAATTTCTTGTTGTGGATTTCTCCATTTGGTAGAGTATATGAGGAAGCCTCAAGTATCCAATCACAGTATTCACATTTATTTCATTTATCCATCCCTTGTCTCTCTTCCAGGTTACCCATATTCTCCTAGAAGTGGCTGTGGACTAACTTGTCCTTTAGGGACCGACATTTCTTATCAGTAATTTGTGGGGATCTCCCAACATACTTATTAAGAATACAATCACCCATCAAAAGATGCCAATGTTTACAGATTGCTTGTCATTATCACCCGTACAGTATCCTCTCTTGGTTAGCCTTGATCTTAGCAAATTGGACTCCAATCTAAAGGAATCCTCTGTACAGCAATTTCGCCTAAGACGCAAATACTGCGAATAGGGGATGCTTCTAATCAGCGGTAGGGGATGAGAACTAGCCGCATGGATTATAGTATTCCCGGCAGTCTCCTTTCTAAATAATGTAGTATCTATTGTTCCATCATTCTGCTTTGGAATGGTCACATCCAAAAAAGCCAGGGACAATTTATCATAGTTCATGGTGAACTTAAGATTGAAAGTATTCTCGGCCAGCCTACTCATAAACCTCTCCAACCCCTCAACACTTGCCTTCCATACCATAAAAATATTGTTGATGTATCTGTGCCAACATATTATGTTGGCCAGATACATCGACATGGAATCGCCTGAAAACATAGTATGCTCCCACCCCCCTGCAGGACACGATGGCCTTGTTAAGACTGTTGTACAAGAAAACAACTCCAATAGAGAGCCTTTTGGTCTCGATAGATGTAGAGGCGCTCTATTGTAGCATACCTCACTCTTTGGGGCTTTCGGTTGTGGAAGGTTTTTTTGAGTGAAGGTGACATATCAGCCAGACAATACAATGCCTTTGTTGTACTGTTATTACGACATATTTTGACCAAAAATATGTTTTTGTTTGACGGCTCCCACTACCTCCAGGTGCAGGGGGTGGCGATGGGCACTTGTTGTGCCCTATTGTACGCCAACCTGTACCTGGGGGGGTGGGAGCATACTGTGTTTTCAGATTATTCTATGTCGATGTATCTGGCCAACATAATATGTTGGCACAGATACATTGATGATATTTTTATGGTATGGAAGCAAGTGTTGAGGAGTTAGAGAGGTTTATGAGTAGGCTGGCCGAGAATACTTTCAAACTTAAGTTCACCATGAACTATGATAAATGGTCCCTGGCTTTTTTGGATGTGACCATTCTAAAGCAGAATGATGGAACAATAGATACTACATTATTTAGAAAGAATTACAGCGCACACATGCAAAAAAGACATTTACCTCCAGCAAGGCTAGTTTAAAAGCACCTAGACATTTTCAAAAAATATTATCAAAAAATATGGGGATTTGGTCACACTATATTGCTATATGGTGCTAAGCCCACTTACTACGACAAAGTACCTCATGATTAGTGGGTCCTACACTATCCATAGATTGGGAGATCCTGCTTCTCTGAACCATGAGAGCTACACTCTTCTTTATGGGAGAACTTTGAGGTTTCCACCCATGACACAAGTGGACACTAATGAGAGGTACTTATTGAGGGAGTGGGGTGCTCCTCACCCAAAAGGATTTGGTCAGAATCCTTACAATAGGCTTTTTCCCAGTGAGTGGGCTTAGCACCATATAGCAACATGGTGTGACCAAATCCCCATATTTTTTGATAATATTTTTTGAAAATGTCTAGGTGTTTTTAACCACTTCAGCCCCGGAAGGATTTACCCCCTTCCTGACCAGAGCACTTTTTACAATTTGGCACTGCGTCACTTTAACTGCTAATTGCACAGTCATGCAATGCTGTACCCAAATGAAATTTGCGTCCTTTTGTTCCTACAAATAGAGCTTTCTTTTGATGGTATTTGATCACCTCTGCAGTTTTTATTTTTTGCGCTATAAACGGAAAAAGACCGAAAATTTTGAAAAAAAAATATTTTCTACTTGTTATAAAGAAAATCCAATAAACTCAATTTTAGTCATACATTTAGTCCAAAATGTATTCAGCCACATGTCTTTGGTAAAATAAAATGTGAATAAGCGTATATATATATTGGTATGCGCAAAAGTTATAGCATCTACAAACTAGGGTACATTTTCTGGATTTTACACAGCTTTTAGTTTATGACTGCCTATCTCATTTCTTGAGGTGCTAAAATGGCAGGGCAGTACAAAACCACCCCAAATGATCCCATTTTGGAAAGTAGACACCCCAAGGAAATTGCTGAGAGGCATGTTGAGCCCATTGAATATTATTTTTTTTGTCCCAAGTGATTGAATAATGACAAAAAAAAAAAAATGACAAAAAGTTGTTGCTTCTCCTGAGTATGGGGATACCACATTTTGGAAAGTAGACACCCCAAGATATTTGCTGAGAGGCATGTTGAGACCATGGAATATTTTATATTTTGCCACAAGTTGCGGGAAAATGACAAACTTTTTTTTTGCACAAAGTTGTCAATAAATTATATATTGCTCAAATATGACATAGGCATATGTGGAATTAAACCCCAAAATACATTCTGCTGCTTCTCCTGAGTATGGGGATACCACATGTGTGGGACTTTTTGGGAGCCTAGCTGCAGACAGGGCCCCCGAAAACCAATCACCACCTTCAGGAGGCATGGTGAGTATTTTTCAGCTGTCATTTGTTTTTGAAAATGAAGAAAGAAAAGAAAAATGTAATTTTTTTTTCTTTTTTCAATTTTCAAAACTTTGTGACAAAAAGCAAGGTCTGCAAAATACTCACCATACCTCTCAGCAAATAGCTTGGGAAGTCTACTTTCCAAAATGGGGTAATTTGGGGGGGTTTGTGCCATCTGGGCATTCCATGGCCTCTGAAACTGTGAGGACTGAAATAAAAAATTTACACCCTTAGAAACCCTGAAGGCGGTGCTTGGTTTTCGGGGTCCCGTATGCGGCTAGGTTTCCAAAAAGTATCCCCGTACTCAGGAGAAGCAAAAGAATGTATTTTGGGGTGTAATTTCACATATGCCCATGGCATGTTTGAGCAATATATGATTTAGTGCCAACTTTGTGCAGAAAAAAAATTTGTCTTTTTCCCGCACTTTGTGTCACAATATAAAATATTCCATGGACTCGACATGCCTCTCAGCAAATAGCTTGGGGTGTCTACTTTCCAAAATGGGGTCATTTGGGGGGGGGTTTGAACTGTCCTGGCATTTTATGCACAACATTTAGAAGCTTATGTCACACATCACCCACTCTTCTAACCACTTGAAGACAAAGCCCTTTCTGACACTATTTGTTTACATGAAACATTTTTTTTTTGTTTGCAAGAAAATTACTTTGAACCCCAAAACATTATATATTTTCTTTAAAGCAAAGGCCATACAGATTAAAATGGTGGGTGTTTCATTTTTTTTTTCACACAGTATTTGCGCAGCAATTTTTCAAACGCATTTTTTGGGGAAAAAAACACACTTTTTTAAATATGAATGCACTAAAACACACTATATTCCCCAAATGTTTGATGAAATAAAAAAGATGATCTTAGGCCGAGTACATGAATACCAAACATGACATGCTTTAAAATTGCGCACAAACGTGCAGTGGCGACAGGTTACAGGTTACCACTTTAGATTTACAGAGGAGGTCTACTACTAAAATTACTGCCCTCGATCTGACCTTCGCGGTGATACCTCACATGCATGGTGCAAATTCTGTTTACATTTGACGCCAGACCAACGCTTGCGTTCACCTTTGCGCGAGAGCAAGGGGGGGGGGAAGGGGTGCTTTTTTTTTTTTTCTTTATTATTTTTTTGCTTTTTTATCTTATTTTTAAGCTGTTTCTTTCATATATTTTTTTTTTTTTAGCATTTTTATTGTTATGTCAGGGAATGTAAATATCCCCTATGATAGCAATAGGTAGTGACAGGTACTCTTTTTTGAAAAAAATGGGGTCTATTAGACCCTAGATCTCTCCTCTGCCCTCAAAGCATCTGACCACACCAAGAATAGTGTGATAAAATGCTTTCCCAATTTCCCAATGGCACTGTTTACATCCGGCAAAATCTAAGTCATGAAATGCTCGTAGCTTCTGGTTTCTTAGGCCATAGAGATGTTTGGAGCCATTCTGGTCTCTGATCAGCTCTATGGTCAGCTGGCCGAATCACCGGCTGCATTCTCAGGTTCCTTGTTGGGACAGGAGAGCCAGAGAAAAACATGGAAGACGGTTGGAGGGGGGGAATATTCCCTCCCACTGCTTGTAAAAGCAGTCTAGAGGCTAATTAGCCACTAGGATTGCTTTTACATGAAAGCCGACTGCTGGCTGAAAAGAATGATACCAAGATGATACCTAAACCTGCAGGCATCATTCTGGTATAACTACTCAAAGTCCAGCAACATACCAGTACATTGCTGGTCCTTTGTTGGGCATATATTGTAATCTTCTTTTTCATGCAGCCTGTGGGCTGAATGAAAAAAGAGATTGATTGGTGTGTATGCCACCATTAGAATACCTCCCTTCATCCACCCACTTCTAATGATGGGCATACATGCACCATTTATATATGCCGAAGCATGAGGGCATCCGCCCCAAAAGTTAGGAGCAAATCACTCCTCTGCCCCTGCTGCCCCCATGCTTCAGCATATATCATCTCCGACAGCCCTGGAGTCACGGCTTTATGTATTGTGGGAGTAAACGCTGTTGCTGTCAAGATAAATAAATCCGTGCTGCAGCTGAATGGCGTACCTGAAAACAAAAAAATGGTTAACAATAAAACACAGTAAACAGTAAAGTATAAAAAACTGCATACCTGAAAAGCAAACATGATAAAACATAATAACAATAAAACATTGCAGAATAGAATACAGTAAAAAAGAGCAGAACAATAGAGAGAGAATAGAGAAAGAGAGAACAATTAAACAACAACTTTTTTTTTTTTGTGTTTTTTATTTTTTTTTACACTTTTTTTTGTAACTGTAACTTTTATAACTGTAACCGGTTCCAGGTTCGGGTCTCTCAAAATGCGATGGCATCTTGGGAGACCCTGTGAAAGTGTGCCTAGTCTGTGCAATGCTGTACCCTACGCTAATACTCAACTAGTGAATGGTAGCGTTCAAAACATTCACCAATGCAAAGACCAGGATTGTCAGGACAGGAGGGACAATAATAGCGGGTGTCACGCCTATATCCGCGCTTGCTGCAGACACAACATCTTTTTTGGGGGGGTTCGTTGGGTAGGGGTACTTGGGAGGACATAAAGAAAATGCCTCTCATGCAGCCAACTGCATTTGGTTGGGGATGTGAATGGGGGAAGTACAGGTGCTGCAGAAGTGGTGGGTTCCCAATTAGGATTGGCGAATGCAGCAGGAAGGGCACTATGGGCACGACGGGCCTGTGTTTGTCTTCTTCTTGGTGGCAGCGGGACACTACTTGTGCTTACCACCTCACCAGCTTGAACTGCATTTATGGGACTCGCCACATCACCAAGTGTTACTGCAGAGCTGGTATGACTACGACCGGGGTGTACTAGGCCGCTGGTGCTTGCCAGTTCACCAAAACGCTACCAAAAAAACTGTTAGCGATCGCAGGGATCAGGCCTGACTCTGCGAACGCTGCAGTTATGTGTTTAGAGTGTTTTTTTGTAAGTGACAGTGATCGATCGATACTGCACTTGGGTGGGCTGGGCTGGGCCGGGCGGAGGGGCAAAATGCAGGTGCTAGCAGGTATCTGGGCTGATCCTGCTAACACTGCGTTTTTGGGAACCCTAAACTGCTGGGGGCGCTAGTATAGATCTGATCGGATCAGATATTGATCTGTTCAGATACTATACCACTAAGGGAGGTGTATGGTGTGTGCTTCTCCCACAGTGTGTGTTTTTTTTTACCATTCTCACACTTTTTTGTGAAATGGTACAGGTACAATGTACCTGTTAACATTTAAAAAAAAAATTTGGCGCAGGGTTTCACCTTAATATCCATACCAGACCTAAAGGGCCTAATATGGAATTTGAGGGGACCCCCACGCTTTTTTTTTTTTTTTTGGTTTGGGGTTCCCCTGTGGGAAATTCCATGCCATTTTTATCAATGAACTTTAATGTAACTTGCCAGACCGACAATTCATTATGGCCGCAAGTAGTTTTAAATGACTTTTTTTCCTTTAGAAATGTTATTTTGCTCTCTGACTTTTTTAAACACGGGAAACATGCGCCATTTTACAGGCATACTATAGACACCCCCCAGGTACGAAATTTGAAGGAATATTACACTTTTATTGTTTCACTTTAAGTGTTATTAAAATCACTCAAGACGAGGTACACCATTCCGGTCGGAAGTGTGGCTGGGATCGTAATACATCTGCCTTTCTTTGCTTATTTGTCTGGTAAGGGGACAATCCCGAAGGTCCGTTTAATATCTATGCTTTGGTGTTGGTTCCCGTTTTTCCACTATATCTGCATACGAGGGTCTGCCCTCTGGTAAGCAGCTCGCACTATTAGCTGTCCCAGCACCTGGTGGGAGTTCTTTTTCACAATCCTTCACTTATTTTGGAGTGCTTTACACACGCCGACTGTCCAATTATATCTGGTAAGCAGATTTTGGAAGTCGTTGCAGTTTACACTTTTATTATTTACCTTCACCTTAAATATATTTTTTTCACTTATGTTTGCATGATTGCATGACACCCACCCCAATGTCCTAGCTAATTAGCACAGGATTTCATATGATCACACATGATTTGAGGGTATTTGAGTGTCACTTTCTCTTTCTGGTGTGGCGTATTTTCTAAAACAATATTACGCTATATTTTTGTTATATTCTTTTGTATTATATCTGTGGATACACGGTACGAGGGCGCCCTTCCTGCTTCACCTGGAGTGTACATCCAAAGGCCCAGGCTGGGTTTAAGCCACTCGCCCTTTAAAGCCTTACTTCTGGTAAGCGCAATATATGTTGGAGTGTTCCGCTGATTGTGTCTACTATTACTGTTTCCTTTGGAAGAAGTTTATCACTCATTGATCCTTCTTGTCTGGACTACCATTGGGACTATTCATTTTATGCTATATGGGACTTTTCAATTTGGACTCTTATATCACCTATAGCGCGTTTTTTTCTCTTTTTTAATTTGAATTAGGTGGGCTACACTTATAACCGCAGCTTGTTCTTTTTCTTCTTTTTTTCCTTCTAGAATCAGCAAGAGGAAAAGGGTACCATCCAACAGTGTCACAAGAGTTGCCACCATCCCTAGCATACGAGAAAAGAAAAAGACCCCTCAGAGAGTGGTGGGACTTTGAAGGCAACGGAAATAAGAATAAAAAAAACGGGTTTTATTATTACAATTATATAAAATTATACATATTGACAAGAATTTATCCAAATACAAACATGTAGATCAATTTGACAGTAAAAACAATGTTCTGCTGGTGAATGAACAAACGGTGTATTCATGTAGTCTTCTACCTGGGCCTACGCGTTTCGGGACTGTTGAAGTCCCTTCATCAGGGGAAAAATGGTAAGCAGACTTTACACCAAGCATGAACAGGAGAGGAGACCAACCGTCAGAGGCACTCTCAGGGGCAGCTACGCATCAGACGCCAGAAAACCAAATAGGGAAACAGGCGTATCTCTGGCCCCACCTTCTCCACACTGGTCCCAGTGTATCACCACAAAAGGGGGACAACGCTACCTCAAAGGTCCCAGCAACCAGAGGATCAAGGGGAGAGAGGAGGGAGAAGAGGGGATTATCCCAATATTGGTACGTAGAAAATATATCCAGTAACAAGTAAGAGAAGCAAGTGTACTAGAAGCGCTAACTCAGCTACAGTTGCAATGGTGAGTGAAGACCTCATCTGGGGAAATCTAAGTCTGGTGGTTACTGGCCGCCTTACATCACCGCCGCCGTGTCAAACAATGACGTCATTGTTTGATACGGCGGCGGCGATGTAAGGCGGCCAGTAACCACCAGACTTAGATTTCCCCAGATGAGGTCTTCACTCACCATTGCAACTGTAGCTGAGTTAGCGCTTCTAGTACACTTGCTTCTCTTACTTGTTACTGGATATATTTTCTACGTACCAATATTGGGATAATCCCCTCTTCTCCCTCCTCTCTCCCCTTGATCCTCTGGTCGCTGGGACCTTTGAGGTAGCGTTGTCCCCCTTTTGTGGTGATACACTGGGACCAGTGTGGAGAAGGTGGGGCCAGAGATACGCCTGTTTCCCTATTTGGTTTTCTGGCGTCTGATGCGTAGCTGCCCCTGAGAGTGCCTCCGACGGTTGGTCTCCTCTCCTGTTCATGCTTGGTGTAAAGTCTGCTTACCATTTTGCCCCTGATGAAGGGACTTCAACAGTCCCGAAACGCGTAGGCCCAGGTAGAAGACTACATCAATACACCGTTTGTTCATTCACCAGCAGAACATTGTTTTTACTGTCAAATTGATCTACATGTTTGTATTTGGATAAATTCTTGTCAATATGTATAATTTTATATAATTGTAATAATAAAACCCGTTTTTTTATTCTTATTTCCGTTGCCTTCAAAGTCCCACCACTCTCTGAGGGGTCTTTTTCTTTTCTTTTTTTCCTTCTAAGCGCAGTTTTTTTCTCCTTATATTAAAATCACTGCTCCTGAAAAAAACTGCAGTTTTTAAAACTTTTTTTTGCATTGATACATGTCCCCTGGGGCAGGACCCAGGTCCCTAAACACTTTTTATGACAATAACTTGCATATTAACCTTGAAGATTAGCACTTTTGATTTCTCCCATAGACTTTTAAAGGGCGTTCTGCGGCTTTCTAATATACCGCAAACACCCCAAATTGTTTGCTATTCAGTGAATGGGCAAACAACTCATGTTCGACCCAAACATAAAGCCCATCCCTAGTGATAACAACATACTCGAGTAACCACGAATGTAACAAATGTATATGACAAGCCATCTGTAAACATTGGCATCTTTTGACGGGTGATCGTATTCCTAATAAGTATGTTGGGAGATCCCCACAAACTACTTATAGGAAAAGTCGGTCCCTTAAGGACAAGTTAGTCCACAGCCACTGCCAGGAGAATATGGGTAACCTGGAAGAGAGACAAGGGATGCATAAATGCAATAAATGTGAATACTGTGATTGGATACTTGAGGGTTCCTCATATACTCCACCAAATGGAGAAATCCACAACATGAAATTTTATGCAGATTGTCAAACCAAGGGGGTTTTATATAATATTTTGTAAATGTGGTTCATTTTACATTGGTAAAACCTTCAGAAATTTCTGGAGGAGAATGCACGACCACATATACTATATTAGAAAAAATCTACTGTATACACCAATTGGTCGGCATGTTGCATTGAAGCATAAAAATGATACCTCAATGGTCTGCTTCACTGTTCTTGAAAAGATCAGAGAAGATCCACGGGGTGGAAATATTGACCAGAAATTGCTTCAGCGCGAACCTAAATGAATTTATAGGTTAAATGCTATACATGCATCGGGCCTAAATGACTCCTTGAGTTTTAGACCGTTTCTATAATAGCAATAAGAACAATGGAAGGTATAGGTTGATTTTTTTACTCTTACATTCCTCTCTATTATAGATACCCCTTATTTCCGTCTGTTGGTATGTTAAACCCTTAGACAATGTATGTAGATCGAAACTGGAATGTATATATTGTATATAATAAATTATTTTTAAAGAAATGTGAATAGAATCTGGAAGAAGTAAATGATATTGAGTGATGTGAAGTGTCTTAATAAAATCGATACCTATGATTAATTTTCACACAAATGGGGATCCCTCTCCCAGCCTTCATAGCTAGGTTGGAATAATGGTATAGATGGGATTTAATGCGGGGCTGTTATCACTGTAGTTATGATATGGCAGGTCCCACCTGGCATGGTAATCATCTGGGGGCAAGGTTGCTATATTTGCTTCCTTGACCGGACCATGGTGGTGGAGTTGAGGTGGAGGCATCAGGGGGATTTCTGCCGTTTATTACCGCTAATATGGTGAGGACATGCTTTAGTGTAATAGGGCTCCAGCATCTGTCTATGAAATGCTAGTGATTATGGGCCGATATATATATATGTGTAGTGCTGCCTATGAGCCTGTTGTATGGTATGGTGGCCGTGCCATTGGCACATGCAATTGGTTTCGGTTTCGCTTTTACTGGGTGGGACAGCTTGTGTATGACATACAAGAACATAGCTTGTGTATGACGGCGCCTCTATGGATGGCGTAAGCTCTGCATCCTGTTTCCGGTCTGAACACAGCTCCAGCTGATGTAGATGTGGGTAATCAGCTAGTATGCCGTTTTTTGGCGCCAAACTGACTATTTAGTCAGTATTGGCGGTGTGGTCTGGTGAGCTGTGCCTTTCCTGCTGTGTAGAGATATTGTTTTTTTTTCTCCTAGCTGGATATTACTAGCAGGAATGATTTGTTGCTGTCCGCGCTGAACCCATATGCACTAGCTGTATGACTTCCTTTGAATTAGATTGGCTCTGTTTGTGTGCAGGACGTCTTGTTTGGATGATAGCAGTTGTCCCTTTTGATAACCTATACAAGTATATTAATAATTTTTGTTGTCTGCCCATTCCTCTCTTTTGTGATGTTTGGGAGTACATATTTAAGCATCTAATATGAGCTACCTTGTGGATTATCTAGGTGTCAAGAAAATGTTATCCTCTCGGGGCTGGGACCCTGCCAATTAATTACATTGGACTACTATATCTTATGTAGCAGAGGTCAGTTGTAAGTATTCACATATTTTATGTTATAAATATTTTTTGGATGGAGTGAAATTATCTTAGAATATTATATTGGTCACTGTTCCCACCTAAGGGCTACAGTGAACTATCGTCTCCGTATTTGTTCAGTCATCTATCCTCCTTGTTTGATATGGGCATACCAATTGTTCTATAGGTGGAGTGGGTGAAGCTATCTTATGTAAGTTTATATGTTAAACAAAGCAAAGATCTTTCTTTTGATTATACTATGATTATTATTATAATTTTTCCTACATGAGATATGTGCACTCTATACTTATCTGATACATGACATGAAACTATCCTCAATATTATTTGTTTTCTCCCAGGTCTACAATAAAAGGTTCTTTGATGCAAATCACTGAGTAATTGGTTCTGAAGAAGCTAATAAGTGAAACGCGTCAACCTTCTCTGTGATATCTTTTGTAACTATTTTGTTGAACCTTACAATCAATTGGATGATTTTACTGTGTTTTTTTCTATGTATGAACTTTTTGTATAATAAATATTTTAAAGTATTTTGTGAAAAAGTTCCTCTCTGGTACCGTAATAATCCATCATGTTGGTTCTCTATCTATGCAATGTTTATAAATGATGAGGTACCCCCTTAGCCTTAAAGAGGAAGTGAACCCTGATGGGTTTTACTTCCTCTTTGTTTCCCTGCAAAGTTAAAGCATAATGGGCTACTATGCACCGGCATAGTAGCCCATTATGTGTCACTTACCTGAAACCGAAGCCTGCAATGTCACCGCTGTCCGCTCTTCAACAAAGCGTCCATCTTCCTTCCGGGCATGCGCGCAGGAACAGCCAGTCACGGCACCATCTCCTTTAGAAACGGCACGCTCGCCGTTTCTCACCTGCAGCACAATGCAGGCAGGCGGGTGGTTGTTAAGTGGATATAAACATTGCTCGAACATGAAATGAAGAGACAAAGTAATATTATTCATAAACATTAATCAGACTGCAGATAAAGAGATACAAAGTAACATTGTTTATAAACATTGATCATACTGCAGATAGAGAGATACAAAGTAACGTTATTTATAAACATTGATCCGACGGGAGATAGAGAGATACAAAGTAACATTGTTTATAAACATTGATCTGACAGGTGATAGAGAAAAGCAAGGTAACATTGATTCTAAACATTTTTCAGATGGAGATAAGGAGAAACAAAGAAACATTGATGATTCCATCTCTAGGTGGTATGAGGATTACACACTCATAATCACAAGCACTCGATTTAAGAAAAAGGAACAAGATCTCAAAACACACATAGAAAGATACACCCTGGATATTATTCGCACTAAAGAAAACAAATTCATAAGGGACATGAGTGCACACACCAATGGTTTTGCCTACAAATGGGCCCAAAACACTAATATGAGAAATAAACCTTCTAACTACACCTATGAACTTAATATGAATAAAAATGACAATGTTATTAATCTATCCTCTTCCTCCTCATCTCTCTTTTCTAGTCAATCCACCATCTATCGTGACTTGTCGGGAGACAGACTACCCAAAAGGCGTAAAAGCAACTCTGATGCAGCCTCCACCGAATCACTGACACATCATCTTGGTAATTCATCATCACGTCAATCACAACCTGTTCATTCTAAATAGGCACCCTCACGCTCGGTATCTTTACCTCACCCGTCACTACCGGTTACCCGCGGCCCACAAGCCTCGGCTTCACACACAATGGTTTCCATGGCACCAACCACCTCGAATATCGCCTCTCCTTTGCACTCCAACATCACTATTAAGGTAAGCACCACCGAGGTAATTATCTCTCCTTCTGGTACCCCCTTACCTACTAACATCAAACTAGCCCCCCTTTTTTTAGGAAAGGATTAGGGTTCACACCTCTGTCAAACTCCTCACCTACCATCACCCACAGTAAGGAAAACGACCAACAACTATCGATCATCAATTTGTCTTCCCATAATTTAAAGGATACAGAGACACAAGTCTTACAATTAGACCTTACATTCTGTCCTGACTCCCAATGTGACAAATTTTCACTCATTAAAGACCTGCATCTATTTGCACGTAGGCTCATCTATAGGATCATTTTTGTCAAACTTCCTTTAGAGATGCATCCAACAGACCCCGATTCCAACATTCAGGAAAATATTGAAGAACATCAAGCTCTTGAGGACCTGATGAAACTTTGGGAGGAGGGACATGCCACCGACGACGCAGCAGTTATTCCCCACCGGCGTTGTCGATCGCTTGCGTGTCCTTCCCCCCTCCTCAATCTTTCAAACTTAAATCCAGACTTTTTCCACTTTTAAATACTAACCCAATTATATGGGCATTTATTCAACAAACAACAAAAGCAATAGAGGACCTCAAAACCTCTACCATCAAGACCACCAATTTAACTTCAGAGCAAATTGAGGCTATCAAACCTCTGCAAACAAATTCTGATATAATAATCAAGTCCTCTGACAAGGGCTTGAACTTGGTTGTCATGAACATCCCCCAATATGTAACTATGTGCCAAAAAATTCTTACAAACCGTAGCTGGTATGCCCCATTTCAAAAACTGTGATCAATAATTTTGATGCACAATATTGTGCAATTATCTTTCGGGCTTACCACCAAGGTGTTATTGACCAGAACACTCTGAACTTCCTGAACGTCAAGGATCCAAGGATCCCTACGTTTTATGCACTACCCAAAGTGCACAAATCACTGACTGAACCCCCAGGATGTCCCATAATTTCTAGATGTTCCAGCCTTACTGAAAATGCTAGCTCTTAAGTAGATAGCTACTTACATGTCACTGCACTCTCTTCATACATCAAGGACACTATTGACCTTTTGAGAACAATCAAAGGTATTTCCCTACATCCCAGCACTTGGCTAGTAGCCCTTGATGTAGAAAGCCTCTACAATGCTATTCCACATGATCTAGGAATCAAGGTGATACAGCAACACCTAAATGAAAGAGGTCCCCCTTTTACCAAATATAATGAATTTGTATTGGATCTACTTGACCACATCTTGAAACACAATGTGTTCATTTTTGACTCTTCCCACTACCTCCAGGTACAGGGGGTCACAATTGGGACAAAATGCACCCCCTCCTATGCGAACCTGTACCTGGGGGGGTGGGAGAATGAGGTCCTCAGCAGAGAGGATTTGAGTCATCTTCACGATAAAATTATGGCTTGGTATAATTTTATAGATGTCCTTATTTTCTGGTCCGGAACTCAAACTGAACTCAATGAATTTTTACAAATAATTTCAATTAACAATTTTAACTTAAAATTCACTATGCATTGTAGTCAGAACAATATCAGTTTCTTGGACTTGGTCATCTCTATTAATGCACAAGGTAAACTTGACTCATCCCTCTGTAGAAAGCCCTCAGCGGGAAACACCATTCTGTATGCCCAAAGCTCGCACCCCACCTCCATAATCAGGAGTATTCCCTATAGCCAGTACCTAAGGCTTAAATGTAACTGTAGCTTAGACTCTGATTTCAGAACCGCAGCCAGGGATTTGTACAATAGCCTGAGAATTAGAGGCTACAGCCATGCCTGCCTCAAAAAAGCCTTCAATCGGCAAATGCAGAACAAAGAAATTCATTGATTTTTACCAACAAATGGGTCACTAAATCGGACACAGTGAGAGTTATCACCCGATACTCTAGTCAGCACCAACAAATCAGACATATACTAACCAAATTTTGGCCACTCTTATCTGCAGATCCTACTGCAAGTAAATACATAATTTTTTTTTCCTGAAATCACATTCAGACGAGCTCCCTCTCTGAGGGATCGACTGGTCCAGAGTCACTTTGAAACTACGCCATCTTCCACAACTCAAGCCAACTAGGGTACTTTCCCCTGTGGTGCTTGTGATGTCTGCGAATATGTTGACGAAAAAAACAAATTTAAACTTCCCAACGGCAAATGGCACTCAGTCCAGGGTCACCTGCCAGACACCTGGTGTTATATATTTGGCTCAGTGTCTGTGCAGTGGCTTCTACATTGGAAAAACAAAACGACAATTCTTTAAACGAATACGAGATCATTTCTAACCTATTAAGAAAAATAAGATGGACACTGCCATTAGCCGGCATATTGGTATATACCATCACTTCAATCCTCATTATATCAAATTTTTGGCACTTGAACATATCCCCATAGATTCCCACAGTGGCAGTGTCGATCGCATCTTGTTACAGCTAGAGGCTCGTTGGATTTACGACCTCAAAGCCTTAGTTTCAAGTCCTTTCTTTAGTCTCAATGAATGTTAGCCCCTAGGCTATCCCTCTTTTGGTTGTTTCCCATGTTTGGAGATTCATTTCTCCTACCCTCCTTTCCCTCCCCATCCCCACCCACCTCCTCATTCCCTTTTCCCATAAGCTAGTGTCTCTATCTCTATTAATATCTCACTATTATTTATCTGTCATATACTTTGTTTATTTAAATTTGTGTACTATACTTATTGTTTATTTACATTTGTCCAACTTTGTATGTTTTATGATTCAATTTTGTTCATTACTAGTACTAGCCATACACATCTGTAAGTGAGCTTGGTTGCCCATGGAAATGCTTGGTTAGTCAGAGCGATCTTGTGGTCCTGCCCTGCTTCCCCTGTCCCTCTCTGCTTTTTCCTGGTCCATCTATGTCGGCCACCGGATTTTCCTACCTTTTTTTCCAGTTGTGGGGAACAGGTCTTTGGTGGGCCATACGGACGCCCAAGGCTTGCCTTATCCATCTATTAGCAAGCTCATCTTTTCGCCTGGCTGCTCATGGGGACCCATCTGATCCTAAGGTGCCACCCCAGATCATACCTCTTTTTTGCCATCTCTGCATGTCCCGGGTCGCTGCGGAGAGGCTGGAGTTTCTATGCGTTCGTCCTGTCCCCTTGGATGGATCTGACTCCTCCCTCCTCGCGCAGCCTCTTGGGTAGTGTGGTTTGGAGGTCTTTGCTTCCCCTGCGCATGCGCCCAGTCGTCTTTTCGTCCGCCTCGAGCCGGTGACGTCACACGCCGGCTCGTCGGAGGTCAGATATAAACCGGCCTATCTGGCTGTGTGCTGAGCCGGAGGGAGACGCTCTTATCCAGTGGTGCTTATAAAGATTGGTAAGCAAGGATTCAGCCTGATAGGCTTTATATAAGTGTATGTTTCTCTCTATAGCTCTTGCTCTTTTGTGCCCTTCGGCCATTCACTGTTTTCCAATATCAGTTCATACACTTTCCTCTTCAATTTTGGCGTTCCTTCCCCCCAATGCAGCGGAACTCACTCAAGATTTTTTTCTCCCTCTATCTATTTCAATGTTTTCTTTCCCTCCACTCCTTCTTTGCTCTTTTTCTCCTCACTATTTTCTACTCGTCTGATTTCTTAATTTCTGTTCACCTTCCTTTTTTGCTCACAGCACCTCTATACATGAATTTTTTTATTAAAGAATTTTTTTATTATTTTTTCAGTCTGCTTCCTGCAGCCAAATTCCCACAATTCCACTAAAGACCTTGTCACGGAATGTCCCACACTCCGCTTGAGTGCTTCCGTCAGTATACCACTTCCTTGTAGTCTGGATACAGATATCTAGAAGCTAACCTAATTACCATGAGCTAATTATCTAATCCTTTATACAGCCTAGGTGACTGAGACATGACCTTTTGCGCAGACTTGTGGTCACCAAGCTTCACACAGTAACAGTGTTAATTAGCACAAAAAACAATGGGTGAAAAGACTCTTAGAACCACACTAGACTTATTTACAATATACACATTATAGCAGACAACAGACAGGTAGCTGGAATTGATGACATTAGCATTTAACAGTAGGAATAGACTGTTCGTCTCCTAGCCAGTCCTGGAGGCTAATGTGATCAGCTCACTCAATTAACATGTTGAGTTCAGAATCAATCAAACCAAGAATAGTCTCTACATACATCCTGGGAGATATTGTGAACAAATATTACTGTCCCATTTTAAGTAGTCCAAGATATATTTTCTCACTCACCCTGTGCCAGGATAGCACAGGGTTACTTAGACATAAGAGGTGTATGGGGAGCTGAAACAAGGGCATCCCCTACTTTTCAAGGGATTCTGAGTTCCACGGCCCTCCCGTCACAGACCTTATGTAAGAGTGTCTCCCCTGTGGATCACTAGGCACATATTCTTTAGTAAGTATTTAACCCATGAGACAACTGTCCCTTTTTCATCATCCGTAGATTAAAATTTATTTACTAAACTACCATTTAATTCTATGAATACTTATTGTCCCCCAGTGTCGCCCTTCTGCCCTCTATGGCCACACCTGACTGATTCCCTCTGATCGGGTTACGTGGGGTGATTGTCTAGGGTCCAGCCTGGTTGTTTGCGTGTGCTAGCATTTGTTTGGGTAAGTGTTTGTATCCATGTTTCTTTTTGGCAACCAAGCTCACACATCATCCTTTTGTATGATAAATTTAATTGCATGATTCATGTGTATGCTTTAATATCTCTATATTTCATTTATTTAGTGGTTTTGATTAAGCTTTGCACGCCCCTGAGGAAGCTAATAGCGAAACATGTCGTGCTAGTGTGCAACGTCTCCTCTGTGAACTTTGATTTATCTGTTCAATACATGACCACCAAACACCTGTAATTTTATATGTTCAAATCTTTTTTAAGCATGTCATCAAATAAAGCTCTTTTCTATTTTAACTGATGAAATAACTTTTGTCTTTATGTACTCGGCACCGCAAAAATCCCCCTGACCTCCTACTGCTTTCTTTCATATATATTGGGATGAGGTGCCTAATTTAGGGGTGCTGCATCATCAACCAGACCAATCTCCTGTTTATTGTTTATAAGCATTAGTGTTCGTTTACTAAAACAAGAGTGCAAAATCTGGACCAGCTCTGCATAGAAACCAATCAGCTTCCAGTTTTTTTGGTCAAGGCTTAATTGAACAAGCTGAAGTTAGAAGCTGATTGGCTACCATACATTGCTGCACCAGATTTTGCACTCTCCAATTTTTGTAAATCAACTCCATTGCCTAAGAAAAGATAGTGTGATCAAAATAACATTGTTTTTAAACATTGTTCAAATATGAGAGAGATTCAAAGTAATTTTGCTTATGAACTTTGATCAGAAGAGAGATAGAGAGATTAAAAGTAAAGTGATTCTAAACCATTTTTTCCCTTTAACCACTTGGCGACCAGCCGTCGCAGTTTTACTGTGGCAGAATGGCACGGCTGGGAAAAACTACGTTACCCTACGATGCTTCACCTTTTGGCCACTAGGGGGGCGCGTGCACCTGCAGCGTGTACCCAGAGCTGATGCATGTGCCCAGAGGGCGCGATGACCACCAGGCACCCGCGATCGCTTGTGACAGAGCGAGAACCGAGATCTGTGTGTGTAAACACACAGATCCAGGTTCCTTCAGAGGAGTAGAGACAGATTGTGTGTTCATACTAAGTATGAACATTGATCTCTCTCTCCCCCTAGACAGTTCCATCCCCCCACAGTTAGAACACAGTGAGGGAACACAGTTAACCCCTTGATCGCCCCTAGTGTTAACCCTTTCCCTGCCAGTGACATTTATATAGTAATCAGAGCATTTTTATAGCACTGATCGCTGTATAATTGTTAATGGTCCCAAAAACGTGTCAAAAATGTCCGATCTGTCACAGACCCGATAAAAATCGCAGATCGGCGGCATTACTAGTAAAAAATAAATAATAATAAAAACGCCATAAATCTATCCCCTATTTTGTAGACGCTATAACTTTTGCGCAAACCAATCAATATATTCAAAGGATTATCCTCTGAAGAAGTCATGTGACGTGACAATATGCATTAGGATTGGAGCACGGGACGCTGCCACAGACAAACAACAGGAGACAAGCTCGGCGCTCGTAGTTACTACACACTGCAGCATTGTTTTAAATGTAAGTTGATTGGACTTGTTTTATTAAATAAATAAACCTTTTATATGGGATCACGCTATATGCCTCTCTTTCCCCCTCACACTGTACATCACTACTCTACCCGACGAACACTGAGGAGAGAGGCACGGGAACATATTCCAGGTTCCAGGCACGGGGACAGATTGCAGATTGGTGATACTCCTGGAGGCATACGAGCTCGGCGCTCGTGAATTGATGCCCACACTCACCTCATGAAAGTGAGTGCAACCTCCCCCCCATGTGTGTCTTGCCCCCCCTCCACTGTGGTCGCCACAGAGTTATTTTACATGCTGTATACTTTTTATTTATATTTCGCTTGGCATCTTCATCATTGTCACTACCTTATACACGGAACGTCTACACCTGCGGGTCATTTGCAACACAGGCTGTAGACCTTAGCTGTAAGGTAAGCGGCTTGAAAACACAGAGGTGTCCTCACTGAAGATCCCCCTTCCCTTCACGATTGGAATCGTTTTGTGTTTCTCATCACGAGTTTTTGTTTTTTGGACTGGATGATAGAATAATATTCATATTTGCCCTAGGGATTTGTCACTTGTAGTTCACCAGGATTTGGCACGTTTTTGATAATGGGACACTAGCCCACATATATTTTTCTTGCATTATATATTTTTTTTGCATTGTGTCATTATTCATCCTATTTGTGTTAGTATATGCATTTTTGCTTTGCTATATTCAAGCAGTCACTGTTTCACAATTACCTTTATATATTAGGCTTTGTCTGCCCGCAACATTATAGTCATGTTGATCAGCTACTTTGCACTGCACTGCATCCCCACCATGTTCTTTAGCATGTAGGATCCATTTATGCATTGGCCCGTTTCTGCTTTTTTAGTTCACTTTGCCACTTTAGTCATCTTTGTAGCTCCCCCCCCTTCATCACAGCGCAACTACCATCTTTCCCCACTTTTGTCTCATTAGTCCTGCCTTGGATCAATACTTAGGTGTTGCAGCAGTGTGCTTTTAGCGTAGCCCCGCCCCGACAGCGCAGGAGTTTCCACTTTCACAATACAAGCTGATGCCTCATTGGTTGGCATAGCGTGGCTCTGATTGGTGAGCTTCCCTATTCCTGGTTAAGAACTGGCTATATCTGCAGTCCCTACACTTTGCATAAGTCAGCCCCCTTTAATGCAAATCCTTGAGACTGTTCTGAGCAGGAGATTAACTTGAATTTTCCCAGGAAGTTAAGTATTAATTAATAACTCATAAGGCAACAAATCCGTTGGCAACAGCACTTGAAAGACCCACATCAAAGAAAAAGGTGGACTTCTCCTTGCTCCTCATCTGGGATCTCCAACCCTACTATACCTCCAGTCCTCTCAAAAACCTGCACTGAGAGGAATGAAGGTATAGCAATAGGTGTCCCAAGTGCTTGCAGCAAATCTGCTAGCAGTACACCACCATGTGATTTTAGCAGGCAAATTTCCCTACCCCAGTTGCTAAACCATAAAAAGAAATTCGGTCCCAGCCATCCGCATGCTCAGCGTCTGAATGCTAGCTTGGCCAAATTGCTAGCACTGCAACTGCTGCTTTTTCAGCTGGTAGACTCTGCCCCCTTTCGTGAATTTGTGGAATGTGCTGTACCTCAGTGGGAGGTTCCAAAACACCATTTCTTTTCATGGAAGGCCATTCCAGCTCTCTACTGGCATGTGGAAGGCAATGTTTTTGTCTTGTTGGACAGGGCAGTCAGCAGTAAGGTGTATATTACCGCTGACTCATGGTCTAGCAGGCACGGGCAGGGATGCTACCTTTCCTTCACGGTGCACTGGGTAACTCTGCTGGCAGCCGGGAAGGATGCAGGACAGGGTTCAGTATTGTTGGAGCTTTTTCCACCACCAAGCCTCCAAAATGCTAGTGGTGAATCTGCCACAGCTCTCTCCTCCACCCCCTCCTCTTCTTCTTCCACTATGGGCTCTTCTGCAGATTTGTCCTCTGAACCAGCGGTGCTCTGTAAGCGTTTAAGGAGCTACGCAAGCACTCAAGCAAAAAGATGCCATGCGGTGCATGAGTTACATAGTTACATAGTAGGTGAGGTTGAAAAAAGACAGTCCATCAAGTCCAACCTATCTGTGTGATTATATGACAGTATTACATTGAATTTCCATGTTTGTTGTGGTCGTTCAGGTGCTTATATAATATTTTCATGAAACTATCGATGCCCCCTGCGGAGACCACCGCCTGTGGAGGGGAATTCCACATCCTTGCCGCTCTTATGCCGTGTACACACGAGCGGACTTTACGGCAGACTTTGCTCCGTGGACTTTTCGACAGACTTTACAACGGACTTTCTGAATGAACGGACTTGGCTACACACAATCCACCAAAGTCAGTCGAATTCGTACGAGATGATGTACGACTGGACTAAAACAAGAAAGTTCATAGCCAGTAGCCAATAGCTGCCCTAGCATGGCTTTTTGTCCGTCGAACTAGCATACAGACGAGCGGACTTTTCGACCGGACTTGATTTTGACTGATTGATTTAAAACATGTTTCAAATCTAAGTCCGTCCAACTTTTGTGAAAACAAAGTCCACTGGAGCCCACACACGATCAAATTATCTGACGAAATCCAGTCCGCCGGGCAAAGTCTGCCGTAAAGTCCGCTCGTGTGTACGCGGCATTACAGTAAAGAACCCTCTATGTAGTTTAAGGTTAATCTACTGCTTAGGGGACAGGAGCCACACTGGAGCAGAGATTCTGTCAGCTCAGAAGGGGCAGGCTCAGAGGTGGTTGACGCCACGCAAGCTTCAGTCAGGAATGTTTGTATGCGACAATGGCACCAACCTTCTCTCCGCCCTCCGACAGGGACACTTGACCCATGTTCCATGTTTGCCACACGTTCTGAATTTGGTGGTGCAGTGGTTCTTGAGCAGGTACCCAGGCTTTCAAGATCTCCTGAGGCAGGCCAGAAAAGTCTGTGGTCATTTCCGCCGGTCATACAATGCCAGTGCTCGGCTGGCTGACATTCAAAGGGAATGCAACCTGCCCACCAACCGCCTCATTTGTGACATGTCCACCAGGTGGAACTCAAAGTTGGCAATGCTGCAGCTACTGCACAGTGTGTGAGTATGGCACCAGGACAGGGTCAGGGAACCTTGGCTTCTTTTCGCCATGGCATTGCTACTGATCAAGGATGCATGCACTGTCTTGTCACCATTTGAGGAGGCCACGATCATGGTGAGCACCAACAAAGCATGCATCAGTGATACTGTCCCTCTTGTCTTCCTGTTGGAGCACACACTTCATGGAATAATAATTGCACTTGAGGCAGAACAGCGGGAGGAAGAGGAGGACTTCCCCAGATATTATTCCTGTGGGCCCGCCAAACACACAGGAAGAAGAGGAGGAAGAAGATTGTGTCAGCATGGACGTGGAGGATAACACTCAGCAGCAGTCTTCAAGGGATGGTTTTCAGTCCCCAGAAACCCAAGGAGTTGTACGTGGCTGGGAGGAGGTTATGCTTAGTGAGCCAGAGGACTCAGAATCGAATGCCTTTGCAAGCTTTGCAGAATCAGGGAGGCCATGCAGTGTAAGGACCCTAGAATTCGTGGTATCAAAGAGATGGATCATTACTGGCTAGCAACCCTTCTTGATCCACGTTACAAGGGTAAGGTTTCAGAACTCATCCTGCCTACGCAGAGGGAGCAGGGGATGAAACATCTTCAGGAGTAGGGAGGGGCTTTAAGTTCGGGTCGAACATGAGTCCAACTCGAACATTGGCTGTTCGCCCATTCGCCGAACAGCGAACAATTTGGGGTGCTCGTGGCAAATTCGAAAGCCACGGAACACCCTTTAAAAGTCTATGGGAGAAATCAAAAGTGCTAATTTAAAGGCTTATATGCATGGTATTGTCATAAAATGTGTTTGGGGACCCGGGTCCTGCCCCAGGGGACATCTATCAATGCAAAAAGAGGTTTTAAAAACAGACGTTTTTTTCGGGAGCAGTGATTTTAATAATGCTTAAAGTGAAACAATAAAAGTGTAATATTCCTTTAAATTTCGTACCTGGGGGGTGTCTATAGTATGCCTATAGTATGCCTGTAAAGGGGCGCTTGTTTCCCGTGTTTAGAACAGTCTGACAGCAAAATGACATTTCTAAAGGGAAAAAAAAGTCATTTAAAAGTGCTAGAGCTAGTGCAGGCTATAATGAATTGTTGGGGAAAAAAAGTCATTTAAAAGTGCTAGAGCTATTGTCGGCTATAATGAATTGTCGGTCCGGCAATACACATAAAAGTTCATTGATAAAAACGGCATGGAATTTCCCCACAGGAGAACCCCGAACCAAAATTAAAAAAAAAAAATGCGTGGGGGTCCTCTTAAATTTCATACCAGGCCCTTCAGGTCTGGTATGGATTTTTTTTTTTTGTTTAATAAATTTTTATTAAAGAAAATAATTACAAAAATAAACAGTTATGTCACAAACTGGGTACAAATATTATGAGAAGCAAAGTCAATTTCAATGCTCGGATATATACAATGAGTGTCAAGAAGCTTGAGATACATTAAACAGTTCTGTATATTCAGAAAGGAGGATGAGAATCAATGTAGTAATTGAGTAGAAAAAGGAAAACCTTCCTTCAGAGTAAACATAGAAATCAAAGTGTAAGAACAAGATGAAAAACCTTGCATCAGTTAGATAAGAGAGATATAATGAAGCTAACAGAAAGCTTGAGATGCAGAAAACTTGATAATAGGAGAGGAAATGAAAAAGGAAAGGGGATAGTAAATAGGATAGAGGGTAAAATGAGAAGAAAGAGGATAAGGTGGGGTGTTGGCATACATGTGCAAAATGTTGAGTGATCGAAATTTTGTGACGATATAAAAGTAATAAATTTATGAGATCTGTACTATAATATCCTTATATGAGGAGGTGGACTGAAAATCCACCCAAGGAGCCCAAGTGGCTGAGTGTTTTTCTGAAGTCCCTTTGATATTATGGGTAATACTCTCCATGAGTTGAACTTCATCAACCTTCTGCAACCAGGTCCTAATAGACGGAATTGCTGCTTGGCCCCAGAAGGTGGGAATTAAGGCTTTGGCTGTGTTCAAAAGGTGAGGAATGAGTGAACGTTTATATGAGCCTATGGAGGTTGTAGAGGCATGAAAAAGGATAGTCCATGGGTCCATGGGTAGATTTACCTCCATAATCTGTGAAATCAGATTGCAGATGGCCATCCAGTAGGGGCGGATGAGTGGGCAAAACCACCAGATATGTGCATGAGTGGCTTCGTTCCCACAGTTCCTCCAGCACAATGGGGAACTGGCGGGGAACATTTGGTGAAGTCTAACGGGGGTGTAATGCCACCTAGTGAGTAGTTTATAATTGACCTCTGCCATCTTAGAAGCAAGGGAGGAAGTGTGAGCCAATTGTAAGACCCTGTCCTTTTGATTGTCTGAGATGGGAGAACCCAGGTCAGTCTCCCATTTTACCAAAAAGGGTGGAAACCCAGGATTTTAAAGGGCAATAATAGCTCTATAAAATAGAGAAATACTATGTAAGGGAGGGTCTTTTGGGTAGAATATTTCTTCTATTCGATTTAGATCTTGCAAACCTCTAAGCGGATGAGGGAGAGAGCTTAAGAAACATTGTAATTGATGGTATCTCCATTTGTCGATAAACGAGACAGGTTTGGGATCGATGATCAAATGTAATGGTTTAAGTGTATTGCCACGGAGGGCGTGATGTAATAAGAAAGGTTCTCTTGGTCTCCAAGATTGGAAACCGGGATCTAATAAACCTGGTAGAAAATATTTGTGATTAAGGAGAGGTGTTAAAGGGGAGTTATACCCCCATGAGAATTTTTTATGTAGGGCGTCCCATATAGCTAATGAGGATATAGTGAGTGTTGAGGTGGATCGATCAAGATTCCTGCAGGAGCGGGGTATCCAAGGAACTACCGATAGATCAACACCGCTCAAAAGGTATTCAAGTTGGACCCACAATTTTGAATCAAGAGCATACTTCCAGTCGGCTATCCTAGAAAGTACAACCGCCTGATAATACGCTTTAAAATTAGGTAGTGCCAGTCCCCCAGACATCTTGGAGCGAAACAGTATCTCTCTAGATATCCTGGGGTGACTGTTCCTCCAAACAAAATGGGAGATCATGGTTTGCAAAATGGTGAAGAACCCCACTGGAACCCCTAGTGGGAGCATTTGAAAAAGAAAGAGTATGCGGGGTAATATGTTCATTTTAATAATATTTACTTTACCTAGCCAGGTGTGGGATAAACTGGACCATTTTCGTAGATCTTCCCTAATCCTGTTAAGCAATGGAATATAGTTATGTCGGAAAAGAGAGTGAAGGTTGGGAGTGAGATAAATACCTAGATATTTCATATGTTTTGGTTCCCATTTAAAGGGGAAGAGAGGTTTCAGGGAAGACACCTCGGATTGGGAGAAGTTGATGTTTAAAATTTCTGATTTGGATAGATTTATTTTGAAATTAGAGATTGACTGAAAGATGGAAAATGCTGACATTAGGTTAGGTATGGAGATGCGGGGTTGTTGAATAAAAAATAATATGTCGTCAGCATATGCTGCGTATTTATGGGAACTCTTACCAACTCGAATGCCTTGAATACTATCATTGTTCCTAATTGTCGCTAGAAAAGGTTCCAAGGTAATGGCAAAGAGGAGGGGGGATAGGGGGCATCCCTGCCTTGTACCGTTATGTAAAGCAAAAGAGTCACTCAGCGTTCCGTTGATTCTGATTTGTGCTGTGGGGTTAGAGTATAGAGATAAAATACGGTGGAACATCTTAGGACCCAATCCAAAATGTCTCAATGTCATTCTAAGATAGTCCCAGTCCACCCTATCAAACGCTTTTTCAGCATCAGTGGATAGGAGTAGGGTGGGCTGGGCGCTTCTCCGAACATACTGGATTAGGGAAATCGCTCTGAGGGAATTGTCTTTTGCTTCTCTATTGGGAATGAAACCTGATTGATCTTTGGAGATCCAGTTAGGTAGTAGGGGGAGTAGGCGATTTGCCATTACTTTGGCAAATAATTTGATATCAGTATTTATTAATGAAATTGGCCTATAACTATTACAGAGGGTAGGGTCTTTATCAGGTTTAGGAATGACAGTAATGTGAGTGGAGAGGGATTCTGGGCGTAAACCTGAGGATTGAGAAACTGAGTTAGCATAAGCTGTAAGATGGGGAAGCAGAATGTCACTAAATGTCTTGTAGTATAGAATAGTGAACCCGTCCGGGCCGGGTGCTTTACCAGAGGGAGTGGACTTCAAAGCAGCTTGAAATTCCTCTACCGAGAAGTCTGCCTCTAATTCTTTAAAAATAGATGTAGGTAATTTAGGTAGTTTAGCTTCTTTTAAATAGGAGAGCATGCGTCTACGTCTCTCTTTCTGAGGTAAAGAGGACAAGTCATTGTTGACACAGTAGAGATCTGCGTAAAACTCCTTGAAGGCCTTTGCAATGTCTGGGGTTGCATGAGCGAGCTCTCCTGATTGTAGTTTAATTTTGGGAATAAAGGACTGCATTTGTTTAGCTTTTAATGACCTGGCCAATAGCCTACTTGGTTTGTTTCCCCATTCATAGTATTTTTGTGATAAGCGTTGGAATTTTCTCTTAGTGTCTAAGTTAAGAAGAGATTTTAATTCCTCTCGTTTGAGTGTGAGTGATTGGAGGTGCTCATTATGGAGAGAAAGTTTGTGTTGCTTATCAAGTTCAGCTATTTGTTGTAGGACCTGTTCGAGTCGCTGACCATGCTCCCTTTTCAGTCTAGCACCAAGTTCAATAAACCGTCCTCTGATAGTGACCTTATGAGCTTCCCAGACAACGGAGGGAGAAGTATCAAAGGGTTTGTTTTCTTTAAAATATTGTGAGAGATGAGAGGACATTAAGGAAACCTCGGCTTCATTAGTAAGAAGGGAGTCGTTGAGTTTCCAGTTATTAGTGCGGCGTGCCAAGGAAGGCATAGACAGCGTCATCGAAACAGGTGCATGATCCGAGATAGTTGCGGTGCCTATGTGGGCAGACTGTAAGAGGGGGAGGTGAAAATGATCTAGAAATATATTGTCAATTCTGGAATATGAGTGATGTGATGTGGAAAAGTGTGAAAAATCTCTCTCTTTGGGATGGAGGAGGCGCCAGACGTCCATGAGTTGGAGGTCCAAGAGTCTTCTTTTAACAAATTTAAGGCGTTTAAAAGAGATATTAGATCGTCCTTGGGACGTGTCTAGTATAGGGTCTAGGGACATGTTGATATCACCTGCTAATATAATAAGACCTTTGGCAAAATGTGATACTTTGGTTAAGATTTTTGAAAAAAAAGTAGGTTGATTTTGGTTTGGGCAATAAACGTTTGCTAGAGTACATTGGGTATTACCAATGAAACCCTGGAGAAAAAGAAAGCGGCCTGAATCATCTGCTAGCATGTCAGACAAACGAAAGGATATGCTTCTGTTAAACCCAATGGCCACTCCCTTAGCTTTGTTAGTGTCAGATAAACTATAGTACCATTGCGGAAAATGAGGTGAGGTCAGTTTAACCGGTGTTGTATGAGTTAGATGTGTTTCCTGAAGAAAAACAATAGAACAAGCGGCCTGCTTTAGTTCACGGAATGTTTGGTGCCGTTTAGCTGCGACATTAAGACCTCTAACATTATATGATAGAAGCTTCAATGTAGTCATTGTTACATGTAGGTAGAATACTTCAGCCTATGCTTCCATGTATGCCAGCAGGGGAGAGGGAGGGGGGGGGGAGGGAGAAGGAAAAGAGAGTAAAGCAAAGAATAGAAAAAAAAAGAAGGGAAAAGTGAACTTATAGAAAAATCATACATATGAATTAAAGAACTTTTGGGATACGTATGAATAACACGCAGAAATCTGCAGTGGTCCCATTGGGGAAGAAGAGAACGAGCGGCCATCCAAAACCTCAAACAGGGATTGGACAAAATAACTTTTAAGGTCGCGCGCACTCGTCAACCCCAGAAGGAGGGGGGGACTGGGTTATGTTGTCGGGGAGGAGCAATATAAGAAACGTGCCCCAACAGCACTCGGCCCATAACAAATAATTAACTTGTAATTAGAAATGAAAAATTTAGTTCCAGTTAAATAAAAATAAAAATAAGGGGTCATGTAGGCAGAAACAGAAATCAACTTAAACCTTGAAATTCCTACTGAGCAGCATAAATTGTAGACCATTACTGATGCGACAACAAATCAACAAAAGAACGGGGGCGTGGCTTGGCGCCGGACTTTAATGGACGCCTAATCCCTGAGCTCCGGTCCTCAGAGGGTTTTACAGCAGCCTCAAAGAGCCATCCGTCAGCCAAAACATGGGGAAATCTAAGGGGAACCCGTCCCCATCCCGTTCCCGATCCCCGCGGAGACCCGATTCACAGGCAGGCCGCAGCATCCCGGAGATCTTCCGGACGCAGATACGCGAGGCCCCGGCTCCATCTCAGGCCTACTCGGCCACAGCGCGCTCCTCCAGCCTCAGCCCCTCTGGCAGGCACAGGACTCAATCGCCCGCTCGGCATGGAGACACAGCACACCCCCTGAACATGGGGGACCTGAGAATAGTGGCGGAGGATATCAAAGCCACCTTCGCATCGGTCATCTCAGACCTGAGGAGAGACATCCACTCCATGACGGTCCGCATGGACACTGTAGAAGCAACAACAGCTCAAAATGAAAACTCCATCCACAGGCTCCAGACATCATTCCAGGCACATTCCGACCAGCTCAGAGACCTGCACAGGTACATGGAAGACCTGGACAATCGCGGCAGACGACACAACCTACGGGTAAGAGGTATGCCAGAATCGATCGATCATACACAACTTACCCAGGCAACCGTAGCTGTCTTCAACGATCTCCTAGGCAGACCCCCCGAGACCCCTATTGATTGTGAACGCTTACACAGGGCTCTCAGGCCACGGGGTAGAGACACTGACCCTCCCAGAGATGTAGTATGCTGCCTAGTTAACTTTAAGCTGAAAGAAGAAATCCTTCGCAGGGCCAGAGACCGTCGCAATCTTTCATGCCAAGGCTCAGAAATAAAAATCTTTCAAGATTTATCACCTATCACCCTACAAAAGAGAAGAGACTTACGCCCTCTCCTTGATATACTACGCACAAACGGAATTCAATACCGCTGGAAGTTCCCTTTCTGCCTTTCAGCGTCAACACAAGGGCGAACGGCTAACCTGAGAGTGCCTGAAGATCTCACCTCATTCTGTGAGACTCTGAACATACCTTGCGTTGAACTGCCCGACTGGTACCGCTCTCTCAGACCTCCACAACTCAGAAGGTCCAGCTCCATGGATGCCATCCCTGTGCGTGACGAGTTCCACATAAGAAGACGCAGAGCCAATTCTCCCAGGGCCAACACTTCCACAGGACCCAGGAACCCAACAGACAGCAGCCCCACAGCTTCTCCTGCCCACAGAAGACCTCGCCACGGCGATGCCGACTAATGGGGTGACTCACCCCTACCTTCGATTGATCGCCTGAACTCACTTCACCCCCTACAATACGAAGGCCTTCGCAAGACAGACGTCACTCCACAGTATAACCATCCGATTTCCCACAATTGATCCCCCTACAACCCAGAAGCAAGACGACTGGACTCAAAGAACCACCACAATCCCTCACCTCCCCCGCATCTAGCCCAAAATGGACGCTTTTTGTTCAGCCCCACAGACTGGCCCTACCTGTGAAAACATCCCCCACCCCTCTACCCCCCTCCTTAGTACCAGTATGCTCACCTAGCTGATTTAACACAGTCTTCAAGCAATGGAACATTGGACACGCAAGTATAACAGGAACCTGCACGAAGTTAACTTTTGTTTGTGAAAGTTATATAACCCCCCAAATTACAATAGCTCCTTTCCTTATTCCATCTCCACCTCGCCAATATGTCACCCCCATAACCCATCCCCCAAATGGGTCGCTCTGAACCTCCCCAGGCGAGTACCATTCCCTAAGGTGACAGCCATATGTCACACTCCCAGGCTAGAATCCCCCCCCCCCCTATCTTAACTGACACCCTTGCTGAAAAATGAACCGAGGCTGACACGTGCTTGATGATGATGTTGTCTGTCAGTAATGTTGATTCCTCCTTAGAGGGGCGGTTCCACACCCAATTCCGCCCAAGCTCCACATACCCTACCCTTACTTTTATACCCCCAACATTAAGAGCTGACTCTCATATGCTTGGGTACCCCCCCCCCCCCCTCACCTAACCAAGAGATCACCCAAATGATCAACGGGTATCTAAACCTAGGCATCCCCTAAGATGAAGGTTAAGACATAACCGGCATTCCCCAATGCCCATAATAACAACACTACTCTGTGTGGAACCGCTCATCCGGTTGATATATGGCCGGAAAGAGTTATTAAGTTATCTCCAGCTAAGTTGAAACCCATAGGAAGCTAATGTTCCAGCTAGGAGATACTAGTTTCATTACTGTTATTGTCTTTATCTGAATGTTCGTAACACAATGTCCTAAGGTTTATGGTGAATCTTGACAGACACCTCACCAAATGTATGGCTGACCCAGCATAGGGCAAGCCTAAGACCAAGGCACGTAACTTGTTATGATTTCTCATTCTACTTTTTTACCTGTTTTAATACTCTTGTTTCGTTATTAATAGTTCAACGCAACATGACATGTTTGTCTTTTGGCAACCAAGCAAAAGAACCCGAGGGGGACCTCCGGCATGTGTGAAAGACCCCACACTCCGCCTGGTCATGGGTCTCGATACTCCCGCATCCTGATGTATAGACACATGAGTAAACCGGGCCAGACCACCTTTATGGTGAAATCTCAGACTATCCGTTCTTATACAGTGTGGGACTCGATCGCACAGGCTGGAGGCCTACCCGGAGAGTAAGGCAAACATAAAAAACGCTAGAATTGTTTACTAAATATACAGTCTGGTTAATGTTTTAAGATTGATGGTACAGATGACCCCTTACTTGTCTCTCGAATTATCTAAACGACTCACAACTAGACATCCGCTCTAATTTCCCCGCAATAGCTAGGGCCGACTTCCCTTACTCAGGCGGACTCACTCACCTGCCCTAAAAGAACTCTCACGATACTCCATCTTAAGCAATGACGCTAATTTAAATCTGAGACCCCCCCTCATCTCATTTGATCCATAATCCCCAAGACTAATACTGTAACCTACAGGCTCACTCCTCCATATTAAACTCCCACACCCCTCTGAGGACCAGAGGACTACACTTTATCTCTAACCCGTCACCACCGGTTCCTTCCACCACCCCACACAACGGGAACCTATCTTCCCCGTTGACTTACACCGGATAACACATTATCCCATAAGAAGGGTCTTTGAACCCTTCTTTACCTCCGGTACACCCAGATCCCACATATCCTTCTTGATCTTTTTCTAACCTTTCTCCTTCCTCTCCCTCCCCCCTTATTTTTTTTTTTTTTTTTTTTTCTCTCTCGGCCTCATCTCTTCCCTTCTTCTCCCGTTCCCCCTCTCCCCTCCCTTCCTCTACCCTTACAGCCCCCTTTCCCCCTCAAATTTTCTAAGCCCACTTTCATTTCCCGCACACCCCTTGACTACCCCCCCGGTCTCCGTCTCCTCCACTTCGCCTCCGCAACTCCTCCTGATCCATCTATACTCCCACGATCCACCCCTAACATACCCGAAGAAGTAGACTGACTATACCGACATTAGAACACATCCTTTTAAAGCATGTCGCACACACCACCTACCACCAAACACGACACACTAAAAGTGACATCCCTAAATGTAAAAGGGCTCAACATACCAGAAAAACGCAGCCAAGTTCTGTCTATGATGCACAAACTAAAATCCGACATAGTTTTCCTCCAGGAAACCCATTTTCGTGCAGACAAGGTTCCTAAGCTTACAAACCACTGGTTCCCTCACTCCTACCACTCTACCAACCCACAAGCAAAGACTAAGGGAGTTTCAATCCTGATCTCCAAAAACTTAACATGGGAACTCAATGACTCACTTATTGACAAGGAAGGCAGATATATCGTTTTAAAAGGCAAGATACAGGGCCGTCCTGTAACTCTAGCTAATATTTACAGCCCCAACTCTGCACAATCCACCTTCTTTAGACAGATCTCCCAACTTTTATCAGGCTTCTCTACCGGTCTAACGATACTCGGAGGAGACTTTAATGTAGCCCTATACCCAATTCTAGATACCTCTTCAGGATCCACATCACTGCCTTACCGAACTCTGCGCCAAATCAAACTGCAACTGAACGACCTGCTCTTACATGACACCTGGCGCACTCTCCACCCCAATGTCAAGGACTATACATTCTTCTCCGCCCCTCACGACAGATATTCCAGAATTGACTATCTTTTCCTCTCCCAACCAGACCTTCCATTCCTTTCCCATGCGACAATTGAACCAATGGTCCTTTCTGATCACCACCCCATCACGATGACACTGACCTTCCCTGAACATCAGATTGTTTCAAAAATTTGGCGCTTAGACTCTACACTCTTGACCTCAGAAGGAGATATCACAGACATTAGACAAACCATACACAACTTCTTTATCGATAATGACAACGAAGACACGTCTCCACTAACACAGTGGGAGGCCCATAAATGCGTCTTAAGGGGCAAGCTTATTGCCCTCAAAACGTCGCGGAAAAAAGCCCACCAAGCCAGTATCCTAAACCTGATCCAGAAGATTAAAACCCTAGAACTAGCTCACAAACAGACTCAGGCCCAACAAACATATCGAGAACTTACACAAACGAGAGAACTTCTACTCACAGAACTGTCACAAAAAACAAAACGTAAATTCATCCTACAACAGAAATTGTTCTATGAATTTGGAAATAAAAGCGGAAAGTATCTGGCCCGAGCCATTCAGAAAAACAAAGCACGTTCCAATATCCACACGATCAACGACACCCAAGGTAAAGCGAAAGTCACAGCCCCAGACATAGCCTCCCAATTCGAAGCGTACTACTCCACATTGTACAATCTCGGCACAACTACCGACGGTGCATCCAATAACAAAGATAGACGATCCCTCATTAAAAGCTTTCTAAAGGAACATTGCCCTAAACCGATTGACAGAGAAGATGCTCGCCAATTAGAACTCCCCATTTCAGAAGCTGAACTCAAAAATGCAATCAAACAGCTAAAAGCCGGAAAGAGTCCGGGCCCAGACGGCTTCACAGCCGTATACTTTAAGACCTTCATAGAGACACTCACAGGCCCCTTTCTCAAAGCCTTCAATTCCCTGTCCTCCTCCACGCTCCCCTTCCATAGACTCCTTGAAGCCCACATTACAGTTATACCGAAGGAGGGAAAAGACACGACCCTAGTAAGTAATTATAGGCCGATCTCCCTACTAAATGTCGACATAAAATTGTATGCAAAAATCCTAGCCAACCGCCTGCTTCCCCTGTTACCATCACTGATAGATGGAGACCAAGTCGGTTTTATTCCGGGTCGAGAGGCAAGGGATAACACCATTAAAGCCATAAATCTCCATCACTGGATGACAACTAATAAACATAAAGGTTTCTTTCTATCATTGGATGCGGAGAAGGCGTTTGACAGACTGGCGTGGGACTACATGGGGGCAGTGCTACGACACTTAGGCCTCCATAATCGCATGTTTAACTCAATCATGTCGCTATACACGACACCCACGGCCAGAGTTAGGATTAACGGACATCTGTCAAACGCCTTCTCCATAACCAACGGAACGAGGCAGGGATGCCCACTTTCCCCTATCCTCTTTGTGTTGACCCTTGAACCTCTCCTGAACTGCCTCAGGAGAAATGAGGATATTAAAGGCATACCCGTAGCAGGCCACACTTACAAGTTAGCAGCCTTTGCCGACGATATCCTGCTTTCCCTTAGCGAACCCCACATTTCTATTCCAAACTTATTAAAAGATTTCCACCTCTTCCAACGCATCTCTAATTTTAAAATAAACTTCACCAAATCACACGCCCTAAATGTCACTATCCCAAAAGAAACAGTTGCGCAGTGTGAATCCAACTTCCCTTTCCAATGGCGACAAAACGCAATTAAATACCTTGGCATCTACCTTACAACGAACCTATCAGACCTTTTTGCACAAAACTATCTTCCCATCCTCAGAACGATCACTGCTGATCTCAAAAATTGGAACAAACCCCAATTTTCCTGGTTCGGGCGGGCAGCGATTATTAAAATGAATATTCTCCCCCGCATTCTATATATCCTGCAAGCTATCCCCATCAAACTCCCCCCGTCATTTTTCTTATCCTATAGAAGGCTTTGTACTGAATTTCTATGGAAACAAAAATCTCCGAGAATTGCACATGATCTTCTGACAAAACCCAAGACAAAGGGGGGCATTGGGCTTCCAGATCTGAAAAAATATTACTGGGCCTGCCACCTTACCCGTATTGTGGACTGGTCATTACACACCCAACTCAAAGACTGGGTCAGACTGGAGGGATCACTGTCCCCCTTTCCACTAAAATCCGCACCCTGGCTGGCATCGACACATATCCCCTCCATTCTCAAAGAACACCCTCTCATTGGACCGACCCTGGACTGTTTCAGGGAAACATGCCGTAAGCTACACATCTCATCCTCCCCGGGCCCTTTGACTCCTATAAGACAGAACCCTGCCTTTCCTCCGGGCATGTCCATACAATTCCTAGCGAATCACTGGCAATCCCCCGACATACTGGCACACCAGTTCTTCCGAGACGGATCTTTTCTAGATCGCCTCACACTGACACCCGCCACCACCAGGGACCCTTTACCGCTCTGGACTTACTTTCAAATTCGACATTTTTTAAAGGAAACCAACCGCGACTCTTCTATATCCAGAACACTTACTCCTTTTGAGCACTTATGCTCTCAATCCAATCCCCAACAACATTTAATCTCCAATATATACGCCATACTATTTACTGAAACCTCCTCCAAAGAAGGGAAAGCCTGCAAATCCTGGGAAAGAGAATTACAAACAGAACTAGAAGAAGACCAATGGGAACACATATTCACGATTGCCCATAAAGGCTCCCTAAACGTATCCATTCAGGAAAATAACTATAAGACCCTGACACGATGGTACCGAACCCCAGCTATCTTGAATAAAATTAACCCCTCATTCCCCAACAAATGCTGGAGATGTGGGGATGAACCAGGCACACTGTTACACATCCTGTGGTCATGCCCAGCTATTCAATCATTCTGGACGCAAGTCCGAGAACTCACGGAATCAATTTCAACCTATAACTTAGACCACACGCCAACACAATGCCTGTTTCATCACTCAAATTTATCCGCGTCATACTACCGTAAAACATTGATCTTACCCCTTCTAAATGCAGCGAAAATGTGCATACCTAGACATTGGGGTACACCTCATTCTCCGACCATCCAAGAATGGCTCACACAAGTTGATAAAATAGCAGAAATGGAGGAACTTATTTCCATCTCACGAGACTCCCCAGATAGATTCTCTAAGACGTGGGCATGCTGGACCCACTTTCGGTCAACCGACAGATACCTAACACTGATGACATAATTATTGACCTGGACCCACCCATTCAAACTCACCACCCACCACCCTCAATATGCATGGCACAGCCCTCTCAACCTCACCACTCCTATACCTATTCTTCTCACCCGGCTGACATGGACCCCCCACCCCTAAACAAGGGACGAGTATGGGGGGCCACACGTCAAAATTAGCCCAATTTCACTATCCAAGAGTGAAGATCGAACAAACCTGACCTGCCCCACCTTAAAACAACACCAAACCGAACCTATACCACAAGTGGCGGAGACCGGGGAGACAGGCACTCCTCTAACCCCCTTATCCTCCCCCTCCTCCCCCTTCCCCCCCCCCCTCCTCCCCCTTCCCCCCCCCCCTTCGCTCCCTTCCCCCCCCTCGAGTCTCTTAGTCACCCCTTCCCTCCCCCCCCTTCTCTCCTCTTTACTCCCACCCCCCCATCTTCTTTTTGTTCTTTCTTCCTTTCCTCCCTTTTCTTTTTTTCTTTTATATATTTATCATTGTCCACCTACAACCCCTTTTGGCCCCTTACACGGTTTGGATCTCCTAGCAGAGCTTCCAAACAACACCTCTACCTTAGACGTGGATTGAATTGTCATACAATTCCCTATGCCATCACCCAATGATTGGGAATCCTCCTCTGAGAAACATGACAGCGACTTGAAGGAAGGGGGAGGGAAGGAGAGAGGGGAAAAGGAAGAAGAAACATCTTATGCCACAATATTAAACTTCAACCTCTCGATAGTCATTTCAATATGCTACCAGATTTAATATAAAACCCCTCCCGCGCAGACATAGTATATCGTAAATTATCAACAAGAGAATCTCTGTTACCAGTCAATTCACGGTTACTTTTGTCCCAATCGTAAGAATCTATGTATATTCCCCATCTTTTGTACAACTGTATGATGAAAATGTGATACTGTCATATTGTACTATTTTTCTTTTAATAAAATCTTTTTTGGAAAAAAAAAAAAAAAAAACAAAAGAACATGAAAGGAGATCAGTGGTCAAACTAATCATAAGTCAGAGTTTACCAAAAATAGTCAGGTAAGTGTGCAAAAAAAAAAAAAAAAAAAAAAAAAAAAATTTTACATCTGAAGACTGACTTGGCATCCATTTGCTGTAGGAAAATAAGCATCTGTGCTAGTGAAACGTGGTTGAATGAAAAAAGGCAAAGGACAAAGTTGCAGAGTTCAACCATTCTTTTGTGCAGAGCCCGGGATAGAGGAACGACCAGCCTTTGAAGGGGTTTTTTTCCAGACTGAATCTGCAAGATTCGAGAATTTAGGAATGGAGTCCTGCCAGCCTGGGAGTTCCACGGGCGGAAGATTAAGAGCTTGCGAAAAGGTTGTAAGTTCCTCCGGGAACCTTAGTGTGTGGGATCGGCCATTTTTTGTGGCAATCAGGCAGGCTGGGAAGCCCCATCTATATGTGATCCCTTCTGTACGTAAGAGATCAAGAAGCGGCTTTAGAGCTCTGCGACGGTCTAAGGTGTCCTTG